>OX422207.1:494106205-494722455 GCA_949130495.1 Sambucus nigra
CACACGCGAATCTAGTGCTAATCAAAATACTGTGACTCGCTCGTGTCACATAGAGCATGCCTCATTCACCCGAGGATAAAACTCATATTTCTACCTTCCCAATCGCCCTGGCTTCTTAAATAGTTCCCAGACTTGGCACGCTTGTTCGAACCGAACGAAAACTATCTGAATCATTGCCCCTGCTAGGAACCATACTCTTGTCCCTTACTTGCTTCGGGCAAAATCAATTCATATGGTCCTACTCTCCACATAAAAATATCTTTATATAATCCCATATTCCTGGACATACTGATCGTATTAGGGTTGTCCTTCTCTCGGACCCTGGTAGCCTCGACCCTGATGGCTACCTCCATTATTCCCTTAGCTCTGTTGGCCCTAAGGAACACACTATTGGCCTTACTAGTCCCAACTGAATCCAACGTCACTCGGTAGGAATTCAGTTATCTGAATCCTTTAATGGGTCCCCTAATAGGTCTCCCCCTGCGGTATTTCACTAGCACCGTTTCATCCAGTCTTATTCTCTGACTAAATTCTCCAATTCTTTTTGCTCCCTCCCCAAAGAATCATTAATATCATCACTGTCAAAAGCACGATATTGTCTCCATCTGCATCGATCGTCTAAGAAGAATTTCCCTTAAGTGTTGCGACTCCTCTCGAGTACAAAGTTCATTAAACAAATAATATTTTTTCATAAATGGGTCTCTATCCGGCCATCCTGTGATAAGTTCATAATTTTATTCACATCTCTTCCTGAACACAAATGAGGAACTTGCGGTCAAACCATACCGAAGATCCTTCCATTGGCATAATATTTCACTTTTCAAATGTGGTGATCTACTCCCACCATTACAACACTACTCCCACGAGCGAAAAAAATTTTACCCCAATTTTCACTTCCAGGTATACTACACTCTGATATATTCCAAAGACTCTGGGTATCTTGAATCATTGGCTAACACACACAATCTCCGCATTTTCTAAAATTTCAACTGATGTTCCTTTTCAAATACCCCTCTGACTCTTTCCTATTCTAACCACGCTGGGTGAGTATAATTTGGCACCACTCTTTACTATAGCGGTACTTGAAATATATATGTTGCACCCTAGCAGTCCTTATAGCCCTAACTTCCTGAACAACAATAGGGGTGACCTCGACAACGATCATCATCCCCGAAATATTTTACAACTCCAACTGAGCCCCGTCTCCTGCTATCCTCCCAACGGCCCTCACTGGTCGTCCTTCATTGTTCGGCATACGAGCACACCTGAATGCATATAAGATTCATTATAATTATACATTATAGAAGGAGAACGAAATCTCACCATAGGAATCAACAATCTTAAGCATAGGGCTTTATATCAAATAGAAAGCAACGCTGAAAATGTCGTACGTCCGCACAGATTCCTAAGTACACTAGAGTCTGATGCTCTAATACCATCTGTGACACTCCGCCTATTTTAATCACGGTTGATCAATCCTTTATCAAAATAAAATAGGATTCTTATATCGATTTTTCTCAGCATCACTGTCGAAAACCAAATTAATTACTAATAACCTATTAGGCCCGGTGTCAAATTTTAAGCTTTATCATCTTTTAACTTAAATGCAGAATTAATCCATCCACACAATTAATATACACATTAATTGAATTGAATCAAACAATAACCGATAATTCTCGATAAAACATTAATACAACGATATTGAATAGGCACAAATGAATATGTGAAAAATAAAATAAATAACAACAGTTGGGCAACAAGCCCGAGTATAACTCACAATACCTCATATCTAGATCACAAGGATAGAAGCGTCTAAACAATACCTGCAAGCATCCATAGTTGCTGCAGCATCGTCTGACTCGAAGGAATAATATCATCCAGACATCCCTATGTCAGGACACCTAAACGGTTTTTAAAATATTTGTAAGCCAGTTAGAGCCCAAATCATTTCAAAAATATATATAGCAAGTGTTTAAAATACTTTAACATTTAAAATATGATATTCTCCATATTTAAACTGGCGTTTTACTCCCATGAGATACCCCTCACCTCTCATCTAACAGTGCACACCTAATGCATGTATTTTAAACATCTTAGTTATGCTACACAACCTAATTAGCATCTCATCGATTTTTAAATAACCATACGCTATCTCATACCCCACGTGTATAATATTTTAAGCTTTCGCACCAGCTTATGCATTATATATACCCTCACTTATAATTTATCTATTCATTATGAATAACTTTCACTAGTTATTATACACTATTCACGTTTTTAGTGTCATTAATCCCCTATATAATTTTTCCCATCTTTATATACGTATATCACATTTTATTTCGAATTTTATTCCCTCGGATGAACCAAAAATCATTTCACATCTCATTCTTTATTTTGTCTGTATATATAATTATGTGTGTTCCCTAGAAGATACTATCATCGTCTAGGGAACACACATCATCCTAGGTACCACCGGTCGGGGTCTCACACCGACCTGATAGAAACATAACACGAACGTAGGGAAAGCGATCATAGCTCCTCACCTAAAAGTGAGACCGAATCATACCCAAGACGTCTCAATCGTGATAAAGAGCCACACTGCATAAATAACAAGACGCTATGACCTAGGGACTATACTCACCCTGCTCCTCAAGCCAGGGGATTCACCAACATCTCGCAACTTCCCATGATAGCACTAGAGGGGTATGTTTCACATAAATATACCATTCACACATAGATATATTTATAATCATATCATATATACTCTCTCTCTCTCTCTCTCTCTCTTTATATATATATATATATACACACACACTAAGGTGTACCCATGCCCATGGCACAGTAATAAATTTGTTCCCGTGATATTTTGTATCCATATCGATGGCACGACGATAAATTTGTTCTCGCGATATTTTATATTCTAAACGTGTCGACAATAATGGAAATATAAATATTGTTGATCATTCCATGGTACACTTAATTGGCACGATTAAGCACATTGATCCAAATTTATAAATTTTATTGGCATTGTAAGTTTCCCTTGTACTCTAATAACATTTCAAACTTTACTAAACCAAATTTTATAAAGAAAATTGAATTCTAAGTACTTTATGTCATGTTCGTTTCATGAAGAGATTTACTTGCATGAACATGTCATGTTCGTTTCCAGATTTTAACTCGTATTAGTGGTCTAAGTGAGTTTGTATTTTTATATAGATTAAATTAATAACATAAAAAACCGAAAGTTCATTTTTTTAAATAATAAAAACTTCTAATAAATTTTTGATACTTAACTGTTACATATCCAAATTCCAAAAGAATTTTCTTCCATCTAATGCGAATATAAAAAAAATGATAGATGCTGCCATGTTCTACCACCAAAGAATACAATTAAAAAAACATCAATTTCATCATTATATCATCAATTGTAAAAACGTTCCGGATATTTCGTAATGGTGATTAGGTTTGACAAAATAAGACCCGTAATAATATGAAGTTTGATGACCAATTTTAAATATCATAAAATGGTCAACATGTAATGAAAGCTTGAAAAAATAGTCAAATGAAAATTTGTCTACTTTAAAACATTATTAAATATGATCAATGCACACAAAGTGAGTATGCAAGTATTTGTGGTATTTCATTTACTTCTTTAGCTCCCGTGGATACCAAATAAATTGGCACAAAGGTTGCATCAATTTTTTTTAAATACTAATGCCAATCAATTGTAATAATAGAAAAAATATTTTGTTTAATACTATGTCTAATGATGTTGGCAGCCTTTAATTATAACTTGGTGGTATTATTGCAAGACATGTCTTATGTACACTCACTAACTTCAATCTCCCTCACGTAAAATCAGACACCCAAAACAATGCAAATGTAGTAAAGAGAATGGGCAATGTTGTTTACAAAAGCAAACGGGAGATGTTGTTCCCAAAGTAGATGTGTACAATGTTTGAGTAAATTAATTTCGAACGCATGAGAAAGTTATTTTAATTTCTTTAAACCAAACAAACAATTTTTCTCAAAAGAAAAACGTGACAATATCAATAGGAAAAAAGCCTTGCTAAACACATCGGATTTAGAACCGGGTTAGTACCGAACCGGTACTACCGATTGATGAGTTGTCACTCTTTCATTGGGTGTTCTTTTTTTTAGAATATATGGTATAGTTTTTAATAGGGTTATTTGACTTTATTTTTATTTAAAAAAAAACTATTTTATTAGAAAATAATTTTTTTATAAATTAGAAAAATTGTATTGTTAAAAAACACAATTTTAATATAAAAAATAATTAAAAATAAAATAATATTGGATAAATGAATATTTGAGGGACTAAATGAGTTAAAAATAATTCTTATTAGAATGATATGGGTTAATTAAATCAAATTGTCTAAATACCTCCTTAGAATGATAAAACTTATATTATAATCACAAAAATTAATGAATACATGTAAAAGACAAATGATGATAAGAGAATAGAAAATTAATAGTTACATAAAGATTGAACCCACACAGATTACGTACAAAACTTCACCCACACAAAAGAGTTACTAAAGCATAAAAAATAGTTACACATGTTACTTTCTAAAAGACATTAGAAATAAGATTTAAAAAAATGCATGTTTTCCCAGTCTTATTACCAAAAATTAGGGGTGACAATTTAAAAACGACACGAAAAAATAACACGGAATGACACGAAATTGACTCAAAATTGGAGCAATCAGCCGTGTTCGTGTCTGATTTTTTTTACACGAATTCGTGCCGTGCCATGTTCGTGTCAAAATTATGAGTCGTGTTATTCATGTTATCGTGTTAATCGTATTTTTATTCATTTTTCCATGTCTATTTATGTTTAATTTAGTGTGAAATTTAAGAAATCATGTTATTCGTGTCGTGTCATGTTCTGTCATTTTTATTTGGATCGTGTTCGTATTAACTAAAAAAAATACGAATTCGTGTCGTGTCTTGTTCGTGTTCGAAAAACCCTTATCGTGTCGTGTCAGCCCGAAACATGGCCCAAAAACACGAATTATCACCCCTACCAAAAATCCATGGTTTAAACTATTCAAACCAATACATCAAACATTTGCTTTCATTCTAACAATTAAGATTTACGTCAATTCTTCACATCCTCATTGGATGAAATAAAGTAATAGATGAGATCATTTATATACAACAAAACATAAGGAAGTTCTTAAACCCTTAAAGGCAAGATAAAAATAACTTTCACCTATCTCGTGGGCAACCTCCATCATTAACTATCCTGTTAAAAAAAATGCAGTCAGCTAAAATCCATCAAACAGAGTAAACCCTTTAAGGCAAACATAAAAATAACTTTCACCTATCTCGTGGGTAATCATTAACTCTCCTATTAAAAAAACTACAATCAGCTAAAATGCATCAAACAGAGTAAAGAAACCCACTAATAGTGGAAATCACAATAAACTTTAGAATATAGAACAAAATCTAAAAAAAAAATCAGTTATTGTGGGGCATTTATGCCAAACTAAGATAAACACCTAATCAGATCTAAAGCAACAAAGAACAAATAAATGCAAAAATTCAAAGGGGAAAAACCCACGATTCTTGAATCGAGAAATCCATCCATCACTCAACCAAAAAGATCAAACACAAATCTTTGTAAAAGAGAACCACCATAAGATATTGGATGTGTAAATAATAAGCATATATCTATATAAGGTTTTCAAAGTACCTGTGTAAGTGCCAAGAGCTACTTTCTTTCTCAATAATTTCAGATCTGTAAACAATAAAGAGTAAACACACATGCATTCCAACCTTTCACCCAAATCTTAAAGTGAAAGAACTACAAACATTAAACCAAAACCACCAAAAAATAAAACCAAAAGTTTCGACAAAAAATTAGATTTGAACAGATCCGCTACTTTTGTTCAACTCGTCAAACTAACCCAGTCACTCACACACGCATTTACACGTACGCAGAGAGAAAAAAATAACTGCTCAGAAACAAAGCAATGAAAGGAGTTCCAAAAATGAGTTCTAAAGGAGTTCCAACGAAAGGAGTTCCAGAAATGAGTATACCCAAATTTATACAAACTCACACTACTGAGATCTAAGAAACTGGGTTTTCGGCTTACCTTAACCAAACTCACACATTTCTTGGAACTGAAAAACCCTCAAAATTGGAGCCCAAGAAAGTATATTCTGCAACACAAAACCATTGTCAACGTATCTGAAATGAAGGAATACTGGAGCGGATGGAGAGGAGAGGTAATGATAAGAGAGAGACAAAAATACCATGGATTGGGGCTTGTCATGGGTAAGAGAGATAGAGGGATGAAGACTAAAGAAAAAGAGAAGTATTGGGCACTTTATTTACTCCGTAACAGTGTGGATGTACATGGAAGATTTCAAGTATCAATTTGTTTCTTGAGCCTTGTGCTTCTATTGTAAAGCAAATCATTTAGGACCGTTAGATTGAAATTCGCAAGATTTAATCGGAGCCATCAATTGATAAACACTAAACTTATCAACTTTCGATCTAAGCCATCAATTGAGGAGGATAAAAAATCTCTCCTCCTTTATAATATATATATATATATATATATAAGATCCGGCTATCATGCCTATATCTCATGACACTAGCCTATAAATTCCGGATATACCAATTCGTATTGATTCATAAGTATACACACACTTATTTTAATTCCATTAGTATACTCACTTATGATACAATTTTCACATTAATTACTTCTAAATATTAGCTTATCACGTCTAGCTAGTATTCAAATTTTATCCTACTCGCACATTCGGATTCACTCATATACTATCAGCATATACATTCTACATGCATAAATATATATATATATATATATATATATATATATATATATATATATATATATATATATATATATATATATATACCTTCCGAAATAATGTTTTTTTTTCGAGTGTCGTTCATTCCAAACACTCCTAAAATTTATAACCCAGATTTTATTCCCGCTAACCCGAGATTTATACATCACTTGTTTAATCTTTAGAGGCCCTCACACTCTATTTAGGATCCCCTAATATTTATCTCTAAAAGAATTCTTCTCCAATCCTTTAAGTCCAGAAAATTTCCCAAATTTAACTGTTACAAATGAATCGAACCAATAACCAAATAAACGAACCGGTTCGGTGCCCAAATAAACGAACCGAACCGATGGCCAATTAAACGACCCGGTTCGGCGATGTGATCAGTTCAGGAGTTCATTATCTTCTCCAACTCCAAAATTTAGGGTTTCTAACATCACCATCCATCACTATAAACATCTACGCTCTTATTTTTAACCAACACAACAATTTATTAATGGGATTCATCAGTTTAACTAAGATTTAAACCCAATCTTAATTAAACCAAAATTTTATTCAAGTCTTCCAATTTCTCACCAAAAATTTCACCATAAACATGGATTTAATCTCAAATTTCATATGGAGTTGTTATCACCTCAATTTATATGAAATCAATTCGGAAAAACCCATTTTGGTTCAAGAATTTCAACCCAAAATCCATATAGTTTTCACCAACTATGATATGAATTATAAACACACATAAATAGTTAAAGAAAGTTAAACACTTGCCTCGTTGGATAAATTCGGCGACCTCGGTTCGGGATCCGCCGAGGCTTGGCCGAAGTTCTCCTCTTTTTTCTCCATTTCTCTCCTTCTTTCTTTTCTTTCTTTCTTTCCTTCTTTTCTCTTTTTCTCGTGGCTTATAAGAGAGAAATAAGGGTTCTCCACTTATTAAACCCAAAATTGACTCGTAAACACAAATATGAGTCCCTGCTAATTCAAAAATTCCCTGGAACCCAAACACTACCCGCAGGTAATTCATTTCGACTATTTCGACCCATTCGGAATCATCTATGCACTCGAAATTCCCATTCGAGTCACTTATCAAAAATTCACCTTTTTAAATCCAATACAACTTCGCACATATTTTTCGACTAAAAATATTATCACTCGTCGCTTTGCTCAACTGCGACATGATATAAATAATCCAACTCATTTACTTATTCCCATAAGTAAATATAACACACATCAATATTACTCCGATACTCGCCAATTAATATTTAACCCACACTTCAAATTCTCTCACTTAAAATTCTCAAATTATTAAATTACACCCACTTAGGTAATTTAAATATCCATAAAAGTACGGGGTATTACAAGGACCTCCAATTTTCAGAGAGCACCGGCTTCCTCTTTGAGTATCTACTTTCCAAAATATATTCATTCGCAACTACACAACTCGACTCATGAAAAACATCACTACTTTATACATCTAAATGATACAATGATTCAGAGGTCTCAATCACATAAATGTCAATAAAATTATCCTACAACTTTTTTTGTGACAACATCCTTCTATTCAAATCTTGATCACTATCAAGCAAACAATTGGATTGGACATTAACAGAATTAACTAAATTAAATGTACATTTCTTCAATTCGAAAAAATGAGAAGAAAACTCATTTATTATGCCATCAAGTGTTGTTCGATGGTTCATCTTAATAACAATTGTGGAAAATTTGTATTTCAATCTTCCAATAATAGCATCGTCCATGGTATAAGGAATAAGATCTCACATAAGAAAAAATCTCTCCTTCAAATATTAATTGGGTCGATCCATAAATAGGGTTACCAAATTTGAATGATGGATTTCCAAATTTGAATGATTTGTTTTGATTTTAAAAAATAACAGAATTTGAATTCATTGAGATCTTATCTATCAATCGAAATATGCGGGGGGGGGGGGGGGGGGGGGGCGTATACTCTACAATTTTAGGGTTGTAATGGTCTTTTAAGATAAGAGATATTGATCCCTCATTCACATGTAGTTCTCTGTCTTTATAGTGCAGTACCTTTAAATGTGGAATAAACATAG
This sequence comes from Sambucus nigra, assembly GCA_949130495.1. NCBI lineage: Eukaryota > Viridiplantae > Streptophyta > Magnoliopsida > Dipsacales > Adoxaceae > Sambucus > Sambucus nigra. The sequence continues at coordinate 494,115,124 of OX422207.1, forward strand.
TGAATGGAAGATAAATTTAAAAATAATTAACGCGGGTTCTATTGTAGAAAAACTATTAGTAAAGGGCAATGTATAGTTATCATTTAAAATAAATAACGAGTTGTTAAAAAAAAACTATTAACTCTACCGTAATTAATGTTAAGGACATGCATTTTTTAGACTTTTCAATAAGTCCACGTGTGTTACAATTATTAATATAGATATAATTACACTTATTAATGTAGATACAGTTACACTTATTAATATAGATATAGTCACATCGGAGAGTTACAGTGATGAATACAGTTACAATTGAAATTGTATATACATTAATAAGTGTGAATGTATAGGCATTAATAAGTGTAATCATATCGTTTCGAGTTTTTGTTAATTAATTGAAAAGTGTATAGATTTAAGATACCAACAAGATTGTCGCTTGGACTGATCTTATATAAATAGATTTTCAATGAATTTATTAGCTAATGCCTCTAAAATAAATAATTAAAGCAATACAAAATTCTCAAATATAACTTAAAAAAGACAAACTAATCAAACAATATAGATTTAATCAAAATAACAACAGTCAAAACTTATTTAAAACTTTAAATTACACTAGTCAAAGCATCTTTTCACACACACAACACATACATTACCTACATCATGCTCTATACCTCATTCATACATCACACCTAGTTGTAATTCCTGAAGAACTCTTTTTTCAAAAAAAAAACTATCTTGAAATTAACCTTCCAATAAACTCATATTGAAGAAATTAGGTCAAAATATATTTTGTAGCTATGTTTAAAAAATCTACAAAAAACTGCTCAAAATACCTTATTTATAAGGGTCTGCGCTAGCAGTTTTTTGTAGATTTTTTCAAAATAGCTACAAAATGTATTTTGACCTAATTTTTTGAATATGGGTTGATTGGAAGGTTAATTTCAAGAGAAAAATAAAAAAATGGATAAAAGATTTCTTAGCGCCTAGAACTAGGTGTGATGTATACATTATGATATAGGTGAGTCTCTCTCTCTCTCTCTCTCTATATATATATATATATATATATATATATATATATATAAAGCTTAAATGTATTTTAGGATTACACTGGTTTTAGTTTGGCCTAGGTTCTTGGTTCGATTTCGAATCGAATCAATTTATTGTCAATTCGATTTGTGTTGGTGTTGGAACTGGAAAAATAAACAGACTCATCACAGGAAAAAAAACAACACAACCCAATGTACTCTGTTTAGTTCGATTTATGGATTTTTCTGGATCTGTTACACACACCTTCCTTTATATTTATCTTACAATTATCACTATTTTGATCATATATATATATATATATATATATATATATAATTACAATTAGGCCCTCTAATACACCTTCTATCAATATACCTATGAACATACCCATTTTTTTAAATAGTAAAAACCTATGTTTCTCAACCAAGTTTGGTACACATGATCTTCATAATGAGGAGAACGTCTACTGAAAGAGTGGTCCTTATGCGTGTGTTTCAAATCAAACCAATTTGCACCAAAAATTATTCAACTTTTACTATGCACCAAACCAAGTTATGAAAAAACAGTTTTTACTTTAAACCAATTTTATCTTGATTAATCATAAACATGCATCTAGTGATTAAAGCAAGTAAAGTAAAGTAAAGAATACTCACAACGTCGGATGTACGATGAAACATCCAAGATGGAAAAAAACCTAGGACTGCCCAAGCCAGACAATGACTATGAATGTGGAATTACAACAAACAGACAAAAGACTCACTCAACGACTCGATCCCCACGGGTCTTGACGCTCTTCTGATCTTCAACCACTCCTCTCACAGTGCCCACGCAGAAAGTCCTTCTTCCATGATACCTGTCCACAACACACGCGTCCACGTATGTCTCGGTGTCCATCGAATGGCTTTGATACATCTACAATGTCGAACAAGAAGTCCTTCCTTTTTCTTCACCGCAAAACCCAGATGTTCAAGTGTAGAACAAACCTTCTTAGTGAAGCAAGATCACATAAACATATAGTAATGATAATTCGGATCTTTGCAAACTCTAAGGATGTGTTTAAGCTTTGAAACCTTAGAAAAATATGTGCAAACACGTCTCTGGATCGTAAACTAATTTTCCAGAATGCACACTTATTAAATCTAACGAAACCACGATTTAAATAGTAAAAAAAATTAGCGCCTCGAAAACTGTGTCGCTCGAACGAGATCGACATGTCGTTCGGGCGATATGGCCATCTCGCTTGAACGAGCCAGCTTGTCGTTTGAATGACGTGCGTGCCATTTTGACTTTTTCTTTAAAACGTCTCTTCCAAAAGAGATCTAATTAAGTCAAACTCTTTTTCGAGCTTATCAGAATAAAATGTAGTGCAAAACGTTTAACATTTTTAAAACATTTTGAAATATTTTTCCTTATAAAATTACATCTTTATCCTTTTATAAAAATAATTCCGAGCACCATTAATTATACGCATTCATACCCGAGTGATATCGGAATGCAATTAACTTGAAGAAGAATAAACTTGCACCAATTAAACTTCGGCATGATTAATTCTTTGAAGCTTTGTCGCAACGTCTTCAATTTCTTCAATACGTCATAGACCGAGTGGGATCCTGACAAAATAAAATCTCCCTATGACATATTACAAACACAGTTTTGTTCACGAAATTAAGTCAAAACAATACAGGGACTCAATTGGAAATCTATGTCCTTACAAATCTCCCCCTTTGACTATTTCGAGACAAAACTAAACCAGTGAATTGCCTAAGCCAAGCCGCCAAGCTTTATGACGCCTAAATCCCATCCCATAAACCCGAAGTCAAAAAATACAGGACACGGACTAGTATATGTAGCACCGACAAGCATGAACTGTCTGAATGTGATATAGACTTGAAATCTCGAATCTCTGAAGCATACCTATACACATGATACAGACAAACAAATAACCAGTGAAGTATGGAGGAACAAATGTAACCAATAAATATTTCCAAATGATACCAATTTTACAATAGATACCGATATGAATAAACTCTAAAAAATCATTTGTTAAACAATTGAGCAATAAAATAATACCAATTTTTAAAATATGTAATCAAAAACATGCTCAACAAATCTAAAATCTCAAATCTCCCCCTACATCACATACATCTCTCCCCCTTTTTGTCTCGAATAGACAATCCAGAGAAAAGATAAACCAATCAACAAGTATCTAGCATGAGAATATAATAATTAAAAATTGATAGATAATCATGAAACAACCAACTAAATATGATCAATAGATGACAAATCTGTAGCTAGTAAACCAATGAATTACACAAAGAATATAGTAAACTAATCAGGTGTGATAAACGGGATCATATGCAAAATATTAGTATGAGACAATAAAACCTGCATATAAAACTATCAGTCCAGAAAACTTCCAGAAGTACCAAAAAAATATCACAAAATAAACCAGTGGACTGCAAACAAAAAGAAGCAAAAAATATTCCCAGACTATCGTTCGAACGAGCCAGGGACGTCTCTCAAACGAGATGAGAACGTCGCTCGAACGAGACTTCTCGAGACAGAGAGATGTCGTTAGAACGACTTCTCGCGATAGGTCAAATTTTCTCAGTTCTCCATAAATATCATATATTTTTGCTCAGTGAAAAAATTCCAGGAAGGGCCTCATAGCAGCAAAACAGTGCTAAAACAGTAAGATTTTTATCCAAAATGCATAAAAATAATAATGCGAGTTACATGCAAAAATAGTACCGATGTGATCAAACATGGACATAGAATGTATGAGAGTGAAACTACAACAAATGAGTCACAATTCCAACACATCGAAAAGATTAAGAAGCTCTAATTGATAGTGATAAATCATCAAACTTTATCATAGCCATATGACAATTAAAGTGTGACCTTAATGAACTAAACATACTAGATGCACACAAATCTAGAATTTTGACAATTCCACAAACAATAGCGTCAAATTGCAATGTTTCAACATTAGGATTAGATGTGCAAACCCGTTAAATTTTTAATACATCCAGACTCCCTCAATAATATCATATTTTCTTTGGAATGAATTAAACGAATTTGGACCTTTTCTTAGCATTTTGCCTTTTTCTTTTGAGCTCTTTTAAATGGTGGCTTTCATGACGAGTTAATTGTAAACTCTCACAGCCCTTTCCCATGAATCACTTATCATTTTTTCAATTAGGTACCAATTCAAATTCTCATGATAAACGATTCTTACATGCACACGTCTCCTTAAGTCTACTTACGCATAGATGACAAGATTGAGATAAGAACGCCTCACCAAATTCAAATATGCAAGAGAAGTCAAACATCCATATAAACTCGTGCATGTGTGCATTGATGGCATATATACAAAGTCGAATCAAAATGCATATCAACTTCGAAACAACCCCATATAAACAATGGTTAAGATCATTCTAAGCATCCATAATAATGACCAAATGTCCTAGCCACGTGGATAATGAAACGATGGGGGGGGGGGGGGTCAAGCACACCAATCTGCCACATCAAACATGTAAACTCAAAAACAAAAATCGAAAATCTTTTTGGCTTTTCAAACATATTTTGACTCAAATAAAAGCAAAATCTTTTTGGTTTTTCAAAAGTTTTCTCAAAAATAAATTTCTTTTGTATTTTTTCAATAGGACTCAAATAAATGAAAAACTATAATACAAAATGATACACAAGTCATTATACTAGCAATGAATATATCATGAAGCAAACTAGCATATGACAAACATGGCAACAATATCATCCTTTAGATTTAGCATGGGAAGAATCAAGTGCACCCAAACGAGAATCATGAAGTTTTATTCCTAAAGACACTAAATTCGATTTCCTAACCCCCAAGTAGGTGTAACACGACACATGGGTGTTTGGGGAACCGAGGCAACTTTATTCCTAAACTTCCTAAGAGCTTGTCTAAGGTCGTAACAATAATGCCTAAGGTGACCTTTCCTACCACAAAACGTGCAAGTGTAGCAACAGTGGGAATGATTAACTATATGTGGACCTTTTCTAACCTTCCTAGTGTTTCTCACACGTGCGGGGGAAATGGGAACAACTCTCTCATCTAGACCTATACCCCTATCTCCCTTAATTTGGACGGTGCCTAAGATCTTATCTAACTTCTCCGATATAGCCTCCAAATCAAACTTAACTCTAGACGAGTCTCTCAATCTCTACTCTAACTCATGAATCCTAGACTCGAGCAAATGCCTAGACTCCTCAAATGCTAAAATCTCCTTTTTCAAAGACTCCATCAAACCACGGAGATTAACTCTCTCTTTCTCCATAAACTCTAGTTTCTCCCTAAACTTCTTCTCTCGTGCCCTAAGATCCTCAATCAAACTATCACTATTTTCTATGGCACGCTCATTCAACTTAGCTTGCAATTTTATATTTGCCTTTTTCACTTCACAGTCTCGGCACACAACTCATTAAATGCAATTTGCAACTCTTTCACATCTACTTCCTCCTCGTCACTCTCTTCACCCTCACTAACATGAGATTTACTCAAAACCTCCTCAGAAGTGTCATTCACATGAGAATCGGCGTCGCTCACATGACATGTCATAAATGCAACAAAGTTACGATCAATGGGAGAACTCTCTCCCTATTCCGGATCACTATCACTTAAGGTGACACTATATACTATGGGTTGATTTCCCTCTTTCTTAAGTCTAGTCGGACACTCCTTAACTTTGTGACCGTACCCCTCACACCCAAAACACTTATCCGACTCGTCTCTCTTAAGCTTCTCAAACTTATCCTTAGAGGTGAGATCAACTTTGTTGTTCTTGAATTTTTCAAATTTCTTGGCATCTTTTGATTGCTTTTGAAACTTAATAAATTTTTTAAATTTCTTTTCTAACAAAGCAACATCCCCAAAATCAGAATCCGAAACTCTAATTTCCTCCTTTCGAGTTTTCAAAGCAATACCCTTTTCTTTCTTAGGCACTTGCTTGGAGGTAATCATGTTGATTTCATAGGTTGTAAGTCACCTACAATATCTTCTAGTATCGTCGACTCTAACTTACCCAAGGAGTTTAAAATAGTCACTTTCGCATCAAACCTACTAGGCAATGACCTAAGGATTTTCTTAATGAGACGATTGTCAGGAATTTTCTCACCTAAGTTAAAACGACGAGTTGACAATATTGGACAACCTAGCATAAAACTCATCAAAAGTCTCACTCTCTAACATCCTAATGGTCTCAAACTGTGTAGTAAGATTTTGATGTTTCGACACCCTAAGTATGCTAGTGCCCTCGTGAGTGAGTGAAAAAATATCCCAAGACTCTTTTGATGTTTCACAAGTCATAATTCTATTATATTCTTCTGGTGTGATATGTGAAGAAATAACGTCCAAACCCATAGAATTATATTGTGAAAGTCTATGTTCAGTTTCGATCCATGACTCGACAAGCTTTAAATTAGTGACCTCACCTAAAATAGTGACACGGGGTGTCCAACCTTTCTCAACTGCTAGCCACACATGCTCATCAATAGATTTTAATGCGCTTTTCATTCTCATCTTCCAATAGGTGTAATTAGTGCCATAAAAAATAGGAGTTCGAAAAAGTTCATTATTTTTAAAATTCATCTTTGAAAACACACGGGATCACAAAATAAATGAATTATGTTTTCTAGCTTTGATAGCAATTTGATAAGGGTGGTCTTTATGTGTGTGTTTCAAATCAAACCAATTTGCATCAAAAATTATCCAACTTTTAATATGCACCAAACCAAGTTGTGAAAAACCAGTCTTTACTTTAAACCAATTTTATCTTGATTATTCATAAACATGCATCTAGTGATTAAAGCAAGTAAAGTAAAGTAAAGAATACTCACAATGCCAGATGTACGAGGAAAAATCCAAGACAGAAAAAAACCTCGGACGGCCCAAGTCAGACAATGACTATGAATGTGGAATTACAACGAACAGACAAAAGACTAACTCAACGACTCGATCCCCGCGAGTCTTGACGCTCTTCTGATCTTTAACCACTCCTCTCACAGTGCCCACGCATAAAGTCCTTCTTCCACGATACCTGTCCACAACACATGTGTCCACGTATGTCTCGGTGTCCACTGAATGGCTTTGATACATCTACGATGTCGAACAAGAAGTCCTTCTCTTTTCTTCACCGCAAAACCCAGATGTTCAAGTGTAGAATAAATCTTCTTGGTGCAGCAAGATCACATAAACATATAACAATGATAACTCGGATCTTTGCAAACTCTAAGGATGTGTTTAAGCTTTGAAACCTTAGAAAAACATGTGTAAACAAGTCTCTAAATCATAAACTGTTTTTCCAGAATGTGTACTTATTAATTCTGATGAAACCACACTTTAAATAGTAAAAATAATCACCGCCTCGAAAATGTGTCGCTCGAACGAGATCGACCTGTCGTTCGCGCAACATGGTTACCTCGTTTGAACAACGCGCGTGTCATTTTGACTTTTTTGAAAACATCTCTTCCAAAAGAGATCCAATTAAGTCAAACTCTTTTTCGAGCTTATTAGAATAAAACGTAGTGTAAAACGTTTAAAATACTTTTAAAACATTTTGAAATATTTTTCCTTATAAAATTACATCTTTATCCTTCTATAAAAATAATTCCGAGCACCATTAATTATACGCATTCATACCCGAGTGATCTCGGAATGCAAATAACTTGAAGATGAATAAACTTGCACCAATTAAATTTCAGCATGATTAATTCTTTTAAGCTTTGCCGCAACGTCTTCAATTTCTTCAATACGTCATACACCAAGTGGGATCATGACAAAATAAAATGTTCCTATGACATATTACAAACACAGTTTTGTTCACGGAATTAAGTCAAAACAATACATGGACTTAATTGGAAATTTATGTCCTTACATCTACAAAAAAAATTGTCAAAAATGGAACTTCAAAGAGGTTGAGATGATAATCACAAATTTCAGTGATTAAAAATGAGCGCATTCATTCAATTTTCAAATCACTAATTTTCAAGATGTATTTTTGCATTAATTTTTTTTGTAGATGGTTTTCTCTTTATGGAGACCATGTATGGCAAATTTGGTTTAAAAAGTATAATTTCAAAAATATGGGTGTATTTATAAATATGTTGTTAGGAGGTACATTAGAGAGTCAAACTATATATATATATATATATAGAGAGAGAGAGAGTATGGCTCTCATATGGATCGTTCTATGCGGATAAGTATGCGGATTGGCTAACGTCCAAATAAGTCTTAGGATCGCGTTTGTCTTTTATGGACCGCTTAGGGACCACCTTCTCTTTCTTAGGTTTCTAGAATATTAATTTCTACCCCAATGATTTCTAAGCTTATTTTAAAGCCTAATTAATCTGGAAGTCTAAGTGTAGAAGTTTCAGGGCTACTGCTACTTCTTAAGCTTCTTTCGTCACTATCGTACTGGAGTTCTGAATAGCGAGGATTATCTATATAAATAGTTTCTTCAGGGAGTCTAGAAATTGCAAGCGGTTTTGATGGAAAATATTCTAGTCTTAAATACCTTTACGGTATCATGGGTTGATCTATCTAGTTTCTTTATGTATTTGATTAATAACATCAATTATATCGTTATCTATGAATTTCTCTCAATTATTATCACCATAAGATGAAAAAAATCTATGGTATGTTCTAGGAGCAATTGTCTCTACGTTTCTAAGAAGAGGGCGGATTCCTCCGACTTTAATTAAAATAGCCTTTATTTCAGCTAACCTTTTTCGTCTAACAAATTTTAATACATCTATACTGTCTTCAAGTATCCTAGTGTATTCTTGATATTTTTCAGGTCTTGATAGTTCTTCTGCAAATTCTTCAGTTCTTAATTTTTGTGTAAAGAGATCACGAATCCCTGTTCTAATTATTTCTATTCTAGGTACTTCTCTTCCTAACCACTCAATAATCTGGTCTATATATTTGAAAGTACCACCTGCGTATATTAAAGCAGATTCTATAAGTTCTTTATCTTTAGTGTCTGTAAGAATACAATCTTAGATTTCTCTAGTTAAGTCTAAATTTGTTTGATTAACAAATTCTAAAAAGTCTTTAGTGATTTGTAGGCTCATAAAAGATTCTTTTTAAAGCAATAATATGTAAAAATAGTTAAAGGTTTGGTTCGAGTTATACCTTCCTTCTGGTCTGCAATATCTTTACCTTCCTTCCTTCTTCTCTTCAGCCTTGCTACTATTCTTCTCCGGTCTCGGCCTCCTACAACTCTCTCTTTATGTGTCGCACCTCAATCAATTATTTTGGCGTTGAACCCATTTCCTGCATGTACGCCTTCACACCTAACGCACACCTGGCTAACGGTTCATGGCTAATCGGTACCTGACGGCGGTTCACCAGTATAACACGTTATGTACTACACCAGAGGTTCCACACAATAGTCCTCTATGAACAGAAAGTTGGAGACAATTTGGAAAATAATAACAACTTAAAATAAGAGATTTCTGGAAAAGAAAATACTTTTATTGCATAGCATAAGTAGTTACAACTCTCCCCTCTCCCCTAACTATGAGAGGTTTACTCACTCATATACATATTACTCACTACAAGAATACTCTCTCTCTAATATCTAATACTGGAAGTCTAGCAACTGATATCTATTCCTACTCCCTACCTCTCCTTTTATAGCATAAGGAGGCTTACAGATGACTGGTAACTGGTTATAAAAAGTGATTCGGTTGAAAGCATACAATTATTAAAGAGACGTAAGATAATTAAAAGTCTGAAGCTTTGGAATCTTTGCGTCTTTTTCTTTTTCAAAAGCAATGTTAGTGTTTTGCAGTTATCGTGCACCTAACGTCTTCAGTTGTCTACCTTTATCTTTATGAAAAGAGGCTGTCTGGGCCCATATGGGGCAGATCCGAGTTGTCTTCCTCTTCATAGTGCGAGGGAATCTAGATGAGTCTTTTCATCTTGTAATAATGCATAGGTCTAGAGCACGAATCTTCTATCCTCAATAATTCTTATGCTAATGATGGGCCTATCTTTATCCCGTCTATGTCTTATTCTACCTTGTCTTGACCAAGGAGGACATTATTAAAAAATTCATCAATGAGACCCATAATTCTAAGACTAGCTGGCAAAGCTATCTCTAATAATTCCTTGGCTTCTTTCTTGATCCTTCCATTGAATGGATCATCAACTTGGATTATTAGGTCTTCTTTGTGGTAGGTAGTGTACCATCTGTCTTCGCCTATCAATAATTCCATGATTTCTATTGTCTCCATGGCATGAGCAATTTGGAGATTGAACTTATCAATAATAAAATCTTTAGTCTCGTCTTCTGATAGAATCTCAACGTCTTTGAATATATAATTGACAAATCTAATAAGTCTAAATCCTTAAACTCTCATTCCTCTATAGGAACTTGGAGTAATCTAATAGATTCTAGCAAATAGAGGAATGAAGTCTTCTATCTTATTAACATACTCATGCACTATTTTTCCAAGAGCAACAGAGTCTTCAATATCCTTCATCTGAACGAGTCCAGCGAACTCGTGGTCTGTAAGAGTTATATGAGCCATGTCTAATTTTCTAAAAAGATATATTTTTGGAACGTCTTTGAAGAAACCTTTAATCATTAAAGCATCTTCATTTATTTCTGATAATAACATATTAAAATGATCAATAATGTTATTAGTTTCTTTTTTAAAGTCTTCTGCTAATGAGAGATTATTATGACCAAACGGTATAACAATCTTAGTCTTAAAAGTCTTTTTCTTGTAATAAAAATCAGTAGGTCTAGTTTGGAGGATTCTCCAAGAGTTTGAGCATAAATCTGAATCTGAGGTCTAGGCATAGTAGTACCACTGAGTTGGGTGACTGCAAGTCTTTGAGTCCTCTTGAATCTGGCAATGGCTACAAAATTTTGTTTGAACTCAATTCATATTCTATTCTTCACGTTCCAACATATTGCGTCTATGAGAGTATTTTCATCATTTGAAAATTCTCGCCTAAATTTATTAAGTCTAGATATCTTTGATCGGGTCTATATTGGGGAAAATACATCTTCCCGATGAGTCTATTTTGAGAAATAATCTCATATCTATATTTTCTATGAGGCACTAGGATATTATCAAAGTTCTCTAGGATTGGTCTTTCTTGAGAGTCTTGAATATGAGTCTGTCTTTGCGTTATACCAGTATTTGGCCTTATGCGTCTAAGATAGTATGCCACGTCTTCTTTGTTCAGTCTATTCATTCCAGAGGAACTCATGTTGTCTAGGTCTTCTGTTTACAACATAAAATATGAAATCATATTAGTGTTAGCAAACATCATCTCTCTTGATATAATGTCTGGAATGGTATTTTTACTTCCCTTAATATGTATAACAGAGAAGTCATAACCATTAAGCAATTGTTGCCATCTAATATGTCTATTAGTCCTTGATTTGGACAAGTTTAAGTCTCTGAATTTTACAGCATAAGAAGAGTCAGTATATACAGTAAAATGTTTAGGTCTAAGAAAAAGCATATATTTTTCTATTGCCCTTACTATAGCTAGAACTTCTTTTTCATGGGCAGTGTATCTTATTTCTGGGTCTGTAAAGGTTCCAGAACTATATCTACAAAGTTTCTTCTTTTTTTTCTGATGATCAATGGTAAAGTATATTGCTCCCCATTGTTTATCAGAGGCATCTGTTTCTACTATAAACTGGTCTTTTGCATTAGGCAGTTCAAGTAAAGAAATATTCTTGATTACATCTTTAATTTGTCTCATGACTTCAAAATCATCTTTAATCCAATAAAAAGGATTAGTTTTATCTGTTCGTTTTAATTTGGCAGTTAAGCTTTGTCTTTTTGAGTCAAGATCCTTAATAAAGTCTGCAGCACAATTAAGCAATCTTAAAAATGATTGTAATTGTTTTCTATCTTTAAGTTGGTCTGGAAACTCAAGAATATTTTTGGTTATGTGTTATGCCAAGGATAGTTTTTCTTTATTAATATGCATTCCCACAAAATCTATCTCAGTCTGAAATAATTGCATTTTCCTTTCGAAAATAACAATACTATGTTTGTCTAATTCTAAAATAATCTTTTTAAGATGGTCTATATGCTATGTCTCAGTCTTACTGGCTACAAGAATGTCATTTATGTAAACAAGACAAAATTTGGAATAAGGTCTAAATATATTATTCTTCTTTGGAATACTTGAGGAGCATTCAAGTATCCAAATAGCATTACTAGCCATTCGTATTTTCCTTGGGGCACACTAAAGGATGCCCAAGTAATACTATCTGGATGCATCTTTATTTGCCAGAAGCCTGATTTGCAATCAAACTTACTGAATATAATTATATCTTTAATCAAATTGATTAAATTATTCTTGCCTGGTATCTTATAAGAATCAAATTCACAATTCTTATTTAATTGTCTATAATTTATAACCATACGTCTTTTTCCTCTTTTACGTTCAGATTCATTTTGAATATAGAAGGCAAGGCTATTATGTTTACTTTTACTTTCTCTAATAATACCTAACTTAAGCATTTCATCTATGACTTTTTTAAATTCTTTCCTATCTTCTTGTGAGTATCCTTTCTTATAGGTTCCACCATTAATAGTGGTGTCTGGGTTAATGGGGATAATTTCACAATAACTTTGGTCTTTATCCCACTTAGCGATGGGATTTTCTCCTAAAGAAGGCTCTATTAGTTGCCTAATCTTTTCTTTTTCTACTTCTATATCCATTTTCTCTTGTTTGGATATAGCTTGATCTAAAATGTTTTGAGAACCTGTAATAATCTATGTTGGGCTTGATCTAAAATGTCTTGTTGTATAAGCGCTATTTGCTTATAAAACTTTTGTTCTGGACACTTACATTTTTTTTGTAAGGGTTTAGTAATATCTAGGGCTTCTTGTTGGGTTGTAGGTCTAGGTCCACCATGCTCAGCTGAAGAACTCTGATGTTTTATGGGTCTATAGTTGGGTTTGACCTGCATAAGGTCAAAGGCAGTCTTATGATCTATTAGAGGGGCTTTAATATTAAATTCCTCTGTATCACTAATTAATATCTTATCGTTATACTGAGTATAAGGATGATATTTACTAATAAAGTCTTGTCCTAAAATAATGTTTCCTGTAAAACTAGGCCGAGGATCCATTATCCAAAATCGATGATTAACGATTTTGTTAGTCTGATTTTCTAATTTAAAATAAATAGGAATAGTTTGGAAATATAAGGTAAATGGGTCTCCATTAGCCACTATACCATATATTTCTTGAGTACTTTCTGAAAAATAGTCTTCGGGGAAGGCATTAACCTTGCAAATACTCTGAGAGCATCATGTATGTATAAAAGTTAAAAGTCTTTTAGGATAATCTTTGTGTTGAACAAATAATTCTACAAAAAAAGCATGTAGTTTAGTAGAAATTCCTAAATTTTTATTTTCTAAAATAGATATTCCATTCTGAGGTTTATCTATAAAATCTAAAGGTATCTGGTCTTCTGAACTACTATCAGAATGGTATCCTTCTAAATCATAGGAAATTCCCTTTCCTTTGAAGTCTTCATTTTCTTGCAAACTTTTGGCTATATTTCTATCAATGTCTTGATAATATGTTTTAATATCTAAATCTATTTGAGCGTCATACTGGCTAGTATAAATGGCTCTAAATCTAGTTCTCCAATAATTTTATGGTAGTGTAATTGACAAATAACACAAACCATAAATAATTCTATTTTTATAGTCTCAAAGCATTCTACACATATAAAGTCTTTTTTGCAACATTTCATTTCAAATGTGCAATAATGTCTTTCATCAAAGTAACATCTAGGTATATATGTAAGTAACTCGGGATTATTAACGGTCCATCTTTTCTTTAAAAAGAGGCTTAATATGCACTTATACCAACCTTCTTCAAAGTCTATATATTCATTATCTAAATCGTCTTGATTAGTCTGCATCATATACAAGTCTAGAGTATCTTGAGAGTCTTCATACTCATTAGTATCACTATAGTCTTCTGAATCACTGTCTGTGTATGCACTATAGATACTAGTATTATCATCATCTTCTATGTCTGATATTTCTATAGCATATAGGATATCTAATTCTTCTTGATTTGCATAGTCTAACATTGTATTAATAATCTTAATACTTTCTTTATCTTTCTTATTAGGGTAGTCTTTAGCAAAGTGTCCTTCTTTGCCGCAGGTCCAACATTCTTTGATGGCAGTATTAGATTGAGCTACATCTTTTTCCTTCCTATAATTAGGAACTTTCTTATACTTACTAGTGTTCTTCTTGAAATATCTTCTTTGGTTAAATTTATTTTTCTTAGTCTTAGAGTTCTTGTCCCTAAAGGTAGTAGATGGTCTAAATCTATACTTCTTTGGAAATCATAAAGGTCTAGTCTTAAACTTCCTATGTTTCCATTCTAATTTCTTTTTGAATTTCTTAGATTCACTACCACATCCCCATTGGATTGGAGCGATGTCTCTTTCGTCTTTGATTGGAGGGATCTGCTTGAAAGTTTCCTCTATCAGCTTTCCATGGGTTATATCACGTCTCTTAGATATGATATAGTCTTTGGCGAAATTGATTCTTTCACCAAGGGAGTTGTTCTTAACTCTAGCTACTCCTGGACAATTCCTATATTCATTAATTAGGATTTGTACTATGTCTGGTATCTTTCTAAAGTATTCATCTTTTAAAGTCTCCCCAAATTCTTTAATTTGGTAATATAGTTGTTCATAATTATTGCTATATTCATTTATGTTATCTAATTTTCAAATGCTAAGGAGGGCTAACTTAGTTTTTGCTAAGTCTTGTTCATTGATTTGAGCTAGATGTCCAGCTCCAATGAATTCTGATGTGAACAATTGAATATATTCTTCAATTGATCTTTCTTCTAAGTTTTCTTTCATCTTCTCCACCTTTGCTAAGGAGTCTTCATATGTAGCCTTTCTTAAACTATCTAAGTAATCTTTTGTAATACCTCTAATGGATTGCTCAGCGTACTGCTTACATGAACTTGCATCCCATTATGCATTAGATGCAAAACACATGCTCATCTGATTACGCCATTCATCTAAGGCCTTCTTCCTATTTTGAACATTATCTAAGTTAAGGTATATACCTACTGGATTTATGGATTAGCTTGCTATAGTCTTAACAGGAGTGAAACTCTTGTCACTAGCTGGAAAGCCTTTTATATAATCAGGTTTAGTCTTTACTACGGTGCTTGAGTATATAGGAATATTTATTCCTATTGGTTTACTAAAAAGTCATCTTCTAGCCTACTATTAATTCATATCTCTTGTTTACTAGGCTCTACTTGTGTAGCTGGCATTAATCTTTGTTCTCCTTCTTCTATTAGTATTAGGTTTCTAAGAAGTTCTTTTGTATTCTTAGATTCTTTTAATTTTAATATACGGTATTGGGCTATCATATTAAATCTTTCTATTTCTTGAAATATAACAGAATAACTTTTCTTAAGGTGATCTTTAAATGCCTTCATATCCAATTCTGAGGGTTTATGTCCAAAGTTTTGGATCCTAGATTTTTCTTTAATTAAGTTTTTTTATTTAAATGATCTTCTAGGTCTAACTACCGGCGCTTGTCTTAGTAAACTAGCACTAGTCTTACTACTATATTCTCCTCCTGAAGGATCATTGACTATGGATTCTCCCATATTTCTAAATCTAATTTCTTCGGTTTGGATATTCTTATTGACAATCTTAGGAGGACCAAACTGGATGGTAATATTTCCAGTGACATCGTCTTGATTAATAAACAAAGGTTTATTTTGTATAGTCTTAGTTTCTTGAAATTCTGGCAATTGCCAGAGGGTCTTAGCTTTTTCTTTCATAGGTCCAGTATTCTTAATACTATAAGTATGATTGTAGTCTAAAATATTGGTTCTAACTAAGATTTCTTCATTAAGTCTACCGCTAGGAATTCCCGATTGCATTCCTTCATAAGGGAATTAGGAGAACTTCACATAGCTTTGTAATTCTATATTTATATTAGCGTCTGGGATAATATAGTCTTTATAGCCACTAGCATATAAGATTAACTTAAAATGTTTGGTTGTGTCTACGGTTACTGTAAATGCCGGAATGACATTAAAGTATCCTATGTTATCTGACATTTCTAGTTGGGCTATCCCAATAAGGCTTTTCTCAAAATCTTTCCATCTTTTGTTAATTAAACAACATAATATGTTGATATTATTCTGAGGTCTATGTAATCCTTGGATTGAAATAGTCCAAAGGTTAGGAATTGAAACTTCCTATCAGTTCCTCTAGATCTAAGCCATTCTGAGTCAAACACTTGGAGCTCAGTATAGGATTTGTCTAACACATGATTCCTACAATGGTAAGTCATGTTATAATTAGGAGTCTTAGGAGTGGCACCTTCTTTAAACAAGTCTATGTATCTAACGACTGGAAGTTGTCCATTATGATTGGAATCTTCAACGATCTTCAAGTCAACTTCACCCCATTCTTTCCATCGAAGAGGATTGGTGAAATTTCTTTCTTTCCACCATGTCCTAACATTGGAGGATGAATCCTTAAGTCTTTGGAGCATATGATTACTCTGTCCAATATTTGTGATAGAGCTAACTATCTTACTAGTCTTATCTAATCCATCATTTATGACTCGCCTACCTATGGTATTCCTTTCTCTAATTTCTATAGGAGGGGGTTCTCTAAATTTATAGGTGGCAACCTGTTTTTGTTCAAGTATTTTTTCAATTTTTTCTAAGAAGTCTGAATAATCTTTTTGTCTTTTCATCTGACCAAGGATTTCTTCTTTAAAATTCTTTTTCTCTTTTCTTGTCTTCTCAAAAATTCTTCACCATGTCTAGCTAGAGAATTAACTAGAGATTTTGCAACATTCGTAATATAGTCTTTTACTTCATTATTTTTTTCTTGTTGTTGCACAGATCTAGCTTCTATAGATTTTACGATCCTTTCTATTTTGTCTAAACGAGTTAGAATAAAAGGAGAGTCTATTTATGCTTGGGAAGGTTTATTATATACGGCCTTAATTCCGTTTATAATTTCTTCATATTTTTCTTCAACTTAGGTCATGTTTAGTCTAAGTTCATTAATAATACTATCCATCTTGGATAGGTTATGGCTTTCCATATTATTAAGATAATTTGCCAAATTTTGTTGGAATTTAACAAAATCTGTGTAGAAGGTGGTTATTCCTTCTGTCTTAGCTTTTAAGTCTAAATGCAAGTCTTTAACAAAGTTACTGTTATAGTCATAGGTAGCTGCTATGGATGTAGAAATTAAATTTAATCTTTCTAATATAAGTCTAGTTGCTTTAGCAGTGTTGGCAATCTCATTTTCATTTATCTTATAATAAAATCTATCATCATTTATCTTTTCTAAAATTCTTTGATAAAAGTCTGATAAGGTCTGAATAGAGAGGTCTCTTGGTACCTCGTTCCAGTCTGATCTAACTATCTCCATTAGGAAGATAACTATCTAATCTAGGGATAAGCTTAGCTTGTTCTTTGGTAAGTTTAATTAACTCACTGTCTTGATTTTTAATTAAAGTTTTAATTTCTAAAATTTCTTTGTTAAGGACTTCTATATGATTAGTCTTAATATTTATTTCTTGTAAAACATGTACTAAGTCTATTGGGATTTAATTATCTATTTCTAGTAGTCTTTTAGAGATATTTTTTTATCTCTGTTTCTAGGATTTGAATATCTTTTATTAATTGTCTTAATATAAGGAGTATACACTTATTTTGGTCTATTAGGCTATTAATAGCACTAGCAGTAACTTGTCTACTATCTGCGTGTTTGGTTGGGATGTGTTCAGTGTGTGAACAACCGTCTCAACCTACCGAGTCTAAATCAGTTATGGTTATGGGATGGTAGTCTCGGTTGGTTCCAAAAATATCTTTGTAAATGCGAGGGATAAATTCCAAGGGCATTAAAGTCTTTTTACTAAAGGTCTAAAAGGAGCATTTTATGACTCTGATACCACAATTAGGGGTTTGGTCGGTATTCGGTGAGTTTCTAAAATCTTTAAGCTCTTGATACCAATTTTGGGCTTAAACTATAAATCTTTCAAATATCTAGTCATAAAATAAGGGTTTCATATAAAACAAGAGGGGGCCCATCTAAAGATAATAACAAAATGTCTTCAGGGACTACGAGGGGACCACGTAAGGAACAGGACAAAGTCCACACCGAGTGCGCTCCGTTTAGTCAGCACCTGAGAATATATATATATATATATATATATTACTTAGGGGTGACAATTTTAGAAACGACACGAAATTGACCCGAAATTGACACGATATATCGTGTTCGTGTCGTGTTTTTTTATACGAAGTCGTGTCGTGTCGTGTTCGTGTCTGAATTATGAGTCGTATTATCGTATTTTTTAGGCGTAAAATTTAAGAAATTTTGGTATTCGTGTTGTGTCGCGCCGTGTTATTTTTTATTCAGGTCGTATTCGTGTCAACTAAAAAAAATTCGAATTCGTGTCGTGTCGTGTCGTGTTCGTGTAGGAAAAACTTTGTCGTATCGTGTCGGGTACGACCCGTTAACCCGAATTGCCACCCCTAATAGTACTGCTATTGTGCAAATCAGTCCGCATTTTAAGAGTGCGGACCAGACATGTATCACCTGGCGGTGAGTGTAGAAATTATCGACTAAATTATAAGCACACACTCTCTCTCTCTATCTTCTTTGCTCACCGCTAGGTAACACATGTCCGGTCCGCACTCTTAAAATGCGAACTGATTATATATATATATATATATATATATATATATATATATATATAGAGAGAGAGAGAGAGAGAGAGAGAGAGAGAGAGAGAGAGAGAGGTCCTTAGTTTGAAGACCATTTTTTATAAAACAGTAAAAAAATATATTTTTGGCCTGATTTTCTTTTTATGATTTTTAAACATTTCAGTAAGATCATAAAAAAAAATCAACTCAAAATGAATTTTCTTGCTATTTTAAAAAAATCGGTCAAACTTTGTCAGTTTTTAACAACTTAAAACTGACAAAGTTTGACCACTTTTTTTAAAATAGTGAAAAAATACATTTTAAGCTGATTTTTTTTTATGATCTTACTGAAATGTTTAAAAATCATTAAAAAAAAAAATCAACCCAAAACAATTTTTTTTATTATTTTAAAAAAATGATCTTCAAACTAGGTCCTCAAACTGAGACCTCACTTGAGCCTGCCTCTCTATATATATAATGTTAATTTCCTTGTATTAAATCACAAATGTTATTACACTTACAAAAGTATCATAAATTTAACAAGGTATATTTAATATGGATCATTCAAGGAAAAATCTCCGTCTTTTTTTTAATTAATCTTTAGTTCAATTCTTTTAATTTTATTTTAAAAAATTCCTCACCTAACAAATTCAAATCTGAATTAGATAATGAGGTGTCATACAATTCAAATCCAGTGCAATTTAATATTCTAAACAATTGAATAAGTTTGACCTTTAATCGAAATTTTGAGGGGGAGGTAGGGGAAGGATGAAAAAATATGGCACATCTATCTCAATGATGAAAAAATATGGCTCTCGAGGTCTATAGTATTAAGTGCCCTCTATTCAGTAAAGCTATGTACTTATACGAAGGCAGGTAATTGACTCAAGTCAAGTTTACAAAATAATCCCATCAATTCATTTCCCCTTAATACTAGAATGTTTGTTATCACCATGACTTGTAACCTAAAAAGAAAAGAAAAAAGAATACAGAAGCCTCATTGGGCTATCCTCTCATCTATACTGGTCATGTTTCTCAACTCCATTTGTTGACTTTCAATCCGGCTCATCACTCGTGAAAAATCTTCTCCTGCAAAAGACATTGACATGGTGTCTTCTTTCACAAGGCGTCTCTGTTTTATCTTCATTATAGCCTGTGAAACTTCCGCTATTGAAGGGCGCTTTCTGGATATTTTGTGCAAGCATTTGTGGGCAATCCGAGCCAGGTTCCTCACTTCTTCCGGGTTACATTCCCCAACAAGTTTCTTGTCAAGTATTTCATCCACACCATCTGAACTCATTGATGCCTTTAAAACAAAAATAAAAACATAAGAAAAAGAAACCAAGAGGAGGGAGGAGGGAGGGGGGAGGGGGGGTATTTATGGGGTGTGGTACTTACAAGATTGACATATTCCATCAAGTTTTGATGCGGGTGGATGGCTGTAATGAGTTCAAATAGGATAATACCAAAACTGTAGATGTCACTCTTCATCGTGAACTTATTTGTGGATATGTACACCGGGTCTATGTAGCCATATGTACCTTTAAGGCCTGACTTGGAGCCGTCAAATACCTCTTCCTTTGAAAGCCCGAAATCAGCAACCTATTTATTACATGGGCGGTAGTGAAGTTCAAAATATAAGTAGACAAGACATACTTTAATTCATGTAGAATATTTTCAGAGGGTCATATACTATAAAGTACATTTCAAAGTCACATTTACATACAAACCATTGTAAAATTTAATCCTAATACATAATCTGCTGAAGAAAATCTATCCCAATCAGCTCATGTATAAATAAGCATTTACACAAGTACCACTTGGTTCACATTTTCTCTTGAATTACTAGAATGTTTTTGCGGTCTATTTTCAACATGTTGCCACTTTGAATATATGGGTCCATTCAATGCATTCTTACAAATAATGGTAATGCCATATACAAACATTAGAATAACATTTCGCTGCTCACCTATTTATAAAATTTAATCAGATGTCGAACGATTTAGAAATAAGGAAAATAAATAAATCTATATGCAATAGGATTACCTTTGCTCTCATCAAATGGTCAAGCAATATATTAGCAGACTTCAAATCTCGATGCAAGACAGGTGGGACTGCCTGTTCCAAGAATTGGTATCGAGGAGGGAAAACAGATAAATAAACTGTTTTTACCAAGTAAAAAAACTAGTGTACAACTTAGCATACCCCGTCGTGAAGATATTCAATCCCATGTGAAATATCGAGAGCAATTTGGAGCCGTTCTTCCCAACTTAAAGTCCTTTCCTCTTCACCTAAGTGTGTTCATAGCAGGAATTTCCTAATTTAGTTTGAAACTGAAAAAGTGAATAAAAATGAAGTACATTCCTACATCATTAGAAACAGGTAGCTCAGGTCACTTGAACCATAAGATTTGATAACGTCAGGGTGGAATTTTTTCAAACTAAGAATTGACTTGTAAAATCTTGAATGTTGTGGTAAAGATGCTGTTCATTTATCAACATGAACACGCATAGAATAATAAGTCCGCACAAAATAAAAACTGAACTTTTGATTCTTTACAAATAACTACTTGAACTATGCATTTACTTGTAAACATCCCTTTCTGCAGCGTTTCTTGCACAAACTAAAAAATTCAGTTCCTTTCTAATATTTGATTTAGCCTAATATGAAGGGGATGCCAAATACCCAAAAAAAAAGGTTGGTGGTGTCAGCCGTGTGTTTAGACAGATGGGGCATCAATTTAGAAGTATTACACTAAGAATTTAATGAATGGTTTAATTCTTCCAACCAAAAAGGCTACAATTGTTAAAAAGACAACTTTTGTTTCTAGCATTACTCTTTCAGC
This sequence comes from Sambucus nigra, assembly GCA_949130495.1. Lineage (NCBI taxonomy): Eukaryota > Viridiplantae > Streptophyta > Magnoliopsida > Dipsacales > Adoxaceae > Sambucus > Sambucus nigra. The sequence continues at coordinate 494,136,734 of OX422207.1, forward strand.
ACCAGTTAGTTCAGAATTTATTATTTTTCACCTAGGTGAAAACTAATTTCAGCTATTTGAAGTCAAATGTTATACAAGTACAACACTGCAAATAAGTGTACGAGTTACAAGTATGTGATTTTAGACAAAATGTTTGGTATTTACATGTTCCACAGAAAAAGTGTGGTCTTTCCACATTGATGAGTTAAGCTCAAGGTTTAATTAGTAGCATGAACAATCTCAAGATAAATAATGAATGCAATCTCAACTTTTTTCAAAAAAAGATAAATTAACTCTCAACTTACTGTATAGAAAGTTTGCTAAGCTTCCATTACTCATGAACTCGTAAATTAACATGTGTTGTCCTTTATCAACACAATATCCAACCAAATTCACCAAATTCCGATGATGCAGCCTACCAAGCAGAGATACCTGCGAAAAGACTAAAACGCATTATATAAGATGAAGAAGTTCATACAAAGTAACACACGAATAATATGTAAAAATGATAATAACTCTTCAGAAAGTGGAAGTGTGGTTAACAAAAAATAGGTAATACATACGATAACATGACTCAATGGGACTTAATTCATGCACTTGTTATCTCTTTTCAAACTTAAAAAGGCCCTTCATTTTTGTATGGAATGACTAAAATCTATATGGTAAAACATGTATATCAAGACAGATCCCTTTTTTTCAACATAGTTTGAGGAGGATAAACAACGATTCAACTTTATATGAAAAAACCCTTATTTCGACGTTACCTCTGTTTGGAACTCTTTTTCCCCTTGCTTTGAATCAGAGGCAAGAGCTTTTATAGCAACCACTACACCGGCGGGCATTATAGCTTTATATACTGGACCAAAAGATCCCTGCCCCAAAATAGTTGTGAAGTTTTGTGTAGCTTTCTGAATGTCCCTGGAGAAGAAGTAATTAGACTAAGCACTCTTCATATCATGGATGCTTGATGTAATATACAACCGAGAAAACATGATCCGAAAAGATGAGTGATATTAAAATGCTCTTTAGTGAAATATATAATTAAGAGATACTGAAATATTTCCAAAGTCAGATAACACATACTTGTAAGGGTATCTTGGTAAACCAGATCCTGAAACAAAACGATCTTTGTTATGGTGACCCCACCATGATTGCTGAGAAGTTTTCTCGCGATAGTTGGGTCTTGTAACAGTTATAGAATTTGAGAGAGAGACACTAGTGTCAAGGCCATTGGTGCGTATAGGAAGAGCAGATACAGAGCGATCATTTGATAACCGTCGAAGAGGAGCGCGTCTTTTATACCACCATATGCCAAATACTACCAACAATGCTATTAAAATTCCAACAGCCAAGCCAACAGAGATGCCAATGATAACTAAATCAGCTTTCTGAACCATTCTCTTTGGTTTCTTTTGAATCAAGCAATGAGAGCATCTTGCAGGGCACAGCTGCAGGGTCACTAAAATCATAAAGTAAGCACAAATATTTGTCCAACTGAGAAAAACACATGGTCTGCAAAGAAACAATGAACATAGGAGATAGGAACCATAAATACGCGCAGGGTATGTGATACTAATGTGAAGTTAAATGGCGGAAGCGTAAATTAGTAACTACACAACAATAACATAATGTTTTGCCCAAGAAATATCTCTAATTCATGTCTAAAAAGTAAATTAAGTACAATAGATGGCCAAGAGCCTTATTTATAGTCAAGCTTAGCACAAGCTAAGCCTAAAAAGGTAAAAAGACTAAAAAGGGCACTTTAAAGACAATATCACCCTCTAACCTAAAATAAGGAAAATGCGTAATAAAACATGAAATTAAAATAAACAAAAAAAATACAAATATATCTAGGGCCCCGTACATATCGCTCTCCCCCATTTGAAAAAGCTCGTCCCAAGCGTGGGAGACGGGTGGTAAAAGGAGCGAAGGACCCATCAATGGACTCCACCACTTGAAAGGGTAGCCGTCCTCAAAAAAGAAAGGCATATCATCAAGCGAAAATCCTTGGGAGAATAGTCACAAAACCCAACCACAGCAGATGAATGAGAACTTAGCTCTAGCGCTTGCCACAAAATAATCATCACGTCCCTGAGGGAGGGTTAGCGATGCCAACTGCCATCCGAGTCTCCCATGATGAGTCTCCTCAGCACTAAGCCATGTGAAAGAATCTCGGAACGCTACTCATACGCATCACAAATGGGGTCCCCATACCCATCTCCAATCATGTCCCTCCAAAGTAACGGCTCACCCTCCACCAAACAAGCCCCATCAAAATAATCATCCACATCATATGACACCACAGCACAAAAATGCGTGCCAGTTACCGAACCATCTTCAACAGAAATATTGAAAAAATCCCTGATAAAAAACCCAATCTCTTCTTCCTCGAAGATGGAACCCCAAGCTCAAAAATTAGCCACATCATACGACTCCACCGTGCAAAAATGCGTGCGAGTCACCCAACAATCTTCAACAAAAAAATATCGAAGAAATTCCTGATAAAGAACCCAACCTCTTCTTCGCCTCATCCTGATGGAAATGGGTTAATTGTCATTTTTTAGTATTTTGTATTACTCTTTCTTTTATTTTAGTTCTTTTATTTTCTTTCTAGCCTTTAATTGATTTCCAAGCATGTTTAGGACTAATTAGGTATTCTTTTATTTTTAGTAGGCCCTCTTAGTCATTTTAGCTAATTACTTGATTAGCAAATAATTCAGCCCCTATAAATACTTATTGTATTCTCATTTGTACTCAGTTTTCCCATTCTTGAAATATAAGACAACTTTTGATTCTCTCTCTAAAATTAGGGTTTGTTATTTCTTTTTAGCCATTGACGTGTATTTTACGTCAAATTGGTATAAGAGCGAGGTGTCGTTCCCCAAGTGGTATATTGGTGTATTGGTATTCAAAATCGTACACTACTCGCAATGGCTCCAAAGAAATCCAAGCCACAAGCGGAAGAGATTCAAGAATTGAAGATCAAATGGCAAGGATGGAAGAAAAGCACAATCAAAAAATGGATGATGTTTTACGCAGACAGCAACAACAACAACAATTTAAGGCCTTCTTGCAACCATTCTCCAAAACTCAAACTCCACCACAAATCAGCCAGAATCAATTCCTCGTCAACACAGAAAAGAACCCGTAGGAATTTTCGAATCTCCCGACCAAGAACAAAAAAAACACCGGACTTGACTAGTCCTCTCACTGTCTCGCCGGCGATGGATAGATTCCTAAATTCCACAGCTCCAGCAGCAAAGCTGAGCCCCTCGGCCAAAAATATGTTCCTGCCCTTCTCGGAAAAACAGGGGCTCCTATAGATCTTGGCCCATCTTGGGAAACCCTAGGCCAAAGTAGATTTTCTGAATCCCTCGACCCCGCCGATGATCCAGATCTGCTCGGAATTGTAAAAAAATGCAGCAGTAGCAGGAACAGCCAATTTCTTGGCTCTGGCCAACATTCTGACAATCCCAACAGCTGTCATGAGCTGTCCAGAAAGGTTGAAACCCTCGGTTCCGGTGGACTTCCAACCCCAAATCAAAACCCTAGTTCCCAAATGAACCAACACCCAATTCAACCGAAACCCTCGCAATTCTAGGCTATATTTTTTGGGTTTCTTGAAAGTAGGTATGCGAGTCGCGTACGAAGGCGCCTCCCACATCAAATTGAAGAATTCTTGGAAGGTGGCCTAACCACGTTGACCATTTACCTTTCAAGTTCGAGGACAAACTTTTTTGAAGACGTGGAGAGATGGAAATGGGTCATATTAGGGTTGAATTGTCATTTTCTAGTATTTTGTATTAGTCTTTCTTTATTTTCTTTTTAGCCTTTAATTAGTTTCGAAGCATGTTTGGAACTAATTAGGCATTCTTTTATTTTTAGTAGGCCCTCTTAGTCATTTTAGCTAATTACTTGATTAGCAAGTAATTCAGCCCCTATAAATACTTCTTGTATTCTCATTTGTACTCACTTTTCCCATTCTTGAAATATAAGACAACTTTTGATTCTCTCTCTAAAATTAGGGTTTGTTATTTCTTTTTAGCCATTGACGTATAGTTTATGTCACATCCGCTCATGTCACCAATGCTCACGCGCCGCCTCTTAACTCAAGATACTCCGTGCGGCATTGAATGAGGAGGGAATGGCATTCCTCGTACTCTCGATGGAGTAGGCACTGAATTGAAAGCTTCGAAGCTCTCGATGTAGTGTTTCTCCAAGATGGTCCAAGTCGTCGAGGAAAAATTTGAGTTCTTCGATGACGATACTGCTCAATTGCTCAAACTCGGCACAAATCCCCATATGCGTTTCATATTCAACATCACCACCCTTATTCCACAACATATCAAAATGGGAACAGTCCTCCTCAGGAAATGATGTAATACAATTGGGGGATTGGGAAAAAGTAAGGGTTGAAATTTAAAATTCAAAAGATCCGGGGGCCAAAAAATCATTTTCAGGGGTTTGGAGGGCCTCCAAATAATTTTCGAAAGTGATGGGGGAGAATATATGATTTTTGAAACTTCATAAGTTGGGTAAAAAGAGAGAGACAAAGTAGGTATTACCTTCAAACTTGGCTCCATATTTAAAAAACCTAGCTAGGGTTTGTGTATTACCATAAAAGGCTGCTGCCTTCACATTCCCTCTGCCTTCTAGACTGCCTCTAGTCCGGTGGCCGTCGTCGTCTACCTCTGGCGAAGTCGTCGGAGTACCAGAATTGTTGGGACGACTGTGGGAGGTTGTGAATCTAACAGATCTAGGGTTTCCTTGCAATTTTAGTGATGAAGAGTGGGTTTGTCGGCTAGTTTTAGCTTCGCCAGGCTCTATTGGAAGCCCTACCGCCGTCAACTAAAGTCCGTGATGCTCTCCGGAGGCACCAGGGAAGAGTTGGAGATGTCGATACCTTCAAAGAACTAGGGTTCTTAGCCCTACTTTGCTGCTGTGATGGCGGATATCACCCTTCCAGCCCTATCAGAGCTCCGATAGTGACCAAAACTTTCAAGCGAAGGTCGCCATGGCCCCGCAAAGGCTGCTGCTCCCTAGCGGTGTTGGAACGAGGCTGTTGGAAGCCGAAAAGAAGCAGGGCTGCCCTTGTTGCTGCTGCAAAGTCAGACCAGTGATTGCCGAGTGCTGGCGGCTCTCCCCACTTTCAGTCGCTGAAAATAGAGCTCGTGCACCGTCAAGCTCCGCTCAGATCTAACACTTGGGGACAGATATGACTCGAATGATGGGCTAGAATTCAGTTTTGGGGGGGTTGAATCAGATCCAGGGTTTTTGTACATAAATGGAGGCAGTGTCCCTTGACCGCGGGCGGCAAGGGTGTGTTCTGGATCAGTGACTCACCGGTTGGCGAGCATATTAGGAGCAAATGACGCTCTGACACCAATTTCGATGTGAAATTAAATGGCACAAGCGTAAATTACTAACTACATAATAACAACAAAATGTTTAGAAGCCAATGGCCCAAAAAATATCTTTAATTCATCTCTAAAAGTTAAAGTGAGTACAATGGATGACCAATAGTGGTATTTATAAGAAAAGCTTAGCTTTCTAGTCAAGCTAAGCCTAATAAGGTAAAAAGACTAAAAGGGCACTTTAAAGACATTAAGACAATGCCACCCTCTAACCTAAATTAACAACTAAAATGGGATAAATGCCTATAAAACATGAAAAATACAAATATATATGGGACCAGGTACACATTAAATATGACGCGGACACGGGGATACATCAAAATTCAACAAATTAGGATTCCATGTGGCGAGTCTACGATAGTACAATAATAATATAATATACATTGTGTACTAATAAATAAACAACTTTATGAACAATATGACTAGAAAAGATATTTAGGTCAATAACAACGGTAGAAACATACAAACAAAAATTCAATTTTCATAAATGTTCAAACGTTTCTTGCTTACAATCATGTTCGACGACGGCATCAAGGCAATAACATATCATCACCATTAAGAGGGATGAGTTGTGATTAATTTATACCTTTTAATTATATTCAATCATGGGACAAATAACTAACTTCGGGTCAGTTTATGTAAAACTAATTTGCATTACACAAAATTTTTTAAATTACAAAATAATTAAATAAAATCATACATGGATATTTATCAATGTATCTGATGCGTAGCGGGGAGCGAAAACAATTAATCTAAACTACACATCAATAACATTTTCACAGTCACGGGAACTCTCTCTCTCTCTAATTCTCATTCACCTCAAACGTAATAATGGTGAGTACAATGGGTGGCCAAGAGCCTTATTTATAGAATAAGTTGTCTTTCTAGCCAAGATAACCCTAAAAGGTAAAATGACTCAAAAATGGCACACTAAAATAATCCGAGGGAATATCTGAATTTTAGATATAATGGACCAACCTGCTTGATTTTCAACAGTTTTTTTTTTCTTTTTCCAAAAGCTTGATTTCCAACAGTTGAAAGCATTTTTTTTATCCCAGACCAAACTCTCCAACTTCCAGAAGTTATTTTTTGGATTTGCTGGCTGAAAGTACACAGATCCCAAAAACAAAAAGGGTCCCAGCCCGACCCAGATTTGATCTAACCCAACACAAAAATTCTCCCTGACCCGCCCAGATTTATCCATATCCAATTTTGACCCGCCAATTTCCCGGGTCTATCATCGCCATTAATTTTGATGTGTCCTCTGTTGACGCATATAAGGATATAAAGATGGAAATGGAGTAGAGACATCTAAAATAAGACTTCTTTCTACAAGAGTCTCTTGCCTTGTGTGAGTTCCTATCCCTGCGTGGGTAATTAGACGTGCGAATATCCTTTGTGCCGCGAGTCCTTGGGGTCGTGCATGTGTCTAGTCTCCTGCACTGGGGAGAACTACTAGTCTTTCCCAACCCCATGCCCATCAAATGAAAGAATACAGCAGAGATAACGTGTTGTATGCAGAAAAGGGGTGCACATGGAATCAAACCGAAAATGAAAAACAATGTTAATTGCTATGAAGCATGGACACTCTCCTAGAAGCCACGAGTCCGACACGCGACACGCTTCGACACGTTGGGACATGTTGAAACACGTTGTCGATACGCTAGGACACGTAAAAGGACACGTTGTGAACACGTTGGGACACGTAAAAGGAGGTGCTAGGACACGTAAAAGGACACGTTTTTTATTTTATTTTTTAAATTTTTTCAAAATTTAAAAAAAAAAATTCCTTATGTGATGGTGATTCTGCTTTATTTATGATTTTTAATGTTAAAGTGTGTTTGAATTTTGTTTTGTATGTTTCATTTTCTTAATTTAATGTTAAAAATGCTCTAATAATGTATTTTATGTATTTTATGGGAAAAAACTGTTTTATTTCATTAATATATATATATATATTTAAATATAGGTTATATATTTAAATATATATTTTATATTATATGTATTCTAGCGTGTCGTGCCTTAGTTTTTGGAAAAATCACGCGTCGCGTGTCGTGTCGAAACACTTATTACGTGTTGAGTCCGTGCTTCATAGGTTAATTGTAATTTTTATATTTATTTTATTGATGTAATCTCTCGCACTGCGTACTTCTCTTGCTAGACTTCTCTCTAGGGTTTTCCACACCGCCACCAAGTTTGCTCTCAAGATGGTTCTCCCAAACAATGTCGATTTATTGCACCCACCAGTGGATATTGAGAAGAGGAAGCATAAGCTCAAGAAGCTTGTACAGTCTCCCAACTCATTCTTCATGGATGTGAAATGCCAAAGCTGCTTTAGCATCACCACTATTTTTAGCCACTCCCAAACTGTTGTGGTTTGCGGCAACTGCAAGACAGTACTATGCCAGCCCACAGGTGGCCGTGCTAGGCTCATCGAGGGATGCTCTTTCAGGAGAAAGGGGGCTGATGAAGGGTCCTCCACCTTTCCCTTCTTACTATTTCAATTAATGAAGTGTCAAAAATTGTAGTTTTAAGATGGAAACAAGCTTTGTTCGAGTTTTGGTGGATTTTAAATATGTTTTGTTATTGGCTCAACTTTGAGAACTTAATCTTATGATGTGTGTTTGGTACTTATTGGTTCAAAAAATAAATTGATGCAATAAGGAAATATCCCGACAAAGAATATTCCAGTAACCAGTTAGTGTATTATAGTAGTTACTGACAGGATTATAAGAATAATTTAGGGGAGCCATCCTTTAGTTATGTCACCCATGCCATACCACATAGATGCTAAAATATTCCCAATATGGTTAGGGTAGTTATCTCTAGAACCTCCCCCCTTCCCCTATATATATGGTGTACACCCATTAGCACCTAATTTAGAGATACGAGGACGGTAGCGTGCATATATATTCTTATCATTAGGTTGTTGTATTTACGCTTACACGTCACATCAATATGGGAATTGTGTCCCTCGCAAAAAGCAAGCAAGCTTGCATTTGTATAGGGTTACACAGCTCTGACTATTCTTCTTTAATAATGAACGAGACATGTTATTAATAAATAAAGACAAAATATTTTATAATAAGTGGCCAAGAAGGCCACTAGGAAAAAGATAGAAAGAAAAGCAGCGGAATGAAACAACAAAAGAAAGACCAATCAACGGAAGCAAGCAACAAACAATCTATTCCATCACAAAATCTAACAGTCCACAACTCCCTACAACCATCAAATCAATGCCTATGTCCATTTATTGATAATAGCTGAAAGCCTCAACCCCTTAAAATGCTTTGAAGTCGAAATCCAAAAGGAGGGGTAAGATTTTAATTATTTCCCGTAAGTCTTCCTTTGATACCTCCTCATCTCAAAAGTTCTCTCATTTCTTTCATTCCAGACAAACCAAGCCACGAACAAAGAAACGCAGAACCACATGCTCGGCATCTTCTTCTTTTTCCCCTTTACTCTCTCTCTCTCTCTCTATAGGTGGTGGCCCCATTCGAGCTCTTCACCTTCAAGTTGTGAGATAAGAGCCCATGAGGCTACCCCCTTGGAGTTGTACAACAACAACAACAACACCAACAACAACAACAAGAAGAAGAAGAAGAAGAAGAAGAAGAAGAAGAAGAGAATCATCTATCCATCAGCATGAGACGCTTGTCTTGTACTGGTCAAGAATTCAGCTATGTGGCGCTTCAAGTCGTTCTTAATTACAATCACAAGAGTCCTTTTGAAACTAAATGTAAGTGGTATCTAGCAAGCGTAAATAAATGAATGAATTTGAAATCTCACAAAATAGGTTGCCGCGAGACTTTAGATATTGTCATACCTAAACGCTGTGAGGTTGTTGGATAACATTATCATATTTTTTAGTCTTCATGTGGAAACTACAAACTTCTACTATTTATAAAAGAGAAAAAGCCACAAGGTATCTTCCAAATTGGCAAAGGAAACTAGCAACCCACTGTATTGAAAATTATAATTATTCTTGTACAAATAGTGATGTTTCGACCCCATTTTGTTATGAAATCCCTTCCAAGCCACTTCCACGTATTCCAATACTTCCTTTGTCCCAAACTAATAGTCATACTTTCCTTTTTTGATCGTCCCAAATTAATAGTCGCTATCATTTTTTTTTGGACAAAATCGACAGACCAAAATCCTCAATAGTGAACAAAGGCTTAATCTTGGCCATCGATTAAGTGAATCCTTAAAAACCGTCATTTTCAAATAACGACTATTAATTTGGGATGGATGGAGGTAGTATTTTTTATCGTATGCGGAGACATTAATTTTACTAATAAGACCCTGATTTTTTTAAAATTCTCAATTCAAAAAAGAAATGAAGCTGAACTTCATCAAAAGCTACTCTCTCTCAATATCAGGTATGACAAAGCCGTCAATTACAGGACTAATACAGCAAAGTCTAATGCTGCAACAATGAGCAACGAATGCGTGTTTATGAGGGTGCGCCTACCCTAATGGGAAATGTGTAAATAAATCTACATGATATGCTTAAGGAACTAGAGAAAACAATCTTATGGAGAGACTCCTTTACCTCAATCACTTCTCTCTTTTTTGATCTTTTCCCCTTGATAAGCAGACTGTATTACAAGGAAAACAGCAATACGAAGAGAACAACTTATTGGTTTTTCAATTTCATTACTTTCTTCCCTCTTGCAACTTTGCTTTACCACAATCACTTGGCATGACTGAAAGGACAATTGACTAAAAACTCTCAACTATATATGATATAATCTATGATTTTGGATCAAGAATTTCAAACACAATACCATAAAGTCAAGAATCAAAGTTAGCAAAAAACAAGTATTTGAAGAAATATAAATCAAAAGAAGTAAACTTAACGATGATCCAAAGAATTAAATCGGTTTCTTTAAAAGCCTGGATGGAGCAAACCCAATTCGAAACAAGAACGAATACAGAAAACCCAACAAGATAACAATTGAGCAAAAAAAGAAAAAGAAAAAATAGAAAGTAGACCAAAAAAGAAAAACAGCAAGTACCTTGTCACCAGAGAAACAAGAAATTTTTAGTATTTGTTGAGGTGGGTGGGTTGAGGTGGAGGTGGAGGTGGAGGCGGAGGCGGAGGTGGAGGCTTTTGGCTGGAATGTAATAAAAAAAGAACGCGGTTTTGGCAGTCTTACAAGAACGAGTATTTGTTGCGGAAAGAAATGCCATTAAGACAAAGATGCTTCCTCGGCCTTGGTTGATTTTTTTAATGCTTTACTTAGACCTAGTCCAAACGTTTATGGGAAAGGGTCAACGACCCCCGCCGGTGTGTCAAAACTCGGCTACTATCAAATTAAATTACTTTGCTGGTTGCCTCGTGATAAAATGATAATTTTCACAGATTTATATTATGAAAAAAAATATAGTTAAAATATATTAAAAAATATAAATTATACAATTTATGAGAGAGAAACTAAATACATAATAGAAATTTTTTTAAAGTTAACTGAAATCTATCTAATGTATAATTTATAAACATATATATCTATATATTAATATGAGAGGAGGGTGTTTTACTGTTCTAAAATATCAACGGTTGAAAACGGATTTTTGGGTGCGACATAAGGGTCTTACATTGTGACACGTCACAACTTAACCATTGTGACATGGATAAATGAAACAAACCAAAGAAAACCATACTCACTTCCCGTTCCCTCACGATTCCCCTCTCGTTCTCTCACAGAACTCAAACCCCCTCAACCCCTCTTTTGTCGCTTCCTCAATCGTTCTCTCCCTTCGCTGCCGCCTGTAACACCCCGCCCGCCCAGGGAGAGCGAACGGAGCGCTAATGCGATAAAATAAATCCAAATCTACAGGTGACAAGGTATAGAGCATCTAAATAAACTCACAATAATATAAATCCACTAATCTTAATTCTTCAAATACAATAAGTCTCTCGAATAAATACAACATCTAACTCGAAAATAAAATACAAATCTCCAAACTCTATACATCAAAATAATACAAATCTTCCAAAAATATTCTTCCCAAAATATCCAAGCTAAAATCAATCTCCATACACCCCAAAATCCGCGTTAACCTGCCACTAAAAGAAAATATGGGGAAGTACACAATACGACAGGAAAGATGCTCAACAAATATATATTAGCGATGAATAAAACGTAACAACACGAGTACGAATATTCAAATCAAAATGTGAATCTCAAAGCATTTATCAATATAATTTCTCAACAACACATCAATGGGTAACCAGGCCTCACCCCATTCGCATATGTTTTATCAAGCCATAGCCCGGGAATAGGTATTTTGGCGGGTTCACAACATCCGTGTCATATTAAAATCTCATGACAACGTGCTCAATAACAATATAATGATACCACATGAATCAAAATAATTTCAACAATTATTTTCCAGATTTCAATGAATTTATCAATTGAAATATGAGTTCAATTAAACAAGAATTCAAAGAGAATGACACTCGCGAGATTAAGGCGCTTATTGTGTAAAACCCCATACCTCAAACCATGATGAGAAACCAATGATCACATCCTCAAGATCAACACAAAAGATCTACAAAAGCTTCTCCAAGAACCTCCAACAAAATAGTCCCAAGAACACCTCTAATATAAGGTTGGAACTCACAAATCTCAAGGGTCAATGTGTATATAAAAAGAAGAGGAATATAAAATATATTTGCTGCCAAAATTTGTGTCAAAAGTATGTTAAAAGGGTTGCCCACGACTCCCTTTTATAATGCAAAGAAATGAAGAGTTGGAATCCAAAAGACTCCTTTATATAAGGAAAAGAAATGAAGAGTTGGAAGTCAAAACAACTCCTAGAGTTAAAAACATTTAAAAATCATTTTAAAATCCATTTTAACTCCGTTTTCGAAATCGTTTGAAATTCCAGCCTTTAAAAATAATAACCAACATATTTGAGCAATAAAAATAATTTTATCTAAAACTTTATTTTCCTCCATTTTCCAAAAATTAATTAAAATAGCCTAAAATTACGCGGGTTGTTACACTTCCCCACTAACGATGGAATTTCGCCCTCGAAATTCGCCGAATGCCTAACTCTAAAAAATCACGCTAACAATCTCCAAAAATAATTTCGTCTCCAAAAATAAATTCCTCACATCTAATCTAGATGGCTATCACGAATATCACCTAAAAGTTTCTATCTCCAAAAATTGTTAACCACGCAATGAACCCAAAACCCAAGCCCCGAGGATTACCGTATACCTAAGCTCTGATACCATTTGTAACACCCCGCCCGCCCAGGGAGAGCGAACGGAGCGCTAATGCGATAAAATAAATCCAAATCCACATGTGACAAGGTATAGAGCATCTAAATAAACCCACAATAATATAAATCCACTAATCTTAATTCTTCAAATACAATAAGTCTCTCGAATAAATACAACATCTAACTCGAAAATAAAATACAAATCTCCAAACTCTATACATCAAAATAATACAAATCTTCCAAAAATATTCTTCCCAAAATATCCAAGCTAAAATCAATCTCCATAGCGCCCCAAAATCCGCGCTAACCTGCCACTAAAAGAAAATATGGGGAAGTACACAATACGACAGGAAAGATGCTCAACAAATATATATTAGCGATGAATAAAACGTAACAACACGAGTACGAATATTCAAATCAAAATGCGAATCTCAAAGCATTTATCAATATAATTTCTCAACAACACATCAATGGGTAACCAGGCCTCACCCCATTCGCATATGCTTTATCAAGCCATAGCCCGTGAATAGGTATTTTGGCGGGCTCACAACATCCGTGCCATATTAAAATCTCATGACAACGTGCTCAATAACAATATAATGATACCACATGAATCAAAATAATTTCAACAATTATTTTCCAGATTTCAATGAATTTATCAATTCAAATATGAGTTCAATTAAACAAGAATTCAAAGAGAATGACACTCGCGAGATTAAGGAGCTTATTGTGTAAAACCCCATACCTCAAACCATGATGAGAAACCAATGATCACATCCTCAAGATCAACACAAAAGATCTACAAAAGCTCCTCCAAGAACCTCCAACAAAATAACCCCAAGAACACCTCTAATCTAAGGTTGGAACTCACAAATCTCAAGGGCCAATGTGTATATAAAAAGAAGAGGAATATAAAATGTATTTGCTGCCAAAAGTATGTTAAAAGGGTTGCCCACGACTCCCTTTTATAATGCAAAGAAATGAAGAGTTGGAATCCATAAGACTCCTTTAAATAAGGAAAAGAAATGAAGAGTTGGAAGTCAAAACAACTCCTAGAGTTAAAAACATTTAAAAATTATTTTAAAATCCGTTTTCGAAACCATTTGAAATTCTCGCCTTTAAAAATAATAACCAACATATTTGAGCAATAAAAATAATTTTATCTAAAACTTTATTTTCCTCCATTTTCCAAAAATTAATTAAAATAGCCTAAAATTACGCGGGTTGTTACACAGCCTCCCTCTCAAACCCTCCCACCATCGTTGCCTCCCTCTCAAACTCTCCCTCCTTCGCTGTCTCCCTCACAAACCCTCCACGCCGCTTCACTCTCAAACTCTTCGCGCCGCTTCATACCACCCACCGGCCAACATCAGGTTGCACGAAACTTCATACCACCGGCCACCACGAACTTTGTGAGTTTTTTCCGATCCTTCAAATACCCATTTTTTCGATTGCTTTATGTATATTTCATGAGTGTTTTGTCTGATCTAAAAAAACACGGGGAAGGATTGGATAACATTAATTCACTGATTCGGGGAAGATGTGTTAAATCCACCGGATCTCCACTATCAGGTTGAGTTTGCATAAAATTAATTCAATTTTTAGGGTTTTCACAAGTTGATTTCTTGGTGAGATTTTACATAACACTGATTCATGGTTTAGGTGACATTTGTGTTTGTTGTGAACTATATTTTTGTTTTCAGATATGAAGTGATTAAAGACAAATAACTCATCTCTTGGCTATTGCACATGTACTCGGTGGATATGTAAATTTTGGTGTTTAATCTATAAAGTTTGTTGTTGTTTTTTTATTTGTTCTTTTTAGAATGTCTATTTGTTTAATCAAGAATGTTGTATGGTGTTATTTGTTTCAGTTTGAGAAGGTTTATATATTAATTTTCACACCTATAGGACTTCTATTATTTCTGTTTTAAACATTCTTTTTTCCTGCAGATTTGATGACTCTGGAATCGTGTCTCAAAAATTTGTTGTTGCTTTTCGTCATGGAAGAGGGAAAGCTATAACTGTACCATTGGTATGTTGTTTCATACCTTGGATTTTGTTGGGGTTTCAATCTTCTTTGGGATGGAGAAATTAGGTTACGAACCCTGACCTCTTTTTACGAGTTTGACAGTTATTATTTATGTAATTTCAGAAATTTCATACCAATGGCTTCTCTTAAAGTAGAGGTGGGATGGGATAAACAATGGGTTTTGCATTTTTGACGAGTTTTCGTATTTTTTACAGTTAAATGTTTTTTATCCCTCTCCCTATATAGTTTTTCATATTGGTTAAAGTTTAAGTACTTCATACTATTTGACTATTGGTTGTTCATGTTATATTTGTACGTAAACTGATAAATTAAAGCATTTTTTATGATTTAGACAAACTTTCATATTGGCGATGTATGTGAGCTAAGGTGACTCTCATTCTCGATATGCCCTATCTTATCTATTCTCTATGATGTCAATATCTTTATCTTTCTACTGCTCTATATAACTTTGAAAATTTGTTGGCAAGTTTGGGAATTTGTTGGCGCATTTCTCTTTTTCTGTTAACTAATGGATATTTACTATTTGCTTTTCTTTTTAGATCATTAACGTGGCCACACATTCAACATGGAGCTATAGATGCAAGGGGATAATGGGATATTTACTATTTTCTTTTCTTTTTAGTATTTAAATTTTAGTATTAATATTTTAAATTTTAAATTTCAGTTATTCAAAGTCGACAGTACTTGATTGAGGTTGCTGAGATGGATGAAACCATAAGTGTTGTCCAATTCTCCTCCAAATGTGGATCCACTATTCTCTAGATTTTCCCACTCTTCCGCGCTACTGGTTCTGTATACAAATTCTTCTTTTCTTCCCATTTCTCACTAACACGGTGATAAAATCCACGGGAAAAAGTCAGGGTACTGGTGATGGTTATTATTTAATTTTTGTTGCCCAATTTTTTTTTACCACGAAACTCTAAAGCAGTGTGTTCTTGCCCTTTTTTCTTTATGTATGTTTGTGCACTTTGATGGTCGAACCATTTTGACTTTAGTCTCAATCTTTTGATTTTTTGTATCATTGTGATTTTTTTCTTTCGTGTTTAACTTTATATCAGGAATGTCTTTCTGCGCTTCCGAGCAACAATAATATGAATCTTTGATGTTCTAAAAAAATTGTCTTTATGCATACTCATTCACATAAATATGATTTCATCAACCAAACATGAGAGAGTGTAACCCTATGCATTTTTCATCTTCTATTAGCGTAGCTTAATATGAATAAAATGACTTGGCTTGAAGATGTCATAATTGTTCTATGCTTTATTTCCATTTGTTTTCACCGTTGTCACATTTTCATTGTAATCATCTTCTATTTGCAATGTAATCATTGTTCTCACATTTTAGTTTTTTCTTTGGGGCTCATAAAATCTTCTGTTTTTATACTTATTTATAATTAGCCGTTGAAAATCTTCGAGATGGTTTCTTAATGGCATATAAGGGAGAGGATCAAAAATTGAAAGATGAAGCCATCGGGGAAAAACTATTCTCTCAATTCCAGTACTCAGGTATTTATCCATTTTCTGCTTTTTTATGCCTATTTCTCCCCCTGAACATCTTTTTTCTTCTCAGACTTATAACTTTTTTTTTCTGCCCATTTCTTCCCATAATGACTATTTTCTGCCTTTTTTTCTTTTTTTCTTTAACCAACCCTTTTTCTGCCCTTTCTTTTCTTTTTTCTTTTTTCTTTTTTCTTCCTTTTCTGCCTCTTTTTTCTTCCTTTTCTACCTTTCTTATTGTTTGTTGTGAGGAAGAAAAAATATCAGGAAAAATATCAGTCGATGTTTGGTAGGCTTTACTGGAAGTATCATATAAGAATTTATCTATTATATATTGTCCACCTGTCATTGAACTTTTAATGTTTACAATAATGTAATTTAGGTCCTGCTATATGCTCAGTTTTTTAATATGTTATTCTCTCTTTATTTTTCGCGGACTCTATATCATATAGAGAGGGAATTAAATGCACTACTTCTAAATTTTATGCTTACTTTCATAGGTTGGTATTTCTCTCATTTTACTCATGAACAAGGAGTTTGACTGCAAACTCATCACAACATTAATATCGGTACCTCATACTATCTCTGTCATCATATTTTGGTAGGCCTCCCAATGTAATCTAAGTGCGTTAAATGGTCCTAATATAAGTGTAGGTACAACCGTATAATTCTCTTGAAACACAAACATTAAATGATAGTTTAGTGATTTATGGCATCAAGAGGTGTAATTGATATAATACCGCATCATATTATCTGTTTTAGATTTTCTTAGATGTTGTATTAATGGGATTTAGAATATGATTAGTTGTCTCATAATTAGAATTTGTTAGGCCGTTTTTTTCCTTTTTCTTTATTTACATTTCATTGTTACTTGAGGTTCTAAATAATTGGCATCTCTATTTTCTACTTATTTGACAAATGATATGATTTCCCTGCAAAGTCGAGCAGTCTAAATTGTTCTAGATCGAGCATTTCTGGATTGGATCGAGCTGGTCTGGATCGAGCATTTCTGGATCGAGCAGGTCTGACTTGGTTTACATCTTCCTTTTTTATTTGTTTTATTTCTGGATCAAGCATTTCTGGATTGAGCAGGTCTGAATTGGTTTACATCTCCCTTATTCTATTTGTTTTATTTCTGGATCGAGCAGGTCTGGGTCGTGCATATCTAACATAACTATCCTTTTTCTCTTAACAAGTGTTTGTAGAACTATCTAATACTTTGGTTTGGGTGAAAATTAAGCACATCCGTTAATTCTTATTTCATTTTTACTATTTAAAATTTATTCGAAAACTTTGTTTGAAGCGAAAGCTACAAGGAAGCAGATTATTTTATGTGTTTTTATTTAGCTTCTATTCATTTTAATGAGTTAAAAGCAGAGAAAAACAGAGTCCACTAATTTGGTTTTAAATAGGCATGTTCAAACTTATTATATATAAATTTAAGTTTTTAGATGTAGATCAAACTGTTATTTTATCTCTAATGGGTTGTCCATACCTGAACATAGATATTTTCGGATATAGGAAGTGGTGATGGGACTGGAGTTAATATTAAAGCAATATATATTGAATCTTAATATTTTCATTTAGTCTAACTGTACATTTAATCACTCCCAAGGTCTGTACATTTAGTCTAATATTTTTCTTATTATGTAGTCTAATTTTGCCTTATGTCCAGTAGTCCTCTGAAAAAAGGTATAGCAGGTTATTAAGTTTAAGAAGATTCAGTAGACCACTTAATCTCTTACTGATTAAGTTTAAGGAGTATTGCTCGGTTTTGTTGCGAAAGAGCAATTGTTGGTTATGGTTTGAGATTAATTTTAAACTGTTTTTCAGCATACATATGGGAGATTTTTGACGACTTTTGTGGTGTTGTAGATGCAAACATAGTTAGGAAACAATTATATTAGTACGTCTCAATTAATTTTTGAGACCATTTATTTTTTAAGTAAGATTTTCGGACAAAAAATTGATTATTTTGGTATTTTGGTTTACATTTTTCGGATGCAAATAGGCTTTAATTTTTGGTGCAATGGGGAAAGGAGGTGGGTAGGGAGAGAGGGTAGCTGGTAGGGGGAGGGGAAAGGCAGGTGTTAGTGAGTGGGTATCAATGGGGTTAAGGGTGGGAGTGGATTTTGGAATTGGGTGTGGCGCGTATGGAGTTGGGTAACGGGGTTATAATAGTAGGGTGAGTAGTTTGTGGTTGTAGAAGATTTGGGAGGGTTTAGGTGGATGGCAGCGGTTAAGGGAGAGGGATGGGGTATGGTGTGCATGTGTTGAGGGTTAGTGTTGTATATGGTAAACGGGAGCAGGTGTGGTGAGTGGGAGATGGTGCTATGAGGTTGGGCAGCAGTAGTGTATGGTGCAATTTGGGGAAAAAATATGGGCTAAGGGGTGTGTAGCACGTATAAGGGTGGGTTTGTCAGTTTTTATTGTGTTAGCAGGTAGGAGGTAGTGGGTTTAGGGCAATAGGTAGAGGGGTTAGAGGGGTTTGCAGGAGCAGGTATAGGGGTGTGAGAAAGCGGGTTTGGGTTCAGGGCAGCAGGTATATAGGGGTTCCGTGTATTTTATTTTTACATATTTATGTTGATATAAGCGATATTCAACTTTTTTGTCTTTACATTATTACAACATGTCGTTTGTTTTCTCTTAGAGGCAAGAAGTGAGTCTGATCTTTAGTGTTTTCAGTGCCACGCCCACAAGCATGAATATAAATTTACGTAAATTTTTTGTTTTCACCTTCTTTCCTTTGTTCTCACTCTAATTTCATTTTCACTTAATTGCATGAATGGTTCCTATGTTTAGCAATAAGTTTCATGTCGTGAAGCCCGTGTAACTTAATAAGGATGGTAGATGGATATGCATTAGAGTCTCATTTGCTTTCATGAAAATCTGTCAAATTCGAGGTACGTTTAGAATCCCATTTTTCAACATTTCTTAGTTTAATTTTGATCAAACTCCACCACCATTCCAATTTTTACTCTGTATTATTTATTTAATTCCACCCCCACCCCCTCCAACTTTTTATGTTATTCCCCGTTTTTTGAAATTTTGAGATACATTTCTAATGTAAGTTACTACTTAACTCTTAATGTAAGGTATAAGTTACAAATCATCTTTGAATTTTATTTTTCGATCTCACATGTTCAATATTTTTTGTCCAAATGCTCCATCCTCTCATTGCACTTCTTCGGTAGTGTCTTATCTATTTAGATGTTTGATGTAGAAGACTTTACTAATTATATAGGATTTTTGAATGTGGTGTAAGGATGACGGATTTTGCTGAGCCTCTGCTACCAAAATTTATGAAATGTTTGATGTAAAACATATATATGGATTTAGATGCTATAAAATTTGGGTATACTTGAAGTTTGCCCCGATTCTATGTATTTGAGTATATTTGGATTATGTTGCTTATACGAGGTCCAAAACGGACTATTTGTTTTGTTGGATTAAATTTTTATTTCTTAAACAGGGTGGATAGTCGAATAAACAAATGGAACTTTGCCCAATTTTTTTAAAATTGTTTACACATTTATTATTTATATTAAATAATAAATCTACACTTATAGTACATAAAATATTTATTATTTATATTATGCACGACTTTATATTTTTCAAAATTATATGCGTGCCTTTATTGGAAATTTTCGTTGTTTCGTAATTACGTACTTTCGAAATTTTCCCCGTTTTGCGATTATGTACTTTCAAAATTTTCGTTGTTACGCGATTATGTACTTTGAAAATTATCGCCATGCCTTCAGGCACGGACATTTCGCTAGTATATATAATAAGTTACAATGGTGTTTTCACTATTCATAAGATGGGAAGATACTTCACGATTGAGATTAAAGCCACCTAAGCACGAAATGAAGGGTTGAGATTAATTTGCATCTAACATACCCCCAAAACCTACCTCATCCGCCTCCCTCTCTCACTCAAGACTTAATAGCACTATCTCACTACCCTGCAAGCCATGTGCTCTGGAAACCCATTTCTCCCTCGATCTCCACCTATGTTCGTGTTGTTTTGGTTTCACACTGACTACTACGGCTATTGAAAGGTTTTGAATCTCTCCCCATGTTATAGTTCTTTGGTTGTTGTTTGTTTTATTTCCTTATTGCAACCAAAAAAAAATAAAGGTTCTAAAGCTCTCAGACCCCATCAGGTATCTCTCTCTCCAACACGGATCTAAGGGTTTATGTTTGTGGTTTTAAGATTTTTGCCTTTTGTAATTTAGGGTTTTGTGATGGATTTAAGGGTATTGTAATGGGTTTTGTAATGAATTAAGGGTTTGTTTTTTATATACATATATTCTCTCTCAGAACTCACCTTTTATTTTGGTTTTGCAAGTACTTATTTGATCTCTTGCGTTTTTGATGTTCAAGACATAACGGGTATTCATGTTCAAATAAGATTTAGGGATTATTGGTGTTTATATATGGTGTTTATTTTTGTTTTGTAGACAAAAAATTGTGTTTATTGTTTTATTTATAGGCATCTCACCCATGCATTGATCTTCAACATTGATTTAAATGTAATATTTCTCGCTTTGTCTAAATTTTTTATTGCAATAGTTCAAAAAAATTATGGTGTTAATTAAACATTTCTGTTTATTTCAAAGTTGGAGCATTCATGGATATTTTGTAGGTATACTCTATGTTCTCTATTGGTTCTCTATCTCACCACCTATCAAAAAGGGTTTCACATTTTTTGTTCAAACCATGTTGTGTTTCGGTGTATTTCTCTCTCCATCTGTTTTATTTTTGTTTGAAACATTAGTATTTTTTAACTGTATTTGTAGATCTAATTCCCATTGCTTGAATAATTTCGCTATGTTTTTCTTCCTAATATAGTGTATTTTGATCATTTTCAAGTGTTTAGTTTGTTATTTTAATAAGTATGGATTTTTTTATCTATGTTTCCAAGCCTCTCCTTGATTGACAAAATTTTGACCGAGCTTTTATGATCTCAGACCCACTTATGAAGATGATTTATTGTTGAGTTGACCTTACTGAAGTAAGAGGTTTTGATGTTTATCTACGATGACATACTTTCTTTTCCCTTACTGAATGAGGTTGATTTTATACCTTCAACTTCTTTTTGATGATTCAACGGTGCATCTTTTTTTAAACATGCACTGTGCGTTTGAAAAGAGAAAAAATCTATGTTGTTGTTTGCCTCTTTAGTTGGGTTGAGTTTGGAATTTTTAATACCCCATAAACATAGTTAATGGTATTGTAGGCACGAATTCAGTTGATTTACCAAGTTGCGAGTAAGTTTTAAGGGCTCATAAGAAGGGTGAATGATTAAACTTGGCATTTTTAACTGTTTGAAAGACTCAAAGATGCTCTTAAATTTCCTTAGTTTTTGTATATATAAAATGATTAATTTATATGATAATTTTAGGAAACCTCTAATGAAAAAGGGGAAGTTTGGTAATGTTGTATCTAATAGAGTTTGAATGATCCTCTGTTTTTTATCAATGTAATCCATTTGTTCAAGTTAGCAGCCACGGAGGTGGTTTCCAATCTTTAAGATATTTATGTTTGTTTTTATTTTTAAACTATAATTCTTATTTGTCAATTCTTTTTTTTTTGTTTGAGTTTTTGAAGCTGGTCCATGTTTCTGTTTGAGTTTTTGAAGGTGTTCCATGTTTCTGTTTGAGTTTTTGAAGGTGTGAGTTTTCTTTCATCATTTTACTTCACATATTTTCAATGTTTTGGTAATATATGTTTTTCCATTTGGTTTTCTGCAGATTTAAGCTATGTGGGGTAATATATGTTTTTATTAGTAGGGTGAATTATCTCTGTAAAAAGATAATGGAGACTTAAAAACCACAAGTAGAAGCTAAAAGTGGAAGAAAAAAGAGATAATGCATCATACTAATAAAAAAGGTGACAAGTGTTATCAGAAACAATCATCAACTCATTTGATGTTACTCTGTAGTTATGCTGTCGGATGAAGATGGCAACACTCTTGAAAAGCCTTCAACAGCACCACATAGCTTTAGACGATGACGCACCCATACTGTGATCAAGCCTACATTAATGTGTGAGTTTTCAATGTTTTGGTAATATATGTTTTTCAATTTGGTTTTCTTCATATTTAAGTTGTGTGGAGTAATATATGTTTTTATTAGTAGGGTGCATTATCAGATACAATCATCAACTGTTTTTATTAGTAGGGTGGTGCATTATCAGATACAATCATCAACACTGATTTCAATGCATTCTCTCTATTAAAGAGCCTTTACAATTTTCTCAAATTTTACCAAATGTTTCTTTGTGTCCCTCAAATACTAAATTCCGTTTAAAAATCGAGCAAGAATTAACTGATTTATTATGTTGAAATATTAGACTGACACATGGGTGGGCGGATTTCTTGATTCGAGTATGTCTTAGGCTGGGTTACGAGTTGAATGGTGACAACCACTTGGGAACAAAAAAATGACTTATCCCAAATAATCACTGTCTCGTGCGGGATTCTGCTTTCTATTTTGATATTTTGAGATTCTGCTTTTGTTTTGATATTCCTTTCTTGATGTCAACCAGTGGAAACAATGAGTTCATTGACTTCACAACCTCTGATGGATGTTATATGAGTATTTAACTGTGTAACTGGGTTGTGATAAATTCTAGAGATTGCAATTGAGTTGTGATAAAAAAATTTGATTATTTTTAATTCGACTTTAACCTATAATGGATGCGACTTTCTATTGTAGGCTATACATTTGATTTCTCTTTTCTAGAAATGGCGCTAATCTTCTTGGAAGCTAATCTCATTATTGAGGTAAATTTAATTTTTTTTCTTTCTTCATTTTATTTTAATGATAATTATGTGTTATCGACCTTTAATTATAAATTAGTAGTTTATCTCGACCTTTAATGTACAGTGAGTGAGTGACGATAATCACTCACTCACTGTACATTATATAGTTGCCTCACTATGGGAGTTGGTAAGTTTAGTGTATATCGGGATCATGTATAATGAATGATCTTTGTCCACGGATTTTCTACTTGAGATATATAACCCAATCAATCATATATGTTCATAAGTCGCATAGGATCCATCTATAAGTTTTCTTTATATCTTTTTCTTTATTTATATTTGTTTTGCTGGTGCATAGTTACTGTTGTTTGTAAATGAAGAGAATGAAAGGCAGGACCGATATCTGCTTCCACCACGTGCTGCCATGATAGATCTCTATTTCCACGAGCGATTTACGAATTTCAAAATTTTAAATTTTGATCTCGGTTTTCCAAAATTGTTCCACATCGGGGCTGAAATTCATTAATATCTTCATTTAAAATTGTTCTATTTCGGCCTTGAGGATGTTAGTCAAGTCACTTAACCATCAAACAATTAGTAGGCGAGCTTATTTGTAGATCTAATAAGATCTTTAAATATTATAAATCAATTTTACATGGTGGCCTGTTGGTCAACAGTGATACGTGGCTGTGGTACGCCAGTGATTTCTCAATAATTGTTCATGATTTGTTCATTCCCCCATGCTTCTATATCCTATTTACTTATTTTATATGCCAATATTTTATCATAGATGTAGGCATTTAAAGGGAAGTAATGGCACTTTTTTTATTTGAATAAGTTATGTTGATTGCAAATCATCTTGATCTTAATGTGAGGAACATTAGAAGGAACCCATTAAAAGTGATGGTCCAAGTGAATACGAGCGGAGAAACGTGTGAGTGAAAGATGTTGCATGGTTTATGAATGAAATATGTTACATGTTTTGTTGCTATTGTTAATAGATGTAATAAATTATGGTATCCTTAATTTTCTTTCTTTCCAGTTGTTTAAAATTCTTCAATCTTATGCTACTGTACAGTTAAAGTTGTTGGTGGCACTACACACCAAAATAATAACTGCCAACCATCAAGCTTACATTGGAGTTCAACATTGCTACCCATCAATGGTGGAATAAAATATCATATCCTAATCGCACACAAAACAAGTGTCACTTCTCTCTATCCATTCAAGTATGCATGAAAGGTGAAAATTATGCTCGAATTTTGTGCTAATTTTTGGATTTTCTTCATCGTATTCTTCGAGACAAGAGGGATAAAAATCCTCCTATTACAGTGCTGAAAAAATAGATTCATCGGACTTCTTAAGATCACCGGAGTTTTCAAATTCATCTTCCACTTCTTTTGATGCGAAAAGTTCAATGGTCTATGTGCCAATGGTAGTGAATGCGACAAGTTCATCTTCCATTTCTATATAGTTTTCATTTCATTATATCCTTCATCACTGAGCCACATCAGGTAGCCTCTCTCTCAGGGTCTCTCTTTAAATTTGATTTTAGGATTTATTTTTTATTTTTTGATCGTGGTTTAATAAAGTTATGAAACCTCAAAATGGTGTTTTTTTTTTTAAATTACAACCTCGGGTGTGTTCCGTTCAAATCAATGATTTAACCATAATATGGTACTTATTCTTTATTACTGTTTTTTTCGATCTCCCGTTTGGATTCATCACATCAAGACCGAAATATGGTATATACTCTCTCTTTCTCAACTCCCTGACACTTACATAAGTTAATTATGTTTTACTTTTTAGTTCTCTCATGTGCTATTAATTATTACCCAATGGTATTCTTTTAGTTTTGATTTTATTTTTCTTCTTTGTTTTCTCAGCAAAATTCTGTCAATGTGAAATTATGAGGAGGTCGTGTACATACAATTTTGATTTGAACACATGAATTTAGCAATTTTAACACAATTTTGTGTTTATATGCTTTATGTTTATAATCTTCATCTTTCATGACTAAAGTATATACATACAACATCTATTGGCTCTTTGTTTATTATTTTTTTTCTCTTTTTAAGGAAATTAATAGCTACATGTGATGCTATAAAATCTCTATGTTCCAATTGCAGTCCATTTCCAGATCGTCTTTTGTGAAAAAATGGAAAGGAAGTTAGTCGCGTTTATACGATCGTTGATTTCCCATCGATGTTGTAATGGTATTAACTGATGTTGATGTACATGGTATCATGGTGTCAAGCCTAATTTTCTTCATTGAAGGCGTCAAGACTATCATGATTTTGATATCTGTGGTATCCTGTTTGGGCACGAATGAACCAGTTGCCAAGATAGATATGTGCCCTACTGTCAAGGTGATATTTTTGGACTGCAGTAACTTTATGGACATTCAATTGAGGGAGATAGATTAATGGGTAACAAAGAATGAAGCTGGTGAAGTTTAGTACTAATACATGATGGCAATGACTGGGAATGAATACACGATACATCAATGTTATTACACTATACACTGTGTGTGTAGTCTACTATTTTCCATTGATGGGACAATAAGTCACTGTTGTGTGTTTGTTGACTTAGCAACGTTACATGTCAATTTTAAAGTAGGATTGGAAGGTTTTGAAATAAGGATTTGGGGAGTTTAGCTTAGTAATTACATATTCATTATGTCTTGGTTTGTATGTATTATCATTTTTTCATTTAGCTTAACCATTGCATTCCTCATTTGGACTATGTTTGTATGCATTCTGAGTTTTCTTTATTATTTTTAAATAGTTAGTACCTACCTGTGCAAGTAAAGTTGATAAGTTTTAGCATTAACTATAAATATTGTAATACCAATCGCGTTTATCATTTACACAATTTGGTTTTAATACAATTGTTGATCTTTGGGTCGTTGATATGTAGTTGGTCAATACTTCGTTATATTATCATAAACTTATAGTATTAAGATATAGTGTTTGAAGTTTTCAATTTGGTACTAGGTACTTGGTTTCATTCATATAGCATATTGATGTCACATCAATATGCTATATCAATGATGTGTTCATGTATATGTAAAGTCTGTATCTTTTGCATAGTTTATCGTTAATATTATGAGCAAACATGGTATGCCACTTTGGTCTTTGATACAATTCCTAAATGGGTATTTAAAAAATGGTATGCCAATTTATGTTTGTGATTGAGATATTATTTTTTCACATTCCTAAAACATAGTTTTTGGCATGATTTCTTAGAGGTTCTAAAAGAACTCTTGCATCATTGCCCCCAACCTAGTCATGACGACAGATTTGTCTAATTATAATACCGTACACACTGTTGCAGATCAAAGTCTCATTGTTTGAGGGGGCAAAATTGAGTTTAAATTCAACAGTTCCAATATTGTCCTTTGTGTACTCATGTGTGTTATGTTTTTTAATAATGGAAAATTGATGCGTTTGTTTACAAGATGTTCGAGCTGGGCCATTAGTATTATTGTTGGAGTATATTTTGTTTCTTAAACAGGTGAATAGTCCTGTAAACAAATGAGATTTTGCCCATTTTTTAAAAATTTGTGTACACTTTGTTTTGAGATATTTTTATAAACATTTGACAATCATCCTATTGAAACATCTTGGATATTTTATTTCTAAAGATGTCAATAGGGGTTTGTGGTGTAATCATAGTGGGGGTCTATATATGAATGTTGTTAAATAAGTCACATTGTTTAACTAGGTCTTGCACGGATTATTTATGTGGTTCAAGTATATTTTTTACTCAACACAATTTTTCTTATATTTTTACTGTTATTTGTGCTGAAAATAAATTATTGGACTTAAAATTTTACTCAGTTAAATAATTTCGGAGAAAATATCCATCCTTCAGGAAAATTGACCACGATTGATACTTCGGAGAATTATATTATAATACAGAACTTTTATGATTTGACCACACGATTTATACTTGGGAGAATTGTTGTCATGCCTTCAAGCACGGGCATACCCTAGTGTGTGTGTGTGTGTGTGTGTGTATATAAGAAGATGCTACAAATGGGTAATGAAAAAATCTTTAAAATATTATTTTAAGTTACCTCACACATATCAAATGATGAAGTGACATAACATAACAATTACGAAATTCATACCACAACCTGCATAGCATACAAAAACCCAAATAATACGTCAAATTTAACTCCAAACAAATGCAAAAAAATATTAAAATTTTGAAATTATTATAACCAACTACTCTAATAAAATAAGCCACCATTTCACATTTAGACACCAAGTGAAGCATAATCTGCTATCAAAATAAAGGGAAAAAAGAGACATAATATCTCAACTTCTATTTGATAATACAAAACCAACAATAATTTATTGTGATACCGAAAACTCAATTCAAACTTTCAATCTTTATAGAAAAGAGTAATTTGGTAGAAGAATTTACTGTGATTTTTCCAATTAGGTGGATAGATGAAATAATTAACATGTATAATTGAAATTAAAAAAATATGGAAAGTTGTTAGAGTAAACTTAGCAAAAAATACTTCAAATTACAAAAGCTTCATTAACTACATCATATATACATGGCTTAAAATTAGCCAAAATGACACAATTCATAATTGAATTTTGTAAATGTTGCGCTTATGAAGAACTCGTATGTTTGAACTCCTATGGTTTACTTCCTTTCTCTGTCCATGGATACTATGTTCTTTTAATAGTTACTACATATTTTAATAGATAAAAAATTCGTATCTTCATGACTTTACATATTTGTATAAATTCAAAACACTAAAAATTAAAATTAAGGAGGTATAAAATCATAAATAAATATTAAATGGGTAAATTATTAATAGAAAAGATAAAAAATCTCTGAACATTGTCGTAAACAAAAGATAAAGAAAATAAATGGATGTAACGAAATACAAATATGTTTATAAAATCATACATTCGTTGTATCTCCATGTGATATTGCATTTGTATTTTGGGTGGAAGGAGAACAAAGTTGTTTCTCTCCACAAAACTAATGAAAAAGACACTGATTTTGGATGTTGCACAAATAATACCAATTGTATTAAGGGGTATACTACAGGATTAATTTTCATAGGTTCAATGACCCTATCAAAACTGGTGAGTTTAATTTGATAAACTCAATAACAAAGTGGGTAGATAGAACTTGAGTTGTGTTTACTGTGTATACGTAGGGAATGTGATAATTATGTTCGTGGTGCATTATAGAGTGGTAGTTGTGTGGCATATGCATTATGGGCCTAGGTATTTGGAAATTCAATGTATATGCAATGCAGACTCAATTATACACACCTTGCATCTCTCCTGCATTATACATTGGAGAATAAAATTTGGGCAGATGAAACGACCATTGTTGATGAAACCAAGATGGGAACGTCTTTTTTTGGGATAGGAAGTGGGTTTTGAAGTGAGTTAATTAAGCAAACTAATATAGATGATTAATGCCCTTGACACATGGAAGCGTGAAAACTTGACATGTGTCATAAAGAGTTTAGGCTATAATTTTATATATATATATATATATATATATATATATATATATATATATATATATATATATATATATATATATACTTAAGAGAGGTTTTGGTAATTAGGAGTTTTACAAAAGATTATACTTAAGAGATGAAAAATCTATGATAAGTGTTAATGTCTAAAATTGGTAATGATTTATATGAAGCCAATTTTATAATCACAGATAAAATAATGAAAGAAAAATAAATGAGACACAAGAATTTCTAAGTGGTTCAACTATAAGGAAATCCTACACCCACTGTGATTGCATTGTTGTTGATGTTTACAGAAAACTAGGTATTCTTATTAGCAGAATGACCTTGTGCTTTTCTCTCTTGCCTTTTGTGAATGGAATATATTGTATTTATAGTGACCAGGAGATCAAGAGTTGGAATGCCTTTATACATTTAAGCATTTACACCTGTACATAATGAATGTGATTGTTGATAGCATTGGGAACATGTAAAATGACTCTTGTCCTCTTTCCACGTGATGACTATTTATCTATAATGATGGTTTGTATTCTTCGGGTTGGTTGTCTTAGTGGACGATCAACTATCTTCTAAGCCGACCAAGTAATTGATGACCAAGACTGGTGCCACGTCAAAGAATAAGTCTCAATTTTTAATTGGTCCACGTAGATGGATAATTTTTGGCATCAACATTAAGTGTTGACATATTAGGGTCCGGTGCTTCTGAATATATATATATATATATATATATATATATATATATATATATATATATATATATATATATATATAGAGAGAGAGAGAGAGAGAGAGAGAGAGAGAGAGAGAGAGAGAGAGAGAGATAGAGAGAGAGAGAGAGAGTTAGAGAGTTAGAGCATCTCTAATGATTAATGCAAACCCACATATATAGATTTTTGATATCTTTAACGGGTAGTTAAATAGGTCAATATACACTCCCATATGGTATCCGATTCTCAAATATACATTACACTTCCAGATCTGCAAATCGGACCCATCTCAAACGAAACTTAAAGTGTCGTGTGAGAATTGGGTTTATATTCTCAAATGGCACTTCAAGTGTCATGTGAGAAGTTTGTAACGTTTGAATATTCAAATTGTGCTCAATAGGTATTTTTCTATTTGTTGCACATTCACCCCCTCCCTTTTTTAAATATTATCTTGCTTTCCAAAAAAAAATAGTCACTTGAAACAAATACTCTCTTTTAAAAAAATTGAGGGGCTGCATTTTAGCCGAAATATATTCTAATAGAAATTCATCCCAAATTATATATTTTTATTTAAATATGGTCGGGGGCAGAATATGAACGTGGGTGATGATGAAGCACTATGCACGACATATGTAAACCAGACTCTCAAGGCCATCGAAGGTACTAATCGTGTCGGTGTTAGTTTTTGGGATGCTATTGCAGATGAATTCAATACAATTCTCGGAATAAATGTACCCTACAAAGGGGCAAGTATGCAAAATAGGTTCGCAACAATATCAAAACAAGTGATCGTGTACGTTTTGAAATTAAAGCATCGTTCTATGACGTGTGTAGCTAGTGGGAGTGCATCACAAGATTGAGTAATATTTGAGTACTCACCAAGTTATTCATACTTTAAAAATATGGATAATAATTGTTTATGTTTGCACTTAAATTTCAATGCGAGTCAGGCAGGCTCGAGAAGACTTTCAACGTGAAAATAATGGAAAATCCTTTACATTTGACATGTGTTATCTCATTTTAAAAACACTTTACAAGTACCAAATATCCTAGACTGTACTAGAATCTCCACGCTTTCATTTTGACGTATCACCTTCAATAGGTAACGATAGTGCGTTAAGTCCTGGTTGTGAAAGTCCAATGGTAGATATTGGTGGAGAACAAAGTACCAATGTTGAGAGGCCATAACCTAGGACTCCCGAAAGGAAAGAAATAAAGCTTCACAGTAAGGAAAAATCAAAAGCCACTAGCATCCATGTTCATAATGAGATTTTGAAAAGTTTTTTCAAATTTAGCAATACATACCAAAAATCGATTAACGAATCTCATATGTGTGCTGAGCGCTTTGAGGAGGGGGTGAACTGGTCATTGCAAATGAATGAGGAGGAACTTTTTTTTTATTGAAGGCGAAACTTACCAAATGTTAATGAAAAGATGACCAAATGACCATTATAGTTGACATTGCACATATGAATCCATTTCAGAAGGTGTCCCGTGAATATCACGCGCAAAACATTCTAGCCAAGATGAGAATGCAACATGAATAAGGTCATAAATCCACAACAAGTACAAATAGTCCCTCCTAAGTGTAATGTGATACCCCGCCTAATTAAATACCGGGTGATCAGTCCTCTATTAAATTAAAATCAAGGTGAACGGTTGGTTCATTCTTAGCATCGCTGTCGCAAAAAAAAATTCCAATTTAAACACCCTAAATAATTAAGCGCTGTGTCAAAACAATTTTAAAACCTTATTTCCATTTTATTAAA
This sequence comes from Sambucus nigra, assembly GCA_949130495.1. NCBI lineage: Eukaryota > Viridiplantae > Streptophyta > Magnoliopsida > Dipsacales > Adoxaceae > Sambucus > Sambucus nigra. The sequence goes on from OX422207.1 coordinate 494,167,683, forward strand.
TCCAAATATGAAAACCTTTTTAAATAGCCAACAATTTAAGAACTCCGATATACTAAAGATGGATAATAACACACAAGAATTAGATTCATCCAGATAAACCAAACCAGTTTAAACTATAAATAAAATCATCCTGACAGTAATTAAATCCCAAAGAGTACCAACTAATGGAAATATAAAGGAACGTCATTCTCTGACAAAAATCCAAACTGAATAGAGAAACGAGCGACACATGACCTAACTAATAAGAACTAAAAGTAGGAGTAGAATCAACAACGAGGTCGTCTAAGCAATGGCTTGTAACTCCCACATAAGCTACAACGCGTCCGGTCCAAAGAACCTAAGTATGACCCCCCTGTGGCTGGGCACCTGTATTATATACATATATATACAAGAGAGAAGAAATAACATGAAACGAGTCAGAGCTCGAGTGTAAAATAGTTTAAAATTAGTTTAGTAAGTATTTAAAATGCTTACCGTCTAATGTAACAACCATGTTAGTATGCGACACTCTCTTGAGAAATTCTCACCTCTCATCTACTGTGTACGCCTACCGCACTATTAATCCCATAAGTTTATTTTAACTTTACTTTCCCCATAAGTTTTCCTTCCGTCATATACTATGGCTAATATAATTAATTTATGAAAATCAAGCTTTCTCATATACCTTAGGTTATTTGAAATAATTCAGTGATGTCACAAAATTTCCTAACACTTATAATAAAATTGGAGTAATTATTCATTACTTAACTACTTTTACGCACAGTAGAAAGTTCTCATACTTAAGTGTGTGTGTGTATATATATATGTATTAACCACTCATATAATATATATATATATACATTCGGCACCCCGCATAAAATTTATGGTGCTGGCATACTCTGCTATCAAGTCCCTGTATTACACATATTCAGGGAAATACTAGTTCGGAATCACTCTCGAACTGTATTAACATAAAACACATACAAATGAAGCATAGTTCCAAGTCACTAAGAGGTCAGCATATACCCTCACGTCTCTTAGGACCGTCTCACTATCAATCAGATAGCCTGTACCAAGGAATTCTATGTTCTAGGGTACGAGTCAATATTCCCCATAAAGGCCCAATCGAGATAAGACCGTCCTGGTACGGAAACCCCCAAGATAGCAAGTAGCCCGAGTATAATTTTTATACAGATATATAATATATGCCCAATCACATAGTCATATATATATATATATATATATATATATATATATATATATATATATCCACATTTCCTAAATTAGGTGCGCTCACGATCCATAATTATAATTATCCGCTCTTAGCACATTTTTACTCGATTATCTCGCATAACGGATTTGTCACTTATATATATATATATATATATATATATATATATATATATATATATATTATCCACATTTCTAAATTAGGTGCGCTCACGATCCATAATTATAATTATCCGCTCTTAGCACATTTTTACTTGATTATCTCGCATAACGGATTTGTCACTTTTATTCTCATATATATAAGTTACTCCATACCTACTTCTTGTCTCTCGAAGTATTCTAACTCCCTAAGTATAATTTCAGTAGGCGCTCTCACTTACCTTCTAGTCTAACTTCCTTACAAGTCTTGACCTTTGATTAAACGTACGCATGATTTCATATGTGTTAATAATTCCCCGTTAACCCTTAATTTCATCTTACATTAAATTCTCACTCAATGGAGTTTACCAAGACCCTACTGGTCCTATTTATATCCCATTATTCTCTAACAATAATAATCAAGGGTTACTACGCATTTTAATCGAATTAAACCAACATAAGGGGAATATGCAGTTTTTCAGGAGGGGTCGATCGATCGAGGAAATAAGGTCGATCAATCGATCATCGATCGATCGATGTTCTTGGGTCGATCGATCGATCAAGCAGTTATGACGAAAACTGCATTAACCCAGTTACGGGTTTGCCTCTCCAACCTCAACCAAATCTCCATATATCATTCCCAAACACCCAACAAACGTTACTACAAGTATTATATACCAGAACACATGATTTTCTATGTAAAATATGTCCTAATTCATTAATTACATCAATTTAATGGGTAAAATTTACCTGAACTTCAAGAACCCTAATTTTTCTTTTTCTTTCAATTCTTTTCCAGATTTCCTACTTCTAAATCCATACAAATTCATGGTTTATCCTCTACATGAGATTTAGATGTCCAGAATATGATTACTTCTTCTACAACATGTGATTTTAAGTCTCAAAACTATACTTTCTTTCATGAAATAAGCTCTAAACAACCCTAGACTAACATGATTGAGACAACAACTAAAAATAAAGTAAGATAGATACTTGACTGGAAATTAAGTTTCTAATTTGTGGAAGAAAGTAGTATGGTTGCGTTCCCCATCGCGCGATCTACGATTTGGTGGTGGTGGCGGTGCAAACGGTTGAGTTTTTGGCCTTGAATTACTTGGGAAGCTTTCCCACTTCTTCTCTAATGGTCGTTCTTTAATTTTTCTCTTGTTAACCCTAGAGGACAACTCCTAAAGGTTGATATAACCTTATAAAATTCGTGGATTTAATTGTCCAAAAATACAAAATGTCCATAATACCCTCCCGGGATGCCAATTAGGCTTAAAAACGCCCCGAGACCCAAACTAAACTCCCGGGTACATTATTTTGACTATCTCGACCCTTCCGGACACATTGGAGCACCCGAAATGACCATACGAGTGACTTATAATTCATTCACTTTTAAATACTAATAATTTAATTCCGACACGACACAGGCGCGTTCCGATTTAACTTCCATAATTATCAAATTATACACTCATGATAATTTAATAAATTTGATTATACATATTACTTTATCCACTAAGTAATGTTCAACAAATTCCCAATAATTACTAACTCTCATCCCGCTAGTAAATATTTAAAATAATTTTTGAATTAATATTAAATTAATATCTCAATTTAAATTTAATAAATCCCCAAATTTAAAAGTCAGAAAAATACGGGGTATTACATGTAACATCATTTATTATTGATTTTAATATATGTAATCATTTTAGTGCTTTAATATATTTTATTAATGTAACGAAATTTTTGAGAACTTAAATGAAACATCTAAGCATAAGGAATTATCATTGAATATTAAGTGATTTTGATACAATCAAGTAGATGAACTAGAAAAATTATCCGAAAGTATTCTACTAAATCAGCACGCAACTTGAGATAGTTTCTTTTGTCCTCGTGTGCATCTTCATGGCCTCAAATGCATAATTATCATCATCATCATCATCATCATCTATCAACGCATGTTCAACGTAAAAAATTGGCGGATTATCTTCATAGTCCAAACACCAATCATCAGACCTTTATCCTAAACAATCATGTTATGCAAAATTATGCACGCCTGGATTATTATTGATAGCTTATCCTTGCTCCATAACTTGGAGAGTTATGAATCCAATTAATTGCCTAAACCCGAAAGATCTTTCCACATCTTTTCGCGTGCCCTCATGTACCTATGCGAATATGTTTTCCTTTTGGTTACTTGGTTTTTTAAATGTTTACACTAGAGTTCAGTATGGTGAATATATCCCATCCATCATTAAGTACCCCATAAGATCATAAAAGACGTTAGATCAATTTAAAACATTGTTATCATTGCAACTCCCAGGCATCTTGAAGAACGTTAGTCAAATCCATAGGTCGTATAAATTTGCAACCTTTAAGATCATCGTCGGTCTTTTTGTGGCATGTGTACTAACCATGCCATTTAGTTGGACAATTATTCCATTCTAGTTCATACAATCTATTCTTCCCAGAATTCCTGGAAACGAACCCATGGCATTTTATTCGGTGAGTCACTTCACATCTTGGGGGTGTTAGTTTCCTATTGTACTCGGGCCCAAAGATTGTCAATATAGCATAGGAAAACTTTACTAATGCATGTTAGGTCATTTCTTCAAAGATCCTAACATACTTACCCGATATGTCATTTGTTGCACTATATGCCATCACGCATATCATCCTAACTATTTTCTGATAAGAGGTGACACCTAATTGTCCATGTGTATCGGGGTTTTGCACAAAGTAATTGTCATACGTTGTAACTGCATCGTGAATGTGCATGAATAAACTTTGCCTCTTTCTAAATCACGTCAAAATATATCATCTTGTATACTAAATCAACAACAATATAATCCTTCATTAGCCTTTCATTGCACTCCTCTCAGTCTCTATGGACCATTTTTTTTACCTCCTAGAACTGGCAAACGACATTGCACAAAGCATAACTTTAAACTAGTTGCATGTATGCAAGCGCCAAAGCTTTCATTCTTCATCTTTATGCTTTGTTCTACATCGACATTGAATTATGTCAATAATGTCATCCATTCTTGTGATGATGTATTTTTACTATATCATTTGTCTATTTATTATTGCTATTTATTGATGCAACAATATATTCATGCGATACCTCATAATATGACACGACATTTTCAACCTCAAACGACACTTTTTAATATAACGCTACATTTTTCAATCTCAAACGACACTTGTCAGTCTCAAACGAAACTTGTTAATCTCAAATGAAAAATTTTAAGATTACTAATTGTCGATGATATAATTATCAAAATTCAAGATTACTAATACAGGAGTGGTGAAATAAAAAACCAGAATTTACTAATATAATAATACTCATACCCCTAACCCCAAGAGTGGAAAAATAAAAAACATGCTCAAAATCGAACATATGTTCACTTGTTGCAGGTGCTGCTTGAGTAAGGATATCATACTTCACTTGTTGGTCTAGTATAGATGGTCGATAATCAGTCTCTTTGAAATCTGCATATGACATTTCATCAATACTGAGATGTCGCCCCTCTAACATCTCGCCTCTTATAAGTAATGTGTCTCTCTCAGCAAACATTACATTCATTTATGCAATTAGCATCGCCTCCCTAACATCTCGACGTCCTTCCATTGTTTTAAATTTGATTGTTGCCTCAATATACTCTCCAAGTAAAATAACACATGATGCCCTCTAGTAATCAGTGTGCTCGGTATATATGTCCCATACCTCTGAGATAGTTTAATCACCTGAAACTGCACACTGAATTGGTATAGGGCATGGTACAACGACAATTCGGGTGTCCTCCCTTAACAATACTAATGGTATATGCCATGTAAATGGTGGTCGCTCATCTGGACCTAAGAATGGGGTGATGCACATGGATATCATTTGGTCTAGGCTCCGAAGAAGGGGGTGTGACACATAGATGTATGCTGGGTACAACTGATGGGCCAATGTCGTATGTGTTTATCTGATGGAAAATTTCAAGAAAGACATTACCCCCCGATACATGACTCCAATAAGTGTTGTAATGACCTGAGATATTGGCCACAACACTATCTCAATATTGTCAAACACAACCCCTATTGTGGCTTCAGTATATATGCATGTCATTTGTGATGATGGGTTAGGTAGTATACCAATGTCATTAGTAAGTTGTCATCGAAAACGATATCCAAAATAATATATCCCCCCCATCTGTTGGCCAATTAATAATAATCGCCTGAAGGAAATCTCTTTCACCAACCGCGCCCCCTCATTCCTAGAAACAAGTTGAAACCCGCTATATGGAAACCACGTAATAGATGATAGAGAATTCATTTCCAACTGCACTTGCATAACTGGAAATTTAAAATGGATAAATCTTTTTTGTTTTACTCCATCTAACGTGATTTTCAGCTTTCCATACGTTCATCCTTGAAACCATATCTAGAGTGTTGCATTTCATCAAGGAATCATTCACTTTCATGTACTCACGGTGAAAGTACTACGTAACTAAAAAAATAACAATATCAAGAACCTAATTAAAGAAATTTTACATATGTAATGAGCAAGAATAAATGCATTATTATATATATGACTTGCCAAAAACATCCACTAGATTTCTGCACCTTTCATGAAGTGAAACCAATAGCATAGTAAATGCGGGATATAAACGATGACCCCAAATCATATTTTCCACCTTCCTTAATTTCTTCCAAACCCCCAAAATTAAAACCCCTAAAATTACCACCTTCATATCTTGACCTTTAAATTTCTATCTTTACACTTAACACCCGTAATATTTTCTCAAGAATTTGTTTTCAAAATCTGAGGGCAATCTCACCCCCACTAGCCCTAAACGAATTCGCTCATGCATGTCTCTCCTTACATTATCAAAATAAGAAAGGCAATACCTATTTAAATAAAATTGGATAGAGAAATAATATTAGTGTTTCACTGCCTTGGATGGTTTGTGCTTGTTTTAGTGTGTGCAAGCATGGCAAGTAAGGTTAAGGATTTGACAATGAGTTGATTATCTTAGCCTATGATAATCAAGAGACTATGTACCATTCAATGCTTCAATTAAGAAGACTTTTTGGTGAGTAACAAATACGTTCGTAAAGTAACAAAACTAAAACTGAAAGAAAAGATGGAAAAGGGAGGAACTAAAGGTGGAAAAGAGGTTCGAAGTGATTAAAATAGTGAAGTAAAATAATTTAACACTAAATTAAATTGGAATTTAAATTTAAGTAAGTAAAATAGTTTACACTAAGGAATGTAAATTAAGTTACACGAAGAAATGTAAAAGCAAATGAAATTTTCATAAAACAAAAGGAGAATTACACTAAATTTTCCTTACAAACTACTTCAAAGAAGAAGGAATGTTAAACTATGTTAGGAACACTATAAAAAAAAGAAAAGACAAAAATGGAAAATGTTTAACGAGTAAAAGCGACTTTTTATTGAAGAAGTACTCCTTTATCTCGTCCTTGATTTTCTTGTCAATGGAAACCTTTATCATGCAACCGCTCTTGTAACTACAGGGTGGTTACACATTTAAAAGTTCCTGCATAGGTGCACTTACGGCCCCAAAAGTTATTTAAGTTGTTACCCCACATCCAAGGTCTTAACATGTGTCAATCGCCTGTGTATCCATTCGTATTAACCTCGGCTATGGTATTTCTCCTTTAGCAATAATAATCGGTTGTATTTCCACTTGGCGATACTATATTGGTTGGTAATAATATGGTGTAAACATATCCCATTGCACTAATTGAGTTTTTGAGGAAAAATAATTATTGGACTGTTGAAATTTGCATGTCAACTCTTCATTTTTAGCCATTATTACATCGTGGCTATTACTGCTTAAATAAACATCTTTGGCGATGAAAGGATCTTCATCATTAATGCTTCAGTCTCTTGGTTTTTTCATCCGAGCTCTTATTTTTGTCTCATTCCATCTTCTTCGTTATCTCAAAATGGCTTCTAATGGAGACAATAATGCCGCCTCAAAGAACATTTTAGAGTTTGGATCATCCTCCTGCAAAACATCAGCTGATTGTAACACCTCGCTTAATTAAATACCGAGTGATCAGGCCTTTACTAAATTAAAACAGAATATCCAGATTGGTTCATTCTTAGCATCACGGTCGAAAACTTTTTAACATTTACTAACCACCTAGTATTTGAAAAGCTGGTGATAAAATTTTATCTTTATATTAACATGCAAGATTTAAAACAATTAAACAATTAAGTATCACATTCACCACACTAAATTAATCAACACCACAAATAATTAAATACCGAATCAAATAAAATATGACGGGAGTAAACACCCTAGTCTGAATCTTTAACATAATAATTCATATAGAAACTAAATTCACGATTGAATAGTAAAGGGAATATCTCTGGAAACAACTACTAAAAGAAGATAGGTAACATGCCCGAATGATATAGCTGCATCAAGAAACTGAATGGATAAGAGTGAAGGCGTCTAATATCGAGCAACTGCAACTTCCACAATAGCTGTAGCACATCAAGCGATAGTGAACTCCTAAGCTTGGCGTCCCTATGGCTGGACACCTAAAATGATTTGCACAAGGAAAATAGATTTGGAGAAAAACGGGTCTGAGCCCGAGTAGAGAACATGTTAAAACGTTTTAGCAGGCATTTAAAATTATTAAAAGCAGCTATTATATACATGTTAGTTTCCAATATCTCACTTGATAGATCTCACCTCTAAACTAGTGTGCATGCCTAACATAATTCTAAACAATTCTAGTTACTACTATCACAACTAGCTTGTTCTAATACGTTAGACTTTCTAAACTATTACTCATAGTGTCCACCCACATTTATCTCGTAATACATCATTGAATATTACCGTAACTTTTTAACTCAAGTAATAATGTCTCATATAACAGTTAAGTGTTCACATACTTAGATTATCTCAGATTTCACTATCTTTCTTATTTACTAAGCACACATAGGATAATAAATAAAAAATGTGAATATATATATATATATATATATATTCATCACTCAATTATATATAGTAATACGGCACCCCTAGACTCAGCAGCGGTGCATGCATACTCTGTTATCAAGTCCCGGTACATCACGCACTGTATAAAGGACTGTTGGTTCTGTATCTCTCTCAAACCATAAATATAAATCACTTATATTGGAGGCGAATATAGTTCCAAGCCTATGGGCTACGCACATACCAATGCATCCATATGACCACTAACGCAAATATGCCTTTCCTAATTCTATATTGTAAGGTACAAGTAAAAAATCCTCCCAAAGGCTCATCAGTATATGACTGTCCTGACGCAAAAACCTCCCGTGATAGCTAGCAGAGTAGGTATGTCATACACATAAAAATCATACAATAGGTGTACACAAAAACCATATATTTGTATCATCGATATAAGCATACACAAGTGTTATATCATAAGTCCCACACGTAGTATATTTATATCCTAGATATTCCACGTATTAGTAAATCATAATTTTACTTCTTATCGTACGTTTCCGAGTATCTCTCACCATTCGAAGTGTGTCCATTATTCCATACATAATATTAGTAGGTAACTCACTCATATCCTACTAGCCTAAGTCATCGTTTCCCACGAATTCCTGTGACTCGAATTATTCTTCAAATTAGGTTTTTCTCTCAATTAAGCCTAGATAATTTAGCCCTTAAATTTCCTTTTATAGGGCCAAGCCTAAAACACAACCTAGGCCTACTGGTACATTAATAAATCCCCATTATATTTAAATTTTAATCCAACAAGTGAATCCCTAACATTTCCCAAAGATTCTAAACCAAAGGAAAAAAACGACAAAAATTCTGGCAGCCAAATCGATTCGGCCTAGTCCGAATCGATTCGCCCCTACAGGTCTTGTCTTAGACCTTTACACAGTTACAGGTTTTTGCCATTATTAACCTTTAAAACTCCAAGATTCATTCCCAAACTCCCAACCAATCATCCTAAACATTATACTAACATGTAAGGGTGATTTCTAATGTACAAGAATCAATGAATAATCGATTAACATCAATAAATTTCATAATTTCCAATTAATCTCTTGAAAACCCTAGTTCATCATTTTTTTAAAGAATTCCTATAAAACCCAGATTTCTTTACACATGAATAATCCTAATTCATATATTTCGTTTTACATATATCAGAGGACTCATCCTAACATGAATTTCATCCAAGAACACAATTTAATTCTCTAAAAATTAACTCATTCTCTACATAATCATGTGAATATTTATCCAGTACTAACATGGATATTATATATGCTTAGAATTTTCAAGTTTAAATACTTGCCTTATGTAGTAGGTCTGATCCGTTGTAAATGATGGTTAGGTTAGCGTTCCTCTTTATCCGATCTATGCAACGGTGGTGTTTGTGGTGTTAGGGGTGCAACTATGGTGGTTCTAGCCCTTTGGAACCTCCTCTCTTCTTCCTCCTATGGCCTCTCTGCAACTCCATGATTTCTAATCCTAGAAGACTTATCTTATCAGATGATATTAACCTCCTAAATTTATAGGTTTAATTCCCCCCCCCAAAATACAAATTACTAGAATACTCCTTCATGGTGCCGGTTTAGCCTAAAAGTGCCCTGAGACCCAAACTAAACCCCCGGATAGACTTTCTGACTATTTTGACATTTTTGGACACTTTGGCACACTCGAAATGACCATATGGATGACTTAAAAATAAATTAATTTTTATTTCCTTAATTTGAGTCCTGACACGACTGACACGCGCGTCCTAACTAAATTACTGTAATTGTCGTATTTTTCACTCGCGATAATTTTAATATTTTCATAATCCCATATTATTTTATTCACTAAGTAATATTCAATATAATTTACATCAGTAAATACTAACCCTTGTCTCGATGGTTAATATTATTTTAATACAGATCAGTTTCCAATAAATTTCCCATATTTAATTTAATTTATCCCACATTTAATGGAATTTTGTCCCGAAATTCAGAAAAAAGGTATACCTGGTAAGAGCGACTCTGGATACCTGTCGCGCATCTCATCTTCGTGCTCCTAGGTATATTCATCGGCATTATGATGCCCCCACTTAACACGTACCAGTGGAACTATCTTCGACCTCAGTCTTCTATCGATATGGTATAAGATGACCACCGATATCCACTCATATGTAATATCAGTCTATAAATCAATCTCCTCTAATGCAATGTGAGTGTAAGCCGACTCATCCCTTAGATATCATTTCTACATAGAAATATGGAACATATCATGGATACAATGCAAATGTTTCGGTAACCCGAGTCTATATGCTACTTGCCCAATCTACTCGATAATAGGAAATGGCCCTACATACCTTGGTGCCAAATCCCCTTTCTTCCCATATCTTATAATCCCCTTCATAAGAGATACACATAGTAATGCCTAATCCCCTCGTTAAACTCTAGAAAGGACCGCGTGGCATCAACGTAGTTCTTATGTCTTCCTATTATCCATATCCGACTCTGGATTATCTCGATCCTGGCCGAGGTATCCTGAATCACCTCTGGCCCGAGAAGATTGTTGTCTCCCACCTCTAACCAACAAGCGAGCGAATGATAAGGTCTATTGTATAATGCCTCGAATGAAGCTACGCGAATTGTAAATTGATAGGAGTCATTGTACGCAAAGACCCCCATTGTGAGATACTGCTCCCAACTTCTGCTAAAATCAAGGATACACATTCGTAACATATCCCCTAACGTCTGATTCGTTCGCCCAGTCTGCCCGTTTATCTGCGGGTGATAGGTCATACTCAATCGTAACTCCGTACCCATGGCCACCTGGACACTCTTCTTAAATTGAGAAATAATTTTTTTATCTCTTTTGGACACGACCTCCCATGCACCCCATATAATCTCACTATACCAGTCATAACGTTATGCTCTTCCTGCTATATCTCTATTGATGTGTCCTTTAGTTCAACGGTTTTCCCCTAATGTTCCAACTCGTGACTAATTTTCTTTAGTCATCACTCTACCAATTTACCCTAGTGCCTACACAACACTCTGCAATTTCGTTCCCTTTTTAACATTATGAGGAGCCTCTCTAGTCACAGCTAAAGTATTTTCCTTACTGGAGAAAACTCCAACATCTCCATGTGTCAAATCCCTTATTCATTTGCTCATATTACATATATAGTTCCACACCTTTCTAAAGTTTTAAACATTACGTTATTCTCAGTACACTTTCATAATGGTACTCTTTAGTCCGACGGTCTATACTCTACCCTTCGGACTAGTGATCAATCCGTTCATGGAAGATCTATGCAATCATACCAGACTATTCATGTTAGACTTTTACGTCTTTAATTGGTTCTGAGTAACTCTTGTCATATTACTCTTCTGCATAGGTTAACTCCTGATTATCCCTAAAAGTATAAAGTGTACATTCCGTGTACTTTTTAACAATATAATCACTCCTTTTCGTCCACGCTTTGGTTCCTAGTGACTCGTCACATTCTCAATACCACTATATTCTCTTTGTACCATTTTATTTCAGTTTTTAATTTTCTCATGCGTCTACGTTTATTTGATAAATTTTCACGTCTACTCATTATGAATGATACTGAAAATATCAACTAACTAGGGCGCCCATACACCTTATTCCCATGTATTTCTATAAAATTCCACTAAACATACAGGCTTGTGTTAGATTAATTCTCACGTACTTCACATGACTATACAATGAGGTTATACTCGACCAGCCTACTAATCGCAACTTAATTATTCTCTAGGTTGCCCCACCGATATACTCATGGTATAAACTATCTACACTGGTTTTCATACCAGCATTATTCAATTCTTCCAGCCTTAAATGGTAATATAACTAACAACTCCCAGTTATTATGACATATACGTATAATAACTAGGGTAATAAACCTGGGTCCTAAGGACCAAAATTCTCTACCCCTCCAACGTTCGCTAAGTTTCATGCATGGGATGTCTCGCAATGCGAAATCCAAATAAGGAACCCCCTCGATACACTACTTCCTAACCTTGACGGTCGTAGAGATCCGTTAGACCTTAGTCCATAACATGTACTCCCAAAGTTTCGTCTGTTGACATAAGAAGTCTACTCGTCCACTCTCATGTCACTAAAGACGATATATAACACGATTCTCTTACTATCATAAGTTCTCAGAGTTATATAAATAATGACCTATAACTCTATGCTCAAGAATAAACACAAAGCACCCTGAATCACATCAATCAGAAGTCCCTACGCATCAGGATCAAATATAACAAGATAACATGCTTATAGAAGTCTATGATACAATACAATTTAGACATATATATATATATATATATATATATATATATATAGGCCCCACCCTCTTTCAGGTAATGCCTCACAAAACCATGCAACTCATCCTGGAATAACAAGCACGATGGTCTTATCACATAATTTACTATTGTTCAAACCTTCGGTATCCGGTAACTACAAATGAACATAATAAATTTTACTTTCATAGCTCTCAAAAGTTATAAAACTACCCACACAATATAAATGTCCTCCTAGTGTACACACCCGCTCCCCCTTCAGGAGACACCGAAAAGTCCTGCTACCTAACGGTAAATATATTCATCATAAGGATGATACCGCCAACTCACTAACTAAACTCGACTCTTACTCGAATTATAGTGTTAACAATCATATGTTGTGACTCACTCGTGTCACTCAACCTAATCCCGTACTCGCAAGGATGAAACAAACCTATTAACTCCATTTTGCATCTGCCTCGCCTGGTCATCGGGTCCTTGAACGTAACTCTCGTACCAAAACTGAACCACGATCTGTTGTAATGATTATATATTCTGGATCTCATCATCTAGTTAAACTTTGTCTCACTTTAGGTAAACCTCCTTCATGTGGTCTCCGTTACCACAAGTAATATGAATGCCAAATAATCTCTTTTGCTTCTGGCACTGGTTCTACTGGCCTTCCCCGCCATTTCCTTAGCCCCAACGACCCTGAAAGGTGGATGTGCTACTATTGTTGTTGAGGACTTTACTGGTTACCATTCTTGTGTTAGTAATCTTTGAACCTAAATCTCTTAGTCCTATTCTCCTGCCAAAAGTCTCGCTTTTGTCGCTGTTGTGCCCCATTGGCACTATTTCCACCTACTTTCCCAATCTGACTGGTCTTACTTTCTTGCTGTGGACACGTTCAATACCGGTGGACCTACTCTCCACACATAAGACATTGCATGTGCCACCCCCTATCTCTAGTCCCTCTGACCATGTCGGGGTGTCCTTATCTCGAACCTGGTAGTCTTGTCTCCGATTTTCTACCTCTCATTATTCCTTGGGTTCCAATGGCCCTATATAACTCGTTGTTTTCTTCGGCGGCCCTGACTGAATCCACTATCATTTGGTAGGGGTTCGGTTTAACATAATCATTAAAATGGGTCCCTTACTGGTTATACCCTCCTGTGGTGCTTCACTAGCACCGTTTGCTCCAGTCTTTCTTTTGGGCTAGATACTCAATAATATTGGCTCCCTTCGCATGGAAGCATTGATATAAGCTTATAAGCATACGTCCTTGAAGACATCGAAACTAGTCACTCTAGCTCGATTTCCCATCCACATTTGTGTATTCTACTCACGTAGAGAGTCCATTCTCATCTTTGTTTGAACAGCAGATGGAAGATCTTATGGTCAAATCGCACCCAAATTCCTCGTTTTATTTCATAGATGCTCCTTTATACGTGGTGTCTGAATTCCCCCACTCTATGCTGCTTCAATGAGAAAAAAACATTCGCCTGAAATTTAATCATGGGTGTCGCTTTTCTCCACCCTACATAATTTCCTTTGGATTCTCTCCTTCCATTGTCCTATAAAACTTCCTCTTTTCCCAGAATTCTTACAGATTACTCTTCGAAAGAGTCCCTCCGCCTCTCTCCTTACTCACTACGGTGGATGAGTCTGAGTTTATACCACCATTATCTATGACAACGTTTGGGAAAGCTACTACCCTCGAGTGATTATCTTATTGTCATCTGTCGGAACAATAATTATGGCGACTTCTATTGCAATCATCGTTCCCAGACGATTCCATGGCTTTTGTTGTGCCTTTCCTCCTATAGTCCTTCAAACGGCCTTCATTGGTCATCCTATATTATTCGGTGTACGCAGTCTAACCAAACTCGAATTATGAATCACATCACTATTCTTAATAGCGGAAGAACTTAAGTCGTATACATAGAGGAATACAACAATCCAATAATAAGGCTCTATAATAAAGTACGCTAAGGAGAAACGTGAAAAGCCGCATAGATCCTAAGGACACTAGAACCTGATGCTCTGATACCATCTGTAACATCCCGCTTAATTAAATATTAGTTGATCAGGCCTTTACTAAATTAAAACAAAATATCCAGATTGGTTCATTCTTAGCATCACTGTCAAAAACTTTTTAACATTTACTAACCATCTAGTATTTGAAAAGTTGGTGTCAAAATTTTATCTTTATATTAACATGTAAGATTTAAAACAATTAAACAATTAAGTATCACATTCACCGTACTAAATTAATCAACACCAAAATTAATGAAATACTGAATCAAATAAAATATGACGGGAGTAAACACCCGAGTCTGAATCTCTAACACAATAATCCATATAGAAACTAAATCCACAACTGAATAATAAAGGGAATACAATATCTCTGGAAACAACTACTAAAAGATGATGTGCAACATGCCCGACTGATATAGTTGCATCAAGAAACTGAATGGATAAGAGTGAAGGCATCTAATATCGAGGACTTGCAACTTTCACAATAGCTATAGCACGTCAAGCGACAGTGAACTCCTAAGCTTGGCGTCCCTGTGGCTGGACACCTAAAATGATTTGCATAAGGAAAATAGATTTGGAGAAAAATGGGTCAGAGCCCGAGTAGAGAACAATTTAAAACATTTTAGTAAGTATTTAAAGTGCTTAAAAACATATATTATATACATGTTAGTTTCCCGGTTCTCACTTGAGAAATCTCAACTCTCAACTAGTGTGAACGCCTAACGTACTTCTAAACAATTCTAATTACTGCTATGACAACTAACTAGTTCTAATACGTTACCCTTTCTAAACTATTACTCATAGTGTCCACCCGTATTTCTCTCGTAATACATCATTGAATATTATCCTAACTTTTTAACTCAAGTAATAATGTCTCATACAAAAGTTAAGTGTTCACATACTTAGATTATCTCACATTTCACTATCTTTCTTATCTATTAAGCACACATAGTAGAATAAATCACAAATGAATATATATATATATATATATATATATATATATATTAAAACGGCACCCCTAGGCTCAGTAGCGGTGCATGCATACTCTGCTATCAAGTCCTAGTACATCACGCACTGTATAAAGGACTGTTGGTTCTGTATCTCTCTCGAACCATAAATACAAATCACATACATTGAAGTCGAATATAGTTCCAAGCCTATAGGCTACACACACATCTACGCACCCATATGATCGCCAGCTTATCGTTCTCAAAAATAGGCCTTTCCTAGGTTTTATATTCTAAGGTACAAGTAAAAAATCCCCCCAAAGGCTCATCAGGATATGCCTGTCTCAACGTGGAAACCTCTCATGATAGCAAGTAGCGTAGGTCTGTCATACATATAAAAATCATACAATAGGTATACACACATAGTATATATTTGTTTCATCAGTATAAGCATATGAATATCTTATATCATAAGTCCCATACATAGTTTATTTATATCCCGAATATCCCACATCATAATTTTACTTTTATCATACGTTCCCAAGTATCTCTCACCACTCGAAGTGTGTTCATTATTCTATACATAATATCAGTAGGTAACTCACTCATATCCTACTATCCTAAGTCATCATTTCCCACGAATTCCTGTGGATCGAATTATTCTTCAAATTTGTTTTTTCTCTCAATTAAGCCTAAATAATTTAGCCTTAAATCCCCCCATAGGGCCAAGCCTAAAACCTAACCTAGGCCTACTGGTACATCAATATAATCCCTATTATATTTAAATTTTAATCCAACAAGTGAATCCCGAACATTTCCCAAAGATTCTAAACCAAAGAAGAAAAGCAGCAAAAATTCTGGCAGCCAAATCGATTCGGCCTGGTCTGAATCGATTCGCCCCCTATAGATTTTGTCTTCTACCTTTACAAAGTTATGGGGTTCCTCCATTATTAACCTCTAAATCTCCAATATTCATTCCCAAACTCCTAACAAATCATCCTAAACATTATACTAACATCTAAGGGTGATTTCTATTATACAAGAATCAATGAATCTTCAATTAACATCAATAAATTTTATAATTTCTAATTAATCTCTTGAAAACCCTAGTTCATCATTTTTGTTCAAGAATTCCTGTAAAACCCAAATTTCTTTACACATGAATAATCCTAATTCATAGATTTCATTCTACATATATCAGAGGGCTCATCCTAACATGAATTTCATCTAAGAACATAATTTAATTCTCCAAAAATTAACTCAATCTCTACATAATCATATGAATATTCATCATGTACTAACATGGATATTATATATTCTCAGAATTTTCTAGTTTAAACACTTGCCTTATGCAGTAGGTCTGATCCTTTGTATATAATGGTTATGTTTTCATTCATCTTTCTACGCAACGGTGGTGTTTGTGGTGCCAGGGGTGCAACTATGGTGGTTCTAGCCATTTGGAACCTCTTCTCTTCTTCCTCCTATGCCTCTCTGTAACTATATGATTTCTAACCCTACAATACTTCTCTTATCAGATGATATTAACCTCCTAAATTCGTAGGTTTAATTCCCCCAGCAATACAAATGACTAGAATACTCCTTTGGGGTGTCAGTTTGGCCTAAAAGTTCCCCGGGACCGAAACTAAACCCCTGAGTAGACTTTTCTGACTATTTCGACCCTTTCACACACTTTGGCGCACTCTAAATGACCATATGGATGAATTAAAAATAAATTACTTTTTATTCCCTTAAATTGATTCCCGACACGACTGACATGTGCGTCCTGACTAAATTACTGTAACTGTCGTATTTTTCACTCGCAAAAATTATAATATTTTCATAATCTCACATTATTTTATTCACTGAGTAATATTCAATATAATTTACATCAGTAAATACTAACCCTTGTCTCGCTAGTTAATATTATTTTAATACGGATCAATTTTCAGTAAATTTCCCATATTTAATTTAATAATCCCACATTTGAAAATCATAAAAATACGGGGTATTACACTGATAAATGTAGATCTGTGGGCTATTAATGTTGCCTCTTTAAACGTATTTTATGATGATTAATGGGATAGTGATTGGGAAACTTAGGACAAAGCTGGTGACATTGAATGCGACCCCATTCCATACTCTGTTATTACTCCTCCTCCCATTTTAGGTGAATTTTTCTCTATCATTGATTAAAGACCTACTACCGTGGTCAAAGAACCTCAAATTGAAGATTAATAGGACTCTAATGAAGCTGTAAGCATTGGGTATTGCGATAATGATGTGGCCAAGGTTAGAGAAGTTGAGCCCAACAACAACAAGCCTATTGAGTCGAATAATTACGGCCAATATCCCACTTTGGTTCCTGGTGGTCCTTTACCATGTCTTCCTCTTCCATTTGCATGGGAAGCATACAATCATTATCCCCATGACAAAATAAGCTTTGGTCATGGCCATATCCTCACTCTTCCCTATTTTCCACTTGAGTATCAGATATTAGGTGACTTACCCTATCTTTACTTGTGATCCTAGGGAAGCTTATGTCTGGTCAAAGACAAAACAACTTTTTTTTCTTTTAATTCCAAAAAATCACATGCCTAGACCTTTTGTTTCACTAACATTGTGTCACTTTTAAAGTCCTACGATATGGTATCTGAGAAAGCGGGATGTGATACCAATTTGAGAATTTGCAATATTTCACTAGATTAACTTATTTAATTAGAGTCAATCTTCAATCCAATTTTAAATAAACCCTAAACATACAACTAGTGTGATTGAAAGTGATAAATCTATCTATCATGCAATCCAAACAATCACAAACACTGGTTCAGGAATAATTAAATTCAGAAAAAATCCCCGTAGGGCAAAACCTTTTATTTCAATAATGTTTGCAAATCGTAACTTACAACACACTAGATCAATCTACAATAAATTTCTGCAGAAATGCACATAGACCGTAGCCTAGAGCTAACAATGAATCCCTCGAGAATCACAAGAATCGCAGCTCCTCCTTGAGCAGTGAATACCTTTGAGTATCCCCAAGTCAGTAGTAGAGATAGCACTGCATAAGAGTAAACTTCGTGACAGAAGTGTTTAGGTTCTAAAGATGATTCACAAAAGTAATTGAGATGTATTTGTATGAATCAAAAAGGTTTTTAGTCCAAAAAGTGAAGACCTAATTGCAACAATTATGCAAATTTCGTAAAGTAAACATCTTAATTGAAAAGCTTCACGAAACAGGTATTTACAGGCTAACAAATTTTTTTTTGAGGCGGCACATCTCGTTCGAATGACTTCCCTATGTAGTTTGAACGACATTAAGATGTCATTTGAACGACCCAAGAAATGACATATAAAAAACCAATTCAGTACGATGTCGTTTGATGCACAAATAAAATGAGCTATCTCATGACCTATCTAACGACATCTCATGTCGTTTGATCATGTCATTTAAACGACACTTTCTTGTCATTTGAATAAAAAAATAATATATTTTAAAGTTCGCCTATAGGTCTTTCAGAAAACATTTTAAGTTAGAAAAATGCCTCATTTTGATTTAAAACAGTTTAGAAAAATATCTCAATCCTCAGTAAAAAAATCTAAGTAACTTAAAATGAAATCTATACCAAAGTAATCATGTCGTGCATATGTTAAAGATGTTTGATATTCGGATCCGTCTTGTTGAGCGTATGAACGCGAACTTTCTTTAACGGTTGTAAGGGGATATGACATACTCAATGTAAACTATGGACTACGAAAAATATGTCCTCACAAATCTCCCCCTATGTCCGTGACGGTATAAAATAAAAACATATGAATTATCAATCAAAATATCCTATACAAATCTAATACCGTCCCATGAACCCAAAAGTGGAAAGATAGTAAATATGAAAGTCTTCAAATATCTTTAACTTTCAAATCTTCAACACTTTTTGCTTTCCTTGCTCTTCTTTTGTGTGTTGTGTGCTTTCCAAAAGATCATTGAAGTCCTACACACAATAAACAAAGAAAATACCTTCGTGACGTAATGAGTTAAAATGAGATAAACATAAATAAATTATCAAATCAGATCAAGTTAAATCTCAAATCTCCCTCATAATTCAAACTCTCACTCCCCTATAATGATTCGTTCTCCCCCTTTTTATTTGTCCGAAATAAACAAGGAAAAGAATAAAATGAAAAAAGATGGAGTGCCATGACAAGCATAACCAATATCACAATCATATATCAATTAAACTCATGTAAGGATATACTCAAAAGGTTCCACAAACTATTTTTGATTTTTCAAAATGTTATAGATGTTGATGTAAAAAACTAGATTAGGTCTAATTATTTAATCACAGATAATATATGTAAATTAAATAGAGACAAAAAGGTTTTTAAAGTGGTTTGGCTATAAGGGAAAGCCTACGTCCACTATGTTTATTATTGCCTTGTATTCTGTCTTGCCTTTCGTACTTTTGAATGACTTGAACCTGCCCTTGATGAAGGAATTACAATGTATTTATAGTCTTGCAAGGATATAGAGAGGTAGAATGTAAAAAGGTGGAATGCCTTTATAAATTAAGCATTTACACTAGTACATAACGTCCATAATGCACTTAGTTGTTAGCGTTATGCTGACGAAGTTGGTCGGTCTTTTTAATGTTGGTCGACCTTCTTGGGGTTAGTCGGCATTCTGCATATTGGTCGGCCTCCCAGGTCTTGGTCGACGAGTCTAAATCTGGATGACTAGGATTCTTTCCATGTTAGATGACACGTGTTCATCTCTGATTGGTCCATGTAGGTGGATAATTTTTGGTATCAAGCGAAGCCCCCAATGTTCCATGTTTGATGCTCACTTGAAAGTATGGGGCATTTAATCTTAATAGTAGTTCGGGCTACCTTTTTTATGCTTGGTCGGTGGACGACTTCCCACACTCGTAAACTTTTATTGGTATTTCTAGTAACATGTTTTCCCAATGGAATTTTTGTAATATTCAGAACTTTAACGAACCGTCTTAGGGTAAATATGTCATTTTCGTTGTCGTCATAATTTCAATCGTCGTTTCACTTTAATCATTACGTTCGCCAATTTTTGAGGCAATCTATAAAAGGCGGTAAGTTTCCAGTTGTCTCTTACCTCAAACCTTCTAAGTTTTTCTTGCAAATTCTTAAGCTTTCATGTGATTGTTCTTCCTGTCTTCTAGTTCTTGTTGAATCCTTAAGTTTTCTTAAGAATCCTTTCCTTATCTTTTTTTTCGTATTGAATCATGGTTTACGTTGTTGTCTCTCTAGATGAGTTTAGAAAGGAATGGGATATACCAGACTGGGTAGACTTAGAGTTCCCTAATCCTCCTGTAGATGTTTTCTCTTTGTGTGATATCCACTGGATTCCTTCCTTGTTCATAGTTGAATGCGGTTTCAATTTCCCCTCAAATCGATTTTGTTTAGAGTTTTATCAATACTTTGATATTGTACCTGCTAGAGTATCCCCGAACACCTGGATAATAGTTAATGGTGTCCATAGGCCTAATCAAATCCATGGGACCCATATCGGTATCCCTGAGATTATGTTCCGTTACAAATGGGTCATTAGTGACAGTACATATTATTTGAAGACTAGGTCTCTTAATAGAGCTCTTATTGTCAATTTGCCTGACTCCAATAGGAACTACTTCGATCATGGTGTTATTGCCAAAAATTGTTAATATGTACCTCTTAAAGGAGGTGAAGTATACAATGGACTAAGATGCCCTCAAGAGGGTCATGACATAGGTTGTAATATATTTTATATGTTCATATTGATGAATTATCTGCCAATATATTATCTAATATTTGTTGTTTTTTTATTTCAGTTGAGAAGAAGAGAAAGTGTCCCAAGGAAGGTGACATTAAACTTGACGAGCTTAAGTTCCTTTGGGGCATACATCAAAGAATTACTGAGGAGCAAACTAGGTAGGCTCCATACCTATTGAAGTACAAGAGCTCAATCAAATTTTTTTATAGCTCATCCAACAACCGATGCACCCTCCATTGTGATTGATTTGGACCAAGACCCTGTGTCCACTTCATTTGTCATTACATCTTGTGGTGGTGAGATTTCTATTGGCCCCTCTTCTTCTTTTAATTAAGACCTTCCTCTCTTAATGAGTATGGGAAAGAGGAAATTTCCCAATCTTCTTGGGGATGCTATTGCTGGAACCACTAAACCTATTGATAGTGGCATGTTAAAAAAGAAAAAATGATGTTGGTAATAAGCCCCCAGCCAACAAGGTTGATGAATCTCTTCTGAAACGAATGAGGAGAGGCCCTGCTGACAAGCAGGTTAAGAAAGTTATTGATGTTGACCAACAGAGCTTGGTCGATGTTACCCCATCTGGTACTGGCTCCTCTGTAGCCATAGGTCCTGGCTTGTCCAAGAAATTAATTAAGTCTGGTACTCTTCCAGACCACCGTGGTGCTGCTTCTTCTATGCCTCAGCTTAAAATCTCTGAGAGGTCTGCTCAAAGCCTTGCGATGGTGAGTGTAGGGGGTGCCCCCCCTTATATGGATGATTAACGTAGCCGAGTGAGTTGACTGTTTATAAAGAAAGATGTCTCACAAACACACTTTGAAGACTCTATATGCAAGTGGTTCACAGGACCCACCTCGAGGACTCTTTACAAGCAAGTAGCTTATAGCGCTCCACCTCGAAGAGCCTCTAATGGACCTGGCTCGAAGGACTTAGTTCGAAGAACAAAGGTCACCCGGATGACAATAGTTTATAATAAGAAATAAAATATTGTATTATGTACTTTATCTAATGAATATATATGTTGTGTGGGGCCTCTTGGTACCCGCGAGGGACCATGCCTGACAGGGCATGGGAGGGCTTTCATGACCTATCAAGCAACCTCCTCTTGGGAACTTCGCAGGAACATGGTTTCGAGGATTGAGAATAAGGCAACGTTGGGAACTATAAGCAACCCTCTTGGCACGCTTGGACAAAACTTCACCTAGGACAAATGTCACCCGAGCCCACTCATTGCTTGCCTATTCGAGTGAACCTCCTCGAGTCATTCGATCTCCCTCAATACTTGACCCCTCGAGGTCACCTCCTCGAGGTACCTTGGGTGCCAGCCCGTCTGACTGACGTGACTAGATACCAAACAATATCCACTGTTTGAACCATTTCCCAACGTCATAGCGTATGACGTTTAGGAACTAAAGAATAAAACACTCAAGTGCCTTTATCCTTAGGATGGCAGGTCTAGTTCACCAAATCTGACCGTATAGCCATCCTAGAGTAAGCCTCAAGCTGATAAGTCATATCCTTCATTAATGACTTCAATACTTCCAACCAATAGAATGTTTTCCTGCCAAAACTAACAAATATCATGCATTAAATTAGTTTCTCATGCATTTAATGCACCAGGACAAAGGGATCGAGGGCATGCTGACTCGAGCAACCTCTCCCTCCATATAAATAAGACAAAAACAGACAAATTAAAAGAGAGAGGATCCAGAGCCTAGGACTACTGCCTAATTTTCCTTATGCCAGAGAACTCTTGCGAGAGGATTAAATCCCATACACATTCAATGAACCTATCATGACACATTAAATGAACTTGAAGTTCTTGCCTTGTCTTTATTGTGCCGGGAGTGCTTGTTCTTTCTCCCTCCGACCACGCTACCTGTTAGTCCCATTCATTTATTGTGTTAGCCCTATACTGCTGATGTCAATATGTTCTTTAATGTAACTTTGAATATTAAATCTCTCTGTCTCTGATTCACCTGTGGATCTGACCTATACTTCATATTTAGCGGTGTTACTCCCGATCTTGATAAGGGGTTACGCCTCACTTAATACTAACGGTATTTGAAGAACCCACAACTTACATTTGCCGACTCTGCTAGGGAGGTATTCTCTTTTAAAAAGATGCCATAGGATAACACCATTAGAAACATTGATTTCGACGCCATACAATATGAAGAAGAGGCAAGTAACGCTGCATTGCCTGAAGCGGGGAGAATGATAAGGATAGAGCCTAGCGCACCTGGCGTTGGTATCACGGTGATGATGGCCACGCAAGGGAGAATAGGCTAGGCACAGATGCATGGACTGATGGGTCTATTTGTAGAGTTCATTAAGACTCCGGTAGCCCAAGTAATGTTGGGAGCCACGATGGGGGTGAGTCCTTTTACCACACCGCCAGCCAATATACAAGCTCTAACTGTTATTGGAGGGGTGGCGATGACTAGTTTCGTTAACACTCTCCCCACGATTCCACCTGTGACAAGGGAAACGACGTTGCAAAACGGGAAGTGACTCCAGCTGTCGTGGTAAGTCAAGGTGTAGGCGTGCCAGCCTCAACGACCACGGTGACAACAACGCCGTCGTCAGCTATCCCCTCGCTAAACAGTTTAGAAGATATGGAGAAAGAGCTTCTAAAGTTTATAGCTGTGTCTAAAGGAGAAAGATCTTCCATATACGATGACTTTCGTACTCCCTACCCAGAGGAGTATAATAACGAACCCTACCCAGTGGGATATATTCCCCCAATCTTTGAAAAGTACACGAGAAAGGTGCAAATCCCAAGGAGCATGTGACGAGGTTCATCGAGAACTTGGGGGCCCATTACAATGACAAAAAGTTGAGGCTAAGTGAGTTCTCAAAATCCCTGACAGAGAAAGCCTACACATGGTACTCCCACCTATCTCCAGGTAGTGTAATTTCTTGGGAGGAGTTACACATTTTATTTGTGTAAAAGTTTTTCTTGGTTGAGGACGAGTTCACACTCACCCAACTAGCACGCGAGAAGCAGAAGCCATGAGAGGATATTGTGGCCTATATCCTAAGGTTGCACGAGCGCTCCCTAGACATGAGGGAGGAGACACGAGAGGATAAGATTTTACAAGTATGTGAAGAAGGCTTGCTGCCCGAATACATATGTTACCTGATTAACGAGATAAGAGAAGGTACATTTGCAACCTTTTTGAAGGCAGGAAGGAATATCACATTAGTGGTAAAACCCATAATACCACCTCCCTCTTTGCCCAACTTGCTGAGGAGGCCAAAAGTTACCTCAGGAAGGGGAAAACCCTCGAGGATCAACTACGCAGATGATGGGGCCAGAGAAGGAGGTAATGGCAGTCGAGGAGGTAGAAGGGGGTAGAAGCAATAAGAGACGGTTCGAAGATGAGGATGATCCTTAAGAACTACCTTACACGGTGGAGCAAGCCTTGAACCTTCACGATCTCATGGTCCATGATAAAGTTTACAGGCTGATTAATGTCCATGCCGCACCACTTACTCGAGAATATAGAGAGAAACCCCATTATTGAGCACTCCGTAAAAGGGTAAATCATCCTACTAAAGTGTGTTTTCATTAAGAAGGTTGATTGATATCCATGTGAAGAATGGAGACTTTGATTTACCGCAGACCAATATAAACAACAACCCTTTACTTCCCCACGGGGCCCATATGGCTAGCGCCTTCGATGAGGAGGCCGAGCGGTCAATGATGGAACAGTGGCTTGGGGGGAATGACTCCGAAGGAACTCCGGATAGAGGCTTCAAAAATTCTCTCAAGGAATGCACTTTTGAGTTGGCTTGCCTGTGTTTAGATGTCGAGACTAGAGATAAAGGGGATGAAGAAGGAGAATCATACGATGCTGTTGAGATGCTTAGTGGGTAGATGGGAGCTTGTGCTCTAGGAGAGGTCAACGCAGTAATAATGTATGATGAGGCTGCGTATAGAGAAGTGGAAGAAGTTTACGAGATCGAGGATGATCAGACGGATCCATGGATTGAGTGTGCAGCTGTGGCTCGCTTGCCAAAATTTATCTGGTTCTTCGACCAAGTTGGCCTTCCTGATGATTCCCGAATGGAAGTTACGAGGGCCATTCTGGAGATTGTAAAGAAAAATATGGCCCCACATTTGAAATGAAAGGGGCCTATGGATAAATTGGTGAATAGATATATCTCAGAAGTCATATTCTCGGAGGTAGATAGGATGATCAGGTACCCACACAATAGACCTTTGTATGTTACTGCATCGGTGAATGATTGAATTTTCTCATGAGTATTATTGGATGAAGGGGCATCCATCAACATAATGCCTGTGGGATCCTTCTATGCTATCGGGTTATCGAAAACAAGGATAGTGCCCGACCCATTGGCAATATCGGGTTATGATAATCAATCCTCCAAATTGGTGGGCTACGTCAATGTGGACATTACGATGGGGAATATCACTTCCCATATTAAATTCCACGTCATGAATTACGAGCCATTGTATCAATTGTTAGTAGGTAGGGTATAGATGCACAACCATGGGTTGGTATCTTCCACATATCATCAATATTCTAAAGAAAACATAAAGGGTAAGGAGGTGGTGATATGAGTGACCAAGAAACCTTTTACAAAGGAAGAGGCCCATATGGTGGATGCAACTTTCTATACCGATCTGGTGGAAGAAGCTACTATGGTGATAAGATATACCGGGGGGATAAGGATCCCATCAACTCGAGAGAAGGTGCGAGCACCTGCTCGAATGATTGTGACTTATGAAGAAGAACATGATCTAGGGGAAATAAGGCCCCCCAGCCTGTCAAGACAGCTTCGTGATCGGATGACCCCGCGAATTGATCCCATTGAGCACTAAATGCAGACACAGAGCGTTCTTAGTAGGCGAACGATGAAGGAGGTGGATGAGAATCATAGAAAGATACCCTTCCAAAGAGACGCAGCTCGGTAGTGCAAACAGGTTATTTTTCCTAACGACAGAATTATTTATAGATTATGAAGGTGTGAGCGGGCAGCCTAGAGACTGGACGATGAAGCTGACCCAGTGTATGAATGATTCTTGGTAGATAACCAGGGGCAATGCCTAGTAATTGATAATTTTGGGATCCAAGAGTTTGTGGAAAAAGTAGAGGAAGAGCCAGAATGTATGAAAGATGGCCCTAGGCCACAGATCCAGGAGTTGGAAAAGATAGATTTGGCTAGGGAAGGTGGGGATTCGAATCCCATCTTCATTTCAAAGGACTTGGAAGGAGACCCTCGAGAGGGGTTAATCAAACTGTTGTTAGAGTTCAAAGATGTCTTCGCATGGAAGTACACTGAGATGCCTGGGATTTACATGGAGGTAAGTTGCCACATATTGAATGTCTTGCCCTCGGCAATTCCAGTTAAACTGGCCACTCGAACATACAAAGTAGAGTTGGATTTGAAGATCAAGGAAGAAGTACAGGGGTTTCTCGCGATAGGGTTTATAGTTTCGATAAAACACCCGATATGGCTGTCCAGTATTGTACCGGTGGGAAAGAAAGCCAAAAGCCAAATTAGGATAAGTGTAGATTTCACAGATCTGAACCGGGCATGTCCGAAGGATGAGTTCCCACTACCTTCCATTGACAGCTTGATTGACGCGGCAGTGGGTCATGAGATGTACAGCTTCATGGACGGGTATGTGGGTTATAATCAAATAAAAATGGATCTAGCTGAAGCGGAGAAGACTACCTTTCGAACACCCTTGGGCAATTTCATGTACACGGTCATGCCTTTCGGATTAAAGAACGCATGAGCCACCTATCAGAGGACGATGATGGACATATTCCATGACCTTTTCCACAAGACTGTGGAGTTTTATGTCGACGACTTGGTGACACTACACGGAAATGGTCAAATTGGCACCCCTTTTAAGCGCTTAGCCTTATCACGATCATTGACCGTGACAAAAAAACACTCATTTTTTGTCACGGTCATCGGCCGTGACAAGGCCGTGACAAAGGCTTGTCATGGTCAATGACCGTGACAATCTTATAAAGTTGTCACGGTCATTGACCGTGACATGTCCGTGACAATTATGTCAGTAAAAAAACCCTCCCTCTTCTTTTTTCCCACGATTTTGTTCCCTCCATTTATCTCTCTCTCTCTAGCGGTTGTTCCCTCTCTCTCTACAACTTTGGTATGTTTTCTCTCTCTATTTCTCCTCCATTTATGTATATGTGTATGTATATGTGCGTGTGTGTATATATGTATGTGTAAATGTGCATGTGTGTGGTGTATATATGCGTGGGGGGGGGGGGGGGGGAGGCAGGAGGGCTGGGGGGAGGGGGTGTATGTGCGTGTGTGTGTGTGTATATGTGCATGTGTATGTATATGTGCAGGTGTATCTATGTGTGTGTGCGTGCATGTGGTGGGCAGGGGCAGCTGGGGGGGGGGGGGGGGAGGAGTGGGAAAGGGCAACGGGGGTGGGGGTGGGGGGGGGTAGGGGGTAGGGCAGGGTGGGGGTGGGGGGTGTATATGTGCATGTGTGTGTATTTTTTTAATTAAATTTTTATTAGTTTATTAGATATTCCCCTCATATTGTAGTGGCCATTGTAGAAGAATTGATTGATTTAATATTAATTGGTTGTTAATTTTTTTTGTAAATTAATAATTAGTGCCCCTTTCATATGCAAGTAAGATTGCCCCTCATTGTAAATTAGTAAATTAATAATTATATACTTTAATTGTTAGTTTAATTGATGAAAAGAATTAATTGAGTAGATGAATTAGAAGGAGTACGGGATACACATTTGTTGTTGTCATTGCGGTTGGATTATAGTGGATCGATGTTGGGTTGGTTAATTTTAAAAGTGGCATGACCACTGGATTATTGTCCATATGGGGGTGGGATTTTTTAACGTTTTTTGAAAATTACTTTGTATAACGAACAATATATATATAGTATGATAATTAAATGAAACATACTTGAAATTACATATAGTGCGCATAGATACTAGCCTTTTAGTTCTTATACGTACGCATTCAATAGCCCTTAGACCCATTCGAGAGTCATTACTCCTGTAATGAGATCTCTCGACTTGTCCCGTTTGGACAGTTTGGGACTGCATAATTTCTGTATAATAATATTCTTAGTGGCTTAAAGTTGTTACTTTTGGAGAAAGTTCTGCAGTCGTATCCTAATGTTCTCTGGGTACATACTAGATTGACAAGCGTGACTGTTATTTCAATTGATCAATTGAAATAGCACTCACACTTGCCAATCTACGCCGTGTACTTGGAGAACTACGGGGATATGCTGCCCAATTTTTCTCAAATCGTAACAATGTGCATGAGCTGTTAAGTATATTATAGAAAAATGCGGTCTTGAATGGGATAGGACCACTCACCCTTTAGAAGAGATAGAGGAAATAGAAATTTCTATTATAAATTGAATTTGAATTTGAAATTTAAAAATCGAATATAAATAAGACAATTAAATGAAACATACTATAAATTTAAGTTTTGTTTATACTAATCCATGAATATACGCTTCTTACCTTTAATAGGTGATTAGTTGTGGTAGCTGTGATGTGATATCCGAAATACAAAGAGTGGATGGGTGAGACAAATAGAATGGGGGATGTGTTTCGCAGAGATGCTAATGAATTTGTGAAATACGCAAAGAGATGTCATAATTATGAAGAGTTTCCGTGTCCGTGTGCTAGGTGTAAGAATGGTAAGGTGTTTGAGTGGAAAACAGTTGAACTACATTTGTTAAGATCGGGTATGCAAGATAGTTATCGATTTTGGAGTTTTCACGGTGAATTAAAAGTTTCTTTTGTCCCCGAACAACCTTCACAACAACCTTCAACAAGTAGGATAGATGTAGAAGGGGACGACGTAGATCATAATATGTTAGAGGATTTAGTTGATGATGCGTACAGAGTTTATGAAGCAGAGGAGAATGATGTTACTGATGATGTACAAGGTTCAAGTGCTCGTGAAGATATCACAATAAACCTTGACGATGACTACCAAAGTTTAAAATTTAAGGCCACCCAACCGTTATACTCTGACTGTGAGAAAGATCAAACAAATTTACATGCCATGGTTGATTTGCACAGTTTGAAGACACAATACGATTTATCTGGCAATAGCGTGACAGGAATTCTGAAATGAGTGAAGGGGTTACTTCCCAATGAGAATACGCTTCCAAATAGTTATCCTGTTATAAAGAACAGTTTGAAATTTTTTGGAATGAAGTATAAATCGATTCATGCTTGTGTGTATGACTGCATACTATACCGAAAGGAGTATGAAAATCTCGATCGTTGTCCGATTTGCGATGAACCTAGATATGTCCAATCTACTAGCAAAGAAGGCACAAGCTCAAAAGTGCCTCAAAAAGTGTTGAAATATTTTCCCGTTGGGACTAGATTAAAGCGATTTTTCACAGTACCGTGGATAGCGGAGGCAATGACTTGGCATGCTAGGGCAGAAGTAGGGGGTAATCTTATGCGTCATCCTATTGATTCTACAACTTGGAGGAGGATGAATTATGAGTATCCTAATTTTGCTCGAGAACAGCACAACATTCGTTTGGCTATGTCAACAAATGGTTTCAATCCATTTGGAAATCTAAGCACCAATCAGAGTGTATGACCAGTGATCCTAGCCCCACTCAACCTCCCTCCTTCACAGTGTATGAGACCTAAATTTTCGATGATGTCTTTGTTGATACCTGGGCCAAAGGCACCAAGTGATGACATTAACATCTACCTGGCTACTTTGGTAGAAGAATTAAATAAGTTATGGGAAGAGGGTGTGCAATCATTTGACTCTTTTAGAAAAGAAGAGTTTACGCTGAAATCTATGTTGATGTGGGCAATTCATGATTTTCCAGCTTATGGGACATTATCCGGTTGTGTAGTACATGGTTATTTGGGGTTACCTATTTGTAGAGAGGAGACTGAATCTATTCGTCTATCCTTTAGCTCAAAAAATGTATACCATTGCCATAGGAGGTTTTTACCAAAGGCTCATAGTTTTAGATTTGAAAAAGGTTCCAATTTTTATTAGGCGGGGTTGAACATAGGTTACCGCCAAGACAACTTTCAAGTTCAGAAATTGAAAGTAAATCTTCTGAATGTGGCCCTAATAAATTTAATTTGTAATAAATATTCCAATTTGTACTTTATGAATCCATTTTTAATGCTTTTAAGTGATTTGCACTTTATCATTTTCACTCTTGTGTAGTGTGCATGTGTGTGGGCAGTAGGGGTGGGGGTGGGGATGTTTCAGATTTTTTGTAATTGTACATATTATGAGCTAGATCCCGTTGTTTTGGAATTCAGAATTGAGGTGTTAAAGAGTAACAATTCATTTGGATTTGTTGTAATTGTACATATTTGCATGTCTTCTTCTAATTCATTTTGATTTGTACTAATAACAACATTTTTTTATAGCAAATGTCTCCTTCAGATAATAAGGTGAAGATGATGATGCTGATTGTGATGATGTCGTCTGGGCTCGGTGGTAGCGGAGGCGAGGGGGCTCCTCGGCCCCTAGGCTCCCCAAATATGGCAAATTGGGGATGGCCATCGAGAACAACATGGGGCTATTAGTGAGATCCCTCGAGCTGATAAAGACGATCATCGGCCCGGGGTACACTAGTTGGAGGGAGGTGCCAAATGAGCTCAAGTTAGCTATTTGGGTGGCACTACAGGTAATGAATTTATTTTTATATTTATATGAATATTTCAATTTCAATTTCGATTTCGATTTCATTTTATATTTATATTTATATTTATTCGCAACTAACATTGTATTTTTTGGACATGAACAATTCAGCCAGGATCCAAAGCTATGCGATTCCATCTTGGAGTAATTGAGGGAGCAACACAAGACGTGGAAGAAAAATATGAGGACCCGATACTTTGGGAAGACCCTAGAGTCCGTTATCCGAATGCGTGAATCCGTTCCACCGAAGGAGCCGATCTCATTGGCAAAATGGCCAAAGTTCATTGACAATGAGATCGGGGAGCGAGAATTGGCATCTAGCCAATCGGGGAGGGAAAACCGAGCAAAAAAGATGGACCTGCACTACTCCGATCGGCCGTCTTACGCCGAGGTGGAGCATAGGATGATGGTAAGATTTAATTTTTCTATAACTGCAAAAATATATTATTCTGCATTATTTTACTTTGCGGGGCCGATACTAATCTTACTTTATTTTATTTCAGGGGATAGGGAGTGGACCTGGGGGTAGGCCACATAGGCTCGATACTTATGTGGCTATTCGAATGAAGAAGGGGAAGGATAAGGAGGTGTCCCCGAGCGTCGCGACCACGATTGTAAGTAATCCGACAGTTTACTTTTTGTTAATTACGTTATAATTTTTTTATTTACTTATTTTACTAATCATGTGCTTTTTGTCATTTCAGGCAAAGCTTAAGGAAGTGCATGAGTCGCAGTTTGATGCCGACAAGGCATCTTTGCCCATAGACGCACTCAGCCAAGTTCTTGGCGCTGATCGCAAGGGGAGGACAAGGGGTGAGCTCACGGGTGACCAAATCTAGGATCATCGGATTGGAGACGAGCGACACCGAAATGGCTCGAATGGTGGACTCGCATGATGCGAAGTTGTCCCGTTTGGAGGTGATGGTCCAAGATATGTTCTCATTCATGAAGCGTTCATTGGGTGGAAACCGTAAGGGAAAAGGGAATGAGAAGGTGGTGGAGGAGAAGTGCAGGATGACGAGGTTGTGGACCTCACTGCTCCATCACCGACACGTGCGGACTTTGATGATCCACTCCCCTATTTGTCTCCCTTCACCTGACCTATGTCGACAATTGGTTGGCCGAGCATGTATATACTGGACATATTTTATGGCCAGTGGATATGGCGGGGGTTAAGCGACTCGAATACCGTCCAGGGTATGCCAATTCATGGACGTTTGCTTCATGACATCGAGTCCAAGGTGCTCGTCACGCATGTGATACCCGGGAAGGAGAACTCCCCCTTGTGGTTACCCGAACAATGGGGCACGATGTATATTACTGGTTGTATCAATTCGTATATCGTGTGGCCTACTCACCTCCTCAGAGCTAACCTTACCCCAAACATATAGTGACATTATTTGAATTAAATTATTTTAAGTTTTTACATTTGAATTATATTTGGATTATATCGTGATGCATATTGTTTTGAATGTATATTTGCATTATCTCAATTTATTTGGATATATGATGTTTGAACAGGTACAACGTTGCTATAACATGTACAAATATACTGCTGGGCAGTGACAGTGGCCATACTGCCCAGGAGATTTTTTTAAATTCAGCCCAGAATTATCACGATCATTGATCGTGACAATGTTTTAAAAAATGTCACGGGTTTGTGACGGTTTATGACCGTGACAAAACTTGTCAAGGTCATAGACCGTGACATGACCGTGACAATTCTAATGAACTTGTCACGGTCAATGACCGTGACAAGTCTGTGATAAAAAAAGTTATCACCCTCAGAATTATCACAGTCATTGACCTTGACAAGTCCAATTTGTCAAGGTCAATGATCGTGATAATTCGACAGATTTTGTGTAGTGTGATTAAGTCCAAGAAGGAAGAATCCCACCTAGACAAGGGTATTCGTTTACTGCAGGAAGTATAAGTTGAAGATGAACCCCCTCAAATGTGCCTTTAAGGTAACGAGCGGGAAATTCTTGGGGTTTGTGATAAACCGCTAGGGGGTAAAAATGGACTTGGATAAACGAGGAGTCATCCTTGATATGCCAAGACTAAAATTCACGAAAGAGCTAAAGAGTTTCCTTGGCAAGGTGTCCTACTTAAGGCGGTTTGTCCCGGGGCTGGATGAGGTAACGCTTCCCTTGATGGAGCTGCTGAGGAAGGGCGTGAAGTTTGCGTGGGAAATAATGCACCAAGAGGCCATGGACAAGTTGAAGGCGCTCCTTACCTCCCCTCAAACAATGATCCCTCCAAAGGCATGTACCCCTTTATGCCTATATCTTACATCAATAAAACGGTTCATTAGGGCTTTGTTGGCCCAAAAGAGCAAAGGCATTGAAAAACTTGTTTATTATTTACGTAGAATTATACACGGGCCTGAGGCCAGATACACTAGCATCGAGAGACATTGTTTAGCCCTCGTATTTGTAGCACAAAAGCTTAGACGCTACCTATTATCATTCACGGTTCATATTGTAACTAGATGTGACCCCGTAAAGTTTTTGCTTACTAGAACTCTATTGATAGGCACGACAGCTAGATGGTTCTTAATCCTCTCAGAGTATGATCTCAAGTGCGTGGTCCCCCAGGCCATTAAAAGTCAGACATATGCAGATTTATTGGCTATTTTCCTATCTGGGACATTCGAACTGCCTGTTAAAGAGATCTCAGGTGATGACCTTCAGGCCAATTTCGTATCAGCCAGCTTAGACAAATGGAGTATGGAGTTCGACGGCTCTTCAGCTGAGAAAAAAGGAGGAGTGGGAGTCATTCTTCGAAGAGGGAGTGAAGAGATTCGCCTGTATTTCAAATTAGAGTTTAAATGCTCAAATAACGAAGATGAATATGAAGCACTGGTCCTTGGGTTGATCGAAGTGCTGAGGAGGGGCATCCAGGTTCTAACAATCAAAGGGGACTCAAGCTTGGTGGTGAAGCAAGTGACAGGAACTTTGCATTGAAGCACATGAGTTTGACGCCTTACCGCACGATCATCCAACGATTATTGGGCCAATTTTAGGTGGTAAAGAAAAAAAGGCATCCTCGAATAATGAACAGGCATGCGGATGCCTATGGAACCATTGCGCAAAAGATTGCCTTTGACGGAGAATCAATCGTGTCCTGAATCACAAAGAGAACTGCCCCCTCGACGACATCTGAGATGCTGCCATCAGAAGATAAAGATGACTGGAGAGGTGAGATCAGAAAGCTGCTAGAGAGAGGGGAAGGACCAGTTAGCTTGGACGACTTGTCACAATACTTTGTTGCTAGGGGCAACTTATATTTCAAAAATAAAGGGGGTTGGTTGTCCAGGTGTGTTGACCCTGAAGAGGCTAATAAAAAATTGATCGAAGTACATGAGAATAGTTATGAGACTATTGAGATCCCCATATACAGGAGGATACAACGAGATGGGTACTACTGGCCCTCGATGAGACAAGAAGCTGCCGCAATGCAAAGAGAGTGCTCAAAGTGCTGCCTTTTCTATCAAGCGACAGAGTGCAACTTCATTGACCAACCGCAAGACTGGAGATAACCCTACGTGGACTTCTTGATAAACGGAGTAGTGACAATAGATAAATAGGATGCTATGAAGATAAGGAGGCGAGTACCGAGGTACTTCGTGTAAGATGGGTGGCTATACCGATGAGGCTATCATGACAGGCCCCTATGGTGCATAAGAGGTGAAGAGGCCAAATAGGTGTTGAAGCAAGCTCACGATCCAGGTCACATTGGAGGAGCTAAACTTTATGACCAGCTAATGACTTCTGGTTATTACTAGCCTTCGATGGAGAAAGATTCAACTAATTTTATTAGAAAGTGCAAAGTCTTCCAGCTACACGGGAATATAATCCATGCTCTTTCAATGGACCTGCACTCTTTATCTACACTATTACCATTCCATACTTGGGCCTTAGATCTGGTAGGGGCCATTAACCTTTTGTCACGAGGAAAGATATAGATTTTAGTAGCCACAGAATGTTTCATGAAGTGGGCGGAGGCCATACCGCTCAAGAAAGCCACTACGGGGGTAGTAGCTCGATTTATGAAGGAATAAATTATTTATCGCTTTGGCATCCTGAAGGTGTTTCTATCGAATAATGGTACTCCCTTCATAAATAATAAAGTGCGCTTGTTCACGAAAAAGTACTCCATCATCCATTACAAGTCAACAGTGGCCTAACCAAAATGCAATGGGCAAGCAGAAGCTACCAACAAGACGCTGGTGAACATTTTGGGAAAGATTCTAGAGTACTTCCCTGGCACATGGGATGACAAGATCCCCAAAGTTCTATGGGCCTATCGAATGACGAAGAGAAAGCTAACAGGGTACACACCATTCTCCCTGATATTTGGGGCAGAAGCTATGCTGTCAGTGGAACTCGAGGTACCTTCAGCTCGTTACAACCTACGAAGTGCTATGCTCCCTCACAGTTTCCATGTATAACTCGAAACCTTGGAAGAACATAGGGATAATGTCACGAGACACTTCGAGATATATAGGAAGCAGTTATCCAAATCTTATGACCAATTGGTGAGGCTAAGTAAGTTCAAATAAGGAGACTTGGTTCTAAAAGAATGCACGAGACACATAAGAGGCTTGTCGCTACCAAAGTTTGAAGCAAACTGGGAAGGGCCTTATATCGTTCGAGCAGCCCATGATTCGGGCTACTGCGAGATATCTAAACTGGAAGATAATGTGACTTTAAAATTGAACAACAAGTGGATGAAGATTTATTACGTTTAAATGTATGTCCTGTCATTCTTGTTCAATGACTTGCTTTTTGTGTGAAATCATAAATGTATGCTTTAAAGCAACTGGGCTCGCCCGTTTAATATAGTCAGAAGCAAAATTCAGGGGGCATATGCTAGATCAACATTTTGCTTTCACAAGTTCATGGATTGATTCCTTTATTATATTTGATCTAATTAGCATCGACGTGTAAGCATAACTAATAATAAATTATACAATAGAAATGAAAGGAAACACCAAAATTGCCAATCTTTCTTTATTTCAAATAAACAATTGCATTGTGGTTACAACCAATTAAGAAAAATTCAAAAGTTCACAGAAAAGGGCAAGACCAACAAAAGAAACACTGGATAATGAAGCTAGGGGCACCCATAATAAAACGAAGATTCTCTGAACCAAACAGCTGGTGGTGATGTGGGGGAAGATATTTGTAATACCCCGTGATTTTAATGACTTTTAAAATGGGTTATATTTTAAATTAATGGATTTATTGGATTTTATTATAAATTAATTCATTTGGGTTTTATCCGAATTGTGGATATTAAAATGAATGATTCTAAATATTACTTAAAGATACTTAGGTAATATATGAGTGTGATGTTATTGATATTGCTGTGAGTTGTTAATTCAGTAATTCGAATTTTTAGTCGGACGCGGTATGGGACGTGTCGGGACTAATTTGTTAAATTAAAAAGGAAACATATTTTTACATCAACTTTATAGTCGTTTTGACTGCGTCATTGCGTCTGAAAGGTTTAAAATAGTCAGAAAAGTGTATTTAGATGTTGGTTTTGGGTCCCGGGTCATTTGGAAATGAAAAGACAACCCAAAAGGGCATTTTGGTCATTTTACAAGGGGATGAATAGTGATTTCGGGTTTTGTCTTATTATAAGTATTTGGAGATTAGTGTACGTAGGTTCATTTCATCTCTTCTACACAATATTGAGAGGTCATCTTCTTGAGAGAGTGAAAGGTTGCTTGGAAGAAGAGAAGTTTGCTTGGAAAGGTGGAGAACCAAAGACCAAAGGTCACCACCACCAACCACCACCTGAAGTGAGAGAAAAAGAGGAGAGACACCTGTGTTATACAACCCCAAAGGATCAGATCTTCATTAGAGGCAAGTGTTTGATAATTGCAATTTAAGTTTGTATATTGTCCATGTTAGAATAGTTATATAAAGATGAGATTTTTCATGTTTGGAAGATGAAAAGATAGAGTTGTTAAATGGATTTCTAGAAATCGAAAAGATATAGGAATCAAACTCATGTTATAGGTACATAGTAAACCACGAAATAACCATAAATCTGTTGAAGAAATGCTGAGAATCAATAGTGTGTTCTTGAAGATATCATGTATATAATTTTCTGGAAAAAGAGGTTAAACATATGATTTTAATTCAAACTCTTGATGATTCTAGGATGTTTAGAGCATTAGAAATCATTCACATATGATGCTATATCATGTAGTAAGGTTTATGAGGCATTTGGTTAGTTAATATGAATTTTTGAATGATCAAAAGTGATGAAACCCGTAGTAGAAGAAATGCCAAAAACTGGGCTGTTATCTGGGCGATCGATCGATTGACCCCCTGCCTTCGATCGATTGACCTCCGCAGAATTGTTAAAGGTGTTTCTTTTTAATGTTGGTTCTTATCCCAAACCTTTTGTAGATCTTTGGTGATTATTAATTGGATATTATGGGACTTAGGAAGGTTTAGTAAGCCCTAGTTAAGATTCGAATTGATTTGATTGGGATTTAATTGATTAGAATGATGATAATTAAATTGAATGAAATTTCGGTTGCTAGATGCATTTGTTGGATTATAATTGGTATTCATGAGGATTAATGATAGGTCCAGTAGGGGAGATTTAATATAACACCTGGGTAGCCTTAGGGTTACAATTTGAATATCAAGGACTGAGTTTAAGCTCATTATTATTGCGCAAGGACTGAGTGTAGTACAAGCGCTTAGTGGTATGGCTCCTGGATAGAGATGGGAGTTCAGACCACATTTGGTTGAAAGAGGGGATGAGGTTATCCCGATTGAGTATTGAAGTTGACGGACCTCCACGATCGACAAAGTTAAGTAGTGGTGTAATTGGAGGGGTTCCTTATTTGGATTTCGCTTTGCGAGACGTTTCGCGCATGAACCTTAACGACGTCGGGAGTGGAGAGATATTATAGGATGCGAGGATGTTGATTTTGTTGATAAGGCATATAGTGTGAATGAAACACTTTAGACTATGAGCCATGTGATGATGGTATTCAATCCTAGTTGATCAAAGATGTGAAACTATCGGTTTTAACCTTAATTAAAGGGAGAGTTTAATTTGTAGTAATTCAGAAGATATGATGATATGGACCAGTAGGATAATAGTGATTTCTTACTGAATAAATATGTTGAGGAAAACCCATTTGAACCTTGAGTAATGTGTGAGGCTCGGGGATAATTAAATGAAGGAAGTAAAGTCATAATATTTTAATACGTAGGATTAAAGAGATATAATGCTACGTATAGGAAGTATCTTAGGGTAGTGTGATTACCTTGTTGATATTATATTATAGGTAGATGATAATGCCTATTTGATTGATTGATGATTTATGTGTATGACATACCTAGCTTACTTGCTATCGACAGGAGGTTTGCGCGTGAGGGCAGTCATATCCTGATGAATCCATGGGATCTTTGATTTGTCGCTCGAGAACATAGGTCTATGAAAGACTTATCGGGGAGTTGATAAGTCCGCTGACTATGGGAACGTAGGTATGTGCGTGACCCATGAATACGAGAACTATGTTCGCCTCCAATTTATGTGTTGATGTTTGTGGTTCGAGGAATCCTTATCGAACCTTTTGCCTCCTATTGGGCGACCAGCGATGATGGGACATGATAGCAGAGTAATGCATTGCACCGCAGCTGTGACTCGGGGTGCTGTAGTATATATATATAATGAAATGAATGAATGAATGGATACATTGTGGTTAAATTATCTACTGTGTGATAATTGTAGATGACGGTGAATTGAGAAAAAGAATTGAAATAAGTTAAATGAATATTTATGGAAAAGCTTAATACATATTAATGAGAAATGAATCATGTTAATGAGAAACGAATAGGAATGATTATATAACGTATGGTATGGGACATACGGGGTTATGATATGATATGGAATCATATTATGGAAACTAGTAAAGAGGAACCATTAACTAGGAGGTTAATAGGAAACGTTAAGTGTTCACTCTATATGAGAGGTGAGAATAGCAAGTGAGAGTTGGATACTAACATGTACATAATAAATGCTTTATTGCACTTGTTAAATACTTGCTTTTTTCAAAATCATTTTCACATCGGGCTCTGACCCGTTTCCTTGCATATTCTCTATTCTATTGTACCTTCTATATCAGGTGTCCAGCAGCAGGGACGCCAACCTTAGCAGATTATGACAAGCTATGGAGCTATGGAGCTATGGAGTATTGCTTAGACGCTTATCTTCATTTAATTCACAGTATTCTCTTAGTTAGGGCATGTCGCCCAAAGGAACTCAATTATCTCTTTTCTATTTGAGTCAAATACTCTTGTAGTCGTGTCATTTTAATACATTTACTATTGTTGGGATTACTGTATTGGATAATTATTTGGGAATGTTTATTCCAATTGCTTCTAAATTCTTTTGAGTTATCTGTTCTGTTTTTATTGTGGTAGAATAAAATATGTTGTGTTATTCTTAAACTAAAAATGAATTTTGTTGAATTATAATTTGGAAAGTTTTTAACACCAGCTTAATTGGGTATTGGGTGAGTTGTAAATGTTTTCGACAGTGATGCTATGAATGAGCCAACTGTATATTCTATTTTAATTTTGTATGGGACTGGCCACCCGGTATTTAATTAGGCGGGGTGTTACAGGTGGTATTAGAGCATCAGGTTCTAGTGTCCTTTAGGGTCTGTATGGCTTACTTTGTTTTCGTCTTAGCGTTCTTTGATGTAGAACCCTATGCTTAGGATTGTTGATTTCTTTGGTAAGATTCCGTATATATTAGTGAATCTTATTTGCGTTCAGACGGGTTCGTACAAGAAGTATGGCAGATGAGGGCCATTGGACGGATAGTGGATATCGTACTTAGGAGGTTATGAAGTATGTTCGAGTATGATGACCGTAGTCGAGGTCACCCCTATAATGGAAAATTGAGGAGAGTCATCAGAAGAAGTTCTAAAAATGCAAGAATTGGGTGTGGTACCCAACGAAGGCAATATATTCAAAGGCTTGGACATATACTGGAGTGTGGTTAACTATACTTGAAAATTTGGGGTAAAATTTTTCTTGACTCATCTAAGCAAAGTTATAATAGTGGGAGTTAACAACCACCACCCGCGAATGAGGGTATGTTTTCTATCTAAGGAGTTATGAGGCGTATACCGATTTTTTTAGCAATTAATATCGTATGGGCAAAAGGGTTACTAAACTTAGCCTATAGCACTGTTATTTACGTAGACTCACCGAGGGGTTGTGGGACACCTATATTTTACATGTTATCACATGGGTTTGATTTTTATCAGAGAATTACTTACTTTAGGCATGTCCGATCATGATGTGACTATCGGCGTGGATTAATTTGTGGTATATGAGAACGTATAGCCAGCATCTTTTCCTTAATAAGAGTGTAGATGAGTGGACTTTTATTTGAAATTGATAAAACCTGTAGAGAGGTTATAAACTATTGACTAAGGACCTGAGGAGTTTCGATGACTGACTACTTTAGGTAGTAGTGTATCGGGGGGTTCCTTGTTTGGATTTCGCTTGCGAGACACCCCACACATGAAACTAATAATCGCTGGGAGTCGAAATAAGTTAGGTCTTTAGGATATGAGTTTATAACCTTTGTGATAAATATTATAATGGAAGTTGTACGATAGGGTGTATGGGCGCCCTGGATGGTTGGATTGTAGTATTTTTCGTAATTGTGAAACTGTAAGTAGTTGTGACTTCAAGATGTATTTACTTAATGATTAAGGATCATTTTTCCCAAGGATGGTATCAGGAAGATTGGGTATAGTTTAAATTTGATTCAGTTGGAACTATATGGTGAGGCTTGGGGTATAACATCAATGGGGGATTTTCATTAATGTACTGTATGGCGGTACGACTTAGATTACTTGCGATGTGAGATTTATACTCAGAGTTGACCTTAATAGTATTATTTGTCTTTCCGAATTTCGGAACAAAATTCAGTTATAAGGGGGGAAGTATGTAATACCCCGTGATTTTAATGACTTTTAAAATAGGTTATATTTTAAATTAATGGATTTACGGGATTTTATTATAAATTAATTCATTTGGGTTTTATCCGAATTGTGGATATTAAAATGAATGATTCTAAATATTACTTAAAGATACTTAGGTAATATATGAATGTGATGTTATTGATATTGCTGTGAGTTGTTAATTCAGTAATTTGAATTTTTAGTCGGACGCGGTATAGGACGTGTTGGGACTAATTTGTTAAATTAAAAAGAAAAATATTTTTTCATCAACCTTATAGTCGTTTCGACTGCGTCGTTGCGTTCGAAAGGGTTGAACTAGTCATAAAAGTGTATTTGGATGTTGGTTTTGGGTCCCGGGTCATTTGGAAATGAAAAGACAACCCAAAAGGGCATTTTGGTCATTTTTACAAGGGGATGAATAGTGATTTCGGGTTTCGTCTTATTATAAGTATTTGTAGATTAGTGTACGTAGGTTCATTTCATCTCTTCTACACAATATTGAGAGGTCATCTTCTTGAGAGAGTGAAAGGTTGCTTTGAATAAGAGAAGTTTGCTTGGAAAGGTGGAGAACCAAAGACTAAAGGTCACCACCACCAACCACCACCGGAAGTGAGCGGAAAAGAGGAGAGCCACCTGTGTTATACGACCCCAAAGGATCAGATCTTCATTAGAGGCAAGTGTTTGATAATTGCAATTTAAGTTTGTATATTGTCCATGTTAGAATAGTTATATAAAGATGAGACTTTTCATGTTTGGAAGATCAAAAGATAGAGTTGTTAACTGGATTTCTGGAAATTGAAAAGATATAAGAATAAAACTCATGTTGTATGTAGATAGTAAACCACGAAATAACCATAAAATTGTTGAAGAAATGCTGGGAATCAATGGTGTGTTCTTGAAGATATCATGTATATAATTTTATGAAAAAAGGGGTTAAACATATGCTTTTAATTCAAACTCTTGATGATTCTGGGATGTTTAGAGCATTAGAAATCATTCACATATGTTGCTATATCACGTAGTAAGGTTTATAAGGAATTTGGGTAGTTAATATGAAGTTTGGGATGATCAAAAGTGATGAAACCCGTAGTAGAAGAAATGTAGAAAACTGGGATGTTATCTGGGCGATCGATCGATCGACCCCCTGCCTTCGATCGATCGACCTCCCCAGAATTGTTAAAGTTGTTTCTTTTTAATGTTGG
Organism: Sambucus nigra; assembly: GCA_949130495.1. Taxonomy (NCBI): domain Eukaryota; kingdom Viridiplantae; phylum Streptophyta; class Magnoliopsida; order Dipsacales; family Adoxaceae; genus Sambucus; species Sambucus nigra. The sequence goes on from OX422207.1 coordinate 494,210,017, forward strand.
TTCTTATCCCAAACCTTTTATAGATCTTTGGTGATTATTAATTGGATATTATGGGACTTAGGAAGGTTCAGTAAGCGATAGTTAAGAGTCGAATTGATTTGATTGGGATTTAATTGATTAGAATGATGATAATTAAATTGAAAGAAATTTCGGTTGCTAGATGCATTTGTTGGATTCTAATTGGTATTCATGAGGATTAAGGATAGGTCCAGTAGGGGAGATTTAATATAACACCTGGGTAGCCTTAGGGTTACAATTTGAATATCAAGGACTGAGTTTAAGCTCATTATTATTGCGCAAGGACTGAGTGTAGTACAAGCGCTTAGTGGTATGGCTCCTGGATAGAGATGGGAGTTCAGACCACATTTGGTTGAAAGAGGGGATGAGGTTATCCCGATTGCGTATTGAAGTTGACGGACCTCCACGATCGACAAAGTTAAGTAGTAGTGTAATTGGAGGGGTTCCTTATTTGGATTTCGCTTTGCGAGACGTTCCGCGCATGAACCTTAACGACGTCGGGAGTGGAGAGATATTATAGGATGCGAGGATGTTGATTTTGTTGATAAGTCATATAGTGTGAATGAAACACTATAGACTATGAGCCATGCGATGATGGTATTCAATCCTAGTTGATAGAAGATGTGAAACTATCAGTTTTAACCCTAATTAAAGGGAGAGTTTAATTCGTAGTAATTCGGAAGATATGATGATATGGACCAGTGGCATATTAGTGATTTCTTACTGAATAAATATGTTGAGGAAAACCCATTTGTACCTTGAGTAATGTGTGGGGCTCGGGGATAATTAAATGAAGGAAGTAAAGTCATAATATTTTAATACGTAGGATTAAAGAGATATAATACTACGTATGGGAAGTATATTAGGGTTGTGTGATTACCTTGTTGATATTATATTATAGGTATGTGATAATGCCTATTAGATTGATTGATGATTTATGTGTATGACATACCTAGCTTACTTGCTATCGACAGGAGGTTTGCGCGTGAGGGAAGTCATATCCTGATGAATCCATGGGATCTTTGATGTGTCGCTCAAGAACATAGGTCTATGAAAGACTTATCGGGGAGTTGATAAGTCCGCTGACTATGGGAACGTAGGTATGTGCGTGACCCATGAATATGAGAACTATGTTCGCCTCCAATTTATGTGTTGATGTTTGCGGTTCGAGGAATCCTTATCGAACCTTTTGCCTCCTATTCGGCGACCAACGATGATGGGACATGATAGCAGAGTAATGCATTGCACCGCAGCTGTGACTCGGGGTGCCGTAGTATATATATATATATATATATATAATGAAATGAATGAATGAATGGATACATTGTGGTTAAATTATCTACTGTGTGATAATTGTAGATAACGGTGAATTGAGAAAAAGAATTGAAATAAGTTAAATGAATATTTATGGAAAAGCTTAATACATATTAATGAGAAATGAATCATGTTAATGAGAAACGAATAGGAATGATTATATGACGTATGGTATGGGACATACGGGGTTATGATATGGGATGGAATCATATTATGGAAACTAGTAAAGAGGAACCATTAACTAGGAGGTTAATAGGAAACGTTAAGTGTGCACTCTAGATGAGAGGTGAGAATAGCAAGTGAGAGTTGGATACTAACATGTACATAATAAATGCTTTATTGCACTTGTTAAATACTTGATGTTTTCAAAATCATTTTCACATCGGGCTCTGACCCGTTTCCTTGCATATTCTCTTTTCTATTGTACCTTCTATATTAGGTGTCCAGCAGCAGGGACGCCAACCTTAGCGGATTATGACGAGCTATGGAGCTATGGAGTATTGCTTAGATGCTTATCTTCATTTGATTCAAAATATTCTCTTAGTTAGGGCATGTCACCCAAAGGAACTCGAGTATCTCTTTTCTATTTGAGTTAAATACTCTTGTAGTCGTGTCATTTTAATACATTTACTATTGTTGGGATTACTGTGTTGGATAATTATTTGGGAATGTTTATTCCAATTGCATCTAAATTCTTTTGAGTTATCTGTTCAGTTTTTATTGTGGTAGAATAAAACGTGTTGTGTTATTCTTAAACTAAAAATGAATTTTGTTGAATTATAATTTGGAAAGTTTTTAACACCACCTTAATTGGGTATTGGGTGAGTTGTAAATGTTTTCGACAGTGATGCTATGAATGAGCCAACTGTATATTCTGTTTTAATTTTGTATGGGACTGGCCACCCGGTATTTAATTAGGCGGGGTGTTACAATATTCTGCTCAAGTTGGGTCTACTCTGTAATAAGGTCAGCTAGATTCTTCTGGCGACTCTCTTGGGCCTGATAGATGGTTTCTAACTCCTGCTCTTTTTCAACCAACTGTGCCTCCGAAAGAGTAACTGCCTCGTGAGCCTCTTGCACTGCTTTCTCAATCACCAGCAACTGGGATTCCAGACCCACAAGTTCTTCAGAAACAACCACCTGCTCAAGATGGGGATTCCAGAAGCAGTTATAGACGCTGGGAAGATCATTCCTTTTGAAACTTCACAGCAACTCCACCAACCATGTCATGGAAAAACCATCATTTGTTAACGCATTAACCCTACCCAATAAAGTTTTGACAGTGTCAGGGCTAAGGGACATAAAGGGGGTGCTGAGAATGTGCTCTAATACCATCGTGAGACTAGGCCCTCCTAACCCTTGGTTGTGGGAGATTTATGCCTTTAAGACTAGGCCCGCCTGACCCTCGGTCATGGGAGATTTATTCCTATAAGACTAGGCCCGCCTAACCCTCAGTTATGGGAGATTTATGCCTATAAGACTAGGCCCGCCTGACCCTCGGTTATGGGAGATTTATGAAATATAAAGTCCTACATTCTTAGGCCCCCCTGACCCACGGTTATGGGAGATTTTGATTTTAAAGGTAACATATTTATATACAGAAGATAGATAGAAGAGTGGAAATACCTTAGGTTGTTGCTCCTCTGCAAACTCGCGAGTGGCCATCTGAACCACGTCCTCCTCTTCAATCACCTCGGGGGAAAACAATGGGGGATGACTTTGAGGGGCAATCACATTCTCCCCAATCTCAGCAACCTGCTCCTGCCTATTCTCCACCATATCAATAACATGTTCTTGACCACCCTCTCCTTGGGAAACTGCAGTTGGCTCAACACCTTCTGGGTTTGAAATCGAAGGCCCGAATAAAATAACAAACATTTGATTTTTCGAAGGTGGAGGCACTACGGGGACGGTTGTAACGGGCGTGGGAGCCTAAAGAAGAAAGAAAAGCAGAAATTGAATTAGAATAATCGAGGGAGCAATAAAAGGGGGAGATAAGTGTAAAAAATAAAGGCTTACCACATGCACAGCTTCAACAACTTTCACATAAGGCACCCCCTTCTTGAGGCCAGCCTGCTCACGCAAAAAAGAGGGGTCAGGATAATATTCACTAATGGACGCAGATGAAGTATCAGATATAAGTTCCCCTAGGGGGAAATGTGAGATTACCTACGAAGTAGTAAGGGCAGCTCTCTCGACGGGACGATCCTCTCAACGTTCAGCGTGCGCATCAACCTGAAAAGAGACATGGGAATATTAGTATGAAAAGAAGATAAGGAGGAAGATACTTACAGAAAGAGAGGTTAAGAGGCTTACCTCTCCTTCTAACACATCCTCTACAATCTCATACTCTTGAGGCGGCGAGGCAGGTTTTGAGGGAGAAACCATCCTCCTCAACCTATGTCATCGCACCAACGCAGTTTCTTCTTCTTCTTCTTCTTCTTCTTCTTCTTCTTCTTCTTCTTCTTCTTCTTCTTCTTCTTCTTCTTCTTCTTCTTCTTCTTCTTCTTCTTCTTCTTCTTCTTCCTCTTCTTTTTCCTCTTCTCCCTCTTCTTCGGATTCCTCCTCCTATCCCTCATCATCATCATCATCCTCATGAACATCACCACTAGACACATGTTCCTCAGCCAAATCCTCCTCACTCGACTCCTCCATTACAAGCTTGAGGGGGCTAATCACTTTCCTCTTTGTACTACCCCCAACAGATTGGGGGTCATAAGAAAACCCACGAGTAGACATCTTGGCTAAAATAAAAGCCCGGTCTTCTTCACTAAAATGTTCCCAAGTCTGGCGAAGACGATCCACCATATGGCTCACTACTTTGGAAATCTTTAGGTCAGGAGTAGTAGAGGCTAATGGAGGCAGTGTAATGGTTTTAAGCTTCTTTAAAGGCACCTTTCGAGTGGCCCTAACAGCTGCGCCCGTTGAGGAAACACGAGGAGATTCGGTCCATCCAACCGGCCTCGAAATACCACGAGATACATCGGTCGGAAGAATGGAAGGCTGAGTGGTTTTCTTTTTCTTCACAATCGCCTGATCCACAGGCGCTAGGGGAGGAAACTTGAGGGGGGCATTGGTGTTAGCTGTGCTGAAGGGAAAAATAAAAGATTGGGCGGTGCAGTTTCTCAAACCCAACTCAGTGGGTGGAAATCTCTCAACTTTGGGATAACGGGGTTCCTTTAGAAGGTTAGTTTGGAAGCAAACCAATTGGTTCTTCTAGAACACATTGATGTACATTGATGATATTCCTCCTCAAGCTCTCTTGCTCGGGATCACAGGGTTAGCAGGATAATGGGCACACAGACTGGTAACAGTAGACGTGAGGAAATTCGAATAAGAAAATGAAAAATTAGTAGTCTTCTCTCTGGTGAAATGGCTTAACAAGGGGCCCCTTGATCATAGCCAAACTGCATGGCTACCCGATGTGGGCTATATACAAAGTAAAATGATGACCATTCAGTATATGAAGGCAAATACAAAGGAATCAACAACAGGGGGACACTGTGCTCGGGGAAATTTTGGGTAAGGGCTTCCTCAATAGGAGCAATGGGATGTTCCTCTTCACCAAAGATTATAAAAAATTAGCTTACCCCAACATGAGGGAGAGGATTGAACCGCTCAACTCGATCAATCTGAGCTATCAGAGGTTTCTTCACACTCTTATTCTTCCAACAGTAAATACAGGGGACTCTCACATCCTGTGAACCGGGGAAGTGTCCAGCGAGGGCATAATCGGAGAAATAAGCGTAGAGGAACGCCATCAAAAGAATATTGCTGGCATAGTTAGACACATCGAACCTACCAACGCTTGGAGCGGAGTCTGTAGACACACGATTTAACCAAGTGTATAGAGACCCAAGAACAATGGCAGCGAGGGGCATCTTTACACCACAAGTCATTCGAACGGCCATGTTGATCAGGTCTTTGCAAGGGAAGTCATGGGACTTACCCGAAAGGTATACCTTTGATAGCATTACCTATATGTACCCCTCCAACTTAATTTTGGACTCATAGCCTTTCCTAGTTGGAGGCTGCTTAAAAACTTCTTTCCTTCAAGGGTTCTCCCTAGCAGCCTCATGGGCTCTAATGACAGCCTTCTATTCAATGAAGTAAAAGTAGAGGATGATCTTAGAGTAGGTGAACTTGTTATAAGCGACCATGAAATCCTTCACAACTGCTTCTAACTCGCTCCTCGGAGTTTTTTCTTCACTAGAGACAGCCTCCTCGAAGAAGGTGTCAAATCCCGCAGCTTCCAGTCCCAACAGTTCTCACACATCCTCAAGGGTAACAATAAAATCACCCCTGGGTGTGTGACCTATGGCTCCACCTGGGCACCAAAAGTTACAAAACAGTGATGTTCTTAGCCAAAGTAAGATCACCCAACCATATGGAGCAAGATAAGCCTAAGAGATCCAGTTGAACAGAGTACTTCGCATGGATATACTCCAACTAAGGGCCCAAACCTTCATTAGAACCAGAGAACGCCTCAAATTATACCTTAGAATAGGGGAAATCATCACGCTCTATACAAAAATGGGTAACAATAGTGGTAGGGATGTAAGCGAAGTCTTTAGCGTCTTCACCTTTGTCCATAAGTAAGTTTGTCGCCTCAGTTAGCACCAAAGCACTAGGAAACCGCTCTACCGTCGCCGAGAAATGATCGTTCTTCCCAAAGTAAGGGGATTGATGGTACCGTGCCCACTGAGCCTAGCATGCTTGGGTGGCAGGAGAGGCACCCCTAATGGAAAGAGTTGTCTTTACTGATGCCATATCAGATGAGAGAAAAGAGAACAAAAGATAATGAAAAAAAGGGGTCAAGAAGTTGAAGAAGGCAAGAATTTCTTTGATAAATTCTCACAGAAAAGCTTGAACTCAGAAAGTTAAACTTAGAGTTGAGTTTGGACTAATGGTGCGTCCCCTTTTATAGGGGTAATACAAAGTTCCAAAAGACGGTAGAAAGATGACGATTGGAAAAGTGCAATGATGGCGTTCCAGAATTATGTGGTTGGCGTATTGGCCAAATGCACATGGTTACGAAACACCAAGGGTTTCCATGATGATGATTCGGGGATTGATGTGTCGAATGGTTATATGTCCTTCACGCGCTCGCCCTGGAACTTCCACGTGTGATGCACTGAAACGCAAATGACAGCTGCATTTAATGAGGCATGCCTGGGGGTCTTATCTACCTTGGGGAACAAAGAGCTTTGGGGGAAATTTGAATAAACCTCTTTAATTTCCCCAAGAAGGAAAATCATGGATAAACGGAAGTTTCATACATATATTTTGTCATGAAATAAAAAAGTATCTCTACGAAGGGGAAAATGTATGGGGGTGTTCCCTCTTTACATGGATCATTAACTTAGCCGAGTGAGTTAACTGTTTATAAAGAAAGATGTCTCACAAACACACTTCGAAGACTGTATATGAAAATGGTTCAAAGGACCCACCTCGAGGTCTCTTCACAAGTAATTAGCTCACAGCGTTCTACCTCGAAGAACCTCTAACGGACCAGGCTCGAAGGACCCAGCTCGAAGAATAAAGGTCACCCAGATGACAACAGTTTATAATAAGAAATAAAATGTTGTATTATGTACTTTATCTAATAAATATATATGTTGAGTGGGGTCGCTTAGTACCCGCAAGGGACCATGCCTGACAGGGCATGGGAGGGCTTTCACGCGCAATCAAGCAACCTCATATTGGGAACTTCGTAGGGACATGGTTTGGAGGATTGAGAACACGACAACGTTGGGAACTATCACCAAACCTCTTGGCACACTTGGATAAAACTTCACCTAGGACAAATGTCACTCAGGCCCACTCATTCCTTACCTATTCGAGTGAACCTCCTCGAGTCATTCAATCTCCCTCAATACTTGACCCCTCAAGGTCACCTCCTCGAGGTACCTCGAGTGCCAGCCCGTCTGACTGGCGTGACTAGATACCAAATAATAGCCACTATTTGAACCACTTCCTGATGTCATGCCGTATGACGTTTAGTAACTCAAGAATACAGCACTCGCGTGCCTTTATCCTTAGGATGGCAGGTATAGTTCACCAAATCTGACCATATATCCCTCCTAGAGTAAGCCTCAAGCTGACAAGTCATATCCTTCACTAATGACTTCAATACTTCCAACCAAGAGAATCTTTTCTCGCCAAAACTAACAGATACCATGCATTAAATGTAGAATCTCATGCATTTAATGCACCAGGATAAAGGGATAGAGGGCATGCTGACTCGAGAAACCTCTCCCTCCATATAAATAAGACCAAAATAAACAAATCAAAAGAGAGAGGATCCAGAGCCCAGGACTGCTGCCCAATTTTCCTTATACGTAAGAAATCTCGAGAGAGGATTAACTCCCAGACACATTCAATGCACCTATCATGTGACATTAACTGAACTTGATGTTCCCGCCTTATCTTTATTGTGCTTGGAGCGCTTGTTCTTTCTACCTCCGACCACGCTACCTATTGGCCCCATTCGTTTATTGTGTTCGCCTTATACTGCTCATGTCAATATGTTCTTTAATTCAACTTTGAATATTAAATCTCTCTGTCTCTGATTTACCTGTTGCTCTGACCTATACTTCATATCTAGCGGTGTTACTCCCGATCTTGATAAGGTGTTACATCTTACAGTGAGAATTCATCCATTGTATTGTTAATCCTTCTTACTTTATACTTTGTCTTTGACTTCTTGTACTGACTTTGCCTTTCTTATTTGCAATTCTTAGTTGATTTCAACTAGATATTGAAGAAGGATGATGCTCTTCGATCTTCTTCAACCGATGTTGAGGAGGCTTTTAATGGTCTCAAGAAATCCTTGCTTGACTCCCAACAAGCATTGGAGTCTGAAAAGAAAACTTGGGAGAATAAAATAAAAGTTGCTAAAGAATCTTGGCAGAAGGCTATGGATGAGGTTACTGAAGCTCAGAAGTAAGTGGTTGAGCTGACAAAGGGCCTAACTGCTAAGAAGGCCAAAAGAAAGAAGGCTAGAGAAAGTTCCTTCAATAAATGTTGGGATAAACCTATCACTACTGCCTCTGCTGAGATTGAATATGCAAAGAAGAAATTTTTCAAGGATGTTTGGTCGGTTGCACTGAAGGAGGTCGGCACAGCTGAAAACTCTGAACTCTTCCAAAAATATGAGCCTGGCTCTCCCCCCAACATGGACGATAAAGTTGAAGACGATGTTGGTTCTGGGGAGTCTTCTCTAGTGGTTGAGTTTTTAGCTGACCAACTTAAGAATGTTGTTGAGTCAGTCATCGCATCCACCGAGCAAGTCACTCCATCCATCCCTTTTGCTAACCAAGTTGGAGTTGAAACTGATAGAGAGAATGTGTAGATTTGCTCTATAATTGGCCTTTGTATTTGTTGCCTTTCTTTTATTTCTTTTTTGCTATACTTGTAACTTCCTTTTATATCAATAAAATAAATTTTCTTTATACTATTTGTTATTTCTCATCTAGTGTTATATCGTCTTTTATTGTTGGTTAAATGTTACTTCATGTTGATACCAAATTTAGTCTGCTGACATGGCTTAATAAAGTGAAGACACGTGGCAATCTACGTGGCAACGACAAACACTTCCGAGGAACTCACACGCTCCGAGGAACCATACTACAACGAGGAACACTGCTTCCCCGAGGAACGTATAAACTCCGAGGAATAAGAACTCTCCGAGGAACTCTTGAGTACCGAGAAGCTTAGGCGGTCCGAGCAACTCAGGCGGTCCGAGCTGCACCTCGAACAAAGCATTAATAGCAGGATAACCAACAGTTTGATTGTTCATTAAATGCTTATCATTCAGACGCACACGCTTAAGGGGCATTGAATGTACTACCCTTTCATATGTACATCATTTAATATATTCCCCTTTCACATTACAGCCTCAGGGCTATAAATACATTGTACAATCCTCATTGTAAGGGACCGAAATTTCTTGATAGAACTTGTAATCGAGAATTCCTAAACACTCATCAATAACATAACAGTGGACGTAGGCCATTCTTATAAGGCTGAACCACTATAAAAACTCTTTGTTTCATTTATTTATCTGTGATTGAATAATTAGATATGATCTAATTTTTTACATCAACAGATTGGCACCATCTGTGGGAAAAGACTGGTAATATCGTTTTTCACCAAAAATAATTCATCACAAATGGATGATATTCCAGAATCTAGCAATCGAAACGCTGGAAGCCCTCCAAATCCATATGCTCTGCCAAATATTTCAGATCTGGCTGGAATAATGACGAATCTAGCTCAGGGCTAGACCGTCATGCAAGAAACTATGTGATAACTCATACAAACCCTCCATGGCGGTGCACCAACTCATTCAGGACTGCGGAGTATTCAAAGAAACACCCGTGCACCTTCTTCGCGTGCTAGGCGTACCAATTCATATCGCAATGAGGAATCTGAAGATTATTCTTATCAACCTAGATGAACTTCGTCAGTGCGAGCCACAGATACTGAACAACGTATCACTCTTTCTTCAGAAAGGACTAGTGCACTAGAGAGGTTAAGCAGGGTATCTCCTTTCGATCGATTAGGTCCTAGGAGGAGCAAAAGTCCTCCTAGAGCCCCATCGAGGAGTTTTCGACGACCATCAGACTTAAGGGAAGGATCTGCCCAGTCGCGACCAGTTGCACGTCAAGATATATCCCAGGAAGCCACTTCAACGCGATCAGTTGTTCGAACCAATAGGCCCGAGGAAGGGAATGATGCATGGAAAGGCTCTATTCAGAGGCTAGAGGATAGATTAGGGGAAATGGCTAAGGTCAAGAACCCTCTACAACGAACCTTTGTTCGAGGAACACCTTTTGTCCAGGCCATTATAGATTTTCCAACACCATCAAAATTCAAAGCACCTGTTGTGACCCCCAAATATGATGGAAAGACTGACCCTATCCTTTATATAGAACAATACCAAACTACAACCGACATCTATGCTATTCCAGATGAGATGAGATGCAGAGCATTCTCGGGAACTCTTACCGGATCTGCTCAAATATGGTATAATAATCTTCCTCGGGGTAAGATCTCAACTTTTCTTCAACTGGCCGAGTTATTCATTGGGAATTTCTGTTTTGGGGCAAAGCTAGTTAAACGAGTAGCACATTTGTTAAGTGTTAGACAAAAAGCTGGTGAGAGTACCAGAGATTATATAACTCATTTCAATAACGAGAAACTGTAAGTCATTGATTATGAGGATAAGACAGCAATTACCGCCTTGATGAGTGGACTACTACCGAACAAGTTGTACTACACTTTGGCCAAAGATCCACCTAGAACCATGTCAGACCTGATGGGAAAAGCGTCCAAGATTATGAATGCCGAGGAGGCTATGGCTGCGAAGAAGAATATGGATGCCAAAGAAACCAAGGTGGAAGGTGATAAAGCTAAGAAGAAAGAGCATAAGAACAATGGTAATGACAAACATTCAAAAAACAGGTTGGTATGGGACGTAATGAAGAAATTTGATAATTATACTCCTTTGAAGAAGGATATCGACCATGTTCTAGAAGAAATCAAGAACAACGAGGAGTTAAACTGGCCAGAGAAAATGAAGGCAGACCCTCACAAGAGGAATAAGGCGAAGTATTGCGAGTTTCATAAAGATCATGGCCATATGACCAAAAATTGCATAGCTCTTCAAAATGAGATTGAAACACTCATCAGACGAGGAAAGGTGTCAAAGTATGTCGATCGTGGAAGTGAAAGAAGGAACAACTACCGAACAAGAGAGAGGTCTAGATCTCCTCATCGAGCAGAGGAGAACAAGAAAAGAAACCATGAAGTTGATCCAGAAAACGACCCCGATCTTCCCAAGAGACCAAGGTAGACAGAACGAGAGGTATTTTCAATACGCTTTGGGTCATTTGACTGTAATGTTATAATAGGTGGAGATGCAGGAGGAGGAGACCTTACTGCCGAGAGAAAAGCTTACCTTTGTGAGGATCAAGCTTGCTCATACATTCAACGAATAAATCTAGCTGAGGAGGATCACCCGAGAAAGGTGAACAAAGATAAATTGGTCATTGGTTTCTCAAAGAATGACATGGCAGGTGTTCTATATCCTCATGATGACCCATTGGTGATCAAGATGAGAATGAAGGAGATAATGATTTCAAGAGTACTGGTCGACAATGGTAGCTCGGCAGACATCATGTTTTACTCGTGCTTCGATAGTTTAAATTTAAAGCTATCTCAATTGGAGCCTTATCATAGACCTTTCATTGGTTTTGCTGGCAAGAAAGTATTTCCACTTGGGATGATCAAGTTGGATATATTCATTGGTACGTGGCCTGCTTGTCGAACAGAAAGAATACGTTTCTTCGTGATGGATAAGAATGTTCAATCATCATACAATATCATCATGGGAAGAGTAGGATTGAAGAAGTTCGAGGTTGTACCATCTACAGTGCATCAGTGCCTAAAATTTCCAACAAATTTTAGAGTAGGAGTTATGAAAGGTGATCAGAAAGTAGCTCGGGAATGCTATTATTCATCCGCCGAGCAAGAAGAACTGGAAGAATCAAGAAAAAAGACTACTACCTATCAAGTGGATGAAGGTGCAGAAATTAAAACATTGGATCCTAGAGATGAGTCGCAACTCGTGAAGGGTCAAGTGGTGGAAGCTACTGAAAACATCATTCTGGACGATGAGCACCCTGAGAAAATTAATCAAGTAGGTTCGTCGTTGGAAGCCTCACTAAAACAGGAATTGATAACTTTCCTAAGAAGCAGAAAACAAACTTTTGCGTGGAGTCATGAGGATATGCTTGGGATAGACCCAAATTTCTTATGTCACGAGCTCAATGTGAATAAGGAGATCAAGCCTGTGAAGCAAAGAAGAAGAGTATTCAGTCCCGAGAAGAATCAAGCTATACAGGAGGAAGTCGAGAAGCTCCAGAAAGCTTGCTTCATTGAAGATGTTAAATATCCAGACTGGTTAGCAAATGTGGTGATGGTAAAAAAGAAAAACAACAAGTGGAGGATGTGTGTAGACTTAACCGACCTCAACAAAGCATGCCCAAAGGATCACTTTCCATTGCCCCGAATTGACCAACTGGTGGATGCTACCTCGGGACACGAGCTGCTGAGCTTCATGGATGCTTATTCTGGCTATAATCAGATTAAAATGAAACCTGAAGACAGGGAGAGTACTTCTTTCATTACCCCTAGGGGAACTTATTGTTATAATATTATGCCTTTTGGTTTGAAAAATATAGGTGCGACATATCAGCGGCTGATGAACAAGGTCTTTGCTGAACAAATCAGTTGCAATATGGAAGTATATGTTGACGATATGCTGACAAAGAGCAAGAAAGCTGCCGATCATCTAGTTGACTTAAACCAGACTTTTGATCAACTGGATAAATATCAAATGAAGCTGAACCCGACGAATTGCATATTCGGAGTACGAGAAGGCATGTTTCTCGGATATATTGTCAATCAGCGAGGCATTGAGGCAAATCCTGAAAAGATCAAAGCTCTCTTAGGGCTGCGATCTCCAACGACGAAGAAAGAAGTACAGAGTCTTACGGGACGAGTAGCAGCACTCAACAGATTTGTATCACGAGCAACTGATCGATGTCTCCCATTCTTCAAGACACTCAGAAAGACTTTTGAGTGAAATGATGAATGTGAGAAGGCTTTTCAAGAGTTGAAGAAATACTTGGGAGCACCTCCACTGTTGTCCAGGCCAGTGATGGGAGAAAAATTATACTTATATCTTGTAGTGTCCGAGAATGCAGTTAGCTCGGCGTTGATCAAAGTGGAGAATGGAGTGCAAAAACTAATTTATTATACGAGTAAGGCCTTTCGAGGAGCAGAGATCAGATATCCAAGGCTGGAAAAATTAGCACTGGCGTTGATTGAGGCGATTAGGAGAATGAGGCCATACTTCCAGGCTCATACCATAGTATTATACACTGATATGCCATTGAGGCAAGCCCTTCACAAACCAGAAAAATCAGGGAGATTGATGTATTGGGCAATAGATCTCGGTGAATATGATATAGTTTATGAACCCAGAGCATCGCTAAAAGGGCAGGCTGTAGCAGATTTTATAGCAGAGTTCACCTATCCTGATACCCCCGAGGAGCAAAAGTTGCTCGCTGATCAACCTGTGGATGTTACAGGACCAACAAATACTAGCTCGGACCAACTCCAATTGGTAAAAGAGTAAGTAGATGTTACATGATCATCAAATTCGAGCTCAGACCAACTCCGGTTGGTAAAAGGGAAAGAAAAGAAGATCGACGAGGAGCAAGAAATATCAGGGGAGGATGAAAGGAAGCAACAAATATTTCATCGAGGAACTCTGTCAGATCAGAAATTTGAAGACGAGTTACCTATATGGAGGCTATATGTAGATGGCTCATCTTGCACTACAGGATGTGGCGCGGGGATAATTTTGAGCACTCCGGATGAGGTCGACATGGAATACGCCCTACGTTTCCAATTCAAAGCTTCCAATAATGAGGCTGAGTATGAGGCCATGATTGCAGGTCTTAATTTGGCAAAAATTATGGAGGCGCAGTAGGTTATTGTCTTCAGTGATTCTTAATTGATCGTAAATCAAATGTTGGGAGTATATGCAGTTAGAGGAGAATTAATGATCAGATATCATGCAAAGGCAAAGGAGATGGTGTCAGAATTTGCCGCTATTCAGCTGGTCAGAATACCGAGAATGGAGAATGCGAGAGTAGACGCCCTAGCTCGACTAGCATCAGCTACTCGTACCGAGCTACGATGAACAATACCAATTGAAGTGTTAGCTGGTCGGAGTATAGATGAAGATCAGACGATGAACTTTATTACCCTTGATTTAGGACCATCTTGGATGGATCCCATCAGGGCATATATTGAGGAGGGAGAATTACCAATTGACAAGCTCGCAACCAAGAAATTGAAGTTTAAAGCTGCTCGGTATGTATTAACTAACGATATTCTTTATAGACGAGGAATTATGCCAGGTTTGCAGAGATGTGTACATCCCTCCGAGGTGAAAGAATTGATTGAAGATATCCATGAAGGGTCCTGTGGAGCCCATGTAGTAGGTCAGACGCTTTTGCAAAGGGTGATGACGTAGGGATACTACTGGCCGATGATGAGGGCTGATTGTATAGCCTATGCCAAGAAATGTGACAAGTGCCAGCGCTTTTCCTCCATCCGAAGAACTCCACAAGCATTGTTGACACCCATAACTTCCCCTTGGCCATTTTCCATGTGGGGAATAGATTTGGTTGGGCCACTGCCAATGACCAGAGGAAGGTTTAAAAACCTCGTTGTCGCAGTAGATTATTTTACTAAGTGGGTAGAAGCTGAGCCTCTCATTGATATGACGTACGACAAGGTGTACAAATTTGTTTGGAAGAACATCATTTGTCGATATGGTCTTCCTCATTCTTTCATCACAGTCCATGGAACACAATTTGATAACGAGGAGTTCGCTGCCTATTATCATCAATCAAATATTTTGAAGGTCCACTCAGCACCAGGCCATCCTCAAAGCAATGGACAAACTGAAGTGACAAACATAACGCTGCTAAATGGCTTGAAGAAAAGACTGGATGATGCAAAAGCAAACTGGATCAACGAGCTACAATCAGTACTATTGGCTTACCGAACTACTCCCCGAGTAGCAACAGGAGAATCACCATATATGCTGGCGTTTGGAAGTGAAGCTGTTATACCTTCCGAGTTGGGCCTCCTAACACACAGGGTACTAAATTATTAATACAAAATGCCAAGTTGGTTCAGTTAATAGCATCACTGTCGAAACATTTTAAGGATTACTAACCACCTAGTATTTAAAAAGTAAGTTGTCAAATTTTAAATTAAATCTGATTAACATGCAATAAAAGAATTATGAAAGAATAACATAACCATTCACCATAAAGAAGCAATATAATAACCAACAATTAATAATAAGTCTGGAGGAAATACTCCTCGCAACAATCCCACAACTGAAAGGAATAAAATAGTGTATCCTGAATTAATTACAAACCAAAGTTTGAATAACTGAAATATAAAATGTCTCTAATAGAAATGAGCGACATGCCCTACAATGATGGAACTGAATATGGAATCAAGACTAGAAAAGAGGCGTCTACTGTCAAGGCCCTGTAACTTCCACAACAGCTACAGCTCGTCACCTGAATGGAAATACTATGCATGGTGTCCTTGTGGCTGGGCACCTAAAAGGTTTTTACAAAAAAATAAATAGATTTGAAAGAAAACGGGTCAGAGCCCGAAAGTGGAGAGTATTTTAAAAACAGCAAGTGCTTTAGTAACATTTAAAACAATAAATGCAAAATACATGTTAGGATGTGCTCTCACATGAAATACTCACCTCTCGTCTAACTGTGCACTCCTAACGTTCCTGTACCCATTCATGTGTTTCTCATATCTATCTAATTCAAAAGAGTTTATAACATTTCTACTCGGTTCACGTTTTTATTTCCAACCTTAACAATTAAATAGAGAGTTCTACTTTAATTCTCGGATTCCCAATTATTAACAAAACCATTTATTGGTATAGGTCCCCTTTTTATCTTTTCATAACGTTACAATAACCATACTCACAATTACACATAACAAATTCCTCTTCAGTTAACCGTATATTATTCACATCATAAATATACAATACAAGCACCCCGAGGCTAAGCTGCGGTGCACACATACTCTGCTATCCATCCCGGTACATCACATACATAAGGATTACAAATTCCGAATCTCTCAAGAATTGTTGGAATAATCACAACACACAAAAATGGAGGCAAACATAATTCAACATATCCATGGTCACGTACATACCTACGCTCCATAGTCAGCTGACTTATTATCTCACAAATAAGTCGTTCTCTTGAACTATGTCCTCGAGGTATCCATCTAAATCCGGGCAACACAAAGATTAGATGGCCCTAAGCGAACGTAAACCTCCCGTGATAGCAAGTATGGTAGGTATGTCATACACATAAAATCATATACTAAGCATTCACACATCTTAGATATCTCAATATTAATAAAGGTATACTCTACATCCTTATACCATTATTCCAATTTTATATATTTTAAGTCTCCCAATAATATAAAATTCAAACTGTCGACACGTCTCACGTCATAGTTTCTTATACTTAAACCTATCTCAAAGAGATTATTAAGTTTCCTATTATTCCCACATATAACATCATTATTCCTAAGGTCCTTACTTCTGCCCCAAACCTCATTTCATCAAATTATTCAAATTTACTCTTTTAACCCAAATATTATCTCACTCATCGAATTTCATTAGATTTAGAATAATTCCTCAAATTGAATTCTAATAAAGGTCCAAATTTTATAACCATACCTACTGGTCTTCCTTAAGTTTAAGGATATTCATAAAGTCTCCAATGATAATTTTCTAAGGGATAACATCATTAAAATTTAACTAGGAAAATTTTACTCATTCTGGGAAGGTCGATCGATCGACCTTTACCTTCGATCGATCAATGGTGGTCGATCGATCGACTGATGAATGTCGATCGATCGATCGCACCAGGTAGGCTACGGACTGCTTCGTTTTGCAGTTTTCAAATCATCTCAAAACACCATTATAATGCAAGAAACTCTAATCTAACGTTATAATAACATCATACAACCATCCTACAACATTGCTAACGTTCGAAAACCAATAATTCATCAACCAAGGGCTTTATTTGGATCAAATCTTCATCAAGAACCCTAGTTTTCTACTTCTTTCAAGAACAATAAAAAATCTCTTCTTTAATCCATTTTTAGATCATCAAGGGTTATAATTTGAATTCATAATTCGTCCAGAATATGTCTACATACAATTCCTATCATGGTTCATAATTTTAAACCTCAAATTCATAGGTCTATATCAATCTTTAAATGCCAAAATTCGATAATTACCTAAACATGGAAGAACACATTCATGGAATTAATTGTAACTAAATCACTTGCCTTATGTTCTTCAGATTTGTTGTTGGTTGAAGATGATTGAATTCCTCTCTCTCTCTCTCTGCAGAATTCTCCTCTCTCTCTCTCTCTCTCTCTACAAGTTCTTCTCAAGATGACAATGGAGGTGGGGTTGGTTTTTGGCAAGTTTAAAGTTTCTAAACTTCTCCCGTAGCCCACTACTTAGTTTGGGGTTGGAAAATGGTTTAGTGGGTTAAGACTAAATCAGATTTTTAACTCTAATTTTCGTGGGTTTTAATTCCCAAAATTCCGAAATTACCAAACTACCCTTTTGGGTTGCCGGTATGGCCTAAAAATGCCCCGGGACCCAAACTAAACCCCCGGCTAGTGTTTTCTGACTATTTCGACCCTTACGGACGCGTTCACGCACTCAAAATGACCATATGGTTGATAAAAATAAAATTCACTTTTTAATTTAAAAATTACCCTCCTGACGTGACTGTCACGCGCGTCCCAACAAAATTTCCCAAATTCCCGTATTTCAGTCTCACGACAATTTCCATATTTTCAATATTTATATATTGCCATATATATACACATTATAATCAAATACCAACTCACATATCGTTAGTATTATATCCGAATTAATTCTCAATTAATACACATTTAATTCAATTAATCCCATAAATAAATATCGATAAAAATGCGTGGTATTACATACTCCCCCCCTAATAACAGAATTTCGTCCCGAAATTCGGAACTAAAAAGTACCTGGTAAAAACAAATCTGGATAACGTTCGCACATCTCATCCTCGCGCTCCCATGTGGACTCCTCGGCATTATGATGCTGCCACTAAACACGTACTAACGGAACTATCTTTGACCGCAGTTTCCGCTCACTTCGGTCCAAAATAGCAATCGGACCTTCCTCGTAGGAGCTATCGGGCTGGAGATCGATGTCCTCCAAAGCAATGTGAGAATGAGCCAAATCATCTCTAAGATATTTCCTTAGCGAGGAAATATGAAAGACATCATGAATCCTGTGTAAATGCTCCGGTAACCCAAGTCTATACGCAACAGACCCAATCCGCTCGATGATAGGAAATGGTCCCACGTATCTCGGTGCCAACTTCCCCTTCTTCCCAAATCGCATAATCCCCTTCATAGGAGATACTCTAAGTAAAACCTGGTCCCCCACTTGGAACTCCCTGAAGAACCTCTTCGCATCAGCATAGCTCTTCTGTCGATCCTGAGCTACCCGAATGCGAATCCGTATTAATTCTATCCTCGCCGAAGTATCCTGAATCACTTCCGGCCCAAGTAGTTTGTTGTCCCCCACCTCCAACCAACATGTTGGGGAACAACAAGGTCTACCGTACAACGCCTCAAATG
Source organism: Sambucus nigra (assembly GCA_949130495.1). Lineage (NCBI taxonomy): Eukaryota > Viridiplantae > Streptophyta > Magnoliopsida > Dipsacales > Adoxaceae > Sambucus > Sambucus nigra. Next base: position 494,228,689 of record OX422207.1, read on the forward strand.
GAGCCATTCCAATGGTGAATTGGTAGGAGTTGTTGTAAGCAAACTCCACCAGTGGAAGATACTGCTCCCATCCACCCCCGAAATCAATGATGCACATACGCAACATGTCCTCCAACATCTGATTTGTACGCTCGGTTTGCCCATCGGTCTGCGGATGATAATCCGTACTCAACTGCAATTTCGTGCCCATGGCCTCCTGAAAACTCTCCCAAAACCGCGAAATAAATATATTGTCTCTGTCAGACACGATATTTAGGGGCACACCGTGAAGTCTCACTATTTCTGCAATAAAAAGCTGGGCATACTGTCCCGTAGTGTAGTCAATCCTTACGGGTAGAAAATGAGCAACTTTGGTCAGCCTGTCCACAATTACCCAAATGGAGTCTTGACCCCTCTGTGACGTAGGTAACCCCGTGATAAAGTCCATGGAGATGATCTCCCACATCCACATCGGGACCTCTAATGGCTGTAGAAGTCTTGCCGATCTCTGATGGTCCACTTTTACTAGCTGACAAGTGGCACATTTAGAAACAAACACGACAATATCTCTCTTCATCCCGCTCCACCAATACTGTCGTCTCATGTCTTGGTACATTTTGTCCCCACCGGGATGTATCGCGAACCGTGAGCCGTGCGACTCTGCCATCACCTCGTGTCGCAATTCCTCCCCTTTCGGAACTACCAGTCTCCCATTGAAGCGTAATCCCCCGTCTGAGCTAACGGTATAGGACTCGGCGCCCTCTGCTAATAATCGAACTATCTGCTCCTGACAGAACGAGTCATCTGCTTGTGCCTTTACCACTCTCATGACAATCTGCGGTGTAACAGTCACCACCGACATGAATGATCGGGCCACTGCATCCTGGTGTCTTAACTCCTTCCACACCCCTTCCACCTCATCTACTGGCCTACGGCTCAATGCGTCTGCTACCACGTTAGCCTTCCCCGGGTGATATTGGATATCGAACTGATAATCCTTCACAAACTCAAGCCACCTTCGCTGCCGCATATTCAACTCCTTCTGCGTGAATAGGTACTATAGGGACTTGTGGTCCGTGAACAATCGAAACTTCTCCCCCAAAAGGTAATGTCTCCAAATCCGAAGGGCAAATACCACTGCCGCTAATTCCAAGTCATGGGTGGGGTAATTCTTCTCGTGAGGCTTAAGCTTACGAGAAGCATAAGCTATGGCCTGACTCTCCTGCTGCAATACACCTCCAAGTCCTTGTAAGGACGCATCGGTGTAAACTAGATACTCAACTCCCGGTCTCGGCAATGCTAACACAGGTGCTGAGGTCAATTTGTCCTTCAACTCATCGAATGCCAACTGACAGGCATCACTCCAGATGAATGGAACACCCTTACGAGTCAGATGTGTCATGGGACCCGCTATCTTGGAGAAACCCCGAATAAACCTCTTGTAGTATCCTGCTAAGCCCAAGAAACTACGGATCTCAGTCGGTGTCGTGGGCTGTCCCCACTCCCTCACCGCGGATACCTTCCCCGGATCAACAGATATCCCCCGGTCGAAAATAATATGCCCCAATATAGACCTATGAATTTGAGGTTTAAAATTATGAACCATGATAGGAATTGTATGTAGACATATTCTGGATGAATTATGAATTCAAATTATAACCCTTGATGATCTAAAAACGGATTAAAGAAGAGATTTTTTATTGTTCTTGAAAGAAGTAGAAAACTAGGGTTCTTGATGAAGATTTGATCCAAATAAAGCCCTTGGTTGATGAATTATTGGTTTTCGAAAGTTAGCAATGTTGTAGGATGGTTGTATGATGTTATTATAACGTTAGATGAGAGTTTCTTGCATTGTAATGGTGTTTTGAGATGATTTGAAAACTGCAAAACGAAGCAGTCCGTAGCCTACCTGGTGCGATCGATCGATCGACATTCATCAGTCGATCGATCCACCACCATCGATCGATCGAAGGTAAAGGTCGATCGATCGACCTTCCCAGAATGAGTAAAATTTTCCTAGTTAAATTTTAATGATGTTATCCCTTAGAAAATTATCATTGGAGACTTTATGAATATCCTTAAACTTAAGGAAGACCAGTAGGTATGGTTATAAAATTTGGACCTTTATTAGAATTCAATTTGAGGAATTATTCTAAATCTAATGAAATTCGATGAGTGAGATAATATTTGGGTTAAAAGAGTAAATTTGAATAATTTGATGAAATGAGGTTTGGGGCAGAAGTAAGGACCTTAGGAATAATGATGTTATATGTGGGAATAATAGGAACCTTAATAATCTCTTTGAGATAGGTTTAAGTATAAGAAACTATGACGTGAGACGTGTCGACAGTTTGAATTTTATATTATCGGGAGACTTAAAATTATAAAATTGGAATAATGGTATAAGGATGTAGAGTATACCTTTATTAATATTGAGATATCTAAGATCTGTGAATGCTTAGTATATGATTTTATGTGTATGACATACCTACCACACTTGCTATCACGGGAGGTTTACGTTCGCTTAGGGCCATCTAATCTTTGTGTTGCCCGAATTTAGATGGATACCTCGAGGACATAGTTCAAGAGAACGACTTATTTGTGAGATAATAAGTCAGCTGACTATGGAGCGTAGGTATGTACGTGACCATGGATATGTTGAATTATGTTTGCCTCCATTTTTGTGTGTTGTGCTTATTCCAACAATTCCTGAGAGATTCGGAATTTGTAATCCTTATGTACGTGATGTACCGGGATGGATAGCAGAGTATGTGTGCACCGCAGCTTAGCCTCGGGGTGCTTGTATTGTATATTTATGATGTGAATAATATACGGTTAACTGAAGAGGAATTTGTTATGTGTAATTGTGAGTATGGTTATTGGAACGTTATGAAAAGATAAAAAGGGGACCTATATCAATAAATGGTTATGTTATTCTTTCAAAATTCTTTTATTGCATGTTAATCAGATTTAATTTAAAATTTGACAACTTACTTTTTAAATACTAGGTGGTTAGTAATCCTTAAAATGTTTTCGACAGTGATGCTATTAACTGAACCAACTTGGCATTTTGTATTAATTTAATAAAGGAGTAGCTACCCGGTATTTAATTAGTCGGGGTGTCACACTTACCGAATAGAAACTTTAGAAGGGGAGGAGTTTAAGAATGCATGGAACGCAGAGCACCTACGCAAGTATTATCAGTGATGAATAAAATGAAGATATTTCTGCCGAATTCTTTCTTTTTATTGAAAGTTTTTTGGGGAATACTAGTGCTACACACTACTCTGCAAAACTCGGCAAAGCTCAGACTACTCAAATTTTTTCTCGAAAACGCCAACTAAGGTTGGTCGAGAAACCAATATTCCTCCGGGAAGTAAAGCTACCAATATTCCTCCGGGAAGTAAAGCTACCAATAATCCTCCGGGAAGTAAAGCTACCAATATTCCTCCGGGAAGTAAAGCTACCTGTATTCCTCCGGGAAGTAAAGCTACTTGTATTCCTCCGGGAAGTAAAGCTACTTGTATTCCTCTAGGAAGTAAAATTTGTATTCCTCAGGGAAATAAAACTATATGTTTCTCGAGAAATAAAAGTATTCCTAAAAATGCCAACTTATGTCGGTTAGGAAGTAAATATATTCTCAAAAATGCCAACTTGAGTTGGTCGGGAGGTAAAAGTATTTCAAAAAGACTAACTATGGTTGGTCGGGGATAAAAACCCACCAACTGTAGTTGGTCGACAAGGAAAATTTACCGACCTTGGTTGGTCGGAAACATTTAAGAGAAAAACCCACTAACTGTAGTTGGTCGACAAATAAATTTAACGACCTTGGTTAGTTGGAAACATTTTAAACATTTTTTATACTAGTAACTTTTTAATTATTATTAAGTTGGTCGAGAAACAAAACTTTATTATTAAATGACTACCACAACATTTTTTATACTCGTAACTTTTTAATTATTACTAAGTTGGTCGAGAAACAAAACATTATGTTTACCAAATGACTACCACAACATTTTTGGTACTCGTAACTTTTTAATTATTACTGAGTTGGTCGACAAACAACAAAATATTGTTATCTTTTTAACAGATACATATGCATAGATGTAAAGTATTACAAGACAATAGCAATTAAGATTGCAAACAAAAATGAAAGTCTTTCATTGAATTCGAAACAAATTACATTGATAAGGAAATGTATACAAATTTATTACATTAATATTCCTATTCTACTGGTCTTTTCCCCTCTGCTTTTGACACAGGTTCCTCGCCAGCAGGAGGATCATTTAAAGCCAGAGGAGAATTTATGAAGTTGAGATCCTTTAACATCCTGATATTCATCACGGATGGTCGATCTAAGAGGTGATCAGGACGAGATATCTCGACATTTGAATGGAGATTGTAGTCACCGAGATATTTGGAAATCAAGCTCCGAGGAATGGCCCGAGAAGGGATCCAACTCATATCTAGTTTGTATGGTGGCACAGGTAAGTCGAGCAACCCGGGATCATGGTAGTCCCACAGGTAATGACCCTGTTCGAGTTGCAGCACACCTAAGGCATTCATCCAGCCCTGCTTGTAGCCCTCATTATTGGCATTCTGGATACGATCGTCCAAGTGGTATATCGCTTCGTTGTATCCAACCATCCAGAACTCCCTGGGTTGTTTATAGAATTGATATGTTAGTCTTTCTAGCTGTTCGTGGAGATTTTTGATAAAGATCTCTTTGTTCTCCAAGGTAGACTTCTGCATGGAAAGCTGCTCTTCTAAGTCCCTGATCTTCTTTGACATTTCAGCCAATGCCTGGTTCTTCGCCATCAGCTGGAAGGTCTGGTTTTCTAATGCAGACTGAGTCCTCTGTTCCTCGACAGGAATCCGAGCTGCTATTGCTCGTCCCCGAGAAGAAGAAGAAGGGCCAGCCCTTTTCAAGGTTTCCAACTCTTCCCTCAAGTTGGCGTTCTCGACTTCCAAGAACGAAAATCCCTCATCAATCACCGGGATCAAGGCTTTTGAAGTGGAAGCTGCAGACTTTAACTGTGACAACTCCCTTTGCAGGTTGTTGTTCTCTTGCTCTAATAATTCGATAATTTGTCTGCACTCCTCGACCTCACCCCTCAGAGTTCTCTCCCTCACATCGTACCCAGCAAAAAGCTTCTCGTAGCCCTTGTCGGTAATGATTTGCTGGTACTTCTTCTCATACCCCTCATGCAAGAGGGCAGTGGATTCTTTGTATTATTGCTGAAGATCCTCGAGGGTGCCTTGGAGATCCTCGATCATGTCATAATAAGCCACTATTGGCTACTGCACGATCAAGCAGACACTTCAGATATTGGTATGCTTCAACCGCCTGTTCTGAAGCATCTTGGTCGAGGATGTCGACGACTTGTGCTGCACTCAGGTCTGTGTGACTAGCCTTAAAGTATTCATTACATTGTCGCAGCAGCTTTGTATCATGGGCAGATAGTGATTCCATCCTGGCCAGAAACTAGAAGAGGAAGAAAAGGCAATAATCAATAAGAAGTACAAGCAGAGTATGAAGAGCAGAAACGACAGTAAGCATAAACAAAAATTTAAATTTTATTCTATCATAAAGGTCAGAAGTACAAGGTTCAGAATTACATGTTCAGGATTACATATGACAAAAGAAAAATATAAAGAGAAACCCGAACAACTCTACACCTTTTCCTTGTCTCCCAAAACCTTCTCGGGAGGCTGGGACCAGGAAGTAGGTTGCTCGGAGGGAGTAGAAAGTTGCTCGGGGAGCGCCAGCAGTTGCTCGGAAGAAGTAATGATTTGTTGAGGTTCCTCGTTAGCAGGCTGGATGGCTGGGGGATGATCTCCCATCACCATAGAAGACTCTTCGGAGGCAGCTTCGTCCTCTTCTGAGTCTTCAGGAGTTGGAGGAGGACCAGGGATGTGTCGCTGAAAGAGTTCGGAATTTTCATCCACTTTCATCTCCTGTAGAGTAGCGACCCATCCATCCCTAAAGTACTTGAGGCTGCCATAGTCCACTTGCGACACCATGGCAGCCAATCCCTTGTTCCACCCCTTGTCCCAGCCAGCGCTGAAGGACTTCTTCACAACCATTTTCCTCTTCAACTTCTCCGAGGAAAGCTTCTCGGACAGCAGGTTATCAGCAGCTTTCAATTTATTCTCGACCTCCTCCTTCTGCCGATTTACCTCCCGAAGTTGAGCCAACTCCTCTTCAGCAACCTTGAGCTTATTCTCATGCTCTCCAGCATTTTGGAGCTTCTCGTCGAGCTCTTTATTTTTCCCTTCTAAGTCCTTTATTCTCTTCTCCAACTCCTTGGAGACTTCAACAACCTGAGCTTTTTCCTGCTTGGTGGAGGCAAGTTTCTTCTCCCAGATTGCCTTATCAGTAGCATATTTCTGGCGAGAATCTTCCAAAGACTTTGTCAGGCCCGCCAGAGCTTCCTCCACACTAGATGAGGAGCTTGAAGTTTTAATTATTTCATCCTTCTTCAGAATTATATTGAAGCAGCTCGTCAACTGTGAAAATAAAATGAAAGCAAGTCAGAAACAGAAATGACAAGGGAAATATGAAAAGTTCAAAATAATAAGACTTACAGAAGCAAGGTGGCGAGCAGCCAATGAGGTAACCATGTCCCGAGAAAGGTTTTCCTCAGTACCTTGGACCTCGGGAATGATCCAAGACTTTACCGAGCTCATGGCAGAGATCGGAGGAACAATGGTAGGAACACTAGTTCCAGTAGCTAGGGGCTGAGTGATGGTGTCAGCCAAATTGACCGAGGAGCTCTTCTTCAGCCTCCACGGGGGAACAGAAATAGTTTCGACCAAGGAAGAACTCTTGATCGGTGATATTACAATCACTTCACCTAGAGCAGCAGACCTGCTCGGAGCCACTTGGGGCTTCTCTACAACCTTCACAATAGCAGCAGCCAAGGAAGGCGCATCAGTTTTCTTTGTCCCCTCCCCTAGGACGTCAATCTTACTCTTTTTGGCCTCTCCAGCACCAGAGGCAGGCTTCTCGAAGAGAGTGGGAGGTCTTCTCTTCTTCATCCTTTCACTTAAAGGAACGTGTGACTCAGGCGAAGAGATGGTAGAAGCTGGTACTGGCTCTGCTTCACTTATTACCGGACGAGCAGTAAAAGAGGTGGTGTAGCTCTTGTACTGCAGCAGATATGAAGCCGACCTAATGTGCTCGTCGGCAACACTTTGATGCAAATTCTAGATAAGTTTCAAATGTCTTATGTTAACGTCCGCCTCTTTTGGACACTTTATTTTACTATCAACTGCAAATAAATAAATAAACATTGAAATATCAGTGGCACATTTTATCAAACACAAAAGAAGCATAATTTCAAAATAAATAAAATGAAATAAAAATAACCTATCTCATTTCCATAGGGAGGGCATCTGGGACCCTGATAAACTTCATCTCCAGATAAAGGAGCATGTTGCCAATTTTTTATGACAACCCCGTGTTCAAAATAGTCCCTATTGGCATCCGGGAGATTTACCACTAAGGCCCTATTTAAAAATCTAGTTTTTAAATAAAAGGTGTTATCACCAACTGCCCATCTATAACAAAACATTATTTCTGGAATTCCTATGCGAGTTCCATGGATTTGATTTAACCTATGAACCCCATTAACTATTCTCCATGTATTTGGGGCTATTCTCGCAGGAACAACGTCAAAGAATTGACAGAATTCCAGACACAAGTTATTAGTTGGAAAATAAAATCCACACTCAATAATAAAGAGACTGAGGAACCAATGTCCCTCAGCCAAACGGAAATAATCAGAAGGCTCAGAAAGCTCTTCCAGAACAACCTAGGAGGGAATAGAAAAATTAGAGCGAAAGTTATCAAGAGATTCAACAGGGTAAACCATGATGAATAAAAGAAATGAAGAAGAAGGAAGAAAATCTTACAGAAAAAGAGTGGATCTGATGACAATGAACGATGGAAGAGATGAATACACAGGAGAGAAAGAGACGACGGAAAACTCGAAGATACAAATTTGAAAAAGTAGAAGACGATGGGATTTTCTGCAGCGTTTAAATACTCTACCTTGGGAAAAGGAAAAGTAATGATTACAAAAAGAGATGGTTACGTTACCGGCGGCTAAAAAGATGAAAAGGGGCGCGGGAATCGAAGCAGACATAGAAATTCAAAAAAGCCTGATTCTACGAATTTGGTAGGAGAAATAAATACGAAGGGAACACTCCTAAAAATCATGAAGCCATTTAAAGCTACCATATTCTGAGAAAGAATATTCCATACTCCTCAAATTTCGAACTATGAAACATTGGGGGCTTCTGTTGATACCAAATTTAGTCTGCTGACATGGCTCAATAAAGTGAAGACACGTGGCAATCTATGTGGCAATGACAAACACTTCCGAGGAACTCACACGCTTCGAGGAACCATACTACAATGAGGAACACTGCTTCCCCGAGGAACGTATACACTCCGAGGAACAAGAACTCTCCGAGGAACTCTTGAGTACCGAGAAGCTTAGGCGGTCCGAGCAACTCAGGCGATCCGAGCTGCACCTCGAACAAAGCATTAATAGCAGGATAACCAATAGTTTAACTGTTCATTAAATGCTTATCATTCATACGCACACGCTTAAGGGGCATTGAATGTACTACCCTTTCATATGTACATCATTTAATATATTCCCCTTTCACATTACAGCCTCAGGGCTATAAATACATTGTACAATCCTCATTGTAAGGGACCAGAATTTCTTGATAGAACTTGTAATCGAGAATTCCCAAACACTCATCAATAACATAACAGTGGACGTAGGCCATTCTTATAAGGCTGAACCACTTTAAAAACTCTTTGTCTCATTTATTTATATGTGATTGAATAATTAGATATGATCTAATTTTTTACATCAACACTTCATTTTTCTAGTTCATGGCCAAGATGGAACAGATCTCTTCTAATGACTCCGAACTACTCAAGCGCTGCAATAGTTTATTTAAATATGGTCACATAACTTTTTCCAAGGAAGATGTATCAAACTTTCTCATGGTTGATGCTACTGATCAAGCCGAGGATGCATATATTTATCTCAAGTTTCTTCTTGATCGGGCTGTGGCCAATAACGTGGCTTACTTTGAAATGATTGAAGAACTTTAAGAGGAGCATAATGAATTCAAGGCTCTCCTTCACGCTGATTATGAGGTTAAATACAAGGCTTTAAGTGGAGCTCGAGGCTTTGAGGAGAAGTTGGAGAAGCATGCCTCTATATATAGGAAAAAAGAATGTCTACTCAAATGCGAGGTTGATGAAGCCAGGGCCATTGCCAAACTGTTGGAGGAAGAAAATAACAAACTGATGAGTGAACTGATCACTTTAAAAAACCCTCCTACTGCTTCTGCCTCCGACAAAGATGTATCTTTCCTGGAGAATGAAAATGCCTAATTGAGAGAAGAGTTGGAAACTCTGAAGAAGTCTAAGCCCGCCTCCTCTTTCAGATAAAAAGTCAATCGACCAATGACTCATGAAGCTAGAACACAAAACCCTAGCTGACCAAGTTTCCCAGCTAAAGGACAAGAATCAAGAAATTACTGAGTTGTCCCAGAAGCTCAAGACTCAAGATAACACAATTTTTAGCCAATCCTCTCAGTTGCAGGCTAAAGATGGAGTGTTGAAGAAACTTCAGCACCATGTCAATAAATTGACTTTCTAATTTCACAAGTAGACTAGAAAGGTATGGATGGAAGGATACAATGAGTCCCTTAGGTGTTTTGATGACCATTTCAGTTAAGCTCAGCGTGAAGGTTATAAGTGGGGCTGGACCAATTGCTTGACTGTTATGAAGGTTGATCAGAACAGTAGGTTAGGGTACTGGGCTGATCATGGGTTCTTAGACTCTAACAAATGTCCCTTAAAGCTTGACGTCAGTTGGATCCCTATAGAAACCATTCCTCAGTGCCTGATATCCAAATACTTAAGGTATTATGGACTGCATGATGAGTTGGAGGTAGTTTTGCCTTCACATTTGTTGGACACTCCAAGCAGCAGTAATAGGAGAATGCTTCGAGATTTTAACTTCATCAATTATCCATACACTTTAGATGATCCTCCAGCAGGCATGGAGCCAGTGCTGAGCTCCTCAAAGGCTGAAGGGAAGCGTCCAGTAGAGTAGTTGTCATGTATTTCATTTATGCACAATATTTGCATGCAATCATCCTTAATATAAATAAAATGAAATTTTATCAACTTATCTTGTTTATTTTTTGCTGGTTGAATATCTTTGTTGTTTCATTAGTTCTACTGATACACTTTGACATTTGCCTAAATTTAGTATCAGTTTCCAATATCATAGGTTCTACTGATATACTTAGATTTATAAGTTTTATACTAGTTACAATTGATGTGGCCATAAGTTCCACTAGTGTACCTAGATTAATATCCAAGTTTAGCACTAGTCACCCGTGGTATTGCCATAGGTTCTACTAATGCACCTAAATTTTTAGGTTTAGCATTAGTTACCAGTGGTGACCAAGCGTATATGGAATATGTGTCTACATTCCTATTTATGAATCTTCATAACATTCTTCATCCATTTTGCTCAGTTTGGATAAAACTTGTTATTTTTATACAAAGTTTTAACCCTGATTTTTCTTGTCCAAGTACCGAGGACTTAAAATCCTATTTTGACTTGGGTTTCTATGCTTCGCCGATCAAGTATTGAATTTTTGCTGACTTGCCGACCAATTTTTGAAAATTCTATTGACCAAGTATTTATGGGGATACACATCACCAGTACTCCAATAAAAATTTAAAAATAAAATGGGAGGAAGAAACTTGTTATTAAATACTGAATCAAAATGATTACAAGAGTTTTTGCTCGTTACATTATTGGTAATATTTCTTAAGATGCCTAGTATTCCATGGATTCTTGAATTATTCCCCTTCTAAAGTTTCAATTCAATAAGTTCCCCGTCGAATAACTGCTGAGACATGATAAGGCCCATGCCAATTGGATTCGAGCTTATTGGTCTTCTAAATCACTTTCTTAAGTACATAATCCCCCTTTTTTAAGTTGGTCAGCTTCACCCTCTTGTTGTAAAAGTGTGCTGTTTGTTGTTGATAAGCAGCATTCCTTAAGGCTGCATCTTCTCACACCTCTTCCAACATATCAAGGTCTAGCCTTCGCATCAAATCACTAATGGGAGAATCAAAATTCAACACTCTATGAGTTGGCAAACCTATCTCAGCTGGTACCACTTCTTCAGTCCCAAATGCTAGAATGTATGATGTTTCCCCTGATGCAGCCCTAGAAGTTATTAGGTAGGCCCATAATACTGAGTACAATTCATTTATCCAGTTCTCCTTTGTATAAAAAAGTCTCTTCTTTAACCCATTGGTCAAAGTCCTGTTAGTCACCTCGATCTGCCCATTTATTTAAGGATGACCTGGAGCAGAATCTAACTTCTGGATCTTAGATTGGGTATAATATACTGTAAACTCCTTGTTGTCGAACTGTGTACCATGGTAGGTAATGAAGGAATATGGAAAACTATATCTACAAATGATGTTTTTCTAGATGAACTGGTACACCTTCTCATAGGGCATATCCACCAATGGTTCTGCTTCAACCCATTTAGTGAAGTAACCAAAAACTACGACCAAGTACTTGAATCTTACTCGGGTAGTCAGCAATGGCCCGACCAAATCTATTACCCAAATAATAAATGGCCACGGTGAAGTAATGGGAGTCAAAGTTGTGTGTGGAGTTTTGTGAATGTTGGAGAACTTCTGGAACTTGTCACACCTTTTTGCAAAAGCAGTAAAATCTGCCCTCATGGTCAGCTAGTAGTATCCCTGAGTGTTCATTCACTATAGTAATGATCTTCCTACTACATGAGCTCCCAAAGACCCCTCATAAACTTCTTCTATCATATCTCTAACTTCCACTGGGTGAACACAACCCTGCAAAGTAGCTATTAACCCCCTCTAGTATAGATTTCCTTTATTTGACACGTACCTCGCTGCTTTATACTTAAGCCTTTTGGCCTCAACGGGTTCTACTGGCAGAATTCCTTCTCTAATGTAATCTCTAATGAGATCCATCCAGGAAGGTCCCATCTCTACCGTAATGAAATTAATCATTAAATCTTCATCAATACTTCGACTAGCTAAAATCTCAAGGGAGATTGTTCTCCTAAGTTTAATCCTAGTTGTCGATGTTAGTCGAGCAAGTGCATCTTCTCGAGCATTCTCTGATCTTAGAATCCTACTCATCCGAACAACGAACAGTTTGGATATAACTCCAGAGCTTTGGCGAGGTACCTTGTCATCCCCTTTGGATACATACAAACTTAAGATCTAATTGACCACCAATTGAGAATCACTATGCGCCACAACTTTCTCGGCGTTTAGTGTTTGAGATAAACTTAATCCCACAATTGATGCTTCATACTCCGCTTTATTATTTGACGCCTGGAACTGGAATCTAAGTGTACTCAATATCAATCCCATCATTGGTATTGAGTATAATACCTTCGCTATTTCCTGTCACACACAAAGGTCCATCCACGTATAGATTCCATACTGGGATGTTGTTGTCAAAGCCTTGGTTTGTCAATGTCCCATAATAGAATATCTTCTTTTTTGCCTCCTTATATTTCTTAGTCATCTCCTGCATCCTGGTTGACTGTTTCCATAGGTCAGTAGTATTTTTATTTGAGCTCTCCCCCGATGGGGTCTGCTCGGGCTGTTAGTCGAAGATGATTTCGGTTGAGATTACCCCTATTGGCGTTTACTCTGCCCGAATGCCTTGTTGCTTGGGAACCTATGGATAAGTAAAATCTGTAATAAAGTCTGCTACAACTTAGCCTTTTATTGAGGACCTGGGCTCATACACAATGCTATACTCCCCAAGTTCTACTGCCCAGTACATTAAACTCCAAGACTTCTCTTGTTTATAAAGAGTTTGCCTCAGAGTTATATCAGTGTACACCACTATACTATGTGCTTGGAAATAAGGCTTCATCCGTTTGGAGGCCTCTATAAGAACCAAAGATAGTTTCTCTAGTTATGGATATCTAATTTTTGCTCCCCGAAAGGCTTTACTGGTGTAGTAGACCGGCTTCTGCACTCCATTATCTTCTCGTATAAGAGTTGAACTTACAGACGACTCAGAAATGGCTAAGTACAAATATAATTTTTCCCCAAAACTAGTTGGGATAGTAATGGTGGTGATCCCAGATATTTCTCCAGCTCTTGAAAAGATTTCTCCCATTTGTCATCCCATTTAAAGGTATTCCTCAGCACCTTAAATAATGGCAAACACCTGTCTGTTTCTCAGGACACGAATTTGTTCAAAGTAACTACTCGCCCAGTGAGTCTTTGAACATCCTTCTTGAAAGTTGGGGATGACATTTCAATCAATGCTTTTATTTTATCTGGACTAGCTTTAGTTCCTCTCTGGTTTACTATGTACCTAAGGAACATTCCTTCCTGCACGTCGAATGCACATTTGGTCGGATTCATCTTCATCTGGTGCTTTTCTAATTGATTTAAGGTTTGGATGAGGTCTACAATGTGATCAAAGTATTTTTACGCTTCGTCAGCATATCATCCACATACACCTCCATGTTCTTTCCTATTTGATCTTCAAAGATCTTGTTAACCAACCTCTAGTAGGTAGCACCTGCATTTTTTTAAACAAAACAGCATAACATTATAATAGTAAGTTCCTCGGGGAGTAATAGAAGAGGTATTTTCTCTATCTTCGGGCTTCATTTTAATATCTCCATAACCAGAATAGGCGTCCATAAAACTCAATAGCTCGTGTACCGATGTAGCATCTAGAAGTTGGTCAATCCTTGGCAAAGGAAAATGATCTTTTCGATAAGCTTTATTCAAATCAGTGAAGTCCACACACATTATCCACTCATTATTTTTCTTCTTGACTATAACTACGTTGGCCAACCAATTTGGATATTTCATATCTTCAATGAATGAAGCTTTTTGAAGCTTTTCTACCTCTTCTGAAAACCTGATTCTTCTCGGGGCTGAATACCCTCCTCCTTTGTTTCACTGGCTTGACATCCTTGTTGACGTTGAGTTCGTCGAAGAAGAAATTGGGATCAATCCCACACATATCCTCATGACTCCAAGCGAACACATCCTTTCTCTATCTTAGGAACGTCATTAGCTCCTGTTTAAGAACAGGGTCTAGTATTTAATCCACCTATGTAGTTCGATCTTGCTTGTCACCGTCTAAGATTATATTCCCCGTTGCTTCCATAATTTAGCCTTTCACCAGCTCTGTATCCTCTCTTAGATCTAAGGTTTCAACCTCAGATTCTCTATTGGGATTAGTAATGTCCACTTGGTAAGTGGTAGTCTTCTTCTTTATTTCCTCAAGATCCTCTTGCTCGACAGAGGAGTAATAACATTCTCGGGCTACTTTTTGATCACCCTTCACTATACCTACTCCAAAGTTGGTCGATAACTTCAAACACTGATGGACTGTTGAGGGAACTTCTTTAAATTTCTTCAACCTTACTCTTCCCATGATGATATTGTAGGCTGATTGTACATTATTTTCCATCATAAAAAATGAACTTTCTCGGCCTGACTTGCTGGCCAGGTGCCGAGCAGCACCTCCATCTTGATTGTGCCAAAAGGATAAACTTCTTCACCAGAAAAATCAATCAAAGGGCTATAGTACGGATCTATCTGATTGAGATTCAAATCCAACTTTTGAAAGCAAGAATAAAACATGATGTCTATTGAGCTACCAATGTCAATCAACACCGTGGAAATGATTGTGTCCTGGTATCTGAATTTGACCACCAAAAGGTCGTTATGAGGGTACAGAATTCCTGATCGGTCATTTTAAGAGAACCCAATCACCAATTTTTCTTTATTCACCTTCCTCGGTAACGCGACTAAGAATGTGTCTCAGAAGTGCGTAATATCTCGGCTCAAGTGCAAGCCTGTCGCTCAAGTAATAATCCGATAAGTCGGGTATCGATCCTCACGGAAATAGGACAACAGAGTTATAAAGACATTGAACAGGCGAAGGAACCCTAACTCTGACTCTAAAGAAAAAGGAAAAGATGATCTGTTTTGAGAATTAGCTACAACTAAATACAATTTTGAAAACAATTATTGATGAAATTATGAATGAAATGAAACTATTCTAAATTACTTAAAATATTGATGATAATTGACTAAAACCTTGAATTAACTGATGAAGGAAACCAAGAAGGGAATACAATCCCTCAACCCTAGTGTATTGATGGTATAAAACTAATTGTAAATTTAAGTGCTTAATTAGACCCAGAATTTAGTACTCCCAAGCATTACGTATAAGAGGTTCAAGCCCGCACCATACTTAATCAGAGGATGAGTAAATCGGTATTGCGATAGTTACACTCAAATTGCATTCTGAAGCATCCTGATTACCCTGAAGCAAACGAAATCCAAAGATCTACAATTGTCACGTTTCTACGCAATACGGTCATAATCAAATCATTAAATTTAGAGGATTAATTTTATACACATGCAACTATCACATCAGGTTGAGTTCATGCATCCCGACCCTTAAAATCTAGCCAGACATATGAAAACTTGAGAACAACAAGTTAGGAATAGAAGAAAACAATTTTACTGCGGGAATAAGATGAAGAAAGATGAAATTATAAGTGAACAAACAACTAGAACAAAAATTGGAACATAAATTAGAATGATTTTACTTGAATTGCAACTTGAAAGTAACGAGGGTTTGTTGTTCTTCTCTTCTAAAATGGATTACAAAGCTTCCCTTATGAATTAGAAGCCCCCCTCCTACGTTTGGGAGGAGTTATAATTTATAATTTACGAAATACAAGAGTTTGAACCAAGCAAAACTCTAATTTTTACAAGTGGATAAGTCCGAAAAATCGAGAACATAACCGATCCTAGTAAGGGGTTCGGTTCGGTTCCATCTTTATAGCCTTTACAGAAAACTCTTCGAGCATGGGATCGGTTCTTTATTTCCTTGCTTTGGTTCGGCTCCATCTTATAACCTCTTTACATGAAGTTTTCCAGGTGCAGGATCGGTTCGTTATTTGCCAGCTTCGGTTCGGTTCTGTTTTGTCATCATTTACAAAAAATTCTCTCATGATGGATTCGGTTCATTTTAGTTCCCTTGGGTTTGGTTACCTTTTGTCAGTTTTTGCAGAACCCTTGCCTTCTTGTGTTTCTTTGAAGCTTTTGATACGAAACTTGAATGACAACACTGAACACCTGCGAAATAGATGACGAACACACGAAACTTGATGCACTCATTAGAATTTATCAATAGCAAAGATATGATATAAATCCACTTGAATTACACTATGCGGAGCGATAAAAAACCTCTAAATTAAGGGGATAAATGAGAATAATTTATGCCTAATCAAACCCCCCTAACTTAGAACTTTGATCGTCCCGAGCAATGTAAAAGAATCAAAACATAGTCTAACTCAAAAATGGGATAAGATACCTCTTTCACGGGCGCGTGATTGCATTTAGCGTATGCAACAAGCCTTTAAACCCCTAGGTTGCCCTAGTAGGAAGAGTTGCGTCTCGTGAGGGTTTGCAGAGAATATACCCATAAAATTCAACTCAAAGAAATACGAAAAAATTGTATAATTAAGACTTTCCCAGAAAATAATCATCATCAAGTCATGTTCAAGAGTCTCAAATCATAGTGCGCATGTGTGAAATCGAATATTTAACGGAGAATTTCCACCGATTGACCATTACGTTACTTTCCAAAAATTCGTTTTGATTCAATTGCACATGGGATGCTCTCTCGAACGAATATCTGGGATTGTATCTATTCTCTCAGTGTGTGGGATATAAAGAGTAAATATAATGGACACAAAGTCACGCACACAAATTGAAAGACGAAAATATATGGTGAATAGATCTCATCATCGGAATACGGTAATTGGAAAACGGGAACATCGCCTCTTTTTCACACATTTAATCTTTCTTATTATCTTTTGGTGTCTTAGCTCTCCACTCGATAATTAATTTATCAATCCGGACTCGGTTAGGACTTTTTCGGGCTATAGGTGTATTGGGTAACATGGAAATGGTTGGGAAATTCGAAATTGGATTTTTTTTTATGATGTCCCTTAGTGCTTTTTCGGGCTTTTGCTCATTTTCTATTCCTTTTCTCTATTTTTTCTGTTTTCACTTCTTTTCTTTTGTTGCTATTTTTGTTGAGCATTTCTATTCTTTTTCTTGCCCCTTCTTATGCACTTTCCGGACTTTAATGAATATTCCATTTTCGCAATTTTGGGCTACTTGGGTTTTTCGGGTTACCAAACGAAAAGGATAAATTTTATTCAGCTCAATTGGGTTATCAAAGGGATAATTTTTCGCATCTTTTTATGGCTAATATTTTTGGGTAACAAATGATGTCCTACTTCATTGTCCGAATTACTTATTAATTTACCATATGCGTCTTGAGATTATTTTAATTTAGAGATTTGTAGCGCGCTTTTCGATACAACATTCCATTTCCCATAACCGATCAAAACAATAAAATAGAGATCATCAACGACTTTTTAAAACGCTGAAATAAACTTTGAGTTAATCATTAACTCGAATTGATTTAAAATGCTCTCAAAAAAATATAGGCTCGAAATCTCACCGGGTTTGTCAATCTCCGCACTTATTCGTAAAGTCGTCAATTTTCTTTCAATTTCCATCTTTGGTCAACTTTGGCTTTGTGCATTTGATTTTTAAAACTTGAGACAAAATATTTGTGACATTTTTGAAGCTTTTAAATTCCAATCTTTATTTATTTTGAAAAAAAATATTTTTGGCTTTTTTTTCAAAATTTTTCAATTTTTTAAATTTTCTAAAAAAAAACACACTTGGAAATAACATGTGATCAAATCAATGAAACTAAACAATAAATCTGAAGAATATCCCACACCCCCTAACTTAAATGTTGCATTGTCCTCAATGTGAATCAAGAACACAATATAAACAGAGAAAAATAAAGATATTACCCAAATGGAGCGATCCTCGATAAGTACGAGTCCATGAATCTACAAAACATGTTAGAACCAAACAAAAAGAATAACAAAAACTTTAACTAATTACTCTAAGCTATAATAAAAAAAGGAAAATAAAAATAAAAAAATAAAACTAATTATGTACAACCTACGATTTTAACTTCTAATAACTCATACAGTAGAAGTCGAAAAATTTGAGGGTCCACCCAAAATACAATTTGACTTTGAGGGGTAATTAGTGTACCCTCATTTTCATGCATGCCTTCCGAAAAATAAGAATTTCATTTGAACAATGGAAAGCACGTGTGAGATGGAAAAAATGAACCATCACCAATTAAAAATTTTAACGGGATGATGGGTGGTTTGGATGCTAGGTGGGACAAGTATAAATGAGATCCAAGAAAAATATAATCACCTCCAAAATATTTTTCAAGTAGTATGGGGAGAGGGGCACACAAAAAGGAAGAGTCCATATTAGAAAACAATTCTAGCAAAGTATCTTTGTTGGTAAAAGGTGTAAACGTTTCAGAATTTTCAACCGACTCATAGGAATATAGCAGTACTTATAATGGTTCAATAACAGTGAACGAGAATGGTGATGAGATAAACTCAATCTCAAGTGATTCATCATCACTTGGAGATTGAATTTCAAGGGGAAAAGACTCACTTTCAATGAGATGTTCTTCAAAAATTTTAGGTGACACATAAGTCTCAACCTCCTCTTTGTTTTTCGAAGAAGAATTATTCTCCTTGCAAGGTGTTTCAATTTCCCAGTCATCACCAAGGATCCACTTCACTGTTTGTATATAAAGATTAAATCTTTCTTCCAAAGTAGGCTTCCTTGGCTCTAGAACCTCTGATTCCTCATTTGGTTGGAAACACACCTCGTCTTCTTAAATATCAGAAGAAAAATCATCACTGGATTCAAATAGTGCATTCAATTCTTGCTCCCCAAAACAATTTTCTTCTCGATATTTGTTTTCAAGATTTTCATTCTCAAGATTTAGAATGGCCTCACCAACGGTAGTAGGTCGAGGCGCGGGTTATGGCACACAAAAAGCTAGACAACTACTCCCATACAAATGTAAGTTTTCAAGCCTTTCCTTCTGAATAATTCGAAGACCCTCACCAAGGGGAACAAGTCGAGGCCATTCGAATTCTTGAGAATAAAAATTTTGAAAACGATTTCCATATGAACCATTATAATTATCGAAGTCACTATAAAAAGACATGATTATCGAATAGTTTGTAAACGGACAATCCACGTAAAGAGGTGTGCGATTAAGGATTCAAAGATTCTTGGCACTCAATTGTGCAAGCCTGCAAAAAAAAATTAAAAGTAAAAAATACAAAAGAAAAAATATCTTACGAAATAGTAAATCAACTATAATCTATAACGAAACATTCCCCGGCAACGGCGACAAAAACTTGACGCGACTAAGAATGTGTCTCAAAAGTGCGTACTCTCTAGACTCAAGTGCAAGCCTGTCGCTTAAGTAATAATCCGATAAATCGGGTATCGATCCTCAGGGAAATAGGACAACAAAGTTGTAACGACGTTGGACAGACGAAGGAACCCTAACTCTGACTCTAAAGAAAAAGGAAAAAATGATCTGTTTTGAGATTTAGCTAAAACTAAATGCAATTTTGAAAAGAATTATTGATGAAATTATGAATGAAATGCAACTATTCTAAATTGCTTAAAATACTGATGATAATTGACTAAAAACTTGAATTAACTGATGAAGGAAACTAGGATGGGAATACAATCCCTCAACCCTAGTGTATTGATGGTATAAAACTAATCGTAAATTTAAGTGATTAATTAGACACAAAATTTATTACTCCCAAGCATTATGTATATGATGTTCGATCCCGTACCATACTTAATCAGAGGACGAGTAAATCGGTATTGCGATAGTTACACTCGAATTACATTCTGAAGCATCCCGATTACCTTGAAGCAAATGAGATGCAAAGATCTACAATTGTCACATTTCTACGTAATACGATCATAATCAAATCATTAAATTTAGAGGATTAATTTTATACACATGCAACTATCACTTCAGGTTGAGTTCATGCATCCCGACCCTTAAAATCTAGGCAGACATATGAAAACTTGAGAACAACAAGTTGGGAATAAAAGAAAACATTTTTACTGCGGGAATAAGATGAAGAAAGATGAAATTATAAGTGAACAAACAACTAGAACAAAAATTAGAATGATTTTACTTGAATTGTAACTTAAAAGTAACTAGGGTTTGTTTTTCTTCTCTTCTAAAATGGAATACGAAGTTTCCCTTATGAATTAGAAGCCCCCCTCCTACGTTTGGGAGGAGTTACAATTTATAATCTACGAAATACAAGAGTTTGAACCAAGCAAAAATCTAATTTTTACAAGTGGATAAGTCTGAAAAATTGAGAACAGAACTGATCCTGGTAAGGGGTTCGGTTCGGTTCCATCTTTTGTAGCGTTTACAGAAAACTCTTCGAGTATGGGATCGGTTCTTTATTTCTTTGCTTCGGTTCGGTTCCATCTTATAACCTCTTTACAGGAAGTTTTCCAGGTGCATGATCGGTTCGTTATTTGCTAGCTTCGGTTCGGTTCTATTTTGTCATCATTTATAGAAACTTATCTCATGATGGATTCGGTTCATTTTAGTTCCCTTGGGTTCTGTTCCCTTTTGTCAGTTTTTGCAGAACCCTTTCCTTCTTGTGTTTCTTTGAAGCTTTTGATACGGAACTCAAATTACAACAATGAACACCGGCGAAATAGATGATGAACACATGAAACTTGATGCACTCATTAGAATTTGTCAATAGCAAAGATATGATATAAATCCACTTGAATTATACTACATGGAGCGATAAAAACCTCTAAATTAAGGGGATAAATGGAAAGAATTTATGCCTAATCAAACCCCCTAACTTAGAACTTTGATCGTCCCGAGAAATGTAAAAGAATCAAAACATAGTCTAACTCGAAAATGGGATAAGATACCTCTTTCGCGGGCGCACGATTGTATTTAGCGTATGCAACAAGCCTTTAAACCCCTAGGTTACCCTAGTAGGACGAGTTGTGTCTCATGAGGGTTTACAGAGAATATACCCACAAAATTTGACTCAAAGAAATTCAAAATACGCAAAAATTGTATAATTCGAACTTTCCCAAAAAATAATCATCATCAAGTCATGTTCAAGAGTCTCAAATCATAGTGCGCTTGTGTGAAATCAAAAATTTAACCGTGAATTTCCACTGATTGATCATTATGTTACTTTTCAAAAATTTGTTTTGATTCAATTTCTCACGGGATGATCTCTCAAACGACCTCTCGGGTTGTGGCTATTCTCTCGGTGTGCGGGATATAAAGAGTAAATATAATGGACACAAAGTCACGCACACAAATTGAAAGACGAAAATATATGTTGAATAGATCTCATCATCGGAATACGGTCATTGGAAAACGGAACATCGCCTCTTTTCTTATTATCTTTTGGTGTCTTAGCTCTCCACGGGATAATTAATTTATCAATCCGGACTCGGTTAGGACTTTTTCGGGCTATAGGTGTATTGGGTAACATGGAAATGGTTGGAAAATTCGAAATTGGATTTTTTTTATGATGTCCCTTAGTGCTTTTTCGGACTTTTGCTCATTTTCTATTCCTTTTCTCTATTTTTTCTGTTTTTCACTTCTTTTCTTTTCTTGCTATTTTTGTTGAGCATTTTTATTCTTTTTTCTTGCCCCTTCTTATGCACTTTTTGGTCTTTAATGAATATTCCATTTTCGCAATTCCGGGCAACATAGGTTTTTCAGGTTACCAAACGAAAAGGATAAATTTTATTCGGCTCAATTGGGTTATCAAAGGGATTGTTTTTCTCATCTTTTTATGGCTAATGTTTTTGGGTGACAAATGATGGCCTACTTCATTGTTCGAATTACTTATTAATTTACCATATGCGTCTTGAGATTAATTTAATTTAGAGATTTGTAGCGCTCTTTTAGAGACAACATTCCATTTCCCATAACCGATCAAAATAATAAAATAGAGATCATCAACGACTTTTTAAAACGCTAAAATGAACTTTGAGTTAATCATTAACTCGGATTGATTTAAAATGCTCTCAAAAAAATATAGGCTCGAAATCTCACCGGGTTTGTCAATCTCCGCACTTATTCGTAAAGTCGTCAATTTTCTTTCAATTTCTATCTTTGGTTAATTTTTGGCTTTGTGCATTTGATTTTTACAACTTGAGACAAAATATTTGTGACATTTTTGAAGCATTTAAATTCCAATCTTTATTTATTTTGAAGAAAAATATTTTTGGCTTTTTTTTCAAAAATTTTCAATTTTTTTGATTTTTTTTTTAAATTTAAAAAAAAAAACACACTTGGAAAGAACATGTGATCGAATCAATGAAACTAAACAATAAATGGGAAGTATATCCCACACCCCCTAACTTAAATGTTGCATTCTCCTCAATGCGAATCAAGAACACAACATAAAGAGAGAAAAATAAAGATATTACCCAAATGGAGCGATCCTCGACAAGTACGAGTCCATTGAATCTACAAAACATGTTAGAACCAAGCAAAAAGAATAACAAAAACTTTAACTAATTACTCTAAAATATAATAAAAAAAAGGAAAAGAAAAAGAAAAAAAACTAAACTAATTATGTACAATCTACGATTTTAACTTCTAATAACTCATGCAGTAGAAGCCAAAAAATTTGAGGGTCCACCCAAAATACAATTTGACTTTGAGGGGTAATCAATGTACCCTCATTTTCATCCATGCCTTTCGGAAAATAAGAATTTCGTTTGAACAACGGAAGGCATGTGTGAGATGGAAAAAATGAACCATCACCAATTAAAATTTTTAACGTGATGATGGGTAGTTTGGATGCTAGGTGGGACAAGTACAAATGAGATCCAAGAAAAATATAATCACCTCCAAAATATTTTTCAAGTAGTATGGGGAGAGAGGGACACAAAAAGGAAGAGTCCATATTAGAAAACAATTCTAGCAAAGTGTCTTTGTCGGTAAAAGGTGTAAACGTTTCAGAATTTTCCACCGACTCATAGGAATCTAGTGGTACTTGTAATGGTTCAATAACGGTGAACGAGAATAGTGATGAGATAAACTCAATCTCAAGTGATTCATCATCACTTGGAGATTGAATTCCAAGGGGAAAAGACTCACTTTTAATGAGATGTTCTTCAAAATTTTTAGGTGACACATAAGTCTCATCCTCCTCTTTGTTTTCCAAAGAAGAATTAGTCTCCTTGCAAGGTGTTTCAATTTCCCAATCATCACCAAGGATCCTCTTCACCGTTTGTATATAAATATTGAAGCTTTGTTTCAAATTAGGCTTACTTGGCTCTAGAACCTCAGATTCCTCATTTGGTTGAAATCTTCTAAAATATCACAATAAAAATCATCGTTGGATTCAAATAGTGCATTCAATTATTTCTCCCAAAAATGATTTTCTTCTCGATATTTGTTTTCAAGCTTTTCATTCTCAAGATTTCGAATGGCCTCACCAACGGTAGTAGGTCGAGGCGCGGGTTCTGGAACACAAGATATAGAGAACTCCACCCATACAAACTTAAGTTTTTAAGCCTTTCCTTCTGAATAATTTGAAGACCCTCACCAAGAAGAACAAGTCGAGGCCATTCGAATTCTTGAGAATAAAAATTTTGAAAACGATTCCCATATGAACCATTATAATTATCGAAGTCACTATAAAAAGACATGATTATCGAATAGTTTGTAAACGGACAATCCACGTAAAGAGGTGTGCGATTAAGGGTTCAACGTTTCTTGGCGCTCAATTGTGCAAGCATGCAAAAAAAAAATTAAAAGAAAAAAATACGAAAGAAAAAATATCTTACGAAATAGTAAATCAATTATAATCTATAACAAAATACTCCTCGGCAACGGCGCCAAAAACTTGACATGACTAAGAATGTGTCTCAGAAGTACGTACTCTCTAGGCTCAAGTGCAAGCCTGTCGCTCAAGTAATAATCCAATAAGTCGGGTATCGATCCTCAGGGAAATAGGACAGTAGAGTTGTAACGACGTTGGACAGACGAAGGAACCCTAACTCTGACTCTAAAGAAAAAGGAAAAGATGATCTGTTTTGAGAATTAGCTACAACTAAATGCAATTTTAAAAAGAATTATTGATGAAATTATGAATGAAATGAAACTATTCTAAATTACTTAAAATACTGATGATAATTGACTAAAAACTTGAATTAACTGATGAAGGAAACCAGTACAGGAATACAATCCCTCAATCCTATTGTATTAATGGTATAAAACTAATCGTAAATTTAAGTGAGTAATTAGACCCAGAATTTAGTACTCCCAAGCATTACGTATATGAGGTTGAAGCCCGCACCATACTTAATCAGAGGACGAGTAAATCGATATTGTGATAGTTACACTCGAATTGCATTCTGAAGTATCCCAGTTACCCTGAAGCAAACGAGATCTAAAGATCTACAATTACCGCATTTCTATGCAATACGGTCATAATCCAATCATTAAATTTAGTGGATTAATTTTATACACGTGCAACTATCAAATCAGGTTGAGTTCATGGATCCCGACCCTTAAAATCTAGCCAGACATATGAAAACTTGAGAACAACAAGTTGGGAATAAATGAAAACATTTTTACTGCGGGAATAAGATGAAGAAAGATGAAATTATAAGTGAACAAACAACTAGAACAAAAATTAGAATGATTTTACTTGAATTGTAACTTGAAAGTAACTAGGGTTTGTTGTTCTTCTCTTCTAAAATGGATTACAAAGCTTCCCTTAAGAATTAGAAGCCCCCCCTCCTACGTTTGGGAGGAGTTACAATTTATAATCTACGAAATACAAGAGTTGCAACCAAGCAAAACTTAATTTTTACAACTGGATAAGTCCGGAAAATCGAGAACAAAACTGATCCTGGTAAGGGGTTCGGTTCGGTTCCATCTTTTGTAGCCTTTATAGAAAACTCTTTGAGCATGGGATCGATTCTTTATTTCCTTGCTTCGGTTAGGTTCCATATTATAACCTCTGTACTGGAAGTTTTCTAGGTGCAAGATCGATTCGTTATTTTCCAGCTTCGGTTCGGTTCTGTTTTGTCATCATTTATAGAAACTTCTCTTATGATGGATTCGGTTTGTTTTAATTCCCTTGGGTTCGGTTCCCTTTTGTCAGTTTTTGTAGAACCCTTGCCTTCTTGTGTTTCTTTGAAGCTTTTGATATGGAGCTCGAATTACAACACTGAACACCTACAAAATAGATGACGAACATACAAAACTTGATGCACTCATTAGAATTTGTTAATAGCAAATATATGATACAAATCCACTTGAATTACACTATACGGAGCAATAAAAACCTATAAATTAAGGGGATAAATGGGAAGAATTTATTCCTAATCACTCGGCCTATCTTACTCGGCTAAATTAATCCTTTGGATGTACGAACAAGATAAATCCTCATTGAGGTAAACTTTTCTCTCTACAGTGTGATATCAACTTCCAGCATCTCCACGAGTAATCATCTGACAATCAAAGGAACCAAAACTAAGCGAAAAAACCTCATGTTCTGGTTTCTTGGGTTTTTTGAGGAAATCGAGATCATCTACATGATTTATTTTCTTTTCTTCCCTGGGCATGCATGGAGATTTAGACCTTTGTCAAGCTCTTCTGTCATCCCACCGATCAATAAACTTGTCCAATTTTCCTCGACGAATGAGGGTTTTTATTTCATTTTGCAAAGAAATACAACGATATGTCATATGCCCATGGACTTTGTGAAATTCACAGTATTTAGAATTGTTCCTCTTCCCAGTAGGTGCTCTTAGTTTCTCTGGCTAACGTACCTCCTTCCTATGCTTAATTTCCTCCAAAATATGGTGAATGCCCATAGTTAATGGTGTGTAGTTGTTGTACTTCCTGGACCTATCATCAATTTTCTTTTTCTTTGAATCTTTTTGATCCTTATGCTCCTTTTGATCCTTCTTCTCCGTTTCGAACTCAAACTTTGTGACCGAGATCTACTTCACTACCATTACTTCCTCGTCATTCATTATCTTGGCTACCCTGGCCATCCATTACGTCATCGTCTTAGGAGGATCTTTGGCAAGTGTGTAGTAAATCTTTTTAGAAAGCAATCCACTCATGAGAGTTGTAACAGCTATTTTCTACTCATAATCAATGACCTCTAACTTTTTATTGAGAAACGAGTAATATACTATTTTGTACTTTGTCCTACACGCTATCTCACGCTTAGCAAGTGAGCTACTCTATTTATTGGCTTGGCCCTGAAGTAGATATTACCAATGAATAGCTCGACCAGTTAGTTAAAATTAATAATTTGCCCCTGTGGTAGGCTATTGTACTTGGGCAGGACCCGTTATGGTACCCGAGAATGCCCTATATCTTATCTCGTCGGGGACAACGTAAATGTCTGCTGATGCTGGGTATTATTCTATGTGAAGAATAGGGTTAATTTTCCCATCATACTTAGGCGTAACAATAAGAGCTTTAAACTTCAAAGGAGGAGGAAAATCCATAATAGCTTTAACAAAAGGAGATCCTTTCACAAAGCTTCGTTGCAAAGGGTTCTTCGCCTTCATCATTTCTCCCAACCTATCTTCCAACCTCTGGATTGAACCATTCCATGCCTGATTACCCAAATTAGATTTATACGATGCAGCTTGGTTTATCTGACTAATTGTCTGTGCTGAGCTCTCCTTCGGAGAGGTCTGCTCGGCATGGGAAGATCCTCGAGCACATGATCTGGATTGGAATAAGGCCTCATGTTGGTTGGATGGTCGTCGAGTATGCCTCGACACTGCCTTAGGAATATTTTCTATTCCCTCTGGGTCCTAGACAATTAAAGGGCTATGCTTGGCTAAGCCTTTCTAAGGCACTTAGCCTTTTTAGAGACAAAGACTGCTCGTCATAAGACTCTGAAGTCTTGAGGTAAGAACTTGATTCTGGACAATATGATGTGTCTCTGGAAGTCCCGTAGTGGCTATGCCTGGTGGTTCTTGGAGGCGGTGGTGGCATGTTTTTATGAATAGACAAGGTAGGAGATCCTTCTTGTAGCGTTTGTGCCAATTGCCTGATTGTATCTTGCATGACCTCCTATCCTTTATAAAGACCAGCTAAGATCCGAGTTAGATCATTATTTGTTAAATGGGCGAGTGAAATAGGCGGAGTGCCATCATTTCTGGCACTGTACTTACGAATGTTAGTCATTTTTGAGTTATCGTAAGTGAATTAGAGTGAAAACGTTTAGAAATACGTTCCAACAGACAGTGTCAATCTGTTGATGTAAAAAACTAGACTAGGTCTAATTATTTAATCACTGATAATTTATGTAAATAAAATAGAGACAAAAAAGGTTTTTAAAGTGGTTCGAATATAAGGGAAATCCTACATCCACCATATTTCTTATTGCCTTGTATTCTTTCTCCTCCTTTCGTACTTTTGAATGGATTGAACCTGCCATTGATGAAGGGATTACAATGTATTTATAGTCTCGTAAGGAGATAAAGAGGTGGAATGTAAAAGGGTGGAATGCCTTTATAAATTAAGCATTCACACCAGTACATATCGTCCATAATGCACTTAGCTGTTGGCGTTCTGTTGATGAAGTTGGTCGATCTTCCCACTGGTGGTCGGCCTTCTTGGAGTTGGTCGACATTCTGCATGTTGGTCAGCCTCCCAGGTCTTGGTCGACGAGTCTATATCTAGATGGCTAGGATTCTTTTCATATTGGATGACACGTGTTCGTCTCTGATTGGTCCATGTAGGTGGATAAATTTTGGTATCAACACTAGCAAAAATAATTTACAAAAATAACACACACCGTGAACTAACACTAAGATAACTAAATCGTGGAAATGGAATGAATAGGTGTGAACAAATTCGATAGGAAAATTAAATCAATCAATCATAACATATGTGCACGATGAATATGGATACTCCTAACAAATCAACTCAAAATCGTCCTTAGGTGTAAAAATGTTGAATTCAAATGATATTGGCTCAATCTAATCGGCACATCAAAGTATAAAATGATTTTCACATCAATAATGTCTAAAACTATATAATTTTTCAAGTCTTTGTCAGGACGTGCAAACCTGTTGTTTTATTTCCATTCAAACTCCCTCATAAATAATAATTATTTTTATTTTTCTATTGATGTGATCAAACTAAACTATTTCGCCCATTTTTGGCATATTTTTCATTTTATTGCCTTAATTTTTTTCGGCTCTTTTCAAACAGTATCTTTCACGACGAGTTTATTATACTCTCATATCCCTTTTCTATGTTCACTCATTATTTTTTCAATATTAAACAAATCCTCACGGGCAATGGTTCTTACATGCACTACTTTCATTATCAAGTTTTCTCGCATTTGTGTCGTTTTAAAGATAAAATTGAGATGAAAATACTTCGATCAACATGTGATAGATAAGTACAATAATCAAATAAATCCGTGCACATGTGCATTAAAGAAAATCACGACTTAAACATGTAGGAAGTACTAACTAATCACATCTCAGTGACTCTAAACATTTTAAAGCACCAAAATCAAATGATGATGCGTCTCAAAACACTATCAAACAGTCACATGGATAATGGAATGATGTGGTGACTTGGTCATCCTAAATGTCTATCCATAAACGGTATAAAACGAAATACAAAAATATTTTTGTCTTTTTCCAAAAAAATTATTAAAATAAAATCTTTTGGGGTTTTTAAATTTTTTCAAAAAAACTAGAAAATATTTTTGTATCTTTCCAAAATTTTTCAAAAACAAAAATCTTTTTGGCTTTCGAAAAATATATCAAAATGGAAGAAAAATAGATACAAAGGTGGTACACACTAGCAATGGGCATAAAATATCATCATGAAAATCATCATATGCTAGCAAACAAGTCTAAACCTCAATAATTAGGTGCAAAGGAGTTTTCCAAAGGTGGTGACATCCTATGAAAAATATCCCTCAAATCATGTGAAGTCTTGACTAAATACTCAACTTGCTCTCTAAAATGCTCAAAATCTCTCATGTGATGTGCGGGATCATGTGGAATAACGTGTGTGGGAACACTTGTAATAGCGTAACGAGGTAAATACCTATGAGACACACTAACCAACTTCAAGAAAAATTCCCTAAGGTGTCCTCTTTTCTTGCAATGGGAGCAAACATAAACTAGCCTAGGAACACCTCTCTGAAAACGTCTAGGACGCGCTATCCTATGTGGAAATGGACGCATAGGTGGGTTAGGTTAAGAGCCATATGAATCTATCACAAACTCGGTAACCGACCCAGGTGCAACATGGGAAATGGATAAACCATCATAACCAATTCCTAGTCTCTCAACATTACCCAAAGCGGGACCGAGGAACATCTTTCCAACCTTCTTAGATGTTTCCTCTAAAGTGACCTTGACCTCCCTGACACATTCGAGATCTCTCTCGAGTTGGGATACACAGACTTCAAGTTTCTCACGAGTCACTAATGAGGATTGAAGATCTCTCGTAAAACTAGCCATAGTGTTGGTCAATTCACTATTTTCCCGACCTAAGACGATTAACTGCTCACATAAAGAAACTTCACCTTCTCGAGTTGACTCGCCGATGCCTCTCACACACTCAAAACCTCTATCTATCTCTCCATATCTAACACCTTAAGACCAAACTCTTTATTTAACTTCTTCATCTTTAGAGTCTCGGCGTACAAATCTCTAAATGTCTTTTGGAAATCACCTTCACACTCACTTCCAATCTCACTCTCACACTCATTATCCCCCGAATGGCTCAAAACATCATCGAGGCTCTCACATGTACAAGTGTCCTCATCGTCGTGGGACAAACTAGATGTGCTCACGTGACTAGCAATGAAAGCAACACACTTTCCACGTGGTGATTCATTCTTGAAATCATACAAATTGATGTCACTATTGCTAAGAGTGGTGGTATTAATAATCTTCTTGCCCTTTCTCTTTAGCATAGCGGGACACTCAAAAGCTCTGTGCCCTTTACCCTTGCACTCATAACATCTCACCTTTTACTCTTTCTCACCGCTATCCTTGGCCTCATCTTTCTTTTTTATTTTTTTCAAAAATCTTTTTATTGGAATCAGACTCACAAACTTTTTTTTTTCTTTTTCCTAAGTTGAGTCTTTAAAGCTATCCCTCTATCCTTAGGCTTAACGATTTTGAAAAACATGTCAATCTCATAAGTTTGAATATCTCCTATGAGTTCTTCTAACCTAAGTGTATCTAATATCCCTAATGAATTTAAAAAAGTGACTTTAGGAATAAAATGGGATGAGAGTGACCTCAAAATCTTTTTAACAACTCTCGACTCTTCAATTTTCTCACCCAAATTAAAACTCATGTTAACTACGTCCGACAACCTAACATAAAACTCGTCAAAACACTCGGACTCTAACATGGTGATAGTCTCAAACTGGGTCGTTAAAATTTTCAATTTTGATGCCTTAACCCCGTTGGTACCCTCATGTGTCAATTGGAAGACATCTCATGCCTCTTTAGACGTGGTGCACGTCATAATACGACGGAACTCGCCAGGGGTGATGGCTCCAAAATTTGTGCTAAGGCCGTGGGAGTTATAGGTACTCTATTTATAATCATCATCAGTGTAGTTAGACACAAGTTTAGGATTGGTCTCATTAGCTACGGTGATAGTGGGAGGAGTCCACCATGTTTCACATACGAGCCAAACTCTCTCATAGATAGCTTTCAAACAAGATCTCATGTGGGATTTTTATAGGAATAATTTGTTCCATCAAAGACGAACATCAGATTATATAAGTTGTCCATTGAAAAATTACAATTTTTCAAAAAAATCAAAAATTTCAAAACGATTGATATCACAAAATTTTGCAAAAAAATGGTCACTCGATAATTTGGAGCAACCTTCTTTGATACCAATTTGAGAAAGAGGGATGTGATACCAATTTTAGATTTCACAATATTTCAATAGATTAACTTATTTAATTAGAGCCAATCTTCCATCCAATTTTAAATAAACCCTAAACATGCAACTAGTGTGATTGAAAGCGATAAAACTATCTAACATTCAATCCAAACAATCACACACACAGATTCATGAATAATCAAATTAAAGAAAATCCTCGCAAGGTAAAACCTTTTATTTAAATATTGTTTACAAATAGCAATTTATAATGCACTAGAGAAATATGCAATGAATTTCCGCAGAAACCCACATAGACCGTAACGTATAACCAACAATGACTCCCTCGATAATTATAAGAATTGAAGCTCCTCCTTGAGCAATGAATACCCTCGAGTATCCTCAAGTTAGCAGTAGAGATAGAACTCCACAAGAGAAAAGTTTGGGAAAGAAGTATTTGGGTTCCAAAGACTATTCACAAAAGTAACTGGGATGTATTTATGTGAATCAAAAAGGCTTTTAGCCCTAAAAATTGAAGACCTAATTGCAGCAGTTCTGCAGATTTTGCAAAGTAAAAATCTTAATTAAAAAGCTTCACGCAACAGGTATTTATAGGCTAACAAAAAATTTTGAGGCGACACATCTCATTCGAAAGACTTCTAACGATTAAGATGTCATTTAAACTACCTAAGAAACGACATATAAAAAACCAATCCAGTACGTGGTCATTTGATGCACAAAAGAAACGAGCTGTCTCGCGACCTATCTAACGACATGTCATGTCGTTTGATCATGTTGTTTGAACGACATATCAATGTTGTTTGAATGATACTAACTTGTCGTTTGAACGACAAGAACGATTTTTTTTAAAGTCCGTGTATAGTTCTTTCAGAAAATATTTTAAGTTAAAAAAATTCCTCATTTTTATTTAAATCAGTTTAGAAAAATATCCCAATACTTATTAAAAAATCTAAGTAACTGAAAACAAAATCTATACTAAAGTTTACCTCATGTCGCACATATGTTGAGGATGCTTGATATTCGAATCCGTCTTGTTGAGCATATGAACGTGAACTTCCTTTGACGGTTGTAGCGGGATATGACATACTCAATGTAGACTATGGACTATGAAAAATATGTCCTTATAGTATCGCTAATTCTAACTTTCCTTACTACACTTTTATATAGCCTACCCATTATGTAATCACCAATAAAATCCAAACCTCCTATGTTTTAACTGGGGCTAGCTTCGATTTAGATACCTTTGAAGCACTAGTAATCGATTACACCTTCTTTTTTACTCCTCTCTTTGACTTAGTCGTCAACCCATGTAGGCTGATAGGGTATCTAATTTGCTATTTAGAGAGATACATTTGAGATGGCTTAGATATTAGTCATCCTTCATTGCGCTATCCTCCCATGATCATTGATGTTGTCAAACATATATAATCTCTTTATAATTTCCCCCATATTCCCCTTGTGTTTTATTAAAGGTTCATGCTCAAAATAACTTCGTTTAGGCCTACATGGTCATTCAAGACGTTAAAGACTCTCTTCCCATTCCTAAGACCCAAATTTACTTACTCAAGATAAACCCTTATTTCGTTAGAAGGGTGAGATAACTTCTTGCTGGGTTCGACGATTATAATGTTTGGTTTATAAGCCATGATGACCTTTGCACTATAACTAGTGGGATTTTAGAGGACTAGAGGGCGTTTGAGAATGTTTATCTGAATAACCAAGGGAACCTATAAGATTGGGGACTTGAGTATCTTTCATCAAAGGGTGTTTCTTTTAAATCTAATTAGTTGAAGGAAAATGCTAAGCAGGAAGTTCAGGGATTTCAACAACATGAGGCATTTTCTTTTGAAGTTGGCCCAAGACAGCTTATTTGGATTTGGAGGAGAAACATGTCGTTTATTTATGGAGCACTTTTCAGAAATTTGAGACTTATTCTTTTTCTCATTGTTTTTCAATACAAGTAAAGTAATGTTATGTTTTCCAAATTTTGTAATCCACATCCTTTTGGAAATTAATGGAAAAATTACTTTATGCTTTGAATAATTATTCACTCCTTGTGACATGCTTTATAATTATTTTGATGGTTAATTTTAATCCAACAAATTTTATAATTCTCACACAATATGGACTTTATCCATTTAATGAGTGTTTTATGTTGTAACCAAATTTAACATGTTGCATATACTCATATATTTTTCGTATTTGTAAACCTAAAAATGTTTTAATTTTGGTCTATTATGCATGCATGTCGTGTTATTAGTAGTGATCCCACCAAATCCTATATTTATGATTATTAACTAAAAAACCTCAATTATTGATGTTTATATGCTTTGCGAGTTATAATTGAGATTTTGTAGGTGTTAAAGTGCTAAGCGTGAAGTTTGGCTGCATTTCGGGAAAGTTTCGTCGTAAGATGAAATCTCAAGGGTAATTTTTCCTTTTTAAACTCTATGTTTTGGATGGTATAAAAGTACCAACTTGTAGATCAATCAAATTATCTTCGCGTGGCCGCCAAACATGCGTTATTTTGATCGCGAATGAGGAAATTATGGTCATTTTTGGAAAGTTTTGTCATGTGCTTCAAATTCAAGGGCAATTTGGTAATTTTATACTACATAATTTGGTGGATTTAAAAATTCCACCATGTATATCATTGAATTATCTCCGCGTAGCTTACAATCTTGCATAATTCTGAGTCCGTATGGGGAAGTTCTGACTTTTTTCGTATCGACGTGCAAAATTGGGCCTGATGTAGACCATGGTAGTAGGATCCAAAATTTGCAAAATCGGCTATAACCAGTTTTGGGCGCCCCAAGCAGGACTTATTCACCCATGTTTTTTCCCCTTTTTATTTCTTTTTTAATTTTTTGTTTTTCTTTTCACCCACTTACTATAAATAGTAAGTTGGGTTTTATTTGGAGGGAATCATAACTTATTAGTTTTGTTAGGAGTTTATTTTGTTTTGGGGGATCTATTCTATTTCTCTCTCCTATATTTTCATCTCTTTTGTATCTAAGTTTTACTATTCATCTTATTCCCCATTTATTTAAGCTATCTTTTCTTATTTTCTTTCTTGTTTACCTATATCCTTGCTTTAATAATTAGTCTCTATTGGTTAATTAGTTGTTTTCATTGTTAGTTAGTTGTATTAATTGCTTTAAATCATGTATAGTTCCTAGTGTAAAAATCGAGATTATATTTCCGCCATTAATGGGTGTTGATATTCGAAATCTAGTTTTTTTTAAAAACGCTTTTAATTGAAACCTTGTATATTAAAGTCGGAATATTAGGCGTTTAACTTCCTTTGTCATGCAAAAGTAGTATTTATAGTGATATTGCGACTTTAATCCATTTGTGACCATCTTCGAGTGAAAGGTTAATATTTCATCGTGGAATCAAATTTCTTCATATTTGATGTTTATAATCAATTAAGTATTCTCGATTAATTGTTTTTGAACCAAATTCCTCATTACGTGTTGTTATCCCATGGTGGGGATGTGATCCTAATATCATTTTATTAATCTTTGTTTAGTTCTAATTAGCACAGTTAACTTTTTCTTTTCTACTTTTTAAACCATCATTATCTTTTACACTTTTATTTGAGAAGTAATAAATCAATTAATATCTATCAAACATTCCCTATGGATTTTTGATACCCGGACTAGCCGTTATACTCCACAAGAATGTAGTTATAGTTTAGTATTTTCATTGCGGTTAGAAACCAATAACAATGATTAGCGTATTTACACGGACACTCAATTTTCGTGCGATCATGATTTTTCTCATTATTTTTCAATCCAAGTAAAGTAATGTTATGTTTTATAAACTTTGTAATCCCTAGCCTTTTGGAAATTAATGGACAATTTTACTTTATGCTTTGTATAACTGTTGCAGGCTTGCACCTTGCTGTGTGCTATGTATTGCTTCACTCCTTATGACACATTTGATTTATTTTTATGGTTAATTTTAATCAAACCAATTTTATAATTCTCACCCAATACGGACTATATATATTTGATGAGTATTTTATGTTGTAACCAAATTTGGTATGTTTCATATACTTATATTTTTTTTTTGTATTTTTAGAACCGAAAATGCTTCAATTTTGGTCCATTCTACATACATGTCTTTTTGTTTGTAGTGGTCCCACCAAATCCAAATTCACGTGTGAAAATATCCAATTAATAACCTTTGCCTTTCATTTAAATAATTAAATCCCATAATTGGACAATTTTTATTATTCCCCTTAACCATTGTATTTAGATTTCTTGGGGACCCTGTCACTTGATTTTATTTTATTGACGCCTTGACAAGTCGTCAGTTTAATCATGAGGGTTTCTCATTGATGGAACCAATAAAGGCGATTTGTGGTCCCTCCGTTTCCCAATACTTTGCCTTTTTATGAAAAAATCTTTGAAGACACATGTTGGTTTTTCCTTATATTATTCTTGCATTTCAAACGACCCTTCTGTGCTATTTAAACTCGTCTTTTAGCATCTATTACATATTTACCTTTCACTTTCACTCCCCGAGCTTCTTTTCAACTCTGTGTTATATTCTTTCTCTTCCAACGTCTTCACTATCAATGGATTCCAAATCCAAAACTCTAAATATTTATTGCCAGTTTGAAGAAGTTATTGAAAAGGTTATGGTTGATGGATCCATTGTCATTGGGGACATTATTTACCCCATTCAATTTTCATATAGGAATTCCCATTTCGTTGTGAGCTTGACTTCCTATGAAGCTTCGTGTTTATTATCCTTGCTTTGGGGAAAAAACTCTTCCTATTCAAGATTCTACTTCCATCAAAGCACCCTCCCTATTCAGATTTAGGGTTTGGCCTAAATTGGATGAATGGTGATGAATTGCACCAATGGGTTGATAGTATTCTCAAAGAAAAAATTAGCTTAATGGATAGGACATCCATTTTCTATGTGGCCAGTCTCAGTTTGAAGGACAATAAATATTATTTATATGGCATACCTGGTTCCATCTATTTTTGGAACCCAACATTTAATTGATTTGAATTTAACTTTGCGATGGTTACTCCCACACTTTTGGTTTATTGATAACTTACTGACCTTAAACCATTTGGGGATGATGTTCGTCCTTAAATGTTGCCTATTGAGTGCCTTGTGAACTTGAAAAATGAAAATTTTCTTTCTATCTTATTCCATTTTATTTGGGTTGTGACTAATAAAGAATATTACTTATTTCTCTTACTTTGGATATCAAGGCATGTATTTTGTGTCAAGTATCAACATGTAATGTTGGAATACTCCTTCTTAGCAGCAATTTTGGTTGAATGAAGAGAGGTGGATTTAGTCCCTTACATCTTGGGATCACTTTATAGAAGTTGATTTGAGCATCAACCTGACCCATTTAATTCCAATAAATAAGGGACTTTATGAGTTCTCCATATGCGGTTGCATGCTTATTTTTCTGACTTTTCACTTTCTTTATATATCTCTATGTAGTTTTTTTACTGTTCCTATCCATGATTGGGAAATAGGGGGTTTTCATCCAAGATTGGTTTTTTCTTGAAGAGTGAACATTATATATTATTTGTGGCATATTAAGAGTATTGAATATTAGTTTTTGATTTTTTTTATAAGGTGTTATATGAGATTATTATTCATATTAGGGGTACTATGACACTTTCATATTTGGGTGT
The DNA here is from genome assembly GCA_949130495.1 of Sambucus nigra. Taxonomy (NCBI): domain Eukaryota; kingdom Viridiplantae; phylum Streptophyta; class Magnoliopsida; order Dipsacales; family Adoxaceae; genus Sambucus; species Sambucus nigra. Next base: position 494,265,356 of record OX422207.1, read on the forward strand.
TTCATACTATTATTTACGTTGTATTGGGTTCTTAGATTACTTCTTATTTTGGCAAGTTTGTTTGGATGTTGGATTATTAGTTGTACCAGATTGTTTATGTTTAATTTCCATTATTTTTAAATAATTTAGTATATATGAGTTTTTAAGATGACGCTGTATTCATATTTAAGCACTAAATTTTGATCCGTAAGAAAATGGGGGTTTTAACATGGTCTTAAATAAGTAATTGATATTGTAAACTTGATTAATATAGTAAGGTAAGTTGTACCTATTATGATTCTATTAACTTTGTTTGGCTTTTTTAGGTAACAAGAATTCTTTGAGGAGGACGAGAATTCAACCCCAACATGAACATTAAAACCTGCACCGTCTTAACAAATTATGTTTATACATGTAAGCTTTTTTTCACTTGGTCCAGTGTTGTGTGGCTATAGATATTAAGGATAAAAAAGTTATATTTTGGCCGTCTTTTGATTTTGTAAGGATGTTTTGTCATTTTTTTGGATATTAATTAAATTTTTAGTGAATACTACGAGTTAGTAAATCTGTTAGAGATAATTTAAAAGATGGTGATTAGAGTTTTCCTTGCCCTGGTAAATTTAGGGAATTTTCCTTTTTCACGTTGTCGATGTTTTTATGTGTCGGATAAAATAAGTTTCCTTTTATATATTTGATGTGCAGTGTTAAAAAGTCATGGTCTTTCTCCCAACAGTGCACAAATCTGTTTTTTAACCTTTACTTTTATATTAATGTCCAGTGATACTTACAAAATGTTTGGCAACTCTAATGAAATGTTTAAAAGAGGAGATTCCTCTCTCATGCTATACTCTACAGCAACCTTAAAACAATGCTCTAAATAGATAGTCTTTTTTACTTTGTTCATGTTTTCTTACTCATTATCTCAATGTTACTAATATCTGTTTTGGTTTTCCTTCAAAATTAAGTTGAGGCACAATGCAAAGTTTTCCCATAAGATATGGCACCAAATACCCATAAGATATGGAACCAAATACTCTTTTATTACCAACTACTCGAGGAAAAAGCTCCCATCTAGAGATTGTTAGCATCAAGAAGAATACTAAAGATTCTTTGCATCAAGATTGGAGTTAAATCCTATGCTATATTTGACCATTTCAAAATATTATTCAGTTTATTTAAAAAAGTTTTGAAATGAAAATTATTTTAATATTCTGGATGTATAATATTTGGCATCACCCAATAACGTTATTCATTCAATTACTTCTTGTTTTCCTGTTAACGTTATTTATTTTTCGAATGGTGGATTCCAGTTTTAGCTGTAAGGCTTTCGAAGCTATGAATGGGAATGAAATATTATTGTATCATTTGTGCTTTCGCCCTACTTATTCATGACTTAAATAATTGGTATCTTAAATGTTTCTTTAAATTTGGTTGCTTAATGTAAATTATAGAGGTCGTTTTGGTTTGGTTTAATGTGTGCATTCACTTGAAAGGCAACCTCATCTACATCTCAATTGGGGGTTCTAAATTCCTCATCTGTGTTTGTTGTTTGTAGTGTAGGTGTTTTTTTTCAGCAGAGGTGTTATTATATAGGAGTTTGGTGTTATGGATATAGGTATTGTTAGTTTGGTTGGATACTTGAGTTTTACACAAGTTCTTTTATATTTTGAATATTAATGTCTTTTGTTCGTAAAAATCCTGTGTTCGACTCATCTATGCCTCTTTATATGCACTGCAAAAATTCACTATGATATCACTGTCTCATTTTTTAATGTGTAATTAGTTTTTCCTTCACCTAAATATATTTTTTATTTTTATGTAGGTGCTTAGTACTAAAAGAAAGGTCCGCATACCATGATAAATAACTTTCCCTCAAATTGAATAGAACCAAGATGATTTTTTGCACTATGTTTATCTCTTGCTTCTGTAAATTTTCAACTGGGATTAAATTATTTCTTTTCTTTTTTGTATTTGTCATTTTGAATTATTCTTTTCAAAATGGACATTGGAGGTTATGAATCTAGTTTAGTTATAAAATCGAACCAAATTTGACCCATTGTTATGGACTATCAGTATTAGTGTTGTTATATTATTGTTACAGACTATTAGTACTCTTTGTTATTGGAGTATTTATTTATTTATTTACGAAAAAGGGTGGATAGTCCTATAAACAAAGTAAACTTGGTCCAAATTTTCAAAATTGTTTAAACATTTGTGTTGTAAAAATATATTATAACTTAAATTGTTTACACATTCATTTCTTTGGAAAACTATTTTCGTGCCTTCAGGCACAAAATTGTTATTTGCGATGAAAATATTTTACGACTTAAATTGTTTACACATTTCATGTTATATGTGAATTTGAATGATAAATTTAGACAATTTGAATGTTGTTGGGCTATTTGTTATTTATTAAGTAGGGTGGATAGTTATATAAACAAATAATATTATGGTCAATTTTTTTTTAAAAATTACACTTTATTTTGTTGGCGAATGGAAGTTTTTGCCATTTTGTAATTGCGTACTTTCGAAATTTTTTTCGTCATGCTATTACGTACTTTGGAAATTTTTTCCGTCCCTTTAGGCATGGACATTCCACTAGTATATATATGAATATATATATATATATATATATATATAGATATATATATATAAACACTGAAATGCGCACATAGACACACACACTGAAATGCACACATACACACACTAAAACATACATACCTACAAACACATTGAAGCGCGCGCGCGCACACACACACACACACGTGTGTGTGTGTATGTCTGTGTGCGTAATAACTCGTAATTTTAATGACTTTTAATATGAGATAAATTAAAAGTAAAATGGGGATTAATTGTAATTAATTATGAATAACAATTGGAATTAATCCGGATTTAATATTACTAGTGAATAAAGTAATATGTGATTGATATTGTATATTACTTAGTGATTAAAAGTAATATCTCATTTTATGGTCGCCATTGAATATTATGCGAATTATTGAAATTAAGTCGGGACGCACATGTGAGTCGTGCCGGGACTAAATTAAAAGGGAAAAAAGGGAAATTATTTTTAAATCATTCAAATGGCCATTTCTATTGTGCCGATGAGTCCAGAAGGGTCGAAATAGGCAGAAAAGTCTACCAGGGGTTGGATTTGGGTCCAGGGTCAATTGGGAACCAAAAGGACACCCCGAAGGGGTATTTTGGTCATTTTTCGGGAGATGTGAATAGTACCTACGGGATTTGAGTTTTATTATTTAAGATTAGAGTGTGTTAAACCAAGAGATCATTTACCAAAAGACTAAGGAGAGGAAGAGAGAGAACTCTAGGAAGAGGAGGGATTTTGAGAGCAAACCAAGGGTTGCACTACCTTGCACCACCACCGAAAAAGTGATTAGAAAGGAGGAGGAAACATCCTAGACACATCTTCACCAAAGGATCAGACCGACACCTTAAGACAAGTGCAATTCTTACTCTAATTAGTGAGTATATATCCATGTTAGAATAGGATTTATATTTACCCATGAGAATTGTGAAAATTGGGCATGAAATTGATGAATAAATGAATTAATGGTATAGGTATTGCATGTAGTTGAGAAATTCATACATGGATGTTACCATATTAATGGTTTAAATTGTAAATCACGAAATTATATTCTGGGCCTTATGAAGAGCATAAATGGTGAATATGGAATTTGAGAATTTTAAGGATTCTATTGATTTAGATAAAAAAAAACCTCTTGAAATTAAGGAATTAGGTGTTTTCTATGTGTTTTAATCATCCATGAACATGTATAAATGATGTGGAGATATTTGGATTCTGTTAGAATATAATCCATGAGTTTTTGGGTGTAAGAACATGAAGAAAAATGCAGAAAACTGAGGTTGAAGACGATCTGGAATGATGCTGATCTCGTTCGAACGAGACATATTATGGATTGGATATTTATTTTCTATAAGTTGTGGACTTTGCATTAGACGCATCATTTGATTGATTCTTGTACTCTATAGTCATTCTCTTCTATGGCATGTTGTCGATGGATCCTTGTCATTTTCATTCTATCTCAGTCATTAGTTTTACTTATGTTGGTTTTGGATACATTTGGTTTGACTTGGTTTATTGTATTGAAATGTTTTAAACTGGGAAGTTTACTCCAGTTATATTGAAATATCCAGATTGTATTGAAATAGATTTATTGTACTGAAATATCCAGTTATATTGAAGTTTACTCCAGTTATATTTAAGTTTACTCCAGTTATATTTAAAATGGTTTATTGTATTGAAATATCCAGATTGGTTCATTCTTAGCATCATGGTCGAAAACTTTTTAACATTTACTAACCACCTAGTATTTGAAAAGCTGGTGACAAAATTTTATCTTTATATTAACATGCAAGATTTAAAACAATTAAACAATTAAGTATCACATTCACCACACTAAATTAATCAACACCACAAATAATTAAATACCAAATCAAATAAAATATGACGGGAGTAAACACCCCAGTCTGAATCTTTAACATAATAATTCATATAGAAACTAAATTCACGATTGAATAGTAAAGGGAATATCTCTGGAAACAACTACTAAAAGAAGATAGTTAACATACCCGAATGATATAGCTGCATCAGGAAACTGAATGGATAAGAGTGAAGGCGTCTAATATCGAGCAACTGCAACTTCCACAATAGCTGTAGCACATCAAGCGATAGTGAACTCCTAAGCTTGGCGTCCCTATGGCTGGACACCTAAAATGATTTTCACAAGGAAAATAGATTTGGAGAAAAACGGGTCAGAGCCCGAGTAGAGAACAGGTTAAAACGTTTTAGCAAGCATTTAAAATTATTAAAAGCAGATATTATATACATGTTAGTTTCCAATATCTCACTTGATAGATCTCACCTCTAAACTAGTGTGCATGCCTAACATAATTCTAAACAATTATAGTTACTGCTATAACAACTAACTTGTTCTAATACGTTAGACTTTCTAAACTATTACTCATAGTGTCCACCCACATTTATCTCGTAATACATCATTTAATATTACCGTAACTTTTTAACTCAAGTAATAATGTCTCATATAACAGTTAAGTGTTCACATACTTAGATTATCTCAGATTTCACTATCTTTCTTATTTACTAAGCACACATAGGATAATAAATCACAAATGTGAATATATATATATATATATATATTCATCACTCAATTATATATAGTAATACGGCACCCCTAGACTCAGCAGCGGTGCATGCATACTCTGTTATCAAGTCCCGGTACATCACGCACTGTATAAATGACTGTTGGTTCTGTATCTCTCTCAAACCATAAATATAAATCACTTATATTGTAGGCGAATATAGTTCCAAGCCTATGGGCTACGCACATACCAATGCATCCATATGACCACTAACGCAAATATGCCTTTCCTATATTCTATATTCTAAGGTACAAGTCAAAAATCCTCCCAAAGGCTCATCAGTATATGACTGTCCTGATGCAAAAACCTCTCGTGATAGCTAGCAGAGTAGGTATGTCATACACATAAAAATCATATAATAGGTGTACACAAAAACCATATATTTGTATCATCGATATAAGCATACACAAGTGTTATATCATAAGTCCCATACGTAGTATATTTATATCCTGGATATTCCACGTATTAGTAAATCACAATTTTACTTCTTATCGTACGTTTCCGAGTATCTCTCACCATTCTAAGTGTGTCCATTATTCTATACATAATATCAGTAGGTAACTCACTCATATCCTACTAGCCTAAGTCATCGTTTCCCACGAATTCCTGTGACTCGAATTATTCTTCAAATTAGGTTTTTATCTCAATTAAGCCTAGATAATTTAGCCCTTAAATCCCCCTATAGGGCCAAGCCTAAAACACAACCTAGGCCTACTGGTACATTAATAAATCCCCATTATATTTAAATTTTAATCCAACAAGTGAATCCCTAACATTTCCCAAAGATTCTAAACCAATGGAAAAAAACGACAAAAATTCTGGCAGCTAAATCGATTCGGCCTAGTCCGAATCGATTCGCCCCCTACAGGTCTTGTCTTCGACCTTTACACAGTTACAGGTTTTTGCCATTATTAACCTTTAAAACTCCAAGATTCATTCCCAAACTCCCAACCAATCATCCTAAACATTATACTAACATGTAAGGGTGATTTCTAATGTATAAGAATCAATGAATAATCAATTAACATCAATAAATTTCATAATTTCCAATTAATCTCTTGAAAACCCTAGTTCATCATTTTTTTAAAGAATTCCTATAAAACCCAGATTTCTTTACACATGAATAATCCTAATTCATATATTCCGTTCTACATATATCAGAGGACTCATCCTAAATGAATTTCATCCAAGAACACAATTTAATTCTCTAAAAATTAACTCATTCTCTACATAATCATGTGAATATTTATCCAGTACTAACATGGATATTATATATGCTTAGAATTTTCAAGTTTAAACACTTGCCTTATGCAGTAGGTCTGATCCGTTGTAAATGATGGTTAGGTTAGCGTTCCTCTTTATTCGATCTACGCAACGGTGGTGTTTGTGGTGTTAGGGGTGCAACTATGGTGGTTCTAGCCCTTTGGAACCTCCTCTCTTCTTCCTCCTATGGACTCTCTGCAACTCCATGATTTCTAATCCTAGAAGACTTATCTTATCAGATGATATTAACCTCCTAAATTTATAGGTTTAATTCCCCCCCAAAATACAAATTACTAGAATACTAAAAGTGCCCTGAGACCCAAACTAAACCCCCGGATAGACTTTTCTGACTATTTCGACATTTCTGGACACTTTGGTGCACTCGAAATGACCATATGGATGACTTAAAAATAAATTAATTTTTATTTCCTTAATTTGAGTCCCGACACGACTGACACGCGCGTCCTAACTAAATTACTGTAATTGTCGTATTTTTCACTCGCGATAATTTTAATATTTTCATAATCCCATATTATTTTATTCACTAAGTAATATTCAATATAATTTACATCAGTAAATACTAACCCTTGTCTCGATGGTTAATATTATTTTAATACAGATCAGTTTCCAATAAATTTTCCATATTTAATTTAATTAATCCCACATTTAATGGAATTTCGTCCCGAAATTCAGAAAAAAGGTATACCTGGTAAGAGCGACTCTGGATACCTGTCGCGCATATCATATTCTTGCTCCTAGGTATATTCATCGGCATTATGATGCCCCCACTTAACACGTACCAGTGGAACTATCTTCGACCTCAGTCTTCTATCGATATGGTATAAGATGACCACCGATATCCACTCATATGTAATATCAGTCTATAAATCAATCTCCTCTAACGCAATGTGAGTGTAAGTCGACTCATCCCTGAGATATCATTTCTACATAGAAATATGGAACACATCATGGATACAATGAAAATGTTTCGGTAACCCGAGTCTATATGCTACTGGCCCAATCTACTCAATAATAGGAAATGTCCCTACATACCTTGGCGCCAAATACCCTTTCTTCCCATATCTCATTATCCCCTTCATAAGAGATACACATAGTAATGCCTAATCCCCCACGTTAAAGTCTAGAAAGGACCGCGTGGCATCAACGTAGTTCTTATGTCTTCCTATTATCCATATCCGACTCTGGATTATCTCGATCTTGGCCGAGGTATCCTGAATCACCTCTGGCCCGAGAAGATTGTTGTCTCCCACCTCTAATTAACAAGCGAGTGAATGATAAGGTCTATTGTATAATGCCTCGAATGAAGCTATGCCAATTGTAAATTGATAGGAGTCATTGTACGCAAAGACCCCCATTGTGAGATACTGCTCCCAACTTCAGCTAAAATCAAGGATACACATTCGTAACATATCCCCTAACGTCTGATTCGTTCGCCCAGTCTGCCCGTCTATCTGCGGGTAATAGGTCATACTCAATCGTAACTCCATACCCATGGCCACCTGGACACTCTTCTTAAATTGAGAAATAAAATTTTTGTCTCTTTTGGACACGACCTCCCATGCACCCCATATAATCTCACTATACCAGTCATAACGTTATGCTCTTCCTGCTATATCTCTACTGATGTGTCCTTTAGTTCAACGGTCTTCCCCTACTGTTCCAACTCGTGACTAATTTTCTTTAGTCATCACTCTACCAATTTACCCTAGTGCCTACACAACACTCTGCAATTTCGTTCCCTTTTTAACATTATGAGGAGCCTCTCTAGTCACAGCTAAAGTATTTTCCTTACTGGAGAAAACTCCAACATCTCCATGTGTCAAATCCCTTATTCATTTGCTCATATTACACATATAGTTCCACACCTTTCTAAAGTTTTAAACATTACGCTGTTCTCAGTACCCTTTCATAATGGTACTCTTTAGTCCGACGGTCTATACTCTACCCTTCGGACTAGTGATCAATTCATTCATGGAAGATCTATGCAATCATACCAGACTATTCACGTTAGACTTTTACGTCTTCAATTGGTTCTGAGTAACTCTTGTCATATTACTCTTCTGCATAGGTTAACTCTTGATTACCCTAAAAGTATAAAGTGTACATTCCGTGTACTTTTTAACAATATAATCACTCCTTTTCATCCACGCTTTGGTTCCTAGTGACTCGTCACATTCTCAATGCCACTATATTCTCTTTATACCATTTTATTTCAGTTTCTAATTTTCTCATGCGTCTACGTTTATTTGATAAATTTTCACGTCTACTCATCATGAATGATACTCATGGTATAAATTTTCACATCTACTCATCATGAATGATTCTCATCACGTCTACTAATCGCAACTTAATTATTCTCTAGGTTGCCCCACCGATATACTCATGGTATAAACTATCTGCACTGGTTTTCATACCAACATTATTCAATTCTTCCAGCCTTAAATGGTAATATAACTAACAACTCCCAATTATTATGACATATACGTATAATAACTAGGGTAATAAACCCGGGTCCTAAGGACCAAAATTCTCTCAACCTCCAACGTTCGCTAAGTTTCATGCATGGGATGTCTCGCAATGCGAAATACAAATAAGGAACCCCCTCGATTCACTACTTCCTAACCTTGACGGTCGTCGAGATCCGTTAGACCTTAGTCCATAACATGTACTCCCAAAGTTTCGTCTGTTGACATAAAAAGTCTACTCGTCCACTCTCATGTCACTAAAGACGATATATAACACGATTCTCTTACTATCACAAGTTCTCAGAGTTATATAAATAATTACCTATATCTCTATGCTCAAGAATAAACACAAAGCACCCTGAATCACATCAATCAGAAGTCCCTACGCATCAAGATCAAATATAACAAGATAACATTCTTATAGAAGTCTATGATGCAATACAATTTATATATATATATATATATATAGGCCCCACCCTCTTTCAGGTAATGCCTCACAAAACCATGCAACTCATCCTAGAATAACAAGCACGATAGTCTTATCACACAATTTACTATTGTTCAAGCGTTTGGTATCCGGTAACTACAAATGAACATAATAAATTTTACTTTCATAACTCTCAAAAGTTATAAAACTACCCACACAATATAAATGTCCTCCTAGTGTACACACCCGCTCCCCCTTCAGGCGACACCGAAAAGTCCTGCTACTTAACGGTAAATATATTCATCATAAGGATGATACCGCCAACGCACCAACTAAACTCGACTCTTACCCGAATTGTAGTGTTAACAATCATATGTTGTGACGCACTCGTGTCACTCAACCTAATCCCGTACTCGCGAGTATGAAACAAACATATTAACTCCATTTTGCATCTGCCTCGCCTGGTCATCGGGTCCTTGAACGTAACTCTCGTACCAAAACTGAACCACGATCTGTTGTAATGATTATATATTCTGGATCTCATCATCTAGTTAACCTTTGTCTAACTTTGGGTAAACCTCCTTCATGTGGTCTCCTTACTCACTACGGTGGATGAGTCTGAGTTTATACCACCATTATCTATGACAACGTTTGGGAAAGCTACTACCCTCGAGTGATTATCTTATTGTCATCTGTCGGAACAATAATTATGGCGACTTCTATTGCAATCATCGTTCCCAGACGATTCCATGGCTTTTGTTGTGCCTTTCCTCCTATAGTCCTTCAAACGGCCTTCATTGGTCATCCTATATTATTCGGTGTACGCAGTCTAACCAAACTCGAATTATGAATCACATCACTATTCTTAATAGCGGAAGAACTTAAGTCGTATACATAGAGGAATACAACAATCCAATAATAAGGCTCTATAATAAAGTACGATAAGGAGAAACGTGAAAAGCCGCATAGATCCTAAGGACACTAGAACCTGATGCTCTGATACCATCTGTAACATCCCGCTTAGTTAAATATTAGTTGATCGGGCCTTTACTAAATTAAAACAAAATATCCAGATTGGTTCATTCTTAGCATCACTGTCAAAAACTTTTTAACATTTACTAACCATCTAGTATTTGAAAAGTTGGTGTCAAAATTTTATCTTTATATTAACATGTAAGATTTAAAACAATTAAACAATTAAGTATCACATTCACCGTACTAAATTAATCAACACCAAAAATAATGAAATACTGAATCAAATAAAATATGACGGGAGTAAACACCCGAGTCTGAATCTCTAACACAATAATCCATATAGAAACTAAATCCACAACTGAATAATAAAGGGAATACAATATCTCTGGAAACAACTACTAAAAGAAGATGTGCAACATGCCCGACTGATATAGTTGCATCAAGAAACTGAATGGATAAGAGTGAAGGCATCTAATATCGAGGATTTGCAACTTTCACAATAGCTATAGCACGTCAAGCGACAATGAACTCCTAAGCTTGGCGTCCCTGTGGCTGGACACCTAAAATGATTTGCATAAGGAAAATAGATTTGGAGAAAAATGGGTCAGAGCCTGAGTAGAGAACAATTTAAAACATTTTAGTAAGTATTTAAAATGCTTAACAACATATATTATATACATGTTAGTTTCCCGGTTCTCACTTGAGAAATCTCAACTCTCAACTAGTGTGAACGCCTAACGTACTTCTAAACAATTCTAATTACTGCTATGACAACTAACTAGTTCTAATACGTTACCCTTTCTAAACTATTACTCATAGTGTCCACCCGTATTTCTCTCGTAATACATCATTGAATATTATCATAACTTTTTAACTCAAGTAATAATGTCTCATACCATAGTTAAGTGTTCACATACTTAGATTATCTCACATTTCACTATCTTTCTTATCTATTAAGCACACATAGTAGAATAAATCACAAATGAATATATATATATATATATATATATATATATATATATATATATATATATATATATATATATATATATATATATATATATATATATATAAAACGGCACCCCTAGGCTCACTAGCGGTGCATGCATACTCTGCTATCAAGTCCTAGTACATCACACACTGTATAAAGGACTGTTGGTTCTGTATCTCTCTCGAACCATAAATACAAATCACATACATTGAAGTCGAATATAGTTCCAAGCCTGTAGGCTACACACACATCTACGTACCCATATGATCGCCAGCTTATATTTCTCACAAATAGGCCTTTCCTAGGTTTTATATTCTAAGGTGCAAGTAAAAAATCCCCCCAAAGGCTCATCAGGATATGATTGTCTCAACGTGGAAACCTCTCATGATAGCAAGTAGCGTAGGTCTGTCATACATATAAAAATCATACAATAGGTATACACACATAGTATATATTTGTTTCATCGGTATAAGCATATGAATATCTTATATCATAAGTCCCATACATAGTTTATTTATATCCCGAATATTCCACATCATAATTTTACTTTTAGCATATGTTCCCAAGAATATCTCACCACTCGAAGTGTGTCCATTATTCTATACATAATATCAGTAGGTAACTCACTCATATCCTACTATTCTAAGTCATCATTTCCCACGAATTCCTGTGGATCGAATTATTCTTCAAATTTGTTTTTTCTCTCAATTAAGCCTAAATAATTTAGCCTTTAAATCCCCCCATAGGGCCAAGCCTAAAACCTAACCTAGGCCTACTGGTACATCAATATAATCCCTATTATATTTAAATTTTAATCCAACAAATGAATCCCGAACATTTCCCAAAGATTCTAAACCAAAGAAGAAAAGCAACAAAAATTTTGGCAGCCAAATCGATTCGGCCTCGTCTGAATCGATTCGCCCCCTATAGATTTTGTCTTCTACCTTTACAAAGTTATGGGTTTCCTCCATTATTAACCTCTAAAACTCCAAGATTCATTCCCAAACTCCTAACAAATCATCCTAAACATTATACTAACATCTAAGGGTGATTTCTATTGTACAAGAATCAATGAATCTTCAATTAACATCAATAAATTTTATAATTTCCAATTAATCTCTTGAAAACCATAGTTCATCATTTTTGTTCAAGAATTCCTGTAAAACCCAATTTTCTTTACACATGAATAATCCTAATTCATAGATTTCGTTCTACATATATCAGAGGGCTCATCCTAACATGAATTTCATCAAAGAACATAATTTAATTCTCCAAAAATTAACTCAATCTCTACATAATAATATGAATATTCATCATGTACTAACATGGATATTATATATTCTCAGAATTTTCTAGTTTAAACACTTGCCTTATGCAGTAGGTCTGATCCTTTGTAGATAATGGTTATGTTTTCATTCATCTTTCTACGCAACGGTGGTGTTTGTGGTGCTAGGGGTGCAACTATGGTAGTTCTAGCCATTTGGAACCTCTTCTCTTCTTCCTCCTATGCCTCTCTGTAACTATATGATTTATAACCCTACAAGACTTCTCTTATCAGATGATATTAACCTCCTAAATTCGTAGGTTTAATTCCCCCAGAAATACAAATGACTAGAATACTCCTTTGGGGTGTCAGTTTGGCCTAAAAGTTCCCCGGGACCGAAACTAAACCCCCGAGTAGACTTTTCTGACTATTTCGACCCTTTCACACACTTTGGCGCACTCTAAATGACCATATGGATGAATTAAAAATAAATTACTTTTTATTCCCTTAAATTGATTCCCGACACGACTGACACGTGCGTCCTGACTAAATTAGTATAACTGTCGTATTTTTCACTCACAAAATTTTTAATATTTTCATAATCTCACATTATTTTATTCACTAAGTAATATTCAATATAATTTACATCAGTAAATACTAACCCTTGTCTCGCTAGTTAATATTATTTTAATACGGATCAATTTTCAGTAAATTTCCCATATTTAATTTAATAATCCCACATTTGAAAATCATAAAAATACGGGGTATTACACTGATAAATGTAGATATGTGGGATATTAATGTTGCCTCTTTAAACGTATTTTATGATGATTAATGGGACAGTGATTGGGAAACTTAGGACAAAGCTGGTGACATTGAATGCGACCCCATTCCATACTCTGTTATTACTCCTCCTCCCATTTTAGGTGAATTTTTCTCTATCATTGCTTAAAGACCTACTACCGTGGTCAAAGAACCTCAAATTGAAGATTAATAGGACTCTAATGAAGCTGTAAGCATTGGGTCTTGGGATAATTATGTGGCCAAGGTTAAGGAAGTTGAGCCCAACAACAACAAGCCTATTGAGTCAAATAATTACGGCCAATATTCCACTTTGGTTCATGGTGGTCCTTTACCATGTCTTCCTCTTCCATTTGCATGGGAAGCATACAATCATTATCCCCGTGACAAAATAAGCTTTGGTCATGGCCATATCCTCACTCTTCCCTATTTTCCACTTGAGTATCAGATATTAGGTGACTTACCCTATCTTTACTTGTGATCTTAGGGAAGCTTATGTCTGGTCAAAGACAAAACAACTTTTTTTTCTTTTAATTCCAAAAAATCACATGCCTAAACCTTTTGTTTTACTAACATTGTGTCACTTTTAAAGTCCTACGATATGGTATCTGAGAAAGCGGGATGTGATACCAATTTGAGAAAATGCAATATTTCACTAGATTAACTTATTTAATTAGAGTCAATCTTCAATCCAATTTTAAATAAACCCTAAACATACAACTAGTGTGATTGAAAGTGATAAATCTATCTATCATGCAATCCAAACAATCACAAACACTGGTTCAGGAATAATTAAATTCAGAAAAAATCCCCGTAGGGCAAAACCTTTTATTTCAATAATGTTTGCAAATCGTAACTTACAACACACTAGAGAAATCTGCAATAAATTTCTGCAGAAATGCACATAGACCGTAGCCTAGAGCTAACAATGAATCCCTCGGGAATCATAAGAATCGTATCTCCTCCTTGAGCAGTGAATACCTTTGAGTATCCCCAAGTCAGTAGTAGAGATAGCACTGCACAAGAGTAAACTTCGTGACAGAAGTGTTTAGGTTCTAAGATGATTAACAAAAGTAATTGAGATGTATTTGTGTGAATCAAAAAGGTTTTTAGTCCAAAAAAGTGAAGACCTAATTGCAACAATTATGAAAATTTCGTAAAGTAAACATCTTAATTGAAAAGCTTCACGAAACAGGTATTTATAGGCTAACAAATTTTTTTTGAGGCGGCACATCTCGTTCGAATGACTTCCCTATGTAGTTTGAACGACATTAAGATGTCATTTGAACGACCCAAGAAATGACATATAAAAAATCAATCCAGTACGATGTCGTTTGATGCACAAATAAAATGAGTTATCTCATGACCTATCTAACGACATATCATGTCGTTTGATCATGTCATTTAAATGACACTTTCTTGTCGTTTGAATAAAAAATAATATATTTTAAAGTTCGCCTATAGGTCTTTCAGAAAACATTTTAAGTTAGAAAAATGCCTCATTTTGATTTAAAACAGTTTAGAAAAATATCTCAATACTCAGTAAAAAAATCTAAGTAACTTAAAATGAAATCTATACCAAAGTACTCCTGTCGTGCATATGTTAAAGATGTTTGATATTCGGATCCGTCTTGTTGAGTGTGTGAACGCGAACTTCCTTTAACGGTTGTAAGGGGATATGACATACTCAATGTAAACTATGGACTACGAAAAATATGTCCTCACAAATCTCCCCCTATGTCCATGACGGTATAAAATAAAAACATCTGAATTATCAATTAAAATATCCTATACAAATCTAATACCATCCCATGAACCCAAAAGTGGAAAGATAGTAAATATGAAAGTCTTCAAATATCTTTAACTTTCAAATCTTCAACACTTTTTTCTTTCCTTGCTCTTCTTTTGTGTGTTGTGTGCTTTCCAAAAGATCATCGAAGTCCTACACACAATAAACAAAGAAAATACCTTCGTGACGTAATGTGTTTAAAATGAGATAAACATAAATAAATTATCAGATCAAGTTAAATCTCAAATCTCCCTCATAATTCAAACTCTCACTCCCATATAATGATTCGTTCTCCCCCTTTTTATTTGTCCGAAATAAACAAGGAAAAGAATAAAATGAAAAAAGATGGAGTGCCATGACAAGCATAACCAATATCACAATCATATATCAATTAAACTCATGTAAGGATATACTCAAAAGGTTCCACAATATTTTTGATTTTTCAAAATGTTCTAGCTGTTGATGTAAAAAACTAGATTAGGTCTAATTATTTAATCACAGATAATATATGTAAATTAAATAGAGACAAAAAGGTTTTTAAAGTGGTTTGGCTATAAGGGAAAGCCTACGTCCACTATGTTTATTATTGCCTTGTATTCTGTCTTGCCTTTTGTACTTTTGAATGACTTGAACCTGCCCTTGATGAAGGAATTACAATGTATTTATAGTCTTGCAAGGATATAGAGAGGTAGAATGTAAAAAGGTGGAATGCCTTTATAAATTAAGCATTTACACTAGTACATAACGTCCATAATGCACTTAGTTGTTAGCGTTATGCTGACGAAGTTGGTCGGTCTTCCAAATGTTGGTCGACCTTCTTGGGGTTAGTCGGCATTCTGCATATTGGTCGGCCTCCCAGGTCTTGGTCAACGAGTCTAAATCTGGATGACTAGGATTCTTTCCATGTTAGATGACACATGTTCATCTCTGATTGGTCCATGTAGGTGGATAATTTTGGTATCAAGCGAAGCCCCCAATGTTCCATGTTTGATGCTCACTTGAAAGTATGGGGCATTTAATCTTGGTAGTAGTTCGGGCTACCTTTTTTATGCTTGGTCGGTGGACGACTTCCCACACTCGTAAACTTTTATTGGTATTTCTAGTAACATGTTTTTCCAATGGAATTTTTGTAATATTCAGAACTTTAACGAACCTTCTTAGGGTAAATATGTCATTTTCGTTGTCGCCATAATTTCAATCGTCGTTTCACTTTAATCATTACGTTCGCCAATTTTTGAGGCAATCTATAAAAGGCGGTAAGTTTCCAGTTGTCTCTTACCTCAAACCTTCTAAGTTTTTCCTGCAAATTCTTAAGCTTTCATGCGATTGTTCTTCCTATCTTCTAGTTCTTGTTGAATCCTTAAGTTTTTGTAAGAATCCTTTCCTTATCTTTTTTTCGTATTGAATCATGGTTTACGTTGTTGTCTCTCTAGATGAGTTTAGAAAGGAATGGGATATACCAGACTGGGTAGACTTGGAGTTCCTTAATCCTCCTGTAGATGTTTTCTCTTTGTGTGATATCCACTGGGTTCCTTCCTTGTTCATAGTTGAATGCGGTTTCACTTTCCCCCAAAATCGATTTTGTTTAGAGTTTTATCAATACTTTGATATTGTACATGCTAGAGTATCCACGAACACCTGGATAATAGTTAATGGTGTCCATAAGCTTAATCAAATCCATGGGACCCATATCGGTATCCCTGAGATTATGTTCCGTTACAAATGGGTCATTAGTGACAGTACATATTATTTGAAGACTAGGTCTGTTAATAGAGCTCTTGTTGTCAATTTTCCTGACTCCAATAGGAACTACTTCGATCATGGTGTTATTGCCAAAAATTGTTAATATGTACCTCTTAAAGGAGGTGAAGTATACAATGGACCAAGATTCCCTCAAGAGGGTCATGACATAGGTTGTAATATATTTTATATGTTCATATTGATGAATCATGTACCAATATATTATCTAATATTTGTTGTTTTTTTATTTCAGTTGAGAATAAGAGAAAGTGTCCCAAGGAAGGTGACATTAAACTTGACGAGCTTAAGTTCCTTTGGGGCATACATCAAAGAATTACTGAGGAGCAAACTAGGTAGGCTCCATACCTATTGAAGTACAAGAGCTCAATCAAATTTTTTTATAGCTCGTCTAACAACCGATGTACCCTCCATTGTGATTGATTTTGACCAAGACCTTGTGTCCACTTCATTTGTCATTACATCTTGTGGTGGTGAGCTTTCTATTGTCCCCTATTCTTCTTTTAATTAAGACCTTCCTCTCTTAATGAGTATGGGAAAGAGGAAATTTCCCAATCTTCTTGGGGATGTTGTTGTTGGCACCACTAAGCCTATTGATAGTGGCATGTTAAAAAAGAAAAATGATGTTGGTAATAATCCCCCAGCCAACAAGGTTGATGAATCTCTTCTGAAACGAATGAGGAGAGGCTCTACTGACAAGCAGGTTAAGAAAGTTATTGATGTTGACCAACAGAGCTTGGTCGATGTTACCCCATCTGGTACTGGCTCCTCTGTAGCCATAGGTCCTGGCTTGTCCAAGAAATTAATTAAGTCTGGTACTCTTCCAGACCACCATGGTGCTGCTTCTTCTATGCCTCAGCTTAAAATCTCTGAGAGGTCTGTTCAAAGCCTTGCGATGGTGAGTGTAGGGGGTGTCCCCCCTTATATGGATGATTAACGTAGCCGAGTGAGTTGACTGTTTATAAAGAAATATGTCTCACAAACACACTTCGAAGACTCTATATGCAAGTGGTTCACAGGACCCACCTCGAGGACTCTTTACAAGCAAGTAGCTTATAGCGCTCAACCTCGAAGAGCCTCTAATGGACCTGGCTCGAAGGACTTAGTTCGAAGAACAAAGGTCACCCGAATGACAATAGTAATAAGAAATAAAATATTGTATTATGTACTTTATCTAATGAATATATATGTTGAGTGGGGTCTCTTGGTACCCGCGAGGGACCATGCCTGGTAGGGCATGGGAGGGCTTTCATGACCTATCAAGCAACCTCCTCTTGGGAACTTCGCAGGAACATGGTTTCGAGGATTGAGAATAAGGCAACGTTGGGAACTATCAGCAACCCTCTTGGCACACTTCGACAAAACTTCACCTAGGACAAATGTCACCCGAGCCCACTCATTGCTTACCTATTCGAGTGAACCTCCTCGAGTCATTCGATCTACCTCAATACTTTCCCCCTCGAGGTCACCTCCTCGAGGTACCTTGGGTGCCAGCCCGTCTAACTGACATGACTAGATACCAAACAATAGCCACTGTTTGAACCACTTCCCGACGTCATAGCGTATGACGTTTAAGAACTCAAGAATACAACACTCAAGTGCCTTTATCCTTAGGATGGAAAGTCTAGTTCACCAAATCTGACCGTATAGCCATCCTAGAGTAAGCCTCAAGCTGATAAGTCATATCCTTCATTAATGACTTCGATACTTCCAACCAATAGAATGTTTTCTTGCCAAAACTAACAGATACCATGCATTAAATTAGTTTCTCATGCATTTAATGCACCAGGCCAAAGGGATCGAGGGCATGTTGACTCGAGCAACCTCTCCCTCCATATAAATAAGACCAAAACAAACAAATCAAAAGAGAGAGGATCCAGAGCCTAGGACTACTGCCCAATTTTCCTTATGCCAGAGAACTCTTGCGAGAGGATTAACTCCCATACACATTCAATGAACCTATAATGTCACATTAAATGAACTTGAAGTTCTTGCCTTGTCTTTATTGTGCCGGGAGTGCTTGTTCTTTCTCTCTCCGACCACGCTACCTGTTAGTCCCATTCATTTATTGTGTTAGCCCTATATTGCTGATGTCAATATGTTCATTAATGTAACTTTGAATATTAAATATCTGTGTCTCTGATTCACCTGTGGATCTGACCTATACTTCATATCTAGCGGTGTTACTCCCGATCTTGATAAGGGGTTACGCCTCACTTAATACTAACGGTATTTGAAGAACCCACAACTTACATTTGGCGACTCTGCTAGGGAGGTATTCTCTTTTAAAAAGATGCCATAGGATAACACCATTAGAAACATTGATTTCGACGCCATACAATGTGAAGAAGAGGCAAGTAACGCTGCATTGCCTGAAGCGGGGAGAACAATAAGGATATAGCCTAGCGCACCTGGCGTTGGTATCACGGTGATGATGGACACGCAAGGGAGAATAGGCTAGGCACAGATGCATGGACTGATGGGTATATTTGCTGAGTTCATTAAGACTCCGGTAGCCCAGGTAATGTTGGGAGCCACGATGGGGGTGAGTCCTTTTACCACACCGCCATCCAATATACAAGCTCTAACTGTTATTGGAGGGGTGGCGATGACTAGTTTCGTTAACACTCTCCCCGCGGTTCCACCTGTGACAAGGGAAATGACGTTGAAAAATGGGGTAGTGACTCCAGCTGTCCCAGCTGTCGTGGTAAGTCAAGGTGTAGGCGTACCAACGCCGTCGTCAGCTATCCCCTCGCTAGCCAGTTTAGAAGATATGAAGAAAGAGCTTCAAAAGTTTATAGATGTGTCTAAAGGAGAAAACTCTTCCATATACGATGACTTTCGTACTCCCTACCCAAAGGAGTATAATAACGAGCCCTACCCAGTGGGATATATTCCCCTAATCTATGAAAAGTACACGGGAAAGGTGCAAATCCCAAGGAGCATGTGAAGAGGTTCATCGAGAACTTGGAGGCCCATTACAATGACAAAAAGTTGAGGCTAAGTGAGTTCTCAAAATCCCTGACAGAGAAAGCGTACACATGGTACTCCCACCTAGCTCCGGGTAGTGTAATTTCTTGGGAGGAGTTACACATTTTAATTGTGTAAAAGTTTTTCTTAGTTGAGGACGAGTTCACACTCACCCAACTCGCACGCGAGAAGCAGAAGCCATGAGAGGATATTGTGGCCTATATCCTAAGGTTGCACGAGCGCTCCCTAGACGTGAGGGAGGAGCACGAGAGGATAAGATTTTACAAGTATGTGAAGAAGGCTTGCTGCCCGAATACATATGTCACCTGATTAACGAGATAAGAGAAGGTACATTTGCAACCTTTTTGAAGGCATGAAGGAATATCACATTAGTGGTAAAACCCATAATACCACCTCCCTCTTTTCCCAACTTGCTGAGGAGGCCAAAAGTTACCTCGGGAAGGGGAAAACCCTCGAGGATCAACTACGCAGATGATGGGGGCAGAAAAGGAGGTAATGGCGGTCGAGGAGGTAGAAGGGGGTAGAAGCAATAAGAGACGATTCGAAAACGAGGATGATCCTCCAGAACTACCTTACACGATGGAGCAAGCCTTGAACCTTCACGATCTCATAGTCCATGATAAAGTTTGCAGGCTGATTAATGTCCACGCCGCACCACTTACTCGAGAAGATAGAGAGAAACCCCATTATTGCGCACTCCGTAAAAGGGTAAATCATCCTACTAAAGTGTGTTTTCATTAAGAAGGTTTATTGACCTCCATGTGAAGAATGGAGACTTTAAGTTGCCGCAGACCAATGTAAAAAACAACCCTTTACTTCCCCACGGGGTCCATATGGCTAGCGCCTTCGATGAGGAGGCCGAGCGGTCAATGATGGAATAGTGGCTTGGGGGGAATGACTCCGAATGAACTGCGGATAGAGGCTTCGAAAATTCTCTCAAGGAATGCACTTTCGAGTTGGCTTGCCTGCGTTTAGATGTCGAGACTAGAGATAAAGGGGATGAAGAAGGAGAAGTATACGATGCTGTTGAGATGCTTAGTGGGTAGATGGGAGCTTATGCTCTGGGAGAGGTCAACGCAGTAATAATGTATGATGAGGCTGCATATAGAGAAGTGGAAGAAGTTTACGAGATCGAGGATGATCAGACGGATCCGTGGATTGAGTGTGCAGCTGTGGCTCGCTTGCCAAAATTTACCTGGTTCTTCGACCAGGTTGGCCTTCCTGATGATTCCCGGATGGAAGTTACGAGGGCCAGTCTGGAGATTGTAAAGAAAAATATGGCCCCACATTTTAAATGGAAGGGGCCTATGGATAAATTGGTGAATAGATATATCTCAGAAGTCATATTCTCGGAGGTAGATAGGATGATCAGGTACCCACACAATAGACCTTTGTATGTTACTGCATCGGTGAATGATTGCATTTTCTCATGAGTATTGTTGGATGAAGGGGCATCCATCAACATAATGCCTGTGGGATCCTTCTATGCTATCGGGTTGTTGAAAACGAGGATAGTGCCCGACCCATTGGCAATATCGGGTTATGATAATCAATCCTCCAAGTTGGTGGGCTACGTCAATGTGGGCATTACGATGGGGAATATCACTTCCCATATTAAATTCCACGTCATGAATTACGAGCCATTGTATCAATTGTTAGTAGGTAGGGTATGGATGCACAACCATGGGTTGGTACATTCCACATATCATCAATATTCTAAAGCAAACATAAAGGGTAAGGAGGTGGTGATATAAGTGACCAAGAAACCTTTTACAAAGGAAGATGCCCATATGGTGGATGCAACTTTCTATACCGATCTGGTGGAAGAATCTACTATGGTGATAAGATATACCAGGGGGATAAGGATCCCGTCAACTCGAGAGAAGGTGCGGGCACCTGCTCGAATGATTGTGACTTATGAAGAAGAACGTGATCTAGGGGCAATAAGGCCCCCCAGCCTGTCAAGACAGCTTCGTGATCGGATGACCCCGCGAATTGATCCCATTGAGCACTAAATGCAGACACAGAGCGTTCTTAGTAGGCGAACGATGAAGGAGGTGGATGAGAATCATAGAAAGAGACCCTTCCAAAGAGACACAGCTCGGTAGTGCAAACGGGTTATTTTTCCTAACGACAGAATTATTTATAGATTATGAAGGTGTGAGCGGGCAACCTAGAGACTGGACGATGAAGCTGACCCAGTGTATGAATGCTTCTTGGTAGATAACCAGGGGCAATGCCTAGTAATTGATAATTCTGGGATCCAAGAGTTTGTGGAAGAAGTAGAGGAAGAGCCGGAATGTATGAAAGATGGCCCTAGGCCACAGATCTAGGAGTTGGAAAAGATAGATTTGGCTAGGGAGGGTGGGGATTCGAATCCCATTTTCATTTCAAAGGACTTGGAAGGAGACACTCAAGAGGGGTTAATCAAACTGTTGGTAGAGTTAAAAGATGTCTTCGCATGGAAGTACAATGAGATGCCTGGGGTTGACATGGAGGTAAGTTGCCACATATTGAATGTCTTGCCCTCGGCAATTCCAGTTAAACTGGCCACTCGAACATACAAAGTAGAGTTGGATTTGAAGATCAAGGAAGAAGTACAGAGGTTTTTTCGTGGTAGGGTTTATAGTTTCGATACAACACCCGATATGGCTGTCCAGTATTGTACCGGTGGGAAAGAAAGCCAAAAGCCAAATTAGGATAAGTGTAGATTTCACAGATCTGAACCGGGCATGTCCGAAGGATGAGTTCCCACTACCTTCCATTGACAGCTTGATTGACGCGACAGTGGGTCATGAGATGTACAGCTTCATGGACGGGTATGTGGGTTATAATCAAATAAAAATGGATCTAGCTGAAGCGGAGAAGACTACCTTTCGAACACCCTTGGGCAATTTCATGTACACGGTCATGCCTTTCGGATTAAAGAACGCATGAGCCACCTATCAGAGGACGATGATGGACATATTCCATGACCTTTTCCACAAGACTGTGGAGTTTTATGTCGACGACTTGGTGACACTACACGAAAATGGTCAAATTGGCACCCCCTTTA
The DNA here is from genome assembly GCA_949130495.1 of Sambucus nigra. Classification (NCBI taxonomy): domain Eukaryota; kingdom Viridiplantae; phylum Streptophyta; class Magnoliopsida; order Dipsacales; family Adoxaceae; genus Sambucus; species Sambucus nigra. The sequence goes on from OX422207.1 coordinate 494,288,337, forward strand.
AGCGCTTAGCCTTATCACGGTCATTGACCGTGACAAAAAAATACTCATTTTTTGTCACGGTCATCGACCGTGACAAGGCCATGACAAAGGCTTGTCATGGTCAATGACCGTGACAATCTTATAAAGTTGTCACGGTCATTGACCGTGACACGTCCGTGACAATTATGGCAGTAAAAAAACCCTCCCTCTTCTTTTTTCCCCACGATTTTGTTCCCTCCATTTCTCTCTCGCTCTCTAGCGGTTGTTCCGTCTCTCTCTACAACTTTGGTATGTTTTCTCTCTCTATTTCTCCTCCATTTATGTATATGTGTATGTATATGTGCGTGTGTGTATATATGTATGTGTAAATGTGCATGTGTGTGTGTGTGGTGTATATATGCTTGTGGGGGGGGGGGGGGGGGGGGGAGGCAGGAGGGCTGGGGGAGGGGGTGTATGTGCGTGTGTGTGTGTGCTTGTGTGTGTATATATACGTGTGTGTGTATATGTGCATGTGTATGTATATGTGCAGGTGTATCTATGTGTGTGTGCGTGCATGTGGTGGGCAGGGGCAGCTGAGGGGGGGAGTGGGAAAGGGCAACGGGGGTGGGGGGTAGGGGGTAGGGTAGGGTGGGGGTGGGGGGTGGGGGGTGTATATGTGCGTGTGTGTGTGTGTTTTTAATTAAATTTTTATTAGTTTATTAGATATTCCCCTCATATTGTAGTGGCCATTGTAGAAGAATTAATTGATTTAATATTAATTGGTTGTTAATTTTTTTTGTAAATTAATAATTAGTGCCCCTTTCATATGCAAGTAAGATTGCCCCTCATTGTAAATTAGTAAATTAATAATTATACTTTAATTGTTAGTTTAATTGATGAAAAGAATTAATTGAGTTGATGAATGAGAAGGAGTATGGGATACACATTTGTTATTGCCATTGCGGTTGGAATATAGTGGATCGATGTTGGGTTGGTTAATTTTAAAAGTGGCATGACCACTGGATTATTATCCATATGGGGGTGGGATTTTTTAACTTTTTTTGAAAATTACTTTGTATAACGAACAATATATATATAGTATGATAATTAAATGAAACATACTTGAAATTACATATAGTGCGCATAGATACTAGCCTTTTAGTTCTTATACGTACGCATTCAATAGCCCTTAGACCCATTCGAGAGTCATTACTCCTGTAATGAGATCTCTCGACTTGTCCCGTTTGGACAGTTTGGGACTGCATAATTTTTGTATAATAATATTCTTAGTGGCTTAAAGTTGTTACTTTTGGGGAAAGTTCTACAGTCGTATCCTAATGTTCTCTGGGTACATACTAGATTGACAAGCGTGACTGTTATTTCAATTGATCAATTGAAATAACACTCACACTTGACAATCTACGCTGTGTACTTGGAGAACTACGGGGATATGCTGCCGAATTTTTCTCAAATCGTAACAATGTGCATGAGCTGTTAAGTATATTACAGAAAAATGCGGTCTTGAATGGGATAGGACCACTCACCCTTTAGAAGAGATGGAGGAAATAGAAATTTCTATTATAAATTGAATTTCAATTTGAAATTTAAAAATTGAATATAAATAAGACATAATTAAATGAAACATACTATAAATCTAAGTTTTGTTTATACTAATCCATGAATATACGCTTCTTACCTTTAATAGGTGATTAGTTGTGGTAGCTGTGATGGGATATCCGAAATACAAAGAGTGGATGGGTGAGACAAATAGAATGGGGGATGTGTTTCGCAGAGATGATAATGAATTTGTGAAATACGCAAAGAGATGTCATAATGATGAAGAGTTTCCGTGTCCGTGTGCTAGGTGTAAGAATGGTAAGGTGTTTGAGTGGAAAACAGTTGAACTACATTTGTTAAGATCGGGTATGCAAGATAGTTATCGATTTTGGAGTTTTCACGGTGAATTAAAAGTTCCTTTTGTCCCCGAACAACCTTCACAACAACCTTCAACAAGTAGGATAGATGTAGAAGGGGCCAACGTAGATCATAATATGTTAGAGGATTTAGTTGATGATGCGTGCGGAGTTTATGAAGCATAGGAGAATGATGTTACTGATGATGTACAAGGTTCAAGTGCTCGTGAAGATATCACAATAAACCTTGACGATGACTACCAAAGTTTAAAATTTAAGGCCACCCAACCGTTATACTCTGACTGTGAGAAAGATCAAACAACTTTACATGCCATGGTTGATTTGCACAGTTTGAAGATGCAGTACGATTTATCTAACAATAGCGTGACATGAATTCTAAAATGAGTGAAGGGGTTACTTCCCAATGAGAATACGCTTCCAAATACTTATCCTGTTATAAAGAATAGTTTGAAAGGTTTTGGAATGAAGTATAAATCGATTCATGCTTGTGTGTATGACTGCATACTATACCGAAAGGAGTATGAAAATCTCGATCGTTGTCCGATTTGCGATGAACCTAGAAATGTCCAATCTACTAGCAAAGAAGGCACAAGCTTAAAAGTGCCTCAAAAAGTGTTGAAATATTTTCCCGTTGGGTCTAGATTAAAGCGATGTTTCACAGTACCGTGGATAGCGGAGGCAATGACTTGGCATGCTAGGGTAGAAGTAGGGGGTAATCTTATGCATCATCCTATTGATTCTACAGCTTGGAGGAGGATGAATTATGAGTATCCTAATTTTGCTCGAGAATAGCACAACATTCGTTTGGCTATGCAACAGATGGTTACAATCCATTTGGAAATCTAAGCACCAATCAGAGTGTATGACCAGTGATCCTAGCCCCACTCAACCTCCCTCCTTCACAGTGTATGAGACCTAAATTTTTGATGATGTCTTTGTTGATACCTGGGCCAAAGGCACCAAGTGATGACATTAACATCTACCTGGCTCCTTTGGTAGAATAATTAAATAAGTTATGGGAAGAGGGTGTGCAATCATTTGACTCTTTTAGAAAAGAAGAATTTATGCTGAAATCTATGTTGATGTGGGCAATTCATGATTTTCCAACTTATGGGACATTATCCGGTTGAGTAGTACATGGTTATTTGGGGTGACCTATTGGTAGAGAGGAGACTGAATCTCTTCGTCTATCCTTTAGCTCAAAAAATGTATACCATTGCCATAGGAGGTTTTTACCAAAGGCTCATAGTTTTAGATTTGAAAAAGGTTCCAATTTTTATTAGGAGGGGTTGAACATAGGCTACCGCCAAGATAACTTTCATGTTCAGAAATTGAAAGTAAATCTTCTGAATGTGGCCCTAATATGCCAGGTAAGAATCCAAAATTTATGCTTTATTGGAAGAATAATCCGGTGTGCCATGTATTGGATGTGATGCATGCAGAGAAGAACTTTGCTGAACATATTGTGGGCACTTGCCTTGGTGGGAGTCATTCGAAGGATGGAGAAAATGCACGAAAAGACCTTAAATCGTTGAAACTTAAGCCACAACTATGCTTGAAAGAAGATAGTAGGGGAAGGACAATAATTCCCCCTGGTGCGTTTACTTTGACGAGTGGGGAAAGGAAGGTGATTATAGACACAATATATAATTTGAAGGGCCCATCTAATTTTTCTTCTAACTTGCAAAGGATTGTGAATTATGCTACTCATGATTTACATAAGTGTAAGTCCCACGATTGGCATGTGATCATGCAATTGGTTACTCTATTGTTTAAACACAATTTCTCCAAGCATAAGGATTTGCGGAGGGCTATTATGCAAATTAGTATTACCTTCTCACTCTTATGTGAGAAGTTAGACAATCGAGAACACATAGTGGACGCAAAATTGGCGGTGACCGAAGCGATTTGTGTGTTGTAGAAGTACTTTCCCTCAGCATTCTTTGACATAAGTGTTCACTTGTTGGTACATCTATGCGACGAGGCACTTCTTTGTGGTCCAGTTAGATATCGGTGGATGTATCCGTTTGAAAGATTGATGAAAGTTTTTAAAGATTACGTCAAAAATACGTGATACATTGCAAGATCAATTGCAGAGGAATACATCACCGTGGAGTCATTAATATATACTCGGGAATATATGCCTGACTCGACCAGCGTTGATGACACTGATGAGTGTGTCGATGATGGTGGTCATGTGATGGGAAAATGAGTGAAATTAACGAGTTTGCAACATGAACAAGTAGCTCGTTATCTATTTGACACACATGAAGATGTCGAAGAATGGAAAAAGTAAGTTTAAATTATTTTAATGTTTAACATTATTTTAGAATATTTTAGATTATTTTAATGTTTAACATTATTTTAGAATATTTTAGTAAGTTTAATTTTGTAATATGCAGAAAATATGAAGCCCGTGAGAACAATAAAAGACAAAAAATAATGGTATAATCAGATAGCGAATTTAGGCTGTGGTTGTCACAAGATGTAATTATAATGAAAATGGTCGTTATATAACGTTACATTACACTCAAACTTTACAAATAATCTAATTAATTTATCTATATTCTCAGCTCTTAAAGACGGGTGATGCGACATCAAGGCTTGCTCTTCTAGCCACTGGATCCTTGTTCATGGCACAAGAGTACAAAAAGTATCGATTGAACGATTACGTATTCGGCGCAAAAGTGTATGAGGAAATTACAAATGTACAGAACTCAGGCATTTCATACAAGGCTCTTACTTTCTTTCGAGCGAGCGCAAAAGATAAAAACCTCATTGAAGTTGAAATGACTTACTATGGTGTAATTCGAAATATATTTGAATTGGATTATATAAGCTTCAAAGAGGTTGTATTTTACTGTCACTGGGTAAGAGTTGAGGATAAAAATGCTTGTAAAGTTGACCCTATCACCAATTTGATCATGGTTGACTTGTCCAAGTTGAAGAGCAACGACTACGTGAGCGATGAGCCGTTTGTTTGTGCATTTCAAAAGGTTAACAAAGTGTTTTACTCAGAGTATATCAACAATGAGCCGTGGTCAATTGTCCTACACGCGCCAAAGCGTCTAAATAGTAGTGTGGATGACTTGGCTGCTCCTAACGATTATATCAATCCATTTTTTATGATAACCCGAATTTGAAATAATTTTTTAATTTGTAATAAATATTACAATTTGTACTTTATGAATCCGTTTTTAATGCTTTTAATTGATTTGCACTTTATCATTTTCACTCTTGTGTAGTGTGCATGTGTGTGGGCAGTAGGGGTGGGGGTGGGGATGTTTCAGATTTTTAGTAATTGTACATATTATTAGCTAGATCCTGTTGTTTTGGAATTCAGAATTGAGGTGTTAAAGAGTAACAATTCATTTGGATTTGTAGTAATTGTACATATTCGCATGTCTTCTTCTAATTCATTTTGATTTGTACTAATAACAACATTTTTTATAGCAAATGTCTCCTTCAGGTATTAAGGTGAGGATGATGATGCTGATTGTGATGATGTCGTCTGGGCTCGGTGGTAGCGGAGGCGAGGGGGCTCCTCGGCCCCTAGGCTCCCCAAATATGGAAAATTGGGGATGGACATCGAGAACAAGATGGGGCTATTAGTGAGATCCCTCGAGCTGATAAAGATGATCATCGGCCCGGGGTACACTAGTTGGAGGGAGGTGCCAAATGAGCTCAAGTTAGCTATTTGGGTGGCACTACAGGTAATGAATTTATTTTTATATTTATATGAATATTTCAATTTCAATTTCGATTTCGATTTCATTTTATATTTATATTTATATTTATATTTATTCGCAACTAACATTGTATCTTTTGGATATGAAAAATTCAGCCAGGATCCAAAGCTACGCGATTCCATCTTGGAGTAATTGAGGGAGCAACACAAGACGTGGAAGAAAAATATGAGGACCCGATACTTTGGGAAGACCCTAGAGTCCGTTATCCGAATGCGTGAATCCGTTCCACCTAATGAGCCGATCTCATTGGCAAAATGGCCAAAGTTCATTGACAATGAGATCGGGGAGCGAGAATTGGCATCTAGCCAATCGGGGAGGGAAAACCGAGCAAAAAAGATGGACCTGCACTACTCCGGTCGGCCATCTTACGCCGAGGTGGAGCATAGGATGATGGTAAGATTTAATTTATCTATAACTACAAAAATATATTATTCTGCATTATTTTACTTTGCGGGGCCGATACTAATCTTACTTTATTTTATTTCAGGGGATAGGGAGTGGCCCTGGGGGTAGGCCACATAGGCTCAATACTTATATGGCTATTCGAATGAAGAAGGGGAAGGATAAGGAGGTGTCCTCGAGCGTCGCGACCACGATTGTAAGTAATCCGACAATTTACTTTTTGTTAATTACGTTATAATTTTTTTATTTACTTATTTTACTAATCATGTGCTTTTTGTCATTTCAGGCAAAGCTTAAGGAAGTGCATGAGTCGCAGTCTAATGCCGACAAGGCATCTTTGCCCATAGACGCACTCAGCCAAGTGCTTGGCGCTGATCGCAAGGGGAGGACAAGGGGGTGAGCTCACGGGTGACCAAATCTAGGATCATCGGATTGGAGATGAGCGACGCCGAAATGGCTCGAATGGTGGACTCGCATGATGCGAAGTTCTCCCGTTTGGAGGTGATGGTCCAAGATATGTTCTCATTCATGAATCGTTCATTGGGTGGAAACCATAAGGGAAAATAAAATGAGAAGGTGGTGGAGGAGAAGTGCAGGATGATGAGGATGTGGACCTCACTGCTCCATCACCGACACGTGCGGACTTTGATGATCCACTCCCCTATTTGTCTCCCTTCAACCGACCTATGTCGACAATTGGTTGGCCGAGCGTGTTTATACTGGACATATTTTATGGCCAGTGGATATGGCGGGGGTTGAGCGACCCGAATACCGTCCAGGGTATGCCAGTTCATGGACGTTTTCTTCAAGACATCGAGTCTAAGGTACTCGTCACGCATGTGATACCCGGGAAGGAGAACTCCCCCTTGTGGTTGCGCGAACAATGAGGCATGATGTATATTACTGGTTGTGTCAATTCGTATATCGTGTGGCCTACTCACCTCCTCAAAGTTAACCTTACCCCAAACATATAGTGACATTATTTGAATTAAATTATTTTAAGTTGTTACATTTGAATTATATTTGGATTATATCGCGATGCATATTGTTTTGAATGTATATTTGCATTATCTCAATTTTATTTGGATATATGATGTTTGAATAAGTACAACGTTGCTATAACATGTACAAATATACTGCTGGGTAGTGACAGTGGCCATACTGCCCAGGAGATTTTTTTAAATTCAGCCCAGAATTATCACGATCATTGATCGTGACAATGTTTTAAAAAGTGTCACGGGTTTGTGACGGTTTATGACCGTGACAAAACTTGTCAAGGTCATAGACCGTGACATGACCGTGACAATTCTAATGAACTTTTCACGGTCAATGACCGTGACAAGTCTGTGATAAAAAAAGTTATCACCCTCAGAATTATCACAGTCATTGACCTTGACAAGTCCAATTTGTCATGGTCAATGATCGTGATAATTCGACAGATTTAGTGTAGTGTGATTAAGTCCAAGAAGGAAGAATCCCACCTAGACAAGGGTATTCGCTTGCTGCAGGAAGTATAAGTTGAAGATGAACCCTCTCAAATGCGCCTTTAGGGTAACGAGCGGGAAATTCTTGGGGTTTGTGGTAAACCGCTAGGGGGTAAAAATGGACTTGGACAAACGAGGAGTCATCCTTGATATGCCAAGACTAAAATCCGCGAAAGAGCTAAAGAGTTTCCTTGGCAAGGTGTCCTACTTAAGGAGGTTTGTCCCGGGGCTGGACGAGGTAACGCTTCCCTTAATGGAGCTGCTGAGGAAGGGCGTGAAGTTTGCGTGGGAAATAATGCACCAAGAGGCCATGGACAAGTTGAAGGCGCTCCTTACCTCCCCTCAAACAATGATCCCTCCAAAGGCATGTACCCCTTTATGCCTATATCTTACATCAATAGAACGGTTCATTAGGGCTTTGTTGGCCCAAAAGAGCAAAGGCATTGAAAAACTTGTTTATTATTTATGTAGAATTATACACGGGCCTGAGGCCAGATACACTAGCATCGAGAGACATTATTTAGCCCTCGTATTTGTAGCACAAAAGCTTAGACACTACATGTTATCATTCACGGTTCATATTGTAACTAGATGTGACCCCGTAAAGTTTTTGCTTACTAGAACCCTATTGATAGGCACGACAGCTAGATGGTTCTTAATCCTCTCAGAGAATGATCTCAAGTGCGTGGTTCCCCAGGCCAATAAAAGTCAGACATATGCAGATTTATTGGCTATTTTCCTATCTGGGACATTCGAACTGCCTGTTAAAGAGATCTCAGGTGATACCTTCAGGCCAATTTCGTATCAGCCAGCCTAGACAAATGGAGTATGGAGTTCGACGGCTCTTCAGCTGAGAAAAAAGGAGGAGTGGGAGTCATTCTTCGAAGAGGGAGTGAAGAGATTCGCCTGTATTTCAAATTAGAGTTTGAATGCTCAAATAACGAAGCTGAATATGAAGCACTGGTCCTTGGGTTGATCGAAGTGCTGGGGAGGGGCATCCAGGTTCTAACAATCAAAAGGGACTCAAGCTTAGTGGTGAAGCAAGTGACAGGAACTTTGCATTGAAGCACATGAGTTTGACACCTTACCGCACGATCATCCAGCGATTATTGGGCCAATTTGAGGTGTTAAAGATAAAAAGGCATCCCCGAATAATGAACAGGCATGCGGATGCCTATGCCACCATTGCGCAAAAGATTGCCTTTGACGGAGATTCAATCGTGTTCTGAATCACAAAGAGAACTGCTCCCTAGACGGTATCTGAGATGCTGCCATCAGAAGATAAATATGACTGGAGAGGTGAGATCATAAAGCTCCTAGAGATAGGGGAAGGACCAGTTAGCTTGGACGACTTGTCACAATACTTTGTTGCTAGGGGCAACTTATATTTCAAAAATAAAGGGGGTTGGTTGTCCAGGTGTGTGGACCCTGAAGAGGCTAATAAAAAATTGATCAAAGTACATGAGAATAGTTATGAGACTATTGAGATCCCCATATATAGGAGGATACAATGAGATGGGTACTACTGGCCCTCGATGAGACAAGAAGTTGCCGCAATGCAAAGAGAGTGCTCAAAGTGCTGCCTTTTCTATCAAGCGACAGAGTGCAACTTCATTGACCAACCGCAAGACTGGAGATAACCCTACGTGGACTTCTTGATAGAGGGAGTAGTGAAAACAGATAAAGAGGATTCTATGAAGATAAGGAGGCGAGTACCGAGGTACTTCGTGCAAGATGGGTGGCTATACCGACGAGGCTATCATGACAGGCCCCTATGGTGCATAAGAGGTGAAGAGGCCGAATAGGTGTTGAAGCAAGCTCACGATCCAGGTCACATTGGAGGAGCTAAACTTTATGACCATCTAATGACCTTTGGCTATTACTAGCCTTCGATGGAGAAAGATTCAACTAATTTTGTTAGAAAGTGCAAAGTCTTCCAGCTACACGGGAATATGATCCACGCTCTTTCAATGGACCTGCACTCTTTATCTACACCATTAACATTCCATACTTGAGCCTTAGATATGGTAGGGGCCATTAACCTTTTGTCACGAGGAAAGATATAGATTTTAGTAGCCACAGAATATTTCATGAAGTGGGCGGAGGCCATACCGCTCAAGAAAGCCACTACGGGGGTAGTAGCTCGATTTATGAAGGAATACATTATTTATCGCTTTGGCATCCTTAAGGTGTTTCTATCGAATAATGGTACTCCCTTCATGAATAATAAAGTGCGCTTGCTCACGAAAAAGTACTCCATCATCCATTACAAGTCAACAGTGTCCTAACCAAAATGCAATGGGCAAGCAGAAGCTACCAACAAGACGCTGGTGAACATTTTGGGAAAGATGCTAGAGGATTTCCCTGGCACATGGGATGACAAGATCCCCAAAGTTCTATGGGCCTATCGAATGACGAAGAGAAAGCTAACAGGGTACACACCATTCTCCCTGATATTTGGGGCAGAAGCTATGCTGTCAGTGGAACTCGAGGTACCTTCAGCTCGTTACAACCTACGAAGTGCTATGCTCCCTCACAGTTTCCATGTATAACTCGAAGCCTTGGAAGAACATAGGGATAATGTCACAAGACACTTTGAGATATATAGGAAGAAGTTATCCAAATCTTATGACCAATTGGTGAGGCTAAGTAAGTTCAAATAAGGAGACTTGGTTCTAAAAGAATGCACGAGACAAATAAGAGGCTTGTCGCTACCAAAGTTTGAAGCAAACTGGGAAGGGCCTTATATCGTTCGAGCAGCCCATGATTCGGGCTACTGCGAGATATCTAAACTGGAAGATAATGTGACTTTAAAATTGAACAACAAGTGGATGAAGATTTATTACGTTTAAATGTATGTCATGTCACTCCTGTTCAATGACTTGCTTTTTGTGTGAAATCATAAATGTACTCTTTAAAGCAATTGGGCTCACCCGTTTAATATAGTCAGAAGCAAAATTCAGGGGGCATATGCTAGATCAACATTTTAATTTCACAAGTTCATGGATTGATTACTTTATTATATTTTATCTAATTAGCATCGACGTGTAAGCATAAATAATAATAAATTATACAATAGAAATGAAAGGAAACACCAAAATTGCCAATCTTTCTTTATTTCAAATAAACAATTGCATTGTGGTTACAACCAAGTAAGAAAAATTCGAAAGTTCACAGAAAAGGGCAAGACCAACAAAAGAAACACTGGATAATGAAGCTAGGGGCATCCATAATAAAACGAAGATTCGCTTAACCAAACAGCTGGTGGTGATGTGGGGGAAGATATTTGTAATACCCCGTGATTTTAATGACTTTTAAAATGGATTATATTTTAAATTAATGGATTTATTGGATTTTATTATAAATTAATTCATTTGGGTTTTATCCGAATTGTGGATATTAAAATGAATGATTCTAAATATTACTTAAAGATACTTAGGTAATATATGAATGTGATGTTATTGATATTGTTGTGAGTTGTTAATTTAGTAATTCGAATTTTTAGTCGGACGCGGTATGGGATGTGTCGGGACTAATTTGTTAAATTAAAAAGGAAACATATTTTTACATCAACCTTATAGTCATTTCGACTGGGTCATTGCGTCTGAAAGGTTTGAAATAGTCAGAAAAGTGTATTTAGATGTTGGTTTTGGGTCCCGGGTCATTTGGAAATGAAAAGACAACCCAAAAGGGCATTTTGGTCATTTTTACAAGGGGATGAATAGTGATTTCGGGTTTTGTCTTATTATAAGTATTTGGAGATTAGTGTACGTAGGTTCATTTCATCTCTTCTACACAATATTGAGAGGTCATCTTCTTGAGAGAGTGAAAGGTTGCTTGGAAGAAGAGAAGTTTGGTTGGAAAGGTGGAGAACCAAAGACCAAAGGTCACCACCACCAACCACCACCTGAAGTGAGCGAAAAAGAGGAGAGACACCTGTGTTATACAACCCCAAAGGATCAGATCTTCATTAGAGGCAAGTTTTTGCTAATTGCAATTTAAGTTTGTATATTGTCCATGTTAGAATAGTTATATAAAGATGAGATTTTTCATGTTTGGAAGATGAAAAGATAGAGTTGTTAAATGGATTTCTGGAAATCGAAAAGATATAGGAATCAAACTCATGTTGTAGGTAGATAGTAAATCACGAAATAACCATAAATCTGTTGAAGAAATGCTGAGAATCAATGGTGTGTTCTTGAAGATATAATGTATATAATTTTCTGGAAAAAGAGGTTAAACATATGATTTTAATTCAAACTCTTGATGATTCTAGGATGTTTAGAGCATTAGAAATCATTCACATATGTTTCTATATCATGTAGTAAGGTTTATGAGGCATTTGGGTAGTTAATATGAAGTTTTGAATGATCAAAAGTGATGAAACCCGTAGTAGAAGAAATGCAGAAAACTGGGTTGTTATCTGGGCGATCGATCGATCGACCCCCTGCCTTCGATCGATTGACCTACCCAGAATTGCTAAAGTTGTTTCTTTTTAATGTTGGTTCTTATCCCAAACCTTTTGTAGATCTTTGGTGATTATTAATTGGATATTATGGGACTTAGGAAGGTTTAGTAAGCCCTAGTTAAGATTCGAATTAATTTGATTGGGATTTAATTGATTAGAATGATGATAATTAAATTGAAAGAATTTCGGTTGCTAGATGCATTTGTTGGATTCTAAGTGGTATTCATGAGGATTAAGGATAGGTCCAGTAGGGGAGATTTAATATAACACCTGGGTAGCCTTTGGGTTACAATTGAATATCAAGGACTGAGTTTAAGCTCATTATTATTGTGCAAGGACTGAGTGTAGTACAAGCGCTTAGTGGTATGGATCCTGCATAGAGATGGGAGTTCAGACCACATTTGGTTGAAAGAGGGGATGAGGTTATCCCGATTGCGTATTGAAGTTGACGGACCTCCACGATCGACAAAGTTAAGTAGTAGTGTAATTGGAGGGGTTCCTTGTTTGGAATTCGATTTGCGAGACGTTCCGCGCATGAACCTTAACGACGTCGGGAGTGGAGAGATATTATAGGATGCGAGGATGTTGATTTTGTTGATAAGTCATATAGTGTGAATGAAACACTTTATACTGTGAGCCATGTGATGATGGTATTCAATCCTAGTTGATCGAAGATGTAAAACTATCGGTTTTAACCCTAATTAAAGGGAGAGTTTAATTCGTAGTAATTCAGAAGATATGATGATATGGACCAGTAGGATAATAGTGATTTCTTACTGAATAAATATGTTGAGGAAAAACCATTTGAACCTTGAGTAAAGTGTGAGGCTCGGGGATAATTAAATGAAGGAAGTAAAGTCATAATATTTTAATACGTAGGATTAAAGAGATATAATGCTACGTATAGGAAGTATCTTAGGGTAGTGTGATTATCTTGTTGATATTATATTATAGGTAGATGATAATGCCTATTTGATTGATTTATGATTTATGTGTATGACATACCTAGCTTACTTGCTATCGACAGGAGGTTTGCGCGTGAGGGCAGTCATATCCTGATAAATCCATGGGATCTTTGATTTGTTGCTCGAGAACATAGGTCTATGAAAGATTTATCGGGGAGTTGATAAGTCCGCTGACTGTGGGAACGTAGGTATGTGCGTGACCCATGAATACGAGAACTATGTTCGCCTCCAATTTATGTGTTGATGTTTGTGGTTCGAGGAATCCTTATCGAACCTTTTGCCTCCTATTTAGCGACCAGTGATGATGGGACATGATAGCAGAGTAATGCATTGCACCGCAGCTGTGACTCGGGGTGCCGTAGTATATATATATAATGAAATGAATGAATGAATGGATACATTGTGGTTAAATTATCTACTGTGTGATAATTGTAGATAACGGTGAATTGAGAAAAAGAATTGAAATAAGTTAAATGAATATTTATGGAAAAGCTTAATACATATTAATGAGAAATAAATCATGTTAATGAGAAATGAATAGGAATGATTATACGAAGTATGGTATGGGACATACGGGGTTATGATATGGGATGGAATCATATTATGGAAACTAGTAAAGAGGAACCATTAACTAGGAGGTTAATAGGAAACGTTAAGCGTGCACTCTAGATGAGAGGTGAGAATAGCAAGTGAGAGTTGGATACTAACATGTACATAATAAATGCTTTATTGCACTTGTTAAATACTTGATGTTTTCAAAATCATTTTCACATCGGGCTCTGACCCATTTCCTTGCATATTATCTTTTCTATTGTACCTTCTATATCAGGTGTCCAGCAGCAGGGACGCCAACCTTAGCAGATTATGACGAGCTATGGAGTATTGCTTAGGCGCTTATCTTCATTTGATTCACAGTATTCTCTTAGTTAGGGCATGTCGCCCAAAGGAACTCAATTATCTCTTTTCTATTTGAGTCAAATACTCTTGTAGTCGTGTCATTTTAATACATTTACTATTGTTGGGATTACTGTATTGGATAATTATTTGGGAATGTTTATTCCAATTGCATCTAAATTCTTTTGAGTTATCTGTTCAGTTTTTATTGTGGTAGAATAAAATATGTTGTGTTATTCTTAAACTAAAAATGGATTTTGTTGAATTATAATTTGGAAAGTTTTTAACACCAGCTTAATTGGGTATTGGGTGAGTTGTAAATGTTTTCGACAATGATGCTATGAATGAGCCAACTGTATATTCTATTTTAATTTTGTATGGGACTGGCCACCCGGTATTTAATTAGGCAGGGTGTTACAGGTGGTATTAGCGCATCAGATTCTAGTGTCCTTTAGTGTCTGTACGGCTTACTGTGTTTTCGTCTTAGCGTTCTTTGATGTAGAACCCTATGTTTAGGATTGTTGATTTCTTTGGTAAGATTCCGTATATATTAGTGAATCTTATTTGCATTCAGACGGGTTCGTACAAGAAGTATGGTAGATGAGGGCCATTGGACGGATAGCGGAGATCGTACTTAGGAGGTTATGAAGTATGTTCGAGTATAATGACCGTAGTCGAGGTCACCCCTATAATGGAAAATTGAGGAGAGTCATCAGTAGAAGTTCTAAAAATGCGAGAATTGGGTGTGGTACCCAACGAAGGCAATATATTCAAAGGCTTGGACATTACTGGAGTGTGGTTAACTATACTTGAAAATTTGGGGTAAAATTTTTCTTGACTCATCGGAGCAAAGTTATAATAGTGTGAGTTAACAACCACCACCCGCGAATGAGGGTATGTTTTCTATCTAAGGAGTTATGAGGCGTATACTGATTTTTGTAGCAATTAATATCGTATGGGCAAAAGGGTTACTAAACTTAGCCTATAGCACTGTTATTTACGTAGACTCACCGAGGGGTTGTGGGACACCTATATTTTACATGTTATCACATGGGTTTGATTTTTATCAGAGAATTACTTACTTTAGGCATGTCCGGTCATGATGTGACTATCGGCGTGGATTAATTTGTGGTATATGAGAACGTATAGCCAACATCTTGTCCTCAATAAGAGTGTAGATGAGTGGACTTTTATTTGAAATCGATAAAACCTGTAGAGAGGTTATAAACTATTGACCAAGGACCTGAGGAGTTTCGATGACTGACTACTTTAGGTAGTAGTGTATCGGGGGGGTTCCTTGTTTGGATTTCGCTTGCGAGACACCCCACACATGAAACTAATAATCGCTGGGAGTCGAAATAAGTTAGGTCTTTAGGATATGAGTTTATAACCTTTGTGATAAATATTATAATGGAAGTTGTACGATAGGGTGTATGGGCGCCCTAGATGGTTGGATTGTAGTATTTTTCGTAATTGTGAAACTGTAAGTAGTTGTAACTTCAAGATGTATTTACTTAATGATTAAGGATCATTTTTCCCAAGGATGGTATAGGGAAGATTGGGTATAGTTTAAATTTGATTCAGTTGGAACTATATGGTGAGGCTTGGGGTATAACATCAATGGGGGATTTTCATTAATGTACTGTATGGGCGGTACAACTTAGATTACTTGCGATGTGAGATTTATACTCAGAGTTGACCTTAATAGTATTATTTGTCTTTCCGAATTTCGGAACAAAATTCAGTTATAAGGGGGGAAGTATGTAATACCCCGTGATTTTAATGACTTTTAAAATAGGTTATATTTTAAATTAATGGATTTATTGGATTTTATTATAAATTAATTCATTTGGGTTTTATCCGAATTGTGGATATTAAAATGAATGATTCTAAATATTACTTAAAGATACTTAGGTAATATATGAATGTGATGTTATTGATATTGCTGTGAGTTGTTAATTCAGTAATTTGAATTTTTAGTCGGACGCGGTATAGGACGTGTTGGGACTAATTTGTTAAATTAAAAAGGAAACATATTTTTTCATCAACCTTATAGTCGTTTCGACTGCGTCGTTGCGTTCGAAAGGGTTGAAATAGTCAGAAAAGTGTATTTGGATGTTGGTTTTGGGTCCCGGGTCATTTGGAAATAATAAGACAACCCAAAAAGGCATTTTGGTCATTTTTACAAGGGGATGAATAGTGATTTCGGGTTTCGTCTTATTATAAGTATTTGTAGATTAGTGTATGTAGGTTCATTTCATCTCTTCTACACAATATTGAGAGGTCATATTCTTGAGAGAGTGAAAGGTTGCTTGGAAGAAGAGAAGTTTGCTTGGAAAGGTGGAGAACCAAAGACCAAAGGTCACCACCACCAACCACCACCGGAAGTGAGCGGAAAAGAGGAGAGACACCTGTGTTATACAACCCCAAAGGATCAGATCTTCATTAGAGGAAAGTGTTTGATAATTGCAATTTAAGTTTGTATATTGTCCATGTTAGAATAGTTATATAAATATGAGATTTTTCATGTTTGGAATATGAAAATATAGAGTTGTTAAATGGATTTCTGGAAATCGAAAAGATATAAGAATCAAACTAATGTTGTAGGTAGATAGTAAACCACGAAATAACCATAAATTTGTTGAAGAAATGCTGGGAATCAATGGTGTGTTCTTGAAGATATCATGTATATAATTTTCTGAAAAAAGAGGTTAAACATATGCTTTTAATTCAAACTCTTGATGATTCTAGGATGTTTAGAGCATTAGAAATCATTCACATATGTTGCTATATCACGTAGTAAGGTTTATAAGGAATTTGGGTAGTTAATATGAAGGTTTGGATGATCAAAAGTGATGAAACCCGTAGTAGAAGAAATGCAGAAAACTGGGATGTTATCTGGGCGATCGATCGATCGACCCCCTGCCTTCGATCGATCGACCTCCCCAGAATTGTTAAAGTTGTTTATTTTTAATGTTGGTTCTTATCCCAAACCTTTTGTAGATCTTTGGTGATTATTAATTGGATATTATGGGACTTAGGAAGGTTCAGTAAGCCCTAGTTAAGAGTCGAATTGATTTGATTGGGATTTAATTGATTAGAATGATGATAATTAAATTGAATGAAATTTCGGTTGCTAGATGCATTTGTTGGATTCTAATTGGTATTCATGAGGATTAAGGATAGGTGCAGTAGGGGAGATTTAATATAACACCTGGGTAGCCTTAGGGTTACAATTTGAATATCAAGGACTGAGTTTAAGCTCATTATTATTGCGCAAGGACTGAGTGTAGTACAAGCGCTTAGTGGTATGGCTCCTGGATAGAGATGGGAGTTCAGACCACATTTAGTTGAAAGAGGGGATGAGGTTATCTCGATTGCGTATTGAAGTTGACGGACCTCCACGATCGACAAAGTTAAGTAGTAGTGTAATTGGAGGGGTTCCTTATTTAGATTTCGCTTTGCGAGACGTTCCGCGCATGAACCTTAACGACGTCGGGAGTGGAGAGATATTATAGGATGCGAGGATGTTGATTTTGTTGATAAGTCATATAGTGTGAATGAAACACTATAGACTATGAGCCATGTGATGATGGTATTCAATCCTAGTTGATAGATGATGTGAAACTATCGGTTTTAACCCTAATTAAAGGGCGAGTTTAATTCGTAGTAATTAGGAAGATATGATGATATGGACCAATGGGATATTAATGATTTCTTACTGAATAAATATGTTGAGGAAAACCCATTTGTACCTTGAGTAATGTGTGAGGCTCGAAGATAATTAAATGAAGGAAGTAAAGTCATAATATTTTAATATGTAGGATTAAAGAGATATAATACTACGTATGGGAAGTATCTTAGGGTTGTGTGATTTCCTTGTTGATATTATATTATAGGTATGTGATAATGCCTATTGGATTGATTGATGATTTATATGTATGACATACCTAGCTTACTTGCTATCGACAGGAGGTTTGCGCGTGAGGGATGTCATATCCTGATGAATCCATGGAATCTTTGATTTGTCGCTCGAGAACATAGGTCTATGAAAGACTTATCGGGGAGTTGATAAGTTCGCTGACTATGGGAGCGTAGGTATGTGTGTGACCCATGAATACGAGAACTATGTTCGCCTCCAATTTATGTGTTGATGTTTGTGGTTCGAGGAATCCTTATCGAACCTTTTGCCTCCTATTCGGGGACCAGCGATGATGGGACATGATAGCAGAGTAATGCATTGCACCGCAGCTGTGACTCGGGGTGCCGTAGTATGTATATATATATATATATATATATATAATGAAATGAATGAATGAATGGATACATTGTGGTTAAATTATCTACTGTGTGATAATTGTAGATAACGGTGAATTGAGAAAAAGAATTGAAATAAGTTAAATGAATATTTATGGAAAAGCTTAATACATATTAATGAGCAATGAATCATGTTAATGAGAAACGAATAGGAATGATTATACGACGTATGGTATGGGACATACGGGGTTTTGATATGGGATGGAATCATATTATGGAAACTAGTAAAGAGGAACCATTAACTAGGTGGTTAATAGGAAACGTTAAGCGTGCAGTCTAGATGAGAGGTGAGAATATCAAGTGAGAGTTGGATACTAACATGTACATAATAAATGCTTTATTGCACTTGTTAAATACTTGATGTTTTCAAAATCATTTTCACATCGGGCTCTGACCCGTTTCCTTGCATATTCTCTTTTCTATTGTACCTTCTATATCAGGTGTCCAGCAGCAGGGACGCCAACCTTAGCGGATTATGATGAGCTATGGAGCTATGGAGTATTGCTTAGATGCTTATCTTCATTTGATTCAAAATATTCTCTTAGTTAGGGCATGTCGCCCAAAGGAACTCGATTATCTCTTTTCTATTTGAGTTAAGTACTCTTGTAGTCGTGTCATTTTAATACATTTACTATTGTTGGGATTACTGTATTGGATAATTATTTGGGAATGTTTATTCCAATTTCATCTAAATTCTTTTGAGTTATCTGTTCAGTTTTTATTGTGGTAGAATAAAATGTGTTGTGTTATTCTTAAACTAAAAATGGATTTTGTTGAATTATAATTTGGAAAGTTTTTAACACCAGCTTAATTGGGTATTGGGTGAGTTGTAAATGTTTTCGACAATGATGCTATGAATGAGCCAACTGTATATTCTATTTTAATTTTGTATGGGACTGGCCACCCGGTATTTAATTAGGCGGGGTGTTACAATATTCTGCTCAAGTTGGCTCTACTCTGTAATAAGGTCAGCTAGATTCTTCTGGCGACTCTCTTGGGCCTGATAGATGGTTTCTAACTCCTGCTCTTTTTCAACCAACTGTGCCTCCGCACGAGCAACTGCCTCGTGAGCCTCTTGCACTGCTTGCTCAATCACCAGCAACTGGGATTCCAGACCCACAAGTTCTTCAGAAACAACCACCTGCTCAAGATGGGGATTCTAGAAGCAGTTATAGACGCTAGGAAGATCATTCCTTTTGAAACTTCACAGCAGCTCCACCAGCCATGTCATGAAAAAACCATCATTGGTTAACGCATTAACCCTACCCAATAAAGTTTTGACAGTGTCAGGGATAAGGGACATAAAGGGGGTGCTAAGAATGTGCTCTAATACCATCGTGAGACTAGGCCCTCCTGACCCTCGGGTGTGGGAGATTTATGCCTTTAAGACTAGGCCTGCCTGACCCTCGGTCATGGGAGATTTATTCCTATAAGACTAGGCCGGCCTGACCCTCAGTTGTGGGAGATTTATGCCTATAAGACTAGGCCCGCCTGACCCTCGGTTATGGGAGATTTATGAAATATAAAGTCCTACATTCTTAGGCCCCCCTGACCCGCGGTTGTGGGAGATTTTGATTTTAAAGGTAACATATTTATATACAGAAGATAGATAGAAGAGTGGAAATACCTTAGGTTGTTGCTCCTCTGCAAACTCGCAAGTGGCCATCTGAACCACGTCCTCCTCTTCAATCACCTCGGGGGAAAACAATGGGGGATGACTTTGAGGGGCATTCACATTCTCCCCAATCTCAGCAACCTGCTTCTGCCTATTCCTCACCACCTCAATAGCATGTTCTTGTTCACCCTCTCCTTGGGAAACTGTAGTTGGCTCAACACCTTCTGGGTTTGAAATCGAAGGCCCGAATAAAATAACAAACATTTGATT
The DNA here is from genome assembly GCA_949130495.1 of Sambucus nigra. Classification (NCBI taxonomy): domain Eukaryota; kingdom Viridiplantae; phylum Streptophyta; class Magnoliopsida; order Dipsacales; family Adoxaceae; genus Sambucus; species Sambucus nigra. Next base: position 494,308,393 of record OX422207.1, read on the forward strand.
TTTCGAAGGTGGAGGCACCACGGGGACAGTTGTAACGGGCGTGGGAGCCTAAAGAAGAAAGAAAAGCAGAAATTGAATTAGAATAATCGAGGGAGCAATAAAAGGGAGAGATAAGTGTAAAAAATAAAGGCTTACCACATGCACAGCTTCAACAACTTTCACATAAGGCACCCCCTTCTTGAGGCCAGCCTGCTCACGCAAAAAAGAGGGGTCAGGATAATATTCGCTAATGGACGCAGATAAAGTATCAGATATAAGTTCCCCTAGGGGGAAATGGGAGATTACCTACGAAGTAGTAAGGGTAGCTCTCTCGACGGGACGATCCTCTCAACGTTCAGCGTGCGCATCAACCTGAAAAGAGACATGGGAATATTAGTATGAAAAGAAGATAAGGAGGAAGATACTTACAGAAAGAGAGGTTAAGAGGCTTACCTCTCCTTCAAACACATCCTCTACAATCTCATACTCCTGTGGAGGCAAGGCAGGTTTTGAGGGAGAAACCATCCTCCTTAACCTATGTCATCGCACCAACGTAGTTTCTTCTTCTTCTTCTTATTCCTCTTATTTTTCCTCTTCTCCCTCTTCTTCGGATTCCTCCTCCTATCCCTCATCATCATCATCCTCATGAACATCACCACTAGACACATGTTCCTCAGCCAAATCCTCCTCACTCGACTCCTCCATTACAAGCTTGAGGGGGCTAATCACTTTCCTCTTTGTACTACCCCCAACAGATTGGGGGTCATAAGAAAACCCACGAGCAGACATCTTGGCTAAAATAAAAGCCCGGTTTTCTTCACTAAAATGTTCCTAAGTCTGGCGAAGACGATCCACCATATGGCTCACTACTTTGGAAATATTTAGGTCAGGAGTAGTAGAGGCTAATGGAGGCAGTGTAATGGTTTTAAGCTTCTTTAAAGGCACCTTTCGAGTGGCCCTAACAGCTACGCCCGTTGAGGCAGCACGAGGAGATTCGGTCCATCCAACCGGCCTCGAAAGACCACGAGTAACATCGGTCGGAAGAATGGAAGGCTGAGTGGTTTTCTTTTTCTTCACAATCGCCTGATCCACAGGCGCTAGGGGAGGCAACTCGAGGGGGGCATTGGTGTTGGCTGTGCTGCAGGGAAAAATAGAAGATTGGGCGGTGCAGTTTCTTAAACCCAACTCAGTGGGTGGAAATCTCTCAACTTTGGGATAACGGGGTTCCTTTAGAAGGTTAGTTTGGAAGAAAACCAATTGGTTCTTCTAGAACACATTAATGTACATCGATGATATTCCTCCTCAATCTCTCTTTCTCGGGATCACAGGGTTAGCAGGATAATGGGCACACAGACTGGCAACAGTAGACGTGAGGAAATTCGAATAAGAAAATGAAAAATTAGTAGTCTTCTCTCTAGTGAAATGGCTTAACAAGGGGGCCCCTTGATCATAGCCAAACTGCATGGCTACCCGATGGGGGCTATATACAAAGTAAAATGATGACCATTCAGTATATGAAGGCAAATACGAAGAAATCAACAACATGGGGACACTGTGCTAGGGGAAATTTTGGGTAAGGGCTTCCTCAATAGGAGCAATGGGATGTTCCTCTTCACCAAAGATTATGAAAAATTAGCTTACCCTAACATGAGGGCGAGGATTGAACCGCTTAACTCGATCAATCAGAGCTATCAGAGGTTTCTTCACACTCTTATTCTTCCAACTAGTAAATACAGGGGACTCTCACATCCTGTGAACCGGGGAAGTGTCCAGCGAGGGCATAATCGGAGAAATAAGCGTAGAGGAACGCCATCAAAAGAATATTGTTGGCATAGTTAGACACATCGAACCTACCAATGCTTTGAGCGGAGTCTGTAGACACACGATTTAACCAAGTGTATAGAGACCCAAGAACAATGGCAGCGAGGGGCATCTTTACACCACAAGTCATTCGAACGGCCATGTTGATCAGGTCTTTGCGAGGGAAGTCATGGGACTTACCCGAAAGGTATACCTTTGATAGCATTACCTATATGTACCCCGCTAACTTAATTTTGGACTCATAGCCTTTCCTAGTTGGAGGCTGCTTAAAAACTTCTTTCCTTCAAGGGTTCTCCCTAGCAGCCTCATGGGATCTAATGACAGCCTTCTATTCAATGAAGTAAAAGTAGCGAATGATCTTAGAGTACGTGAACTTGTTATAAGTGACCATGAAATACTTCACAACTGCTTTTAACTCGCTCCTCAGAGTTTTTTCTTCACTAGAGACAGCCTCCTCGAAGAAGGTGTCAAATCTCGCAGCTTCCAGTCCCAACAGTTCTCACACATCCTCAAGGCTAACAATAAACTCACCCCAGGGTGTGTGACCTATGGCTCCACCTGGACACCAATAGTTGCACAGCAGTGATATTCTTAGCCAAAGTATGATCACCCAAGCACATGGTGCAAGATAAGCCTAAGAGATCCAGTTGAACAGAGTACTTTGCATGGATATACTCCGGCTAAGGGCCCAAACCTTCGTTAGAACCAGAGAACGCCTCAAATTATACCTTAGAATAGGGGAAATCATCACACTCTATAAGAAAATGGGTAACAGTAGTGGTAGGGATGTAAGTGAAGTCTTCAGCGTCTTCACCTTTGTCCATCAATAAGTTTGTCACCTCAGTTAGCACCAAAGCACTAGGAAACCGCTCTACCGTCACCGAGAAATGATCGTTCTTCCCAAAGTAAGGGGCTCGACGGTACCGTGCCCACTGAGCCTAACGTGCTTGGGTGGTAGGAGAGTCCCCCCTAACGGAAAGAGTTCTCTTTACTGATGCCATATCAGATGAGAGAAAAGAGAACAAAAGATAATGAAAAAAGGGGGTCAAGAAGTTGAAGAAGGCAAGAATTTCTTTGATAAATTCTCACAGAAAAGCTTGAACTCAGAAATTTAAACTTGGAGTTGAGTTTGGACTAATGGTGCGTCCCCTTTTATAGGGGCAATACAAAGTTCCAAAAGACAGTAGAAAGATGACGATTGGAAAAGTGCAATGATGGCGTTTCAGAATTATGTGGTTGGCGTATTGGCCAAATGCACATGGTTACGAAAGACCAAGGGTTTCCATGATGATGATTCGGGGATTGATGTGTCGAATGGTTATATGGCCTTCACGCGCTCGCCCTGGCACTTCCACGTGTGATGCACTGAACTGCAAATGACAGCTGCATTTAATGAGGCATGCCTAGGGGTCTTATCTACCTTGGGGAACAAAGAGCTTTGGGGGAAATTTGAATGAACCTCTTTAATTTCCCCAAGAAGGAAAATCATGGATAAACAGAAGTTTCACACAGATATTTCGTCATGAAATAAAAAAATATCTCTACGAAGGGGAAAATGTATGGGGGTGTTCCCCCTTTACATGGATCATTAACTTAGCCGAGTGAGTTAACTGTTTATAAAGAAAGATGTCTCACAAACACACTTCGAAGACTGTATATGAAAATGGTTCAAAGGACCCACCTCGAGGGCTCTTCACAAGTAATTAGCTCACAGCGTTCTACCTCGAAGAACCTCTAACGGACCTGGATCGAAGGACCCAGCTCGAAGAATAAAGGTCACCCAGATGACAACAGTTTATAATAAGAAATAAAATGTTGTATTATGTACTTTATCTAATAAATATATATGTTGAGTGGGGTCGCTTAGTACCCGCACGGGACCATGCTTGGCAGGGCACGGGAGGGCTTTCACGCGCTATCAAGCAACCTCCTCTTGGGAATTTCGTAGGGACATGGTTTGGAGGATTGAGAACACGATAATGTTGGGAACTATCACCAAACCTCTTGGCACACTTGGACAAAACTTCACCTAGGACAAATGTCACTCAGGCCCACTCATTCCTTACCTATTCGAGTGAACCTCCTCGAGTCATTCAATCTCCCTCAATACTTGACCCCTCAAGGTCACCTCCTCGAGGTACCTCGAGTGCCACCCCATCTGACTGGCGTGACTAGATACCAAATAATAGCCACTATTTGAACCACTTCCTGATGTCATGCCATATGACGTTTAGTAACTCAAGAATACAACACTCGCGTGCCTTTATCCTTAGGATGGCAGGTCTAGTTCACCAAATCTGACCATATATCCCTCCTAGAGTAAGCCTCAAGCTGACAAGTCATATCCTTCACTAATGACTTCAATACTTCCAACCAAGAGAATCTTTTCTTGCCAAAATTGACAGATACCATGCATTAAATGTATAATCTCATGCATTTAATGCACCAGGACAAAGGGATAGAGGGCATGCTGACTCGAGAAACCTCTCCCTTCATATAAATAAGACCAAAATAAATAAATCAAAAGAGAGAGGATCCAGAGCCCAGGACTGCTGCCCAATTTTCCTTATACGTAAGAAATCTCGAGAGAGGATTAACTCCCATACACATTCAATGCACCTATCATGTGACATTAACTGAACTTGAAGTTACCGCCTTATCTTTATTGTGCCTGGAGCGCTTGTTCTTTCTACCTACGACCACGCTACCTATTGGCCCCATTCGTTTATTGTGTTCACCCTATACTTCTCATGTCAATATGTTCTTTAATGCAATTTTGAATATTAAATCTCTCTGTCTCTGATTCACCTGTTGCTCTGACCTATACTTCATATCTAGTGGTGTTACTCCCGATCTTGATAAGGTGTTACATCTTACAGTGAGAATTCATCCATTGTATTGTTAATCCTTCTTACTTTATACTTTGTCTTTGACCTCTTGTACTGACTTTGCCTTTCTTATTTGCAATTCTTAGTTGATTTCAACCAGATATTGGATAAGGATGATGCTCTTCGATCTTCTTCAACCGATGTTGATGAGGCTTTTAATGGTCTCAAGAAATCCTTGCTTGACTCCCAACAAGCATTGGAGACTGAAAAGAAAACTTGGGAGAATAAAATAAAAGTTGCTAAAGAATCTTGGCAGAAGTCTATGGATGAGGTTACTGAAGCTCAGAAGTAAGTGGTTGAGATGACAAAGGGCCTAACTGCTAAGAAGGCCAAAAGAAAGAAGGCTAGGGAAAGTTCCTTCAATAAAGGTTGGGATAAAGCTATCACTACTGCCTCTGCTCAGATTGAATATGCAAAGAAGAAATTTTTCAAGGATGTTTTGTCGGCTGCACTGAAGGAGGTCGGCACAGTAGAAAACTCTGAACTCTTTCAAAAATATGAGTCTGGCTCTCCCCCCCAACATTGAAGATAAAGTTGAAGATGATGTTGGTTCTGGGGAGTCTTCTTTGGTGGTTGAGTTTTTAGCTGACCAACTTAAGAATGTTGTTGAGTCAGTCATCGCATCCACCGAGCAAGTCACTCCATCCATCCCTTTTGCCAACCAAGTTGGAGTTGAAACTGATAGAGAGAAGGTGTAGATTTGCTCTACAATTGGCCTTTGTATTTGTTGCCTTTCTTTTATTTCTTTTCTGCTGTACTTGTAACTTCCTTTTATATCAATAAAATAATTTTTCTTTATACTATTTGTTGTTTCTCAGCTAGTGTTATATCGTCTTTTATTGTTGATTAAATGTTACTTCATTTTTCTAGTTCATGGCCAAGATGGAACAGATCTCTTCTAATGACTCCGAACTACTCAAGCGCTGCAATAGTTTATTTAAAGATGGTCACATAACTTTGCCCAAGGAAGATTTATCAAACTTGCTCAGGGTTGATGCTACTGATCAAGCCGAGGATGCAAATATTTATCTCAAGTTTCTTCTTGATCGGGCTGTGGCCAATAACGTGGCTTACTTTGAAATGATTGAAGAACTTTAAGAGGAGCATAATGAATTCAAGGCTCTCCTTCACGCTGATTATGAGGTTAAATACAAGGCTTTAAGTGGAGCTCGAGGCTTTGAGGAGAAGTTGGAGAAGCATGCCTCTATATATAGGAAAAAAGAATGTCTACTCAAATGTGAGGTTGATGAAGCCAGGGCCATTGCCAAACTGTTGGAGGAAGAAAATAACAAACTGATGAGTGAACTGAGCACTTTGAAAAACCCTCCTACTGCTTCTGCCTCCGATAAAGATGCATCTTTCCTGGAGAATGAAAATGCCTAATTGAGAGAAGAGTTGGAAACTCTGAAGAAGTCTAAGCCCGCCTCCTCTTTCAGATAAAAAGTCAATCGACCAAAGACTCATGAAGCTAGAACACAAAACCCTAGCTGACCAAGTTTCCCAGCTAAAGGACAAGAATCAAGAAATTACTGAGTTGTCCCAGAAGCTCAAGACTAAAGATAACACAATTTCTAGCCAATCCTCTCAGTTACAGGCTAAAGATGGAGTGTTGAAGAAACTCCAGCACCATGTTAATAAATTGACTTTCCAGTTTCACAAGTAGACTAGAAAGGTATGGATGGAAGGATACAATGAGTCCCTTAGGTGTTTTGATGACCATTTCAGTTAAGCTCAGCGTGAAGGTTATAAATGGGGCTAGACCAATTGCTTGACTGTTATGAAGGTTGATCAGAACAGTAGGTTGGGGTACTGGGTTGATCATGGGTTCTTAGACTCTAATAAATGTCCCTTCAATCTTGACGTCAGTTGGATCCCTATAGAAACCATTGCTCAGTGCCTGATATCCAAATACTTAAGGTATTATGGACTGCATGATGAGTTGGAGGTAGTTTTGCCTTCACATTTGTTGGACACTCCAAGCAGTAGTAATAGGAGAATGCTTCAAGATTTTAACTTCATCAATTATCCATACACTTTAGATGATCCTCCAGCAGGCATGGAGCCAGTGCTAAGCTCCTCAAAGGCTGAAGGGAATCGTCCAGTAGAGTAGTTGTCATGTATTTCATTTATGCACAATATTTGCATGCAATCAGCCTTAATATAAATAAAATGAAATTTTATCAACTTATCTTGTTTATTTTTTACTGGTTGAATATCTTTGTTGTTTCATTAGTTCTACTGATACACTTAGACATTTGCCTAAATTTAGTATCAGTTACCAATAAGATTATCATAGGTTCTACTGATATACTTAGATTTATAAATTTTATACCAATTACAATTGATGTGGCCATAAGTTCCACTAGTGTACCTAGATTAATATCCAAGTTTAGCACTAGTTACCCGTGGTATTGCCATAGGTTCTACTAATGCACCTAAATTTTTAGGTTTAGCATTAGTTACCAGTGGTGACCAAGCGTATATGGAATATGTGTCTACATTCCTATTTATGAATCTTCATAACATTCTTCATCCATTTTTCTCAGTTTGGATAAAACTTGTTATTTTCATACAAAGTTTTAACCCTGATTTTTCTTGTCCAAGTATCGAGGACTTAAAATCCTATTTTGACTTGGGTTTCTGTGCTTCACCGATCAAGTATTGAATTTTGCTGACTTGCCTACCAATTTTTGAAAATTCTATCGACCAAGTATTTATGGGGATGCACATCACCAGTACTCCAATAAAAATTTAAAAATAAAATGGGAGGAAGAAACTTGTTATTAAATACTGAATCAAAATGATTACAAGAGTTTTTGCTCGTTACATTACTGGTAATATTTCTTAAGATGCCCAGTATTCCATGGATTCTTGAATTATTCCCCTTCTAAAGTTTCAATTCAATAAGTTCCCCATCGAATAACTACTGAGACATGATAAGGCCCATGCCAATTGGATTCGAGCTTATTGGTCTTCTGAATCACTTTCTTAAGTACATAATCCCCCTCTTTTAAGTTGGTCAGCTTCACCCTCTTGTTGTAAAAGTGTGTAGTTTGTTGTTGATAAGCAACATTCCTTAAGGCTGCATCTTCTCACACCTCTTCCAACATATCAAGGTCTAGCCTTCACATCAAATCACTAACGGGAGAATCAAAATTCAACACTCTGTGAGTTGGCAAACCTATCTCAGCTGGTACCACTTCTTCAGTCCCAAATGCTAGAATGTATGATGTTTCCCCTGCTGCAGCCCTAGAAGTTATCAGGTAGGCCCATAATACTGAGTGCAATTCATTTATCCAGTTCCCCTTTGTATCAAAAAGTCTCTTCTTCAACCCATTGAGCAAAGTCCTGTTAGTCACCTCGATCTGCCCATTTCTTTGAGGATGACTTGGAGCACAATGTAACTTCTGGATCTTAGATTGGGTATAATATACTGTAAACTCCTTGTTGTCGAACTGTGTACCATGGTAGGTAATGAAGGCATATGGAAAACTATATCTACAAATGATGTTTTTCTAGATGAACTGGTACACCTTCTCATAGGGCATATCCACCAATGGTTCTGCTTCAACCCATTTAGTGAAGTAACCAAAAACTACGACTAAGTACTTGAATCTTACTCGGGTAGTCGGCAATGGCCCGACCAAATATATTACCCAAATAACAAATGGCCAAGGTGAAGTAATGAGAGTCAAAGATGTGTGTGGAGTTTTGTGAATGTTGGAGAACTTCTGGAACTTGTCACACCTTTTTGCAAAAGCTGTAAAATCTGCCCTCATGGTCAGCTAGTAGTATCCCTGAGTGTTCATTCACTATAGTAATGATCTTCCTACTACATGAGCTCCCAAAGACCCCTCATATACTTCTTCTATCATATCTCTAACTTCCACTGGGTGAACACAACCCTGCAAAGTAGCTATTAACCCCCTCTAGTATAGATTTCCTTTATTTGACATGTACCTCGCTGCTTTATACTTAAGACTTTTGGCTTCAATGGGTTCTACTGGCAGAATTCCTTCTCTAATGTAAGCTCTAATGAGATCCATCCAGGAAGGTCCCATCTCTACCGTAATGAAATTAATCATTAAATCTTCATCAATACTTCGACTAGCTAAAATCTCAAGGGAGATTGTTCTCCTAAGTTTAATCCTAGTTGTCGATGTTAGTCGAGCAAGTGAATCTTCTCAAGCATTCTCTGATCTTAGAATCTTACTCATCCAAACAACGAGCAGTTTGGATATAACTCCAGAGCTTTGGCGAGGTACCTTGTCATCCCCTTTGGCTCCATACAAACTTAAGATCTGATTGACCACCAATTGAGAATCACTATGCACCATAACTTGCTCGGCGTTTAGTGTTTGAGATAAACTTAATCCCACAATTAATGCTTCATACTCCGCTTTATTGTTTGACGCCTGGAACTGGAATCTAAGTATACTCAATATCAATCCCATCAGGGGTATTGAGTATAATACCTTCTCCATTTCCTGTCACACACAAAGGTCCATCCACGTATAGATTCCATAATGGGATGTTGTTGTCAAAGCCTTGGTTTGTCAATGTCCCGTAATAGAATATCTTCTTTTTTGCCTCCTTATATTTCTTAGTCATCTCCTGCATCCTGGTTGACTGTTTCCGTAGGTCAGCAGTTTTTTTATTTGAGCTCTCCCCCGATGGGGTCTGCTCGGGCTGTTAGTCGGAGATGATTTCGGTTGAGCTTACCCCTATTGGCGTTTACTCTGCCCGAATGACTTGTTGCTTGGGAACCTATGGATAAGTAAACTATGTAATAAAGTCTGCTACAACTTAGCCTTTTATTGAGGACCTGGGCTCATACACAATGCTGTACTCCCCAAGTTCTACTGCCCAGTACATTAATCTCCAAGACTTCTCATGTTTATAAAGAGTTTTCCGCAGAGTCATATCAGTGTACACCACTATACTATGTGCTTGGAAATAAGGCTTCATCCGTCTGGATGCCTCTATAAGCACCAAAGATAGTTTCTCCAGTTATGGATATCTAATTTTTGCTCCCCGAAAGGCTTTACTGGTGCAGTAGACCGACTTCTGCACTCCATTATCTTCTCGTATAAGAGTTGAACTTACAGACGACTCAGAAATGGCTAAGTACAAATATAATTTTTCCCCAACACTAGTTGGGATAGTAATGGTGGTGATCCCAGATATTTCTCCATCTCTTGAAAAGATTTCTCGCATTTGTCATCCCATTTAAAGGTATTCCTCAGCACCTTAAATAATGGCAAACACCAGTCTGTTTCTCAGGACACGAATTTGTTCAAAGTAACTACTCGCCCAGTGAGTCTTTGAACATCCTTCTTGCAAGATGGGATGACATTTCAATCAATGCTTTTATTTTATCTGGACTAGCTTTAGTTCCTCTCTGGTTTACTATGTACCCAAGGAACATTCCTTCCTGCACGTCGAATGCACATTTGGTCGGATTCATCTTCATCTGGTGCTTTTCTAATTGATTTAAGGTTTGGATGAGGTCGATAATGTGATCAAAGGATTTTTACGCTTCGTCAGCATATCATCCACATACACCTCCATGTTCTTTCCTATTTGATCTTCAAAGATCTTGTTAACCAACCTCTAGTAGGTAGCACCTGCATTTTTTTAAACAAAACAGCATAACATTATAATAGTAAGTTCCTCGGGGAGTAATAGAAGATGTATTTTCTCTATCTTCTGGCTTCATTTTAATATCGCCATAACCAGAATAGGCATCCATAAAACTCAATAGCTCGTGTCCCGATGTAGCATCTAGAAGTTGGTCAATCCTTGGCAAAGGAAAATGATCTTTTCGATAAGCTTTATTCAAATCAGTGAAGTCCACACACATTCTCCACTCATTATTTTTCTTCTTGACCATAACTACGTTGGCCAACCAATCTGGATATTTCACATCTTCAATGAATGAAGCTTTTTGAAGCTTTTCTACCTCTTCTGAAAACCTGATTCTTCTCAGGGTTGAATACCCTCCTCCTTTGTTTCACTGGCTTGACGTCCTTGTTGACGTTGAGTTCGTCGAAGAAGAAATTGGGATCAATCCCACACATATCCTCATGACTCCAAGCGAACACGTCCTTTCTCTATCTCAGGAACGTCATTAGCTCCTGTTTAAGAACAGGGTCTAGTATTTAATCCACCTATGTAGTTCGATCTAGCTTGTCACCGTCTAAGATTATATTCCCCGTTGCTTCCATAATTTAGCCTTTCACCAGCTCTGTATCCTCTCTTAGATATAAGGTTTCAACCTCAGATTCTCTATTGGGATTAGCAATGTCCACTTGGTAAGTGGCAGTCTTCTTCTTTATTTCCTCAAGATCCTCTTGCTCGGCAGAGGAGTAATAACATTCCCGGGCTACTTTTTGATCACCCTTCACTATACCTACTCCAAAGTTGGCCGAGAACTTCAAACACTGATGGACTGTTGAGGGAACTTCTTTAAATTTCTTCAACCCTACTCTGCCCACGATGATATTGTAGGCTGATTGCACGTTCTTTTCCATCATAAAAAATGAACTTTCTCGGCCTAACTTGCTGGCCAGGTGCCGAGCAGCACCTCCATCTTGATTGTGCCAAAAGGATAAACTTTTTCACCAGAAAAACCGATCAAAGGGCTATAGTACGGATCTAGCTGATTGAGATTCAAATCCAACTTTTGAAAGAAAGAATAAAACATAATGTCTATTGAGCTACCAATGTCAATCAACACCGTGGAAATGATTGTGTCCTGGTATCTGAATTTAACCACCAAAAGGTCATTATGAGGGTACAGAATTCCTGATAGGTCATTTTAAGAAAACTCAATCACCAATTTTTCTTTATTCACCTTCCTCGGTGACGCGACTAAGAATGTGTCTCAGAAGTACGTAATCTCTAGGCTCAAGTGCAAGCCTGTCGCTCAAGTAATAATCCGATAAGTCGGGTATCGATCCTATGGGAAATAGGACAACAGAGTTATAACGACATTGGACAGGCGAAGGAACCCTAACTCTGACTCTAAAGAAAAAGGAAAAGATGATCTGTTTTGAGAATTAGCTACAACTAAATACAATTTTGAAAATAAATATTGATGAAATTATGAATGAAATGCAACTATTCTAAATTACTTAAAATATTGATGATAATTGACTAAAAACTTGAATTAACTGATGAAGGAAACCAAGAAGGGAATACAATCCCTCAACCCTAGTGTATTGATGGTATAAAACTAATTGTAAATTTAAGTGATTAATTAGACCCAGAATTTAGTACTCCCAAGCATTACGTATAAGAGGTTCAAGCCCGCACCATACTTAATCAGAGGATGAGTAAATCGGTATTGCGATAGTTACACTCGAATTGCATTCTGAAGCATCCTGATTACCCTGAAGCAAACGAGATCCAAAGATCTACAATTTTCACATTTCTACGCAATACGGTCATAATCAAATCATTAAATTTAGAGGATTAATTTTAGACACATGCAACTATCACATCAGGTTGAGTTCATGCATCCCGGCCCTTAAAATCTAGCCAGACATATGAAAACTTGAGAACAACAAGTTAGGAATAGAAGAAAACAATTTTACTGCGGGAATAAGATGAAGAAAGATGAAATTATAAGTGAACAAACAACTAGAACAAAAATTGGAACATAAATTAGAATGATTTTACTTGAATTGTAACTTGAAAGTAACGAGGGTTTGTTGTTCTTCTCTTATAAAATGGATTACAAAGCTTCCCTTATGAATTAGAATCCCCCCTCCTACGTTTGGGAGGAGTTATAATTTATAATTTACGAAATACAAGAGTTTGAACCAAGCAAAACTCTAATTTTTACAAGTAGGTAAGTCCGGAAAATCGAGAACATAACCGATCCTGGTAAGGGGTTCGGTTCGGTTCCATCTTTTATAGCCTTTACAGAAAACTGTTCGAGCATGGGATCGATTCTTTATTTCCTTGCTTCGGTTCGGTTCCATCTTATAACCTCTTTACATGAAGTTTTCCAGGTGCAGGATCGGTTCGTTATTTTCCAGCTTCGGTTCGGTTCTGTTTTGTCATCATTTACATAAACTTCTCTCATGATGGATTCGGTTCATTTTAGTTCCCTTGGGTTTGGTTACCTTTTGTCAGTTTTTGCAGAACCCTTGCCTTCTTGTGTTTCTTTGAAGCTTTTGATACAAAACTTGAATGACAACACTGAACACCTGCGAAATAGATGACGAACACACGAAACTTGATGCACTCATTAGAATTTATCAATAGCAAAGATATGATATAAATCCACTTGAATTACACTATGCGGAGCGATAAAAACCTCTAAATTAAGGGGATAAATGAGAATAATTTATGCCTAATCAAACCCCCCTAACTTAGAACTTTGATCGTCCCGAGCAATGTAAAAGAATCAAAACATGGTCTAACTCGAAAATGGGATAAGATACCTCTTTCGCGGGTGCGTGATTGCATTTAGCGTATGCAACAAGCCTTTAAACCCCTAGGTTGCCCTAGTAGGACGAGTTGTGTCTCGTGAGGGTTTGCAGAGAATATACCCATAAAATTCGACTCAAAGAAATACGGAAAAATTGTATAATTAAGACTTTCCCAGAAAATAATCATCATCAAGTCATGTTCAAGAGTCTCAAATCATAGTGCGCATGTGTGAAATCGAATATTTAACGGTGAATTTCCACCGATTGACCATTACGTTACTTTCCAAAAATTCGTTTTGATTCAATTGCACATGGGATGCTCTCTCGAACGAATATCTGGGATTGTGTCTATTCTCTCGGTGTGCGGGATATAAAGAGTAAATATAATGGACACAAAGTCACGCACACAAATTGAAAGATGAAAATATATGGTGAATAGATCTCATCATCGGAATACGGTAATTGGGAAACGGGAACATCGCCTCTTTTTCACACATTTAATCTCTTTTATTATCTTTTGGTGTCTTAGCTCTCCACGCGATAATTAATTTATCAATCCGGACTCGGTTAGGACTTTTTCGGGCTATAGGTGTATTGGGTAACATGGAAATGGTTGGGAAATTCGAAATTGGATTTTTTTTTATGATGTCCCTTAGTGCTTTTTCAGGCTTTTGCTCATTTTCTATTCCTTTTCTCTATTTTTTCTGTTTTTCACTTCTTTTCTTTTCTTGCTATTTTTGTTGAGCATTTCTATTCTTTTTCTTGCCCCTTCTTATGCACTTTCCGGACTTTAATGAATATTCCATTTTCGCAATTTTGGGCTACTTGGGTTCTTCGGGTTACCAAATGAAAAGGATAAATTTTATTCGGCTCAATTGGGTTATCAAAGGGATAATTTTTCGCATCTTTTTATGGCTAATATTTTTGGGTAACAAATGATGTCCTACTTCATTGTCCGAATTACTTATTAATTTACCATATGCGTCTTGAGATTATTTTAATTTAGAGATTTGTAGCGCGCTTTTCGATACAACATTCCATTTCCCATAACCGATCAAAACAATAAAATAGAGATCATCAACGACTTTTTAAAACGCTGAAATGAACTTTGAGTTAATCATTAACTCGGATTGATTTAAAATGCTCTCAAAAAAATATAGGCTCGAAACCTCACCGGGTTTGTCAATCTCCGCACTTATTCGTAAAGTCGTCAATTTTCTTTCAATTTCCATCTTTGGTCAACTTTGGCTTTGTGCATTTGATTTTTAAAACTTGAGACAAAATATTTGTGACATTTTGGAAGCTTTTAAATTCCAATCTTTATTTATTTTGAAGAAAAATATTTTTGGCTTTTTTTTTCAAAATTTTTCAATTTTTTAAATTTTCTAAAAAAAACACACACTTGGAAATAACATGTGATCAAATCAATGAAACTAAACAATAAATCGGAAGAATATCCCACACCCCCTAACTTAAATGTTGCATTGTCCTCAATGCGAATCAAGAACACAATATAAAGAGAGAAAAATAAAGATATTACCCAAATGGAGCGATCCTCGATAAGTACAAGTCCATTGAATCTACAAAACATGTTAGAACCAAACAAAAAGAATAACAAAAACTTTAACTAATTACTCTAAGCTATAATAAAAAAAAAGGAAAAGAAAAAGAAAAAAAATAAAACTAATTATGTACAACCTACGATTTTAACTTCTAATAACTCATACAGTAGAAGTCGAAAAATTTGAGGGTCCACCCAAAATACAATTTGACTTTGAGGGGTAATTAGTGTACCCTCATTTTCATGCATGCCTTCCGAAAAATAAGAATTTCATTTGAACAATGGAAAGCACGTGTGAGATGGAAAAAATGAACCATCACCAATTAAAAATTTTAACGGGATGATGGGTGGTTTGGATGCTAGGTGGGACAAGTATAAATGAGATCCAAGAAAAATATAATCACCTCCAAAATATTTTTCAAGTAGTATGGGGAGAGGGGCACACAAAAAGGAAGAGTCCATATTAGAAAACAATTCTAGCAAAGTGTCTTTGTTGGTAAAAGGTGTAAACGTTTCAGAATTTTCAACCGACTCATAGGAATATAGCAGTACTTATAATGGTTCAATAACAGTGAACGAGAATGGTGATGAGATAAACTCAATCTCAAGTGATTCATCATCACTTGGAGATTGAATTTCAAGGGGAAAAGACTCACTTTCAATGAGATGTTCTTCAAAAATTTTAGGTGACACATAAGTCTCAACCTCCTCTTTTGTAGTCTTTACAGAAAACTCTTCGTGTATGGGATCGGTTATTTATTTCCTTGCTTCGATTTCGTTCCATCTTATAACCTCTTTACAGGAAGTTTTCCAGGTGCATGATCGGTTCGTTATTTGCTAGCTTCGGTTCGGTTCTATTTTGTCATCATTTACAGAAACTTATCTAATGATGGATTCGGTTCATTTTAGTTCCCTTGGGTTCGGTTCCCTTTTGTCAGTTTTTGCAGAAACCTTTCCTTCTTGTGTTTATTTGAAGCTTTTGATACGGAACTCGAATTACAACAATGAACACCGGAGAAATAGATGACGAACACATGAAACTTGATGCACTCATTAGAATTTGTCAATATCAAAGATATGATATAAATCCACTTGAATTATACTACGCGGAGCGATAAAAACCTCTAAATTAAGGAGATAAATGGAAAGAATTTATGCCTAATAAAACCCCCTAACTTAGAACTTTGATCGTCCCGAGAAATGTAAAAGAATCAAAACATAGTCTAACTAAAAAATGGGATAAGATACCTCTTTCGCGGGAGCGCGATTGTATTTAGCGTATGCAACAAGCCTTTAAACCCCTAGGTTACCCTAGTAGGATGAGTTGTGTCTCATGAGGGTTTACAGAGAATATACCCACAAAATTTGACTCAAAGAAATTCAAAATACGCAAAAATTGTATAATTCAAACTTTCCCAGAAAATAATCATCATCAAGTCATGTTCAAGAGTCTCAAATCATAGTGCGCTTGTGTGAAATCGAAAATTTAACCGTGAATTTCCACTGATTGATCATTACGTTACTTTTTGAAAATTTGTTTTGATTCAATTTCTCACGGGATGATCTCTCAAACGACCTCTCGGGTGGTGGATATAAAGAGTAAATATAATGGACACAAAGTCACGCACACAAATTGAAAGACGAAAATATATGGTGAATAGATCTCATCATCGGAATACGGTCATTGGAAAACTGGAACATCGCCTCTTTTTCGCACATTTAATCTCTTTTATTATCTTTTGGTGTCTTAGCTCTCCATGGGATAATTAATTTATTAATCCGGACTCGGTTAGGACTTTTTCGAGCTATAGGTGTATTGGGTAACATGGAAATGGTTGGAAAATTCGAAATTGGATTTTTTTTTATGATGTCCCTTAGTGCTTTTTCGGGCTTTTGCTCATTTTCTATTCCTTTTCTCTATTTTTTCTGTTTTTCACTTCTTTTCTTTTCTTTCTATTTTTGTTGAGCATTTCTATTCTTTTTTCTTTCCCCTTCTTATGCACTTTCCGGTCTTTAATGAATATTCCATTTTCACAATTCCGGGCAACTTGGGTTTTTCGGGTTACCAAACGAAAAGGATAAATTTTATTCTGCTCAATTGGGTTATCAAAGGGATTATTTTTCTCATCTTTTTATGGCTAATGTTTTTGGGTGACAAATGATGGCTTACTTCATTGTTCGAATTACTTATTATTTTACCATATGCATCTTGAGATTAATTTAATTTAGAGATTTGTAGCGCTCTTTTCGAGAGAGCATTCCATTTCTCATAACCGATCAAAACAATAAAATAGAGATCATCAATGACTTTTTAAAACGCTGAAATGAACTTTGAGGTAATCATTAACTCGGATTGATTTAAAATGCTCTCAAAAAAATATAGGCTCAAAATCTCACCGGGTTTGTCAATCTCCGCACTTATTCGTAAAGTCATCAATTTTCTTTCAATTTCTATCTTTGGTCAATTTTTGGATTTGTGCATTTGATTTTTACGACTTGAGACAAAATATTTGTGACATTTTTGAAGCTTTTAAATTCCAATCTTTATTTCTTTTGAAGAAAAATATTTTTGGCTTTTTTTCAAAATTTTTCAATTTTTTAAAATTTTCTAAAAAAAACACACTTGGAAAGAACATGTGATCGAATCAATGAAACTAAACAATAAATGGGACACCCCCTAACTTAAATGTTGCATTCTCCTCAATGCGAATCAAGAACACAACATAAAGAGAGAAAAATAAAGATATTACCCAAATGGAGCGATCCTCGACAAGTACGAGTCCATTGAATTTACAAAACATGTTAGAACCAAGCAAAAAGAATAACAAAAACTTTAACTAATTACTCTAAACTATAATAAAAAAAAAGTAAAAGAAAAAGAAAAAAAACAAAACTAATTATGTACAATCTACGATTTTAACTTCTAATAACTCATGCAGTTGAAGCCAAAAAATTTGAGGGTCCACTCAAAATACAATTTGACTTTGAGGGGTAATCAATGTACCCTCATTTTCATGCATGCCTTCCGAAAAATAAGAATTTCATTTGAACAACGGAAGGCATGTGTGAGATGGAAAAAATGAACCATCACCAATTAAATTTTTTAACGGGATGATGGGTGGTTTGGATGCTAGGTGGGACAAGTACAAATGAGATCCAAGAAAAATATAATCACCTCCCAAATATTTTTCAAGTAGTATGGGGAGAGAAGCACACAAAAAGGAAGAGTCCATATTAGAAAACAATTCTAGCAAAGTGTCTTTGTCGGTAAAAGGTGTAAACGTTTCAGAATTTTCAATCGACTCATAGGAATCTAGTGGTACTTGTAATGGTTCAATAACGGTGAACGAGAATGGGGATGAGATAAACTCAATCTCAAGTGATTCATCATCACTTGGACATTGAATTTCAAGGGGAAAAGACTCACTTTCAATGAGATGTTCTTCAAAATTTTTAGGTGACACATAAGTCTAATCCTTCTCTTTGTTTTCCAAAGAAGAATTAGTCTCCTTGCAAGGTGTTTCAATTTCCCAATCATCACCAAGGATCCTCTTCACCGTTTGTATATAAATATTGAAGATTTCTTTCAAAGTAGGCTTACTTAGCTCTTGAACCTCAGATTCCTCATTTGGTTTAAAACATACCTCGTCTTCTAAAATATCAGAAGAAAAATCATCGTTGGATTCAAATAGTGCATTCAATTCTTGCTCCCAAAAATGATTTTCTTCTCGATATTTGTTTTCAAGCTTTTCGTTCTCAAGATTTAGAATGGCCTCACCAATGGTAGTAGGTCGAGGCGCGGGTTCTGGCACACAAAATATAGAGAACTACTCCCATACAAACTTAAGTTTTTAAGCCTTTCCTTCTGAATAATTCGAAGACCCTCACCAAGAAGAACAAGTCGAGGCCATTCGAATTCTTGAGAATAAAAATTTTGAAAAAGATTCCCATATGAACCATTATAATTACCGAAGTTACTACAAAAAGACATGATTATCGAATAGTTTATAAACGGACAATCCACGTAAAGAGGTGTGCGATTAAGGATTCAACGTTTCTTGGCGCTCAATTGTGCAAGCATGCAAAAAAAAAATTAAAAGAAAAAAATACAAAAGAAAAAATATCTTATGAAATAGTAAATCAATTATAATCTATAACAAAATACTCCTCGACAACGGCGCGAAAAACTTGACATGACTAAGAATGTGTCTCATAAGTACGTACTCTCTAGGCTCAAGTGCAAGCCTGTCGTTCAAGTAATAATCCAATAAGTACGGTATCGATCCTCAGGGAAATAGGACAGCAGAGTTGTAACGACGTTGGACAGACGAAGGAACCCTAACTCTGACTCAAAAGAAAAAGGAAAAGATGTTCTGTTTTGAGAATTAGCTACAACTAAATGCAATTTTAATAAGAATTATTGATGAAATTATGAATGAAATGAAACTATTCTAAATTACTTAAAATACTGATGATAATTGACTAAAAACTTGAATCAACTGATGAAGGAAACCAGGACAGGAATACAATCCCTCAATCCTATTGTATTGATGGTATAAAACTAATCGTAAATTTAAGTGAGTAATTAGATCCAGAATTTAGTACTCCCAAGCATTACGTATATGAGGTTGAAGCCCGCACCATACTTAATCAGAGGATGAGTAAATCGATATTGTGATAGTTACACTCGAATTGCATTCTGAAGTATCCCGGTTACCCTGAAGCAAACGAGATCTAAAGATCTACAATTACCGCGTTTCTACGCAATACGGTCATAATCCATTCATTAAATTTAGTGGATTAATTTTATACACGTGCAACTATCAAATCAGGTTGAGTTCATGCATCCCGACCCTTAAAATCTAGCCAGACATATGAAAACTTGAGAACAACAAGTTGGGAATAAATGAAAACATTTTTACTGCGGGAATAAGATGAAGAAAGATGAAATTATAAGTGAACAAACAACTAGAACAAAAATTAGAATGATTTTACTTGAATTGTAACTTGAAAGTAACTAGGGTTTGTTGTTCTTCTCTTCTAAAATGGATTACAAAGCTTCCCTTAAGAATTAGAAGCCCCCCCTCCTACGTTTGGGAGGATTTACAATTTATAATGTACGAAATACAAGAGTTGCAACCGAGCAAAACTCTAATTTTTACAAGTGGATAAGTCCGAAAAATCGAGAACAGAACTGATCCTGGTAAGGGGTGCGGTTCGGTTCCATCTTTTGTAGCCTTTATAAAAAACTCTTCGAGCATGGGATTGATTCTTTAATTCCTTGCTTCGGTTCGGTTCCATCTTATAACCTCTTTACTGGAAGTTTTCTAGGTGCAGGATCGATTCGTTATTTTCCAGCTTCGGTTCGGTTCTGTTTTGTCATCATTTATAGAAACTTCTCTTATAATGGATTCGGTTTGTTTTAGTTCCCTTGGGTTCGGTTCCCTTTTGTCAGTTTTTGCAGAACCCTTGCCTTCTTGTGTTTCTTTGAAGCTTTTGATACGGAGCTCGAATTACAACACTGAACACCTGCGAAATAGATGACGAACACACAAAACTTGATACACTCATTAGAATTTGTCAATAGCAAATATATGATATAAATCCACTTGAATTACACTATACGGAGCAATTAAAACCTATAAATTAAGGGGATAAATGGGAAGAATTTATTCCTAATCACTCGGCCTATCTTACTCGGCTAAATTAATCCTTTGGATGTACGAACAAGATAAATCCTCATTGAGGTAAACTTTTCTCTACAGTGTGATATCCACTTCCAGCATCTCCACGTGTAATCATCTGACAATCAAAGGAACCAAAACTAAGCGAAAAAACCGCATGTTCTGGTTTCTTGGGTTTTTTGAGGAAATCGAGATCATCTACATGATTTATTTTCTTTTCTTCCCTGGGCATGCATAGAGATTTTAACCTTTGTCAAGCTCCTCTGTCATCCAGCCGATTAATAAACTTGTCCAATTTTCCTCGACGAATGAGGGTTTTTATTTCACTTTGCAAAGAAATACAACGATATGTCATATGCCCATGGCCTTTGTGAAATTCACAGTATTTAGAATTGTTCCTCTTCCCAGTAGGTGCTCTTATTTCTCTGGCTAACGTACCTCCTTCCTATGCTTAATTTCCTCCAAAATATGGTGAATGCCCATAGTTAATGGAGTGTAGTTGTTATACTTCCTGAACCTATCATCAATTTTCTTTTGCTTTGAATCTTTTTTATCCTTATGCTCCTTTTGATCCTTCTTCTCAGTTTGGAACTCAAACTTTGTGACCGAGATCTACTTCGCTGCCATTACTTCCTCGTCATTCATTATCTTGGCTACCTTGGCCATCCATTCCGTCATCGTCTTAGGAGGATCTTTGGCAAGAGTGTAGTAAATATTTTTAGAAATCAATCCACTCATGAGAGTTGTAACAGCTATTTTCTACTCATAATCAATGACCTCTAACTTTTTATTGTGAAACGAGTAATATAGTCTTTTGTACTTTCTCCTACACGCTATCTCACGCTTAGCAAGTGAGCTACTCTCTTTATCGACTTGGCCCTGAAGTAGAAATTACCAATGAATAGCTCGACCAGTTAGTTAAAATTAATAATTTGCCCCTGTGGTAGGCTATTGTACTTGGGCAGCACCCGTTATGGTACCCGAGAATTCCCTATATCTTATCTCGTTGGGGACAACGTAAATGTCTGTTGATGCTGGGTATTATTCTATGTGAAGAATAGGGTTAATTTTCCCATCATACTTAGGCGTAACAACAAGAGCTTTAAACTTCAAAGGAGGAGGAAAATCCATAATAGCTTTAACAAAAGGAGATCCTTTCACAAAGCTTCGTAGCAGAGGGTTCTTCACCTTCAGCATTTCTCCCAACCTATCTTCCAACCTCTAGATTGAACCATTCCATGCCTGATTACCCAACTTAGATTTATACGATGCAGCTTGGTTGTTCTGACTAATTGTCTGTGCTGAGCTCTCCTTCTGAGAGGTCTGCTCGGCATGGGAAGATCCTCGGGCACATGATCTGGATTGGACTAAGGCCTCATGTTGGTTGGATGGTCATCGAGTATGCCTCGACACTTCCCTAGGAATATTTTCTATTCCCTCTGGGTCCTAGACAATTAAAGGGCTATGCTCGGCTAAGCCTTTCTAAGGCACTTAGCCTTTTTAGAGACAAAGACTGCTCGTCATAAGACTCTGAACTCTCGAGGTAAGAACTTGATTATGGACAATATGATGTGTCTCTGGAAGTCCCGTAGTGGCTATGCCTGGTGGTTCTTGGAGGCGGTGGTGGCATGTTTTTATGAATAGACAAGGTAGGAGATCCTTCTTGTAGCGTTTGTGCCAATTGCCTGATTGTATCTTGCATGACCTCCTATCCTTTATAAAGACCAGTTAAGATCCGAGTTAGATCATTATTTGTTAAAGGGGCGAGTGAAATAGGCGGAGTGCCATCATTTCTGGCACTGTACTTACGAATGTTAGTCATTTTTGAGTTATCGTAAGTGAATTAGAGTGAAAACATTTAGAAATACGTTCCAACAGACAGTGTCAATCTGTTAATGTAAAAAACTAGACTAGGTCTAATTATTTAATCACTGATAATATATGTAAATAAAATAGAGCCAAAAAGGTTTTTAAAGTGGTTCGAATATAAGGGAAATCCTACATCCACTATATTTCTTATTGCCTTGTATTCTTTCTCCTCCTTTCGTACTTTTGAATGGATTGAACCTGCCATTGATGAAGGGATTACAATGTATTTATAGTCTCGTAAGGAGATAGAGAGGTGGAATGTAAAAGGGTGGAATGCCTTTATAAACTAAGCATTTACACCAGTACATATCGTCCATAATGCACTTAGCTGTTGGCGTTCTGTTGATGAAGTTGGTCGATCTTCCCACTGTTGGTCGACCTTCTTGGAGTTGGTCGACATTCTGCATGTTGGTCAGCCTCCCAGGTCTTTGTCGGCGAGTCTATATCTAGATGGCTAGGATTCTTTTCATATTGGATGACACGTGTTCGTCTCTGATTGGTCCATGTAGGTGGATAAATTTTGGTATCAACACTAGCAAAAATAATTTACAAAAATAACACACACCGTGAACTAACACTAAGATAACTAAATCGTGGAAATGGAATGAATAGGTGTGAACAAATTCGATAGGAAAATTAAATCAATCAATCATAACATATGTGCACGATGAATATGGATACTCCTAACAAATGAACTCAAAATCGTCCTTAGGTGTAAAAATGTTGAATTCAAATGATATTGACTCAATCTAATCGGCACATCAAAGTCTAAAATGATTTTCACATCAATAATGTCTAAAACTATGTAATAAATTTTCAAGACTTTGACAGTACGTGCAAACCTGTTGTTTTATTTCCATCCAAACTCCCTCATAAATAATAATTCTTTTTATTTTTCTATTGATGTGATCAAACTAAACTATTTCGCCCATTTTTTGGCATATTTTTCATTTTATTGCCTTAATTTTTTTTTCGGCTCTTTTCAAATGGTGTCTTTCACGACGAGTTTATTATACTCTCATATCCCTTTTCTATGTTCACTCATTATTTTTTCAATATTAAACAAATCCTCACGGGCAACGGTTCTTACATGCACTACTTTCATTATCAAGTTTTCTCGCATTTGTGTCGTTTTAAAGATAAAATTGAGATGAAAATACTTCGATCAACATGTGATAGATAAGTACAATAATCAAATAAATCCGTGCACATGTGCATTAAAGAAAATCATGAATTAAACATGTAGGAAGTACTAACTAATCACATCTCAGTGACTCTAAACATTGTAAAGCACCAAAATCAAATGATGATGCGTCTCAAAACACTATCAAACAGTCACATGGATAATGGAATGATGTGGTGACTTGGTCATCCTAAATGTCCATCCATAAACGGTATAAAACGAAATACAAAAATATTTTTGTCTTTTTCCAAAAAAATTATTAAAATAAAATCTTTTGGGGTTATTCAATTTTTTCAAAAAAACTAGAAAATATTTTTGTATCTTTCCAAAAATTTTCAAAAACAAAAATCTTTTTGGCTTTCGAAAAATATATCAAAATGGAAGAAAAACAGATACAAAGGTGGTACACACTAGCAATGGGCATAAAATATCATCATGAAAATCATCATATGCTAGCAAACGAGTCTAAACCTCAATCATTAGGTGCAAAGGATTTTTCCAAAGGTGGTGACATCCTATGAAAAATATCCCTCAAATCATGTGAAGTCTTGACTAAATACTCAACTTGCTCTCTAAAATGCTCAAAATCTCTCATGTGATGTGCGGGATCATGTGGAATAACATGTGTGGGAGTGTGTGGGAACACTTGTAATAGCGTAACGAGGTAAATACCTATGAGATACACTAACCAACTTCAAGAAAAATTCCCTAAGGTGTCCTCTTTTCTTGCAATGGGAGCAAACATAAACTAGCCTAGGAACACCTCTCTGAAAACGTCTAGGACGTGCTATCCTATGGGGAAATGGATGCATAGGTGGGTTAGGTTAAGAGCCATATGAATCTATCACAAACTCGGTAACCGGCCAGGTGCAACATGGGAAATGGATGAACCATCATAACCAATTCCTAGTCTCTCAACATTACCCAAAGCGGGACCGAGGAACATCTTTCCAACCTTCTTAGATGTTTCCTCTAAAGTGACCTTGACCTCCCTGACACATTCGAGATCTCTCTCGAGTTGGGATACACAGACTGCAAGTTTCTCACGAGTCACTAATGAGGATTGAAGATCTCTCGTAAAACTATCCACAGTGTTGGTTAATTCACTATTTTCCCGACCTAAGACGATTAACTGCTCACATAAAGAAACTTCACCTTCTCGAGTTGACTCGCCGATGCCTCTCACACACTTAAAACCTCTATCTATCTCTCCATATCTAACACCTTAAGACCAAACTCTTTATTTAACTTCTTCATCTTTAGAGTCTCGGCGTACAAATCTCTAAATGTCTTTTGGAAATCACCTTCACACTCACTTCCAATCTCACTCTCACACTCATTATCCCCCGAATGGCTCGAAACATCATCGAGGCTCTCACATGTACAAGTTTCCTCATCGTCGTGGGACAAACTAGATGTGCTCACGTGACTAGCAATGAAAGCAACACACTTTCCATGTGGTGATTCATTACTGAAATCATACAAATCGATGTCACTATTGCTAAGAGTGGTGGTATTAATCTTCTTGCCCTTTCTCTTTAGCATAGCGGGACACTCAAAAGCTCTGTGCCCTTTACCCCTGCACTCATAACATCTCACCTTTTACTCTTTCTCACCGTTATCCTTGGCCTCATCTTTCTTTTTTATTTTTTTCAAATTTTTTTTTATTGGAATCAGACTCACAAACTTTTTTTTTCTTTTTCCTAAGTTGAGTCTTTAAAGCTATCCCTCTATCCTTAGGTTTAACGATTTTGAAAAACATGTCAATCTCATAAGTTTGAATATCTCCTATGAGTTCTTCTAACCTAAGTGTATCTAATATCCCTAATGAATTTAAAACAGTGACTTTAGGAATAAAATGGGATGAGGGTGACCTCAAAATCTTTTTAACAACTCCCGACTCTTCAATTTTCTCACCCAAATTAAAACTCATGTTAACTACGTCCGGCAACCTAACATAAAACTCGTCAAAACACTCGGACTCTAACATGGTGATAGTCTCAAACTGGGTGGTCAAAATTTTCAATTTTGATGCCTTAACCCCGTTGGTACCCTCATGTGTGAATTGGAAGACATCTCAAGCCTCTTTAGAAGTGGTGCACATCATAATACGACGGAACTCGCCAGGGGTGATGGCTCCAAAATTTGTGCTAAGGCCGTGGGAGTTATAGGTACTCTATTTATAATCATCATCAGTGTAGTTAGACACAAGTTTAGGATTGGTCTCATTATCTACGGTGATAGTGGGAGGAGTCCACCATGTTTTACATACGAGCCAAACTCTCTCATCGATAGCTTTCAAACAAGATCTCATGCGGGATTTTTATAGGCATAATTTGTTCCATCAAAGACGAGCATCAGATTATATAAGTTGTCCATTGAAAAATTACAATTTTTCAAAAAAATCAAAAAATTCAAAACGATTGATATCACAAAATTTTGCAAAAAAATGGTCACTCGATAATTTGGAGCAACCTGCTTTGATACCAATTTGAGAAAGAGGGATGTGATACCAATTTTAGATTTCACAATATTTCAATAGATTAAATTATTTAATTAGAGCCAATCTTCCATCCAATTTTAAATAAACCCTAAACATGCAACTAGTGTGATTGAAAGCGATAAAACTATCTAACATTCAATCCAAACAATCACACACACAGATTCATTAATAATCAAATTTAAGAAAATCCCCGCAGGGTAAAACCTTTTATTTAAATATTGTTTACAAATAGCAATTTATAGTGCACTAGAGAAATATGCAATGAATTTCTGCAGAAACCCGCATAGACCGTAACGTATAACCAACAATGACTCCCTCGAGAATTATAAGAATTGAAGCTCCTCCTTGAGAAATGAATACCCTCGAGTATCCCCAAGTTAGCAGTAGAGATAGAACTCCACAAGAGCAAAGTTTGGGAAAGAAGTATTTGGGTTCCAAAGACTATTCACAAAAGTAACTGGGATGTATTTATGTGAATCAAAAAAGGTTTTTAGCCCTAAAAATTGAAGACCTAATTGGAGCAGTTCTGCAGATTTTGTAAAGTAAAAGTCTTAATTAAAAAGCTTCACGAAACAGGTATTTATAGGCTAACAAAAAAATTTGAGGCGACGCATCTCATTCGAAAGACTTCTAACGATTAAGATGTCATTTAAACTACCTAAGAAACGACATATAAAAAACCAATCCAGTACGTGGTCGTTTGATGCACAAAAGAAACGAGCTGTCTCGCGACCTATCTAATGACATGTCATGTCGTTTGAACGACATATCAATGTTGTTTGAACGATACTAACTTGTCGTTTGAACGACAAGAATGATTATTTTTAAAGTCCGTGTACAGTTCTTTCAGAAAATATTTTAAGTTAGAAAAATTCCTCATTTTGATTTAAAACAGTTTAGAAAAATATCCCAATACTTATTAAAAAATCTAAGTAACTGAAAATAAAATCTATACTAAAGTTTACCTCATGTCGCACATATGTTGAAGATGCTTGATATTCGAATCCGTCTTGTTGAGCATATGAACGTGAACTTCCTTTGACGGTTGTAGCGGGATATGACATACTCAATGTAGACTATGGACTATGAAAAATATGTCCTTATAGTATCGCTAATTCTGACTTTCCTTACTACACTTTTATATAGCCTACCCGTTATGTAATCACCAATAAAATCCAAACCTCTTATGTTTTAACTGGGGCTAGCTTCGATTTAGATACCTTTGAAGCACTAGTAATCGATTCCACCTTCTTTTTTACTCCTCTCTTTGACTTAGTCATCAACCCATGTATGCTGATAGGGGATCTAATTTGCTATTTAGAGAGATACATTTGAGATGGATTAGATATTAGTCATCATTCATTGCGCTATCCTCCCATGATCATTGATGTTGTCAAACATATATAATCTCTTTATAATTTCCCCCATATTCCCCTTGTGTTTTATTAAAGGCTCATGCTCAAAATAACTTCGTTTAGGCCTACATGGTCATTCAAGACGTTAAAGACTCTCTTCCCATTCCCAAGACCCAAATTTACTTACTCAAGATAAACCTTTATTTCGTTAGAAGGGTGAGACAACTTCTTGCTGGGTTCGACGATTATAATGTTTGGTTTATAAGCCATGATGACCTTTGCACTATAACTAGTGGGATTTTAGAGGACTAGAGGGAGTTTGAGAATGTTTATCTGAATAGCCAAGGGAACCTATGAGATTGGGGACTTGAGTATCTTTCATCAAAGGGTGTTTCTTTTAAATCTAATTAGTTGAAGGAAAATGCTGAGCAAGAAGTTCAGGGATTTCAACAACATGAGGCATTTTATTTTGAAGTTGGCCCAAGACAAAGCTTATTTGGATTTGGAGGAGAAACATGTCGTTTATTCGTGGAACACTTTTCACAAATTTGAGACTTATTCTTTTTCTCATTATTTTTCAATCCAAGTAAAGTAATGTTATTTTTTCCAAATTTTTTAATCCGCATCCTTTTGGAAATTAATGGAAAAATTACTTTATGATTTGAATAATTATTCACTCCTTGTGACATGCTTTATAATTATTTTGATGGTTAATTTTAATCCAACAAATTTTATATTTCTCACACAATATGGACTTTATCCATTTAATGAGTGTTTTATGTTGTAACCAAATTTAACATGTTGCATATACTCATATATTTTTCGTATTTGTAAACCTAAAAATGTTTTAATTTTGGTCTATTATGCATGCATGTCTTGTTATTAGTAGTGATCCCACCAAATCCTATATTTATGATTATTAACTAGAAAACCTCAATTATTGATGTTTATATGCTTTGCGAGTTATAATTGAGATTTTGTAGGTGTTAAAATGCTAAGCGTGAAGTTTGGCTGGATTTCGGGAAAGCTTCGTCGTAAGATGAAATCTCAAGGGTAATTTTTCCTTTTTAAACTCTATGTTTTGGATGGTATAAAAGTACCAACTTGTAGATCAATCAAATTATCTTCGCGTGGCCGCCAAACATGCGTTATTTTGATCCCGAATGAGGAAATTATGGTCATTTTTGGAAAGTTTTGTCATGTGCTTCAACTTCAAGGGCAATTTGGTAATTTTATACTACATAATTTGGTGGATTTAAAAATTCCACCATGTATATCATTGAATTATCTCCGCGTAGCTTACAATCTTGCATAATTCTGAGTCCGTATGGGGAAGTTATGACTTTTTTCGTATCGACGCGCAAAATTGGGCCTGATGTAGACCATGGTAGTAGGATCCAAAATTTGCAAAATCGGCTATAACCAGTTTTGGGCGCCCCAAGCAGGACCTATTCACCCATGTTTTTCCCCTTTTTATTTCTTTTTTAATTTTTGTTTTTCTTTTTACCCACTCACTATAAATAGTAAGTTGGGTTTTATTTGGAGGGAATCATAATTTATTAGTTTTGTTAGGAGTTTATTTTGTTTTGGGGGATCTATTCTATTTCTCTCTCCGATATTTTCATCTCTTTTGTATCTAAGTTTTACTATTCATCTTATTCCCCATTTGTTTAAGCTCTCTTTCCTTATTTTCTTTCTTGTTTACCTAAATCCTTGTTTTAATAATTAGTCTCTATTGGTTAATTAGTTGTTTTCATTGTTAGTTAGTTGTATTAATTGCTTTAAATCATGTGTAGTTCCTAGTGTAAAAATTGAGATTATATTTCCGCCATTAATGGGTGTTGATATTCGAAATCTAGTTTTTTTTAAAAACGCTTTTAATTGAAACCTTGTATATTAAAGTCGTAATATTAGGCGTTTAACTTCCTTTGTCATGCAAAAGTAGTATTTATAGTGATAATGCGACTTTAATCCATTTGTGACCATATTCGAGTGAAAGGTTAATATTTCATCGTGGAATCAAATTTCTTCATATTTGATGTTTATAATCAATTAAGTATGCTCGATTAATTGTTTTTGAACCAAATTCCTCATTACGTGTTGTTATCCCATGGTGGGGATGTGATCCTAATATCATTTTATTAATCTTTGTTTAGTTCTAATTAGCACAGTTAACTTTTTCTTTTCTACTTTTTTAAACCATCATCATCTTTTACACTTTTATTTCAGAAGTAATAAATCAATTAATATCTATCAAACATTCCCTATGGATTTTTGATACCCGGACTAGCTGTTATACTCCACAAGAATGTAGTTATAGTTTAGTTTTTTCATTGCAGTTAGAAACCAATAACAATGATTAGCGTATTTACACGGACACTCAATTTTCGTGCGATCATGACTTTTCTCATTATTTTTCAATCCAAGTAAAGTAATGTTATGCTTTATAAACTTTGTAATCCCTAGCCTTTTGGAAATTAATGGACAATTTTACTTTATGCTTTGTATAACTGTTGCAGGCTTGCACCTTGCTGTTTGCTATGTATTGCTTCACTCCTTATGACACATTTGATTTATTTTTATGGTTAATTTTAATCAAACCAATTTTATAATTCTCACCCGATACGGACTATATATATTTGATGAGTATTTTATGTTGTAACCAAATTTGGTATGTTTCATATACTTATATTTTTTTTTTGTATTTTTAGACCTGAAAATGCTTCAATTTTGGTCCATTCTACATACATGTCTTTTTGTTTGTAGTGGTCCCACCAAATCCAAATTCACGTGTGAAAATATCCAATTAATAACCTTTGCCTTTCATTTAAATAATTAAATCCCATAATTGGACAATTTTTATTATTCCCCTTAACCATTGTATTTGGATTTCTTGGGGACCCTGTCACTTGATTTTATTTTCTAGACGCCTTGACAAGTCGTCAGTTTAATCATGAGGGTTTCTCATTGATGGAACCAATAAAGGCGATTTGTGGTCCCTCCGTTTCCCAATACTTTGCCTTTTTATGAGAAAATCTTTGAAGACACGTGTTGGTTTTTCCTTATATTATTCTTGCATTTCAAACGACCCTTCTGTGCTATTTAAACTCGTCTTTTATCTTCTATTACATATTTACCTTTCACTTTCACTCCCCGAGCTTCTTTTTAACTCTGTGTTATATTCTTTCCTTTCTTCCAACATCTTCACTATCAATGGATTCCAAATCCAAAACTCTAAATATTTATTGCCAGTTTGAAGAAGTTATTGAAAAGGTCATGGTTGATGGATCCATTGTCATTGGGGACACCCCATTCAATTTTCATATAGGAATTCCCATTTCGTTGTGAGCTTGACTTCCTATGAATCTTCATGTTTACTATCCTTGCTTTGGGGTAAAAACTCTTCCTATTCAAGATTCTTCTTCCATCAAAGCACCCTCCCTATTCAGATTTAGGGTTTGGCCTAAATTGGATGAATGGTGATGAATTGCACCAATGGGTTGATAGTATTCTCAAAGAAAAATTAGCTTAATGGATAGGATATCCATTTTCTATGTGGCCAGTCTCAGTTTGAAGGACATTAAATATTATTTATATGGCATACCTGGTTCCATCTATTTTTGGAACCCAACATTTAATTGATTTGAATTTAACTTTGCGATGGTTACTCCCACACTTTTGGTTTATTGATAACTTACTGACCTTAAACCATTTGGGGATGATGTTCGTCCTTAAATGTTGCCTATTGAGTGCCTTGTGAACTTGAAAAATGAAAATTTTCTTTCTATCTTATTCCATTTTCTTTAGGTTGTGACTAATAAAGAATATTACTTATTTCTATTACTTTGGATATCAAGGCATGTATTTTGTGTCAAGTATCAACATGTAATGTTGGAATACTCCTTCTTAGCAGCAATTTTGGTTGAATGAAGAGAGGTGGATTTAGTCCCTTACATCTTGGAATCACTTTATAGAAGTTTATTTGAGCATCAACCTGACCCATTTAATTCCAATAAATAAGGGACTTTATGAGTTCTCCATATGCGGTTGCATGCTTATTTTTCTGACTTTTCACTTTCTTTATATATCTCTATGTAGTTTTTTTACTGTTCCTATCCATGATTGGGAAATAGGGGGTTTTCATCCAAGATTGGTTTTTTCTTGAAGAGTGAACATTATATATTATTTGTGGCATATTAAGAGTATTGAATATTAGTTTTTGATTTTTTTATAAGGTGTTATATGATATTATTATTCATATTAGGGGTACTATGACACTTTCATATTTGGGTATTTCATACTATTATTTACGCTGTATTGGGTTCTTAGATTACTCCTTATTTTGGTAAGTTTGTTTGGATGTTGGATTATTAGTTGTACCATATTTTTTATGTTTAATTTCCATTATTTTTAAATAATTTAGTATATATGAGTTTTTAAGATGACGCTGTATTCATATTTAAGCACTAAATTTTGATCCGTAAGAAAATGGGGGTATTAACATGGTCTTGAATAAATAATTGATATTGTAAACTTGATTAATATAGTAAGGTAAGTTGTATCTATTATGATTCTATAACTAACTTTGTTTGGCTTTTTTAGGTAACAAGAATTCTTTGAGGAGGACGAGAATTCAACCCCAACATGAACATTAAAACCTGCACCGTCTTAACAAATTATGTTTATACATGTAAGCTTTTTTTCACTTGGTCCAGTGTTGTGTGGCTATAGATACTAAGGATTAAAAAAGTTATATTTTGGCCATCTTTTGATTTTGTAAGGATGTTTTGTCATTTTTTTGGGTATTAATTGAATTTTTAGTGAATACTACAAGTTAGTAAATCTGTTAGAGATAATTTAAAAGATGGTGATTAGAGTTTTCCTTGCCTTGGTAAATTTAGGGAATTTTCCTTTTTCACGTTGTCGATGTTTTTATGTGTCGGATAAAATAAGTTTCCTTTTATATATTTGATGTGCAGTGTTAAAAAGTCATGGTCTTTCTCCCAACAGTGCACAAATCTGTTTTTTAACCTTTACTTTTATATTAATGTCCAGTGATACTTACAAAATGTTTGGCAACTCTAATGAAATGTTGAAAAGAGGAGATTCCTCTCTCATGCTATACTCTACAGCAACCTTAAAACAATGCTCTAAATAGATAGTCTTTTTACTTTGTTCATGTTTGCTTACTCATTATCTCATTGTTACTAATATTTGTTTTGGGTTTCCTTCAAAATTAAGTGGAGGCACAGTGCAAAGTTTTCCCATAAGATATGGCACCAAATACCCATAAGATATGGAACCAAATACTCTTTTTATTACCAACTACTCGAGGAAAAAGCTCCCATCTAGAGATTGTTAGCATCAAGAAGAATACTAAAGATTCTTTGCATCAAGATTGGAGTTAAATCCTATGCTATATTTGACCATTTCAAAATATTATTCAGTTTATTTAAAAAAGTTTTGAAATGAAAATTATTTTAATATTCTGGATGTATAATATTTGGCATCACCCAATAACGTTATTCATTCAATTACTTCTTGTTTTCCTGTTAACTTTATTTATTTTTCGAATGGTGGATTCCAGTTTTAGCTGTAAGGCTTTCGAAGCTATGAATGGGAATGAAATATTATTGTATCATTTGAGCTTTCGCCCTACTTATTCATGACTTAAATAATTGGTATCTTAAATGTTTCTTTAAATTTGGTTGCTTAATGTAAATTATATAGGTCGTTTTGGTTTGGTTTGATGTGTGCATTCACTTGAAAGGCAACCTCATCTACATCTCAATTGGGGGTTCTAAATTCCTCATCTGTGTTTGTTGTTTGTAGTGTAGGTGTTTTTTTTCAGCAGAGGTGTTATTAAATAGGAGTTTGGTGTTATGGATATAGGTATTGTTAGTTTGGTTGGATACTTGAGTTTTACACAAGTTCTTTTATATTTTGAATATTAATGTCTTTTGTTAGTAAAAATCCTGTGTTCGACTCATCTATGCCTCTTTATATGCACTGCAAAAATTCACTATGATATCACT
Source organism: Sambucus nigra (assembly GCA_949130495.1). Classification (NCBI taxonomy): domain Eukaryota; kingdom Viridiplantae; phylum Streptophyta; class Magnoliopsida; order Dipsacales; family Adoxaceae; genus Sambucus; species Sambucus nigra. The sequence continues at coordinate 494,341,712 of OX422207.1, forward strand.
GTCTCATTTTTTAATGTGTAATTAGTTTTTCCTTCACCTAAATATATTTTTTATTTTTATGTAGGTGCTTAGTACTGAAAGAAAGGTCCGCATACCATGATAAAGAACTTTCCCTCAAATTGAATAGAATCAAGATTATTTTTTGCACTATGTTTATCTCTTGCTTCTGTAAATTTTCAACTGGGATTAAATTATTTCTTTTCTTTTTTGTATTTGTCATTTTGAATTATACTTTTCAAAATGGACATTGGAGATAATGAATCTATTTTAGTTATAAAATCGAACCAAATTGACCCATTGTTATGGACTATCAGTATTAGTGTTGTTATATTATTGTTACAGACTATTAGTACTCTTTGTTATTGGAGTATTTATTTATTTATTTACGAAAAAGTGTGGATAGTCCTATAAACAAAGTAAACTTGGTCCAAATTTTCAAAATTGTTTAAACATTTGTGTTGTAAAAATATATTATAACTTAAATTGTTTACACATTCATTTCTTTGGAAAACTATTTTCGTGCCTTTAGGCACAAAATTGTTATTTGCGATGAAAATATTTTACGACTTAAATTGTTTACACATTTCATGTTATATGTGAATTTGAATGATAAATTTAGACAATTTGAATGTTGTTGGGCTATTTGTTATTTATTAAGTAGGGTGGATAGTTATATAAACAAAGAATATTATGGTCAATTTTTTTTTAAAAATTACACTTTATTTTGTTGGCGAATGGAAGTTTTTGCCATTTTGCAATTGCGTACTTTCGAAATTTTTTTCGTTATGCTATTACGTACTTTGGAAATTTTCTCCGTCCCTTTAGGCATGGACATTCCACTAGTATATATATAAATATATATATATATTTATATATAAACACTGAAATGCGCACATAGACACACACACTGAAATGCACACATACACACACTAAAACATACATACATACAAACACATTGAAGCACGCGCGCACACACACACACACACACACGTGTGTGTGAATGTCTATGTGTGTAATAACTCGTAATTTTAATGACTTTTAATATGAGATAAATTAAAAGTTAAATGGGGATTAATTGTAATTAATTATGAATAACAATTGGAATTAATCCGGATTTAATATTACTAGTGAATAAAGTAATATGTGATTGATATTGTATATTACTTAGTGATTAAAAGTAATATCTCATTTTATAGTCGCCATTGAATATTACGCGAATTATTGAAATTAAGTCGGGACGCACATGTGAGTCATGCCGGGACTAAATTGAAAGGGAAAAAAGGGAAATTATGTTTAAATCATTCAAATGGACATTTCTATTGCGCCGATGAGTCCAGAAGGGTCGAAATAGGCAGAAAAGTCTACCAGGGGTTGGATTTGGGTCTAGGGTCAATTGGGAACCAAAAGGACACCCCGAAGGGGTATTTTGGTCATTTTTGGGGGGATGTGAATAGTACCTGCTAGATTTGAGTTTTATTGTTTAAGATTAGAGTGTGTTAAACCAAGAGATCATTTACCAAAAGACTAAGGAGAGGAAAAGAGAGAACTCTAGGAAGAGGAGGGGTTTTGAGAGCAAACCAAGGGTTGCACTACCTTGCACCACCACCGAAAAAGTGATTAGAAAGGAGGAGGAAACATCCTACACACATCTTCACCAAAGGATCAGACCGACACCTTAAGACAAGTGCAATTCTTACTCAAATTAGTGAGTATATATCCATGTTAGAATAGGATTTATATTTACCCATGAGAATTGTGAAAATTGGGCATGAAATTGATGAATAAATGAATTAATGGTATAGGTATTGCATGTAGTTGAGAAATTCATACATGGATGTTACCATATTAATGGTTTAAATTGTAAATCACGAAATTATATTCTGGGCCTTATGAAGAGCATAAATGGTTAATATAGAATTTGAGGATTTTAAGGATTCTATTGATTTAGATAAAAAAAAAACCTCTTGCAATTAAGGAATTAGGTGTTTTCTATGTGCTTTAATCATCCATGAACATGTATAATGATGTGGAGATATTTGGGTTCTGTTAGAATATAATCCATGAGGGTTTGGGTGTAAGAACATGAAGAAAAATGCAGAAAACTGAGGTTGAAGACGAACTGGAATGACGCTGATCTCGTTCGAACGAGACATACTATGGATTGGATATTTATTTTCTATGGATACTATGAAGTTGTGGACTTTGCATTAGACGCATCATTTGATTGATTCTTGTATTCTGTAGTCATTCTCTTCTATGGCATGTTGTCGATGGATCCTTGTCATTTTCATTATATCTCAAACATTAGTTTTACTTATGTTGGTTTTGGATACATTTAGTTTGACTTGGTTTATTGTATTGAAATGTTTTAAACTGGGAAGTTTACTCCAGTTATATTGAAATATCCAGATTGTATTGAAATAGATTTATTGTATTGAAATATCCAGTTATATTGAAGTTTACTCCAGTTATATTGAAGTTTACTCCAGTTATATTTAAAATGGTTTATTGTATTGAAATATCCAGATTGGTTCATTCTTAGCATCACGGTCGAAAACTTTTTAACATTTACTAACCACCTAGTATTTGAAAAGTTGGTGACAAAATTTTATCTTTATATTAACATGCAAGATTTAAAACAATTAAACAATTAAGTATCACATTCACCACACTAAATTAATCAACACCACAAATAATTAAATACCGAATCAAATAAAATATGACGGGAGTAAACACCCTAGTCTGAATCTTTAAAAATATAATTAAAGTTGAGCAATCAAATAAAATATGACGGGAGTAAACACATGAAATTAATGTTGTTGGGTGATTCTCACTCCACTGAGGTTGCTGGTATTGGAAATGTGGAATTAAAGTTCACTTCGAAAAAAACTGTTATCCTCAAAGATGTTCTTCACACTCCCGAGATAAGGAAAATTTTGGTTTTGCGTTATTTTCTCAACAAAGCTGGCTTTACTCAAACTATTGGTGCTGATTTATTTACTTTGACAAAAAATAGAATTTTTGTAGGCAAGGGTTATGCCACTGATGGGATGTTTAAGTTGAATGTTGATGCTAATAAAATTTCTCCTTCTACTTATATTGCTTGTTCATTTAATATTTGGCATGCTAGGATTTGTCATGTTAATAAACAACTTGTTAAAAATATGAGCACTTTAGGATTAATTCCAGAATTATCATTAAATGATTTTGAAAAATGTGAATGGTGTAGTCAAGCAAAAATCACTAAGACACCACATAAATCTGTTTTTAGAGAATCTGAACCACTTGATTTAATTCATTCGGTTATTTGTGAATTGGATGGTGTCACAACTAGAAATGGCAAACGCCATTTTATAACTTTTATTGATGATTGTTCCGATTATTCATTTGTGTATTTAATGAAAAATAAAAGTGAAGCGTTTGACATGTTTAAAATTTTCCTAAATGAAATTAAAAATCAATTTAATCGGAAAATAAAAAGGTTACGTAGTGATAGAGGCACCGAATATGATTCTGGACCATTTATTGAATTTTATAAAACCCATAGTATTATTCACGAAAAAACTGCCCCTTATTCACCCGAAATGAACGGTAAATCCGAAAGAAAAAATAGGACATTAACTGAATTAGTTGTGGCTATTTTATTAAATTCAGGGGATGCCTCACATTGGTGGGGTGAAATTATTTTGACTGTGTGTCACGTACTTAATAGAATTCCTACGACTAAAATGAAAATATCTCCTTATGAAATTTGGAAAAATATTAAGCCCAACGTGTCATACTTTAGAACGTGGGGGTGCTTAGCATATGTATGTATTCCCGACCCTAAAAGGTCTATATTGACTAGTAGAGCATGAGTGCATTTTTATAGGCTATGCTATTAATAGCAAAGCATACCGATTTTATGACTTGAAAAATCAAGTAATTATTGAATCAAATGATGCCGATTTTTATGAAGATAAATTTCCTTTTAAATTGAGAAATAGTGGGGGCGAGTCATCCACTAATATTTCTTTAAATAAAAATAAAGAAAATAATGAATCCATTTTAGAAATTCGAAAAAGTAAAAGGGCTCATGTAGAAAAAGATTTTGGTCCCAACTTTTATGCTTACACTTTAGAGGAGGATCCTAACACTATTCAAGAATCTTTATCTTCTTTATATGTCGATTTATGGCAAGAGGCTATTGATGATGAAATGGATTCTTTGGAAACAAATAAAACTTGGCATTTAGTGGACCTTCCTCTTGGATGTAAAACAATTGGTGTTAATGGATTATTAAAAAGAAATTAAAACCTGATGGCATTATTGAAAAATATAAGGCACGTCTTGTTTCCAAAGGTTTTAGACAAAGAGAAAATGTAGACTTTTTTGATAAATTTTCACCCATGACTAGAATAACGTCTATACGTGTACTATTTGCTATAGTTGCCTTAAATGATTTAATTGTACACCAAATGGATGTTAAAACTATTTTTTTAAATGGAGAATTAGAAGAAGAGATTTATATGGATCAACCTGAAGGTTTTATTGTACACGGTCAAGAAAATAAAGTATGTAAATTAGATAAATCTCTTTATGGACTCAAACATGCACCAAAATAATGGCATTATTAATTTGATAGCTTAGTCATCTCTAATGGGTTTAAAATCAATGAAAGTGACAAATGCATTTATTATAAATATGTTGAGAACATTTGCACTATCATATGTCTTTATGTTTATGACTTGCTAATATTCGGTTCTAATATTCATGTCGTAGAAAATGTTAAATCATTATTATGTGCAAACTTTGATATGAAGGATTTGGGTGAAGCTAGTGTAATATTAGGAATTAATATTACTAGGTCAGAAAAGGGACTTTCTGTGGATCAATCTCATTATATTGAGAAAGTTCTAAAGAAATATAATTACTTTGACTGTAAACATGCTAGTACTCCATTTGACCCTAGTGTAAAGTTATTTAAGAACACTGGCGACAATGTAAATCAAAATGCTTATGCAAGCATTATAGGTAGCTTACGTTATGCTATAGATTGCACTAGACCTGACATAGCTTATGCTGTGGGAGTACTATGTAGATTTACCAGTAGACCTAGTATGGAGAATTGGCACGCTATTGAGAGGGTCATGCGGTACCTTAAAAGGACGATGAACCTCGGATTACACTATAATAAGCATCCCGCTGTCCTTGAAGGATTTAGTGATGCGGATTGGAACACCCTATCTTATGATTCTAAGGCTAATAGTGGATATATATTTAGCATCGCTGGTGGTGCAGTTTCTTGGAAATCTAATAAACAAACTATTTTGGCTCAATCCACTATGGAGTCTGAGTTGATAGCGCTAGCTACTGCTAGTGAAGAGGCAGGCTGGTTAAGAAACCTCCTGACAGATATCCCATTATGGGAAAGACCGATACCAGCCGTTTTGATTCATTATGATAGTACCGCGGCTATTGCAAAAGTTGAGAACCGTTATTATAACGGTAAAAAATGACAAATACGTCGTAAGCATAGTACTGTTAAAGAATTTATCTCTACGGGTGCTGTGAAGGTGGATCATATACTGTCTGAACAAAACTTAGCTGATCTTTTAACGAAAGGACTAGCTAGGGAAAAGGTGTGGAACACCACGAAAGGGATGGGACTAAAGCCCTTGGATAAATGAGTCATTTGTGATGGTAACCCAACATATGGACTGGAGATCCCAAGAAATATGTTCAAAGGGTAATAATAAGTCACAAGTGATATGGGTTGAATCATGTTATTAGTAATTAAAATAGAACGGGGTTTTACTCCGAGTCCATCCCTATGGAGCATGATATCCTGAAGCGAGTTAAGGATGAGTTATGATAACTCTTAATGAGATCTATAGCTCTATTTTGAGTGGGGTACTTAGCTACAGGAGTATTCTTGATAGACTCACCTATGTGAATGTGGACGTGTGGCCGCTTCCTATGGATATTTTGGGCAAATTCCTAGAGCGTTCACTATACTGGGATAGAAGCACATGGCCGTAACGTGCTAGCTATTAGAATTACATCCAAGTAGGTTTGTGTGTAGGATGTTGTCAGAGAAAGAGTTCAAAACTACGGTTACTCTAGTATATTCTGAATCATCTTTATTACGTAAAGGTTCAAGTCGAAAGACACCTTTGCTTATGCACAATTCTATGAATTATTGCTCGATAAAATATTTTCAAATTTTACAAGTGGGAGATTTTTGGTTACAGCTCATAGCTGTCAAACAGCTTAGAGCTGTTAAGTTGCAAAACTTTGAAAGTGCCTTTGGCACAAGTCCCACATCGGTGGGTTATAAAATTTGGATAGAGTTAATATACTCTTTTTTGAGACTAAAGGTTCAGCCCTTTGGGCATTCAATGTTTTGTGGGTATGTGGGGCAGACCCTATGGGCCAAGTCACACACGAGCGCGCGCCGCCGCCCCCGTTCGTCCGGCCCGACCCGTGCCCGTATCCGGGTCCGGGGTCTTGGGCTTGGCTCATTAAGAAATAATTTTTTTTGGACAAATAAATTAACAATTTTGGGCTTTAAAAAAATTAATTTTTAACTATAATTAATTTCGAAAAAAAACGTGGGCCTTTTACTGTTGAACTTTTCCACCCACGTTTCCAGTTTTCTCTCCACGTTTTTGCCCACTAATGGTAATTTCTTTTTTGCATAAAAGGAGGTTGAGACCTCCGTTTTCAATACGGTATCAAAGACAACTCTCAAAAAAATTATTTCCTACACAGAAAATAGTTATTCGTCCCCTGAATAATTATTACAACACAGAAATAATTAATCCTCTTGCCCAGATTAATTATAACACATAATCGAGCAATATTTTGAATGGGTGTTGATTGAGCGAATCTAGTTTGTGCTACCAATTCGTAGTTTGGTTTTCCGAGGCTGTTTTATTTTGGGGGTGACGGGGCTATACACTGTCGGCACAAATTGGAGGCAGAGCCGCGAAACACCTTAAAGAGAGCGACATTGTCCGCGACTCAGCCATATTTTTAGACTGCCCAGTTTCGAATATTTTTCGCCTTCGGTTTATCATCTTAATTGGGTAATTTCGTTCCTTATTTATTTCTTCATTTAAATTGCTGCTACAACGTGAACAGTTATTGAAATTTTACATAAAAATCTAAATAAATCCATCTTAATCACATTTAATTAACAAAAAATACGAAATTCTAAAAACGGACAAGAGATCGTTTACCAAACATTATGATAATATAGAAATAAGAAACCTTCGTATAGGCTATTGGCATTGAGGAAATATCGTAAATGTATTTAAAGGAGGCCCTCCCTAGAAATGGGATCCTAGGCAGAGGCATCATCTATATTCCTCATTGTTGGATTGAAGCTTCCTCTACCACTTAAAAAACAATACTAGGGACCCTAAAATTGGACAGTACTAGCTTAAAGGACAATACTTTATTGTATATCAAGAAAACAAATTTGTTGTAGTTGAAATGGATGACCTATCGCCATTATAGCTTTTACTATAGTTGAAAGAGATGCCTAATTAACAATAAAGTAGGTTTATCATATTTAGAAAAATCGTATAAACTAATTAATTGATTACAATAAAACTCATTAATTGATTACAATAATATCTCACTGAATGTATCATACTTATACATTTATTACTAGTATATAAATCCTGTGATGCGAGATCGTTTTTAACGAAATTGTTAAAATATGTATCAAAATATCAAATAGTGTTTTTGAAATCATAAAAAAATATATTACGTGTAGAAATTTGTCAAACATAACCCTAAATGATAAAAAAAAATTCTAATTTTCTTCAAATCCAAAAAACTAATAAAAAAATAATTATGTTATGATTTTCTTCAAATACAATGATATCCCTAAAACCTTTTTCTTACCCATTGATGTGTAAAAATTAAATTTACAATAAATACAAACATAGAATCAGTAATTAGAACAAATTAAAAATTAAATAGTGCAAGATGTATCAGGGTAATAGGGTATGGTAGTGAAAATTCGAGTGTTAACTGCCATAGCAGTCTCCAAATATAATATAACCTATGAATTTTTTATACACTTTGAACATACTCATTAGGATGCTCTAACTGCAAATGATATTTTAGGGTGAATTGTGAATTACAAAGATGAGAGGAATGTGATGAACCTCATTTATTGTTTAGATAAATAAAAGCAACAATTAAGTATTCATGCCTAAATTAAGTGGGTTTGATGGTTGAATATCAAAATTGAATATGTTGAAAGGAACTGTTAGAAAGTGGCATCAAATTAGATTTGTCCAAAAGGAATTAGAACAATTTCAATGAGCAAAGAAAGGCTCACAATCATGAATGAAAATAACTTGCAATCTCCAACAATGCATAAAGGGAGTATCTTGGCGAAGAGATGCAACTGGAAGAGCTCATATATTGGTGTTTTTTCATTAGATTCATTTTTTCTTCGTATGTTATGTTGGCTTGGGAAGAGGGATTTATTGGAAAGAAAGATGAGAGGGACGGGTCATTTGAAGAGTCATGAATTCATAGAGGTGTATAAAAATGTGAAAAGTTTTGAATTAAAGTATTCTAAACTTGTAATTATGTGGAATACAAAACGATTTAAGGGATTAACTTAATTTGAGTCATTAAAATTGTACACACATCTTCTTGTGGAAGCGACAAATATCGACACCTGGTTTCACTGTCAACTTTAGTTATATACTATAATTTGCTTGTTATAATAGTTTCAAAATATTTCAATCCATTGAAACTTTCATACTCTCTATATATTTTTATTCGGTAAAAGCAATTATAAATAATTTAAAAAAATAAAGTTTAATTTATAAAGTCTTCGGGAGTTTTTTATTTTAGTTCTTGACCGATATTTTTCTCACTCTTATTCACTTACATATTTTTGGACACTAAGATCATTTATCACTTAATATATACAGTATAAGTTAGGGTATACATATATATTATAAAAACTTTACATGCGTATACAGTATACGTTAATAGACTAAAGCCAAATTTACTCCAGAAAAAAATATTTAAATTTATATACAATGGATCACAATATCAACTATGATGAATCACTAAAGTAACGTAGAAGTTTAGAGTATGAGTTCATGTAACAATTAATAATGATTTAAGAATTTTAATATTGATAACATTAACTTGGAAAAATAACTACTTGATAAAAACTCAATAATGTTTCGATAAACATTTGAAGGTGTTGAAAGATATGACCAAATTTTAGTTGAAAATGAAAAGTCTTCCCAATTAAAAAAAGAAACAACTTAGTAATGAAAATCAAAGATATCCAACATCGATATGAAAAGTGAAACTAGGCTAATATGTTTATCATTTGTGTTTTTATTTCCAAGTATTTGTGCGGTACCTTCCGGCCTTCTGGATTTTCGTTTTAGCATCATATAAATATAAACTTTTAAAAAATAGAATTTATCCTATTTATTAAAAATAGGATCATATTGGGTTTTGGGTTTTCTATATTTTATTATTTGGGTGTTGCTAGGGCCACTCATGATTACGGCACATATTGATAAGAAGCAGTGACATGTCGCACTCGCATTGACTTGTATTTGAATTTCAGTAATGTTGAATCCAAACACGAGTCAATATGAGTACGACATGTCAATGTATCACACCAAATATGTCACAATTATGAATCAATGTTGAATTACTCCTTTGTTTTGAAAAAACAAAGCCCTCCTACCCATTTGACTTTCAAGAAAGCTATTGCCAAATGATATTTACCTTTTCAACTTTATAGTTTTTATCTATCTCAATTATTTAACTTATATTTTTACAGTAATAATGATTAATATTTCTAATTATTTAAAAATTCACTTTTTATTACTTGAAATAAAGTTTAATTACTTCTCATATTTAACTCTCAAACAAAGATCTCGTGGCCATGATGTTAGAGTAAAATTTAATATATGGGCTTATATATGAAATAAATATGAATTGTAGGCTATAAAATAAAGTTAGGCAATTAAAGCGATTAATTTAAGTTTTGGGGCCTTAATAATGTATTATTAAAGTGTGGGTTTTAATGTGTAGTAACACGCATAATTTCTATTTTTATGATGGGTTAAAATAGAAATATACGAAATATAAAAATACACTATTGTCTTATAAATGGGGTTCATGATCCCCATATCACATAACTTTCTTCTTCTGATTCCCATTGCCAGAGAGAAATTCAGGCATAAAATAAACGTGTTGATCTGGAAGATCATAAGACCTCAGACTCAGATATTTTACTTTTCTCGTTATGGATTCAGGTATGCTTCCGCAAAATTCAATATTTTTATTTCTTGATAATTCAATATGAATGTTCCTATCTGGTGCAGTGAAAGATGATCCAATCACCTTCCGTGAATCCATGGAAAGTTCCAAATCTCAAGAGTGGATTGGTGCCATGAATGAGGAGATAAAGTCCACGAAGGACAATGACATTTGGGATATTGTACCATTGCCTGAAGGTGTTAAACCCATTGGTTGCAAATGGATATTTAAATCTAAGAGGGATTCAAAAGGTGATGTGGAGAGATACAGAGCCCGACTTGTCGCTAAAGGCTTTACACAAAAAAAGGCATAAATTATAAAAATACTTTCTCTCCGGTTTCATCAAAAGACTCTTTTAGGACAATAATGGCACTTGTGGCCCATTTTGACCTTGAGCTTCATCAGATGGGTGTTAAGACTACATTTCTCAATGGTGACATTGATGAAACAATATATATGGCACAACTAGAAAACTTGAAACAATATATATGGCACAACCAGAAAACTTTGTATCGGGGGATGCAAAGAAGACGACTTGCAAATTAAAGAAATCCATCTCTGGGCTTAAGAAAGCTTCTCTCAATGGTATTACAAGTTTCATCAATTTATCATCTCGTTTGGTTTGAGATGAATTTGGTTGGTGATTATATATACCACAAGTTCAGTGAAGTAAGCATATACACTTGGTTTATCACAAAAGAGCTATATCGAGAAAGTTCTTAAAAGGTTTAACATGCATGACTGTAAATCAGGTGACACCCCTGTAGCTAAAGGAGATAAATTTAGTCTCAGTCAATGTTCTAATAATGATTTTGAGATTTGAGAGATACAAAAGATTCCTTATGCGTCAGCAGTAGGAAGTCTTATATCTTCTCAAGTATGTATGCGTCTGGATATTGCGTACATTGTTGGCATGTTGGGTCGATACTTAAGCAATCCTGGAAAGGATCATTGGATAGAATCCAAGCGAGTCATGAGGTACTTACAGAGAACAAAAGACTACATGCTCATCTATCGGAAGTCAGATCAGTTAGAGATCGTCGGATATTCTGACTACGATTTTGATGGATGTTAGGTGTCCAATCGTGGAATATGGTTGCAAAATTTAGTCATATGGCTGCGTATTGTGGATGGCATTGAAATACCACTTAAGTTATTTTGTGATAATAAATCAGGAGTACTGTATTCCAATAACAACAAGATTTCTTCAAAGTCAAAGTTTATAGACATCAAGTTCCTAGATGTAAAAGAAAGGGTTCAGAGTGGACTTATGTCTATAGAGCACATTGGAACAAACTCCATGATTGCGAATCCGCTGACTAAGGGATTTCCACCCAAGGTCTTTCATGAGCACACTGCTCATATGGGTGTAGTTTCTTTTCAGGATATTTCAGTTTAGTGGGAGTTTGTATTTTAGATGCTTTTGTAGACACATTTGTTATGAATTTTATGGTTATTTACTACAGTAAAGTATTCTGTTTATATTCACTCTAATTTTATATGGTTTGATCTCACTAAGGTTTAAGGAGGACCAATTGAAAATAGGCATGTTAAGATCGCATTGCATGAAATTTCCATGCTACACATCTACACTTGATCTTTGTCATTAGTTGCATTGATATATGTTATCATTGATGGGTCTACTTACGAAATATGTAATGACGATCGCTTTGATTCTATATTGGTGCAATTAATGGACAAGATTGTTAATATTCATAAAGTTTTGATAGCAAAAACTCATGAGCTCATAAAGTATAATTCAAATTTATAAAGTTACATATATAGCCCAAATGGGAGACTGTTAGAGTAAAATTTAATATGTGGGCTTATATATGAAATAAATATGAATTATAGGCTATCAAATAAAGTTAGGCCAATTAAAGTTATTAATTTATGTTTTGGGGCCTTAATAATGTATTATTAAAGTGTGGGTTTTAATGTGTAGAGACAAGCGTAATTTATATTTTTATGATGGACTAAAATAGAAATATATGAAATATGAAATGACACGATTGTCTTATAAATAGGGGTTATGGTTCCCAGGTCACATAACTCTCTTCTTCTGATTCCCATTGTCAGAGAGAAATTCAGGCATAAAATAAACGTGTTGATTAGGAAGATCATAAGACCTTAGACTCAAATATTTTACTTTTCTCGTTATGGATTTAGGTACGCTTTCGCAAAATTCAATATTTTTATTTCTTGATAATTCAATATGAATGTTCCTGTTTGTGTGATGGTTTTCACAAAATAGAAATTAATCAAACACATGAATCCAAATAATAAGACCACAGTTTCTTTTGATGCTGCAAAACCATCTACGATAGAGATCGAGTTAGATGTTGATGAACATGATAAGGTTTGTAGATTTATTTGCCCAAATTTCATATAACATTTTGTCCAAATTTCATGTTTAATATAAATGAATGGTTCGTGTTTTGCTCTACTTTTTTGTCCAAATTTCATTTTTTGTTTTAGTTTTTTGTCTTATTAGTTTCATCTATTTTTTTTACTTTACTTTTATGTTCTACGAATGGGTGTTTTTTTTTGTCCAAAAACGATTGGGTTTTTTTTGTTAATTTTTCTTCTTCTTATAAACGAAGTCTGTTAACGTTTTTACTATTTTTTGTTAATTTTATAATTTAGTGTAGTATGTTAAATTTTCTTATAAACAAAGTGGGCATGGCTAAAAAATAAGGTTTTTAAACTGTGTTTTCATGGCTGTCGTGTGTGATGGGCAGAAAAAACTAATCCTTTCATTTTCATGGCAACCAAAAAAACCACAACTTCCTATCATGTCATATTCGTGTTGTAAAAAATCTTGTCGTCTCGTGTCATGTTAGGTCGAAACACGTCCAAATACATGAATTGCCACCCCTACCCGTTAGTAATAGCGTCTCTAGCACCCCCTATATATAGGAGAAGGCTCACCGACATCATGTTCTATACATCATCCAGACATCACACGTAGTTGTAGGGCATAAATAACAATTTTCCATTTTTTTAATTTTTTCTCTTGAAATTAACCTTCCAATAAATCCATTTTCAAAAAATTAGGTAAAAATAAATTTTGTAGCAATTTTTAAAAAATCCACAAAAAACTGCTCAAAATACCTTATTTATAAGGGTCTGCTCTAGCAGTTTTTGTGATTTTTTTTAAAAATGGCTACAAAATGTATTTTGATCTAATTTTTTTGAATATGGGTTGATTAGAAGGTTAATTTCAAGATAAAAATAAAAAATTTGAAGAAAATATTTCTTAGGACCTGGAACCAGGCGTGATGTATGGTGTGATGTATACATCATGATGTAGGCGAGCCTTATATATATATATTGGGTAAAAAAATTGAATTCATATCTTGTCGTGTTTTAATTTGGTCATTTTCATTTTAGTCAAAAATAAATTAGATTTCATAGTATTTCATATTGTGTCGCATTTTAATTGGATGCGGTCGACCATTTTTGTCTTTAATTGACATGTTTTTTCAATTAAAATGATTGTTTCGTGCACGAATACATTAATATACATTAACATATTTATTCGCTAAGCATATGTTTAATATTATAAAAACATTAATATGTATATATATTTTAATACATTCATATATCTATACATTAATATATATAGTGGGGTCCAGATTTGCAAGGGCACGTGCTTGGCATAGGCGCTATAGGGCCACGTGCATCTATAATCAATGAAGAGTCCAAGTTAGAGAAGACTTTCACAAATCCATTACTTCTGGAAACTTATTATGATAAGAGATATGTCTTAACTCTTTGGACTGGCTATGAACGTAACTTAGGACTATTCTAAGCTTCCCTATAAATATAAACCCATCCCACTTAAGAGGGAAATGCAATATTATATTGTCAAGCAGTACTATAACTATGCTCACTAGTTATCTAAAGTAATAAAGAATAACCCCAAAAAACCCGTAGACGTAGGCACATTGCCGAACCACGTACATCATGTGTTGTGTGTGTGATCTCATTATTTTTACCATATTCATTCGCTTTTGGCTTGTATGAATTGAATACTATTACCTTTAGGAAATTACCACCTATAACTAGCGTTGTCTGTGGGAACGATCTGGGTTCTTTGGCATAAGCCAAACCTTTAAGATGTCTCACTCTCTTAACGAGGAATACCAAAATCTTGATAATCGGGAGGTTCACTAACAACATAACATAAGGGACCAGGAGGGTTACCCTCTAGACTACAACAGTCATGACGACTAAAAGGGTTGTCACTAATCTCCTCCATCCCAAAGGGTTAGATTTAAGATTGCTAATGATTACTCGTTTCCTGATGAACGTTATCATCCTTAGGAGGAGAAAAGTGTTAACAACGACGAGCTTCAGTGATCTAACCAGATCTCAAGGCTCATTGGCAATTATGAAAGGTGCATAAGAGACGAAAGGGTCACCAGCACGCACCACCATAAGTAGAATGATGCACTCCAGTGAAGTTTGGAGAAGTTAGAAACGGAAGCTCAGAGAGAGAAATGCAAGCGTTGTCACAAGTTGCGAACTCCTAGTCCTTAGAAAACTAAGGCTTGTAGCCGAGGAATAGGTACTCAATGACTTTAGAAAACCCCTCCTCAAAAAAGGTCTTATGGAAGGAGACCACGCTTTGATGAGCGGCGAGGTGACAGAGAGCACTACGATTTCATTAGTAGGGAGGTGGATATACATCCATCCCATTAGGGGGTACGTAAAACAAAGGAGCTCGCGAGAAGAACACATAAATTTCAAATGAAGTCTCACTTTAGTCGGGTCATTGAGGAGTTGTTCCTTCTAAGATGTTCACTCCACCAAGATTTAAAATCTATTTAGGGGAGATAAATCCCACCGATCATGTCAGGAAATATCACGACGTGATGACACTATGGAACACCAACGATGGAATGATGGGCTAAATTTTCCCTTCTCAGAAGAAATTATATAAGTCTCCACATTGATCGATTTCCTCCTTTAAAAATCTGTAAAAAGCCTTCATGTTCAGGTTTATCATGAGTAGCACCCATCCTAAACGTATGGACTCTCTTCTCATAATGAAGAAGAAGTATCAGGACACACTCTGCAAGTATGTCATAAGGTATTGGGAGGTGTATAATGAAGTGGAGGATTACACCGATTAAGATATGGTGGCTTCCTTCAAGATTAGACTTTCTAGCATCTCCATGCTCTACTAATCTCTCATCAAGAGGGAGATATTTTGTTTAGGAAACCAAGGTGGCCCCTACCGATCGAGTCATGGATCCTATTCAAGAAGTAATCTTTGGTGATGACCAACCTGATAAGAACTTCTTGATCGATGATTCACTTATTGATGAAGAGAAGAAAAAGATGATTGTTTTCCTCAAAAGTAATCAAGATATTTTTCTTGGCAACTATATAATGTGTCGGGATTAGACCCATAAGTAATGTGCCACTAACTCCACGTGGATCCGTCACATCCACCAGTCACTCAAAATTCATGACGAGCATCACCAAATAAGGTTAAAACAGTTGAAGAAGAAGTGAGGAAACTCCTGGAGGCATAGCCCATCAAGGAATTTTAATTCTCCAAGTGTTTATCAAACCTAGTGGTTATAAAGAAGATCAACGAAAAGTGAAGAATCTTTATAAACATCATCGAAATAAACCGGACATGTCCAAAATATAGTTTTCCCTTACCCAAGGTAGATCATTTAGTCAACACAACTGCCAATAATGAACGTATGATCTTCCTTGATGCCTACTCAGGGTATTATCAAATCTCATTGTTCGCCTCTGACCAGAAAACTTCATTACCACTCTGGAGTTGTACTACTACAGGGTGATGCCATTCTAATTGAAAAATGTTGGGGAAACATATCATAGGTTGGTAACAAAGATGACCAATAGATAGTTCGGGGACGTAATGGAGGTCTATGTAGACAATATGCTTGAAAAGAGAAGAAAGGAGAAACACCTCGTGAATATGGTAATTTTTTTTAAAGTTCTTCATTATTTCGGGGTATAATCATAAAATTTCCTCATATACCTGTTTAGTCGAAGAGGTATTAAGGCAAACCCCGATCGGATTGAAGAGATTAGGAAGGTGCAACCCTCGAGCATTGTGCAGGAGGTGCAAAAGTTGACTGTTATGCTCTCCATGATCATCCAGTTCATATCGAGATCTTCGCGGAAGTGCATAACTTTTTTCCAAATACTGAGGAAAGAAAGGAAAGAAATACGGAATGACGAATGCACTAGATCACTTGAATAAGTGAAAAAGTATTTGTATCGGACACCTCTGTTGACTATTCCCGACGACAAAAGTTCTTTGAACTTATATTTAGTAGTGTCCAGTAATATGATCATCTTGGCCTTGGTCTGTGATAAGGACGGGAGTCAATCTCCCATTTATTTTTCCAATAAGACTTTGATCGATGCTGAGAAGAGGTACCTCCCATTAGACAAGCTTGCATACACCCTGATGATAGACTCTCACAAGTTAAAACAATACTTTGTGGCACACACGATCATTATTTTAACATCATTCTCTCTAAAAGTGATACTCAAGAAGGTAGACCTATCTGAATGAATGTCCAAGTGGTCGGTGGAATTGGGAAGGTTTGACATCCAGTTTCATCCTATAATCTCAATCAAGGGTATGGTTATAGCTGATTCATCACTAAATTTTTCCAATTTCTAAGAACCGGTGGAGAAGAGCACTAGAAATGAAGAACCTGCCCAAGAACCAATTGAAGAAAGGGAAAGATAGATCCGTAAATTCCAAGGGGTTAGGAGTTGGGATAGTTTTGGTATACCTGGAGAAAACTATCCCCGCGTAGGCAATTTACTTAGGATTTAAAGCCTCTTATAATAAATTTGAGTACGAAGCCTTGATTGACGGATTACGAAAATCACTCTCCCTTAGCGCATGTCACCTTGACATCTTTTGTGACTCGAGGCTGGTATCAAATCAGATATCAGAAGACTACAGCTATAGGGATGAACGCATTGATGCATACCTTGGAGAGGCCCAGCACTTGGTCGCCCAGCTAAAGCATGTACAAGTATAACTATTTTTTAGGGGGACAACAATCACGTAGGTGCATTAGCCCCATTTGCTTCAGTTGTTAAATGAGACATAAAATAAATGATCAAAGTAGACTATCTCAACCATCATAGAATCAATAAAGGGAAATCTGTTGAGCAAGTTATGGTCATTGATAGGACCCCAATATAGATAAACCCAATCATAATCTACCTAAAAGAAGATGCCATGTCAATTAATAATAAGTAGGCACATAAAGTATTGGTGAAAGCTGCCCATTTCACTTATTGAGGGATTAAAAGATTTATCGACTCCCTTTTTCACATTTTACCTCAAATGCGTGCACCTAGAAGATGTCAACCAGAACCTTTACGAGCTACGTGAGGGGATATGCGAGAGCCATGCAGGCGGTAGGTCACCGGTGTTTAAAGGAATGAAAGAAGGATAATGGTGGTTATATATGCAGTGGGTTGAGGTCGCCTATATTCAAAAGTGCAAACACTTCCATCTCTTATCCCCGTTAGTGCATCATCTTTGTAGCAACATCAAGTCTCTCGCAAGTCCATCATCTTTTGCACAATAAGGGTTGTACATCTTCGGTCCATTACCTTTAGTATCTGGAAGAATAAAATATTTGTTTATCAGTACGAACTTCTTCAGTTGGTAGGAGAACCTTTTGCAAACATTCGAGATGTAGTTATAAGCATGTTCATATGGAATAACATCATAACACAGTTTGTCACCCCTCAAATAATCATTACAGATAACATGACCTAATTTGAGAGATGTATTTTTTAAAGATTATATAATGAACACAACATCAAGAACTATTATAGTTCAATGGACTATCCCAATAGAAACGGACAATCAAAAGCTTACAACAAGACTATCCTCGATGGAATAAATAAGAGATTAGAAAAAGCAAATTGAGCATGGGTCTACCAAGTCCCCTACATTCTTTGGGCTTTTCGAACTATGCCCAGAAGATCGACGAGAGAAACACGCTCTTCCCTATCTTACGACATGGAAGTTATCATCCTACTGGAAATAATTCTGCACCATGAAGTATTATTTAGTCTACATAGACCTACAAAATTAACTAATCAGAGCATAACTTGACTTGGCCGATTAAATGAAGGAATTAGCCCTCCTAAATCTTGCCTCCCACTAATAATAGTTGGCCAAGTAATACAATAAGGGGGTCAAGTCTAGAGGCTTCAAAGTCAGAGACTACGTACTTAGAAAGGTTATGGCCAGTGCTTGGAAGCCCTCAGACGGAAAACATGGGCCCAATTGGGAAGTCTCATTCAAAATTGTCAAGAATGACTTTTAGAGAGGTTCCATGAGCATGGAATGTAACCAATATCGAGAAGTTTTTCTTTTAAATTTAAGTTTATTTTAGTTTTACATTTCTCGCATTTATTTCGTTATCTCATAAGTGTTATCTTTGCATTGTTCAAAGTGGAATGCAGTGAGTATTTAATAAAGAAGATCGATTAGTTAAATGAGTTATATTATTTATCGCTTTGATGCTTATCTTCTCTTAAATGTCTTCCTTTAAGACTAACCAACTGGTCGACCAAAGGGCATCACTGACTGAAATATGAATTAACTGGCTGGCCGACTAATGACCAACCAGATTTAACATTTTGGTGTTTAACAAAACATAAATAAATTACTCACAACCGATGAAAGGCCTATTGGGAATCCCTAGGCCCTCAAGACCAACAAGGTTAAAATAACCTAGCTAGGGGATGACCCCACAAATTAGTTAATTCTTGCCTTTTTAGATTTAGGTCTAAGGATTGATGTGACGACATCACTTAAAAGGTAAGACAAGTGACCATACAACATAAAGTAAAAAAACTGTGAAAATTCCCATTAAAACATGAAAATGATTAGAAGAAAAATGGGAAAGTAAAATAATGTACATAAAAAGATAGAAAAAATGAGTGGACTAATTGTGTGACTGAGAAGGTCCCCCCCTCTGAAGTCCTAACCCCAACAGGAGGAACCTCCAAAGCAGAAGGCAACACGATAATGACCAAATCTGTGATTCTTGATGGTCCTTCAGGAGAAACTCTCTCCACTAAATGTTGCGGTTGGTAAACCCCATAATCTTTATCCGAATTGTAGTCACCTAAATACTTCCTCTTTTAAGCTAATAAGAATGGCATCCAACAGAATCCACGAGACATTAAGCTTGTTAGGAGGATTTTGCTAGTTAAGACAACCGAGATCACACCAGTACCAAAGTTTAAATTTTTTAGTCACCTTCATGATTCTCAAAGCATTGAGACAACCATTCATATAACCCGTGTTATGGACTTCACTCAAAGTTGAGAAGGGCCTGATCATAGGAATCCATCCGTACTTGGTAGGGATCCTCGCGGAACTAATATTTAAGGCAATCAAGATTCTCAGACAATCTTATGATGGTCGCCCATTTATCTTTCAAAGACTTATTTTCCTTTTCTAGATTAATTACCAACTGACCACTCTACTTATCTTAAGAAGAAGATATGCAACGAGTGGTCGTATCCTTATCTTTTAGGTCTTTTTTCATCTCCTCTAACTCTTTTCTAAGGTGATCGTTCTCCTTTTCTAAAAAGGAAGATCCATGCTAGAATGATTATAGGGAATATAATTTTTGGGTCTCTTAAGATTTAATGGTAGTTCATTATTCTATTTCATAAGGAGGGGGATGACCTCTCTTACTGCAATGAAGTTGGCCTGTAAAGAAAAGTTTTTTCTCCTATGAGTAGACTCGATGTCATCTAGCTTCTTATCAAGGCCTCTTTCTATACTCAACTCGGCCACATTTTCATCAAAATTTCCCTTCAGATTAGCTAACGCTTCCCTATGACTACTTTGGGTAAAGAGAAACATGTCATGAAAGACTACATTTCTAATACATCATGATAAAGAAAGCGATGTAAATCCAAGAAAGCCTCATTTGCTTGAGCAGACACATTAAAGACTAAGACTTCATCGAGATCATTGTCCTCAACATAACTAACAACAAGAATATCCACGTCTTTTCTCAAAGTTGTGTTATTTAGCAATAATCACGATAAGTCTTTCTTCAAACTACAAGATATGTGGTCAAACATATGAGGCTGAAAGGTAGGGGCAAGTAAATGGAATATAGATAAAATAATGAATGAGAAACATTAATATCACATTCTGAATATTATTAAAGGATAAAAAATGGGGAAATATCGCACACCATCAGTTGAAAGAAAAAACAAGTACAATGCCTCCCAATAATTCCCAAAGGGCATTCTCATCGATGTTCTCTTTCTCAGAAGTTTAGACAGTGGCTATAACATACAGATGGTGGGCATCAGTGGCAGCAGCTTGTCTTATCTTCCCTTGAACTTCCCCAGTTGCAGTTACTTGTACTTCAACATCCTCATCATCCTTTCCATCATCCTCCTACTCAACTTGAGGAAGGGGGTGATTCGTATCAAATATTGCATATTTTTTCCCGTTTTCTTTATGCATTCTAATGCTTTTACAGTCCTTAATGCCTATATTTATGTTCATTAACCAGACAACCTTGGATTTCAATATATACATGTTTTGCAGGGGTTAATGGTGCTTTTGTAGGTATTGGAATGCTAAAAGTGAGGATCCATTGTATTTTAGAGAAGTTTTATCACTGGACGCTACTTCAAGGGCATTTTAGTCAATTTACATTTCTTCTCCAGCTCATGGAAACTCCACGTATGCGTATTTTATTGAGTTAGCATCACGTGGCCGTAAACGGTGCGTCGTTTGGAGTTCGAACGAAGAAGATATGGAAATTTCTATTTGCAACCCTTTCCTCCCTCTTCATGGACCAATAGCTGCAAAAAATAGAGTGTCGTTCGACCGACCTTGGGCCTCCGATCGATCGTGGTTTTAAAATAAGCCTACGAATTGAGACAGTGGACTGAGACCTGTTCGATCGATGGTTTTGATCGATCGATCGATCATACCAGATATTTAGCAATTCGTTCCTTTTCTTTTCTTTTTCCTTTTCTTTTCAAATTTTATTCCTTTTACTATATAAAGGAATTTTGTTGTAAAAACAGATATAATTAGCTTTAGAAGATAGTTTAGGTTATGGTTTGGGGATTTGAGAGCTCATCTTCTTCCTCTCTAGTTTGACACCCTTTGGGGTTTGTAATTGGTACTTTCATATTCCCTCTCCATTAATATAGTTTTTATTTCCTTAATTCTTCCTTTGTAGTTAGTTTACATGCTTTTATAATTAGGTTTATATGCTTTCTTTCCTTGCTTTCTAGTGTAGTTTTATTGCGTTTATTTACCGCTTTTTTTATCTCATTTTTACCATGCTTTCTAGCTAATTTAGTCTAGGTTGTGTTTGAATGGAACTCACTCGAGTTGACGTGTTTCTTTTCTTTGGTGATGGTGTTTACGGTTCTATTTCGGGTGCGTTGTCATAGTTATTACGCCTTGGATATTTGACGGGGCATATCATGTATGTTCCGTGCTTACGACCTTGCGTGCGTAATTTTCGAGGTATTTGTTGACGCCAAAATCGTATTAGGCTTTTATGCGAATTTAGGGGCGTGACAACCCTTGGTTCAATTAACTGTCGAAACGAGACGCATTTGTAATAACTCATCGACTCATGTAACCATTTTATACTAATTAACTCGGATGAGGAATATTCGACGCAACCTATAGTTTTTACTCGCTTTGTTAATCTAATTTTCAATACACTCGCCTAGATTAATAAGCTTTGATTACTCTCCCCGATGATATATTTAATGCTCGTTTGGACCTTGTTTTCAAATTTTGATATTGCCCGCATTTTCCCATTATCCCGAGTTTTCATTCCGAACACTTTGAATTCGTACATACATATACTTCCTTTCGTACCCTAGCCTAGCCTACATTACAACCCTATACAAGTCCTATGTGATCTTAAGTAGATGTAATTCAAAGGTTTAAATAGTTTTGATAATCTGTGAAAATACATTTCGCCGCCTTTAATGAGCAGTATCTTTCATTGAGATTATAATTTTTAATTTCATAAACAGCGTTCTTCATTTTTGACATGTGTGCGGCCTAATGTCCATTTACATTTACTTTTTATGCCCGCATGTTCCTTGTGTTACCTCCCTGTTTCAAGTGAATTCTCTTGATGAGTGTAATGCCCGTGAGGATTGAATATATGCTTGCTTTAATGTTTATCCAATTTATATAAGTTTTTGCCAATTCACACTTTGCATGTGCTCGCTCCCCTCTCACATTTTAAGGTTTCAATTCTATGAGGTGTATTCTATAATGTCAATGATTTGGACTTTTGTTTGAATATGTTTAATGTGCTAATAATGCGTATGAAATCTTATTCGCTATTTTTGGTCTTGTCGCATGTTGGGTTGGGCTTATTTTGAGGAAACCATTTGATGTTTGTGGGTATCATCCCTGAAAACCCTCATGAGACGACACTCGTCCACTAGGGTAACCCCCCTAGGGGTTTAACGACTTATTGCATATGCTAAATGCAATCGTGCTCCCTACGAAAGTGATATTTATATTTTGAAGCATATATACGTCTTGTACTGCCTTCCGTGGACTTATTTTGTTTGTTTCATTACTAGGGACTAGCAATGTTTAAGTTAGGTGGTGTGATTCATATTAAATATTGCATATTTCCGTCTGTTATCTTTATGCATTCTAGCGCTTTTACGGTCCTTAATGCCTATATTTATGCTCATTAACCAGACAACCTTGGATTTGGATATATACATGTTTTGCAGGGGTTGATTGTGATTTTGTAGGTATTGGAAAGCTAAAAGTGAGGATCCGTTGCATTTCGGAGAAGTTTCATCGTTGGACGCTAATTTAACGTCATTTTAGTCAATTCACATGTCTTCTCCCGCTCATAGAAATTCCACGGTGCGTCGTTTGGAGTTCGGACGAAGAAGATATGGCCATTTCTGTTTGCAACCCTTTCCTCCCTATTCATGGACCAATAGCTACCAAAAATAGAATGCCGGTCGATCGGCCTTGGGCCCCCGGTCGACCGCGATTTGAAATTAAGCCTACGAATTAAGACAGTGGGCTGAGACCTGTTCGATCGATCGATCGATAGTTTTGATCGATCGATCGATGCCCATCGATCGATCGATCATACCAGATATTTGGAAATTCGTTCCTTATCTTTTCTTTTCTAATTTTATTCTTTCTACTACATAAAGGAATTTTGTTGTAAAAACAGATAACATTAGTTTTAGAAGATAGTTTAGGTTAGGGTTTGGGGATTTGAGAGCTCTTCTTCTTCCTCTCTTGGTTTGACACCCTTTAGGTTTTGTAATTGGTACTTTCATATTCCCTCTCCATTAATATTGTTTGTTTTTCCTTAATTCTTGCTTTATAGTTAGTTCACATGCTTTCATAATTAGGTTTACATGCTTTCAAAATTAGGTTTACATGCTTTTTTTCCTTTCTTTCTAGTGTAGTTTTAGTGCGTTTATTTATCGCTTTTCTTTATCACGTTTTTACCATGCTTTCTAGCTAATTTATTCTAGGTTGTGTTTGAATGGAACTCATTCGGGTTGACGTGTTTCTTTACTTTGGTGATGTTTACGGGTCTATTTCGGGTGCGTTGTCCTAGTTATTACGCTTAGGAGATTTGACGGGGCATATTATGTATGTTCCGTGCTTACGACCTTGCGTGCGTAATTTTCGAGGTATTTGTTGACGTCAAAATCATATTAGGATTTTATGCGAATTTAGGGGCGTGACAACCCTTGGTTCAATTAACTGTCGAAACGAGACGCATTTGTAATAACTCGTCGACCCATGTAACAATTTTATAATAAATTAACTCGGGTGAGGGATATTTGACGCAACCTATAGTTTTTACTTGCTTTGTTAATCTAGTTTCAATACACTCGCCTAGATTAATATTTTCCTTTTATGCATCTTTTCCCTTTTTAGTTTGTAATCACTTTTTTCCCTTTTATTGTGAAGTATTAAACCAGATAATATTCTAGCAACTCGTCTCTATGGACTTTCGATACCCGACTTACCATTATACTTGTATCGCAAGTGTAGTTGTAATTTAGGTTTGTTTGTATTATCGCGGTGAAACGAAAATAACGATTGTGTCCTTACACGAACACATCTTTCACGCGTAATCAAAATGGTGCCGATGCCGGAGACAGGTTTGTTTTAGATTTTATTTGATTTAGTATTTCATAGTATTTTCTTTCTATTTGTATTTTTTGGCTAACCTTTTTGCAGGACTTCCGCATTTAAGCACTTAGAAACGCTTGAATTTTTTCGCGTGCGCACCTACTTTGTGAAATTCGCCACTTCGAGCCATTTGGGGGGTAAGCATGTCTTATTCCAATTCTTTCGGTAATCATTATGATAATTCTCAAAATTCTTGTAAACCTTTGACTTTTTGTCAATACTTAGAATCCCAAAAAATTACAACATCTAAAATGACTTTGGGCGAGTATTACAAAAGTCAAGTTTTGGAGTGTGTGTATTTTGATGATGATGATAATGATTTTGGGCCTTTACCTCCTTATAATAGGAATTTTGAAACGAAATTCAATAGTTTTCAAAATTCCTATAAAAATGAGTTTTCGTTTAAGTCCGATGATAATTTTCAAAGTTCCCATTTTTAAGTATCCGCACCTTGGCCTATGACTTTGGGTGAGGGCTTGCGTATGCTTGAGAATGAGAAAATTGAAAATCGTTATCGGGAAGAAAATCGTCTGTGGGATCATGAATTGGATTTATTATTTTAATCCGAAAACGATTTTTCTTCCGAGACTTTCGAAGTCGAGGAATATTTTGAACCAAATGAGGACTTTGTGCCTACTTTGGAACAAATCATTATCGACTTTGCCCATTGCGTAATAGATATTGAAAGTGAGGATGAAAATGACGTAATATCTATTTGCAATGAAATGATTTCTTCTTTGGCCCCCAAAGAAGAACATTTTATTGAAAATGATCTTATTTCATTCGAAACTCAATCTTCATGCGATGATGATTCATCTCATGAGTTTGAATTTCTTTCCTCCCCATTTTCATTTTCTGTTATCACGTCGTCACAAGTACCCGATGATTCGGTTCAAACTTTAATGTTTCAAACCTTTTCGCCGATGAGGAGTACTTGCTCGAGTCGCCTTCCACGATCGCATCTTTGCCTTCGTGTGCGCCACCTCCCATTCCAATTTCAAAATCCTTGGGAGGATATTCGGCTTTTCTCGGTCCCCACATATTTTTGTCACCTGTTCAATCCAAATCCCCCATTGTCCCTCCAAAACTTTTAATTGACGATGGTTCCTTTATTCCGCCTTACACATGCCTTCCCTTTTTCAAATAGAATTCATATTTTTCGGAAGGCATGCTTGTATGTGAGGGTACACCGATTATCCTCCAAAGTCAAATTGTTTTTGCAGTGGATCCTCAACTATTTAGACTTCTAGTGTACAGTTAGTGTAAAGCCTAAATAGTAGGTTGTATATTGTTAGATTTTTATTCTTTTTTCTTTTCCTTCCTTTTTAATTTAGTCTAGTGCAATTAGTTAACTTTTTGTTATTTGTTTTTGCTATGCTCAGTACTAACTTGTTTTTGTAGATTCTTTGGACTTGTTCTTATGGGGATCGCTCCAATTTTGGGTAATATCGCTATTTTTCTCTCTTTAACTTGGTTTTTAATTCACATTGAGGACAATGTCAAGTTTTAAGTTAGGGGGTGTGGGATATTCTATCCATTTCTTTAGTTAGTCTATGTCTTTGCTCACATGTTAGTTACTTAGCATGCTTTTCTTAGAAAAATTCAAAATTTCAAAAAGATTTTCTTTCTTTTTCTCCTTTATTGGGTATTTTGCCCTTATTTTCGATGATAAATTTTAATAATTGCCCGATCCAATAGACAACTCAATGATGCATGTTCTCGATTTTAGAAGTTATTAGACTTTAGTCTTAATTATTGATATTATGAATAACTTCATGAATTAAACTTTAATCCCATGAGCACATGCACTTTTCTTGCTTTATTGATTTGGTTTAAGATTTTTATAACTCGGTAATATTTTGTTGCATTGTATGTACTTACACCGAGTAAGCTTTGTACCTTTCGTCATTTGTGAGTGTATACACTATTCTTTGAAAACGTTGAATTCGTTGGTAATCTCACTATTCTTTCATTTGATCGTTCATTAATTGAGTTCATATCTTTAAATGTATTACCTAAGATTGATTTTCATATATTTTTTTGACTCGAGAATTACGTAAACTTTCGAAAATGATCATAGGCCATCTTTGTTATATCACCCATATGGACCTTGACCTCACCTTATATGTTTACCCTCGTTAACCCCTTTGAGCCTAAATATTAGCCTTTCCTTTCATAACCCAAATCGCATAACTAACTCTGAATTGGAGTTTTAGCCCATATATACACTTTCCATACCTTTGTTTGGAATGTTACTTGGGATTGAATGATGTTGTTGTGTTGCGGTTGAAATTTAGGCATATGAGAGTGAGAAAAGTATAGAAAAAGAAAGTGTAGTGAAATAAGAAAAAGAGAAAGCAAAAAGCAAAAGAAAACAAAGAAAATATGAGAAAAAGAAGAAAAGAAAAGAAAGAGAAAGTTGTAAATGTTGTGTATAGTGTTAAATAAGCTCTGATTACTCTCCCCGATGATATATCTAATGCTCGTTTGGAACTTGTTTTCCAATTTTGATATTGCCCGCATTTTCCCATTATCCCAATTTTTCATTTCGAACACTTTGAATCCGTACATACATATCATTCGTTTCATACCCTAGCTTAGCCTACATTACAACCCTATACAAGTCCTATGTGATCTTAAGTAAATGTAATTCAAAGGTTTAAATAGTTCTGATAATCTATTAAAATATATTTCGCCTCCTTTAATGAGCGGTATCTTTCTTTGAGATTATAATTTTTAATTTCATAAATAGCGTTCTTCATTTGTGACATGTGTGCGGCCTAGTTTCCATTTACATTTACTCTTTATGCCCACATGTTTCGTGTGTTACCTCCCTGTTTCGAGTGAATTCTCTTGATGAGTGTAATGCCCGTGAGGATTGAATATATGCTTGCTTTAATGTTTATCCGATTTATATAAGTTTTTGCCAAATCACACTTTGCATTTGCTCGCTCCTCTATCACATTTGAAGGTTTCAATTATATGAGGTGCATTCTATAATGTCAATGATTCAGACTTTTGTTTGAATTCATTCAATGTGATAATAATGCATATGAAATCTTGTTCGTTGTTGGGCTTGTTGCATGTTGGGTTGGGCTTATTTTGAGGAAACCATTTGATGTTTGTGGGTATCATCCTTGAAAACCCTCACGAGACGACACTCGTCCACTACGGTAACCTAGGGGTTTAACGGCTTATTGCATATGCTAAATGCAATCGTGCTCCCTACGAAAGTGGCATTTATATTTTGATGCATATATACGTCTTGTACTGCCTTCTGTGGACTGGTTTTGTTTGTTTCATTACTACGGACTAGCAATGTTTAAGTTAGGCGGTGTTACTCGTATCAAATACTGCATATTTTCGCCCATTATCTTTATTCATTCTAGCGCTTTTACGGTCCTTAATGCCTATATATATGCTCATTATCCAGACAACCTTGGATTTGGATATATACATATTTTTCAGGGGTTAATTGTGATTTTGTAGGTATTGGAACGCTAAAGGTGAGGATCCGTTGCATTTCAGAGAAGCTTCGTTACTGGACGCTACTTCAAGGGCATTTTAGTTAATTCACATTTCTTCTCCAGCACATGAAAATTCCACGGATGCATAGTTCGTTGTGTTAGCATCGCGTGGCCGCAAAAGGTGCGTCGTTTGGAATTCGGACTAAGAAGATATGGCCATTTCCATTTGCAATCCTTTCCTCCCTCTTCATGGACCAATAGCTACCAAAAACAGAGTGCCGGTCGACTGGCCTTGGGCCCTTGGTCGACCGCGGTTTGAAATTAAGCATACAAATTGAGACAGTGGGCTGAGACTTGTTCGATCGATCGATCGATGGTTTTGATCGATCGATCGATGCCCATCGATCGATCGATGGTCTTTGATGGATCGATCGATCATACCAGATATTTGGCAATTCGTTCCTTTCTTTTCTTTTTCCTTTTCTTTCTAATTTTATTCCTTTTACTATATAAAGGAATTTTGTTGTAAAAACAGATATAATTAGTTTTAGAAGATAGTTTAGGTTAGGGTTTGGGGATTTGAGAGCTCTTCTT
Organism: Sambucus nigra; assembly: GCA_949130495.1. Taxonomy (NCBI): domain Eukaryota; kingdom Viridiplantae; phylum Streptophyta; class Magnoliopsida; order Dipsacales; family Adoxaceae; genus Sambucus; species Sambucus nigra. The sequence goes on from OX422207.1 coordinate 494,370,323, forward strand.
CTTCCTCTCTTAGTTTGACACCCTTTGGGGTTTGTAATTGGTACTTTCATATTCCCTCTCCATTATTATAGTTTGTATTTCCTTAATTCTTTCTTTGTAGTTAGTTTACATGCTTTCATAATTAGGTTTATATGCTTTCTTTCCTTGCTTTCTAGTGTAGTTTTATTGCGTTTATTTACCGCTTTTTTTATCGCATTTTTACCATGCTTTCTAGCTAATTTAGTCTAGGTTGTGTTTGAATGGAACTCACTCGAGTTGACGTGTTGATTTGCTTTGGTAATGGTGTTTATGGGTCTGTTTCGGGTGCGTTGTCCTAGTTATTATGCCTTGGATATTTGACGGGGCATATCATGTTTGTTCCGTGCTTACGACCTTGCGTACGTAATTTACGTGGTATTTGTTGACGCCAAAATCGTATTAGGCTTTTATGCGAATTTAGGGGCGTGACAACCCTTGGTTCAATTAACTGTCGAAACGAGACGCATTTGTAATAACTCGTCGACTCATGTAACCATTTTATACTAATTAACTCGGATGACGAATATTCGACGCAACCTATAGTTTTTACTCGCTTTGTTAATCTAGTTTCAATACACTCGCCTAGATTAATATTTCCCTTTTATGCATCTTTTCCTTTTTTAGTTTGTAATCACTTTTTTCCCTTTTATTGTGAAGTATTAAACCAGATAATATTCTAGCAACTCGTCTCTGTGGATTTTCGATACCCGACTTACCGCTATACTTGTATCGCAAGTGAAGTTGTAGTTTAGGTTTATTTGTATTATCGCGGCGAAACGAAAATAATGATTGTGTCCTTACACGAACACACCTTTCATGTGTAATCAGGGGGCCTGCTTCATTTTTCTTAAAAAGGTCAGAGTCCTTGGTAGTTGGCCTTCACAAGGGCTTTGTCTTAGCCATCATTTAGAAATACCTTTCTCAGGTATTCAATCTGCTCTTCCGCCTTGGCGAAGTCCTCATCCCCACCATGAGTATAATCATTTTCTTTGTCCTATATCAAGACAGTTCGAGCCTCCTCGGCTTTTGCTTTGGCCTCATTAGATTTTTTCTTATCACTTTTATCTTCAACTATGGCCCGTTCAACATTTTTTTATCTATCATTCTTATTTTGAAGATTAGTTTTCTCAATCTCCAGATTTTGACCTTTGGGTCCAGCTTCTCCTTCTCAGCTGCGTAGGCTACATTAACCGTTAGAGAAGCGGCTACATACTCGCTTAACCCATCAAAGGCTACTTCCACATTGACGGAGGAATCCTTGGAAGAATTATTCCCCTCCAAAAGCTGATCATAGTCGATCAAAAATTGTAAGACAATTGATAAGTAGAGTTAAATAAAGTGTTAGAAGGAATAAAAAAAAGGGAATCATATATAACGAACTTAAGAGGGAAATATTATGGTTGGCACACTCAAGAATTTGACCATAGATTAAGGCAAAAGAGGATGCCCTATTTTTCAGAAATACTCCCAACCGAATAAAATCTCAGTCTAGATCGGGGCAAGCAACCACAAATTGGGAAACAACCTTTCCCTTGTTGGCAACAGATTTCCCCACAACAGCCAGTGGGGCGGAAGGAGCATAATCTTTATTAAACATCTTCAAAATATGTTCATCTACCTTTGATGGAGAATCCCCTATGTCCAAGGGATTAATAGGATCCCCAACTTCACTTTTATTACTTGCCGATCGAGAAAGCTCCTTATCCTTTCTCTACGAATTGGCACGGGCAAACTTGTTGGTAAATACCAAATGTAGACAAGGCATTCTAGTACCCCCTAAGTCTCTCATTATGTCCCTAGAACCTTCCCATTTCACTATAAACACTAGGTTATACTCCGAGTACCGATCTAGAGACTATCGGGTGCCCCTGGACCCCATTTGACTCCTATCAACTCTATCGTTAGAGATAAAGATCTTTAAATCGTTAAAAGGAACTGAAACCCCTTTCCAATGATCCGCCCCGTGTGCGAAACGGTATAACCGTTCGCACGAATGATTTGTTTTCTCTCAAAAAATTGATCCAGAGGCTACCGGGAGCTCCTAGGCTCTGTTTGACCAAGGTCAACTCTTCAGCTCGAATGAGACTGAATGAATCTTTGAAGGGCAGTGAATACCCCTTTCAATGGTCTGCCTAATGTAAGAATCAGCCTTACGGTACGAATGAGCGATCCGTTTTACTTTGAGAGGTCACCAGGCGCTTTCAGACCCCGGTTGACCAAAGTCAACTTTTCGAACCGAGAAAAGCTCTTTGGAATGTCAAAATACCTCGCATACCTTTCCATTGGTTCACACCATGAATGATTTTGACTTACCGTTCGGACGAACGATCCGTTTCTGTCCGACGATCCCCCGTCTAAAGGACTGACTAGCACTTTTGAGCCACGTTTGACCCAAAGTCAACTCCCAGAGCCAGGAGTGGCCCCAAGTACTCTTAAAGGTCTCTGAATTACCTTTCTAACGGTATTCCCTGTGCACGATCTGGGTCAACGGATTGCATTGTACATCCGTTTTTTTAGAAAAATCTACACGAGACTACCGATTGGCAGGTCCATTTCCCTGCCTATCGGCAGTGTGACTAGGGCTACTTACCAATTGACAGGGATAGGGCTATGTCTATCGGCACCCTACTTACCTTATAAATAGATGGCATGACCTCACTCCCAAGACAGACCTCAAATCCATCAATATTAGTGATCTCAACCACATTCTCTTGCAATCAGCGAAGTTTCCTTATGTGAAATTCCTTTCCATCTTTAATTCCCATTCTTTTCATACCCAATTGTGCAAAAATCTCTTTATCTCACATCCAACATTCATCTCACCATCCGAGGGAGCTCATGAAGGATCAAGTTCAAGCTTCAATTCACCAAAGAAGGTCCAAAATCCTTATCTCTCTCATTAAATTTCTTATTTTTGCATTAATTACATAAATTCATAATCTAGCTTTTATGTTAGTTCGTACACATTAACATCTCACCTTTTTATTATTTATATTGCACATACTTTATTTTCTATAAATAAAAGAGGGTAACACCTATACATTCCAACGGGATTATCCATCACAATTCCTCAAAACTAAAACACATTTTCTACACACACATATATATAATAAATTCGTGTTCGAATCTATGGGATATACCCCACCCTTATGCCACATATGAACTACGTGGACTTTGACGCCTTTACAGGCTACGCAGGCTTTTTGGGTTAAATCCCGAGACTCGAGTCCAATTTCTCCAATTTTCACATTTGTCACCTTGTCATCTATACATTATATTTGTGATCCTTATTGGCATTTTATCCAAACACATATTATCGTTACATCATAACAATCAATATCTCGATAAATGCATACATCGTATTTTCTATATATTATTTTGGGAACATTCCTATGGATGATCTCACTCTATCTTTCCCATGGTATGAGTTGGGCGATTCCGATCTCCATTTATACACACACACACACACACTTGACAGAGAAATAAAGGAAAATAGTAACATAAGTCCATGAGAGATCGAAAGAATGGGATGGGTGCCTAACACCTTACCATTTCATAATTTAGCCCCCGAACCTTCGAATTATTGGTTTCGTAAGCATCAGTTTGTCTTTGATGCCGCTCTCTCAAGGCGGAGACATGTTCTTTTGCGTGTTTTGTGAAAAATAGGTTGGCGACTCCATCTTTTTACACCACTTCACATCGACGACGGTCGAAGAGCTCCTAGAGGAAATAAGGCGCGAGACCTTCACTCCCCCTCACCACCCACCCCCAGGAAAGAGAGGAGATTTCGGGATGGCCACAAAATAATTAAATTTACTACCTTACTCCTTAAGGACATATTGTCAGGAGAAACCTCGACATGAAGAAAAGAAATGTCTAAAGGTTCAAAAGAAGAAGATGTCTCCTCCTCGCTTGATTGGTCCTCATACAAACTTATATGTTTGGACTTCTAGCTAGTGGAAGCCTCTGGATCGTTCAAAATAGGAATGATTCGAGTTCATCCCACTAGCCTCGTGATAAAGGAGGTGGTATAACTCTTGTCGCTGATAAAAATGGCGCAAACTTGAGATGATAAGTAGTTCCAAGTCTCTAATGAATTGACCAAACTTTACGGCGATCGACAAAGTTAACTTTAGTGTTACGAGGACATTTTTCCTTGGTGTTATCAACCACAAATAGAGAAATAGAAATTACAACCAATCAAATGAAGAAAAAGTTCAAGAAGCGAAATAACCATTGCAACCTAAACTATTCCTTTCCCTTCTTGAGGGCATTTTAGCCATTCTTTTCTGGAGTCAAACATATTCATAATCAAAGCCCAATTGTCCACCTTTATCTTCAGGTAGTGGGTACCCTTATGGGTCATAGCCCATTGATAGCAATACATGATGTTTGTAATACCAAGACTGGTCCCATGTAATTCGTTAATACGGTTGACACCAATTACGATTATGAATGTATTTAGAGTCGAAGTATTGACATAATTAGATAAATAATCGGTTGGGAGGAAATGTCACCCCATACTCAGCTATAAAGATTTGAAAACGACAAGAGCTTGCATGGGCCCTCAACAAGATCAACAACAACCCACATGGGGACATGGTGGTCAAGTTTAAAATTTTCAACAGTATTCTCATTGATAATATACACCATTTTTTAAAATGGAAACGCAACTAAAGAATCAAGAACATAAATTGAAAAAATACAAAAAAATGATGGAAATGGGGTTGAATGTGCTTAAAGAGTAATAAGGATGATGAAAATCTCTTCTCCACACTTCTTAGATTCTGAAATGAATAAGAAAGAAAGGGAAAAACTGTTTTGTGGTGAAAGATGGTCACAGGGTTCCCAAGAGACGCAATGATAAAGTGAGTTTGACGGCGATCGAAGTGATATGTGGATCCTTCATCACGAAGAAAAACGGTCATATTTACAAGCATGCGCCTGGGAAACCTAATAGATGAAGTATTTCTAGTTTTTGGAGCAATTACCAAACTTCCTGTGACACCCCGCCTAATTAAATACCGGGTGATCACTCCTTTATTAAATTAAATCAAGGTGAACAGTTGGTCCATTCTTAGCATCACTGTCGAAAAATAATTTTTTCCAATTCAACACCCTAATTAATTAAGCTAAGTGTCAAAACCATTTTCATACATACTTTCCAAATTTTATTTAAAGAAAATCATTTATTTATTAACAACATTCAATAAGTAAGAATCACACCATATTAAATTCTGCAACATAATCCAATTAATTTAATACATTCGTCAAAAGAATGTCAACATACGAAATCTAAAGTCACACATCCAAACTGAATAAATCCCATAGTAACAATACTGGAAATAACTGAAATACAAATGTCCAATAACAACGGAATAATGGAAAGAGCTACACATGCCCAACTAGATGAAAGTACTAAGAGTGGATCCGAATGAACGAAGTCGTCTAATCAAGAGACCTGCAACTCCCACCTAAGCTGTAGCGCATTCCTTCCAAGAGATCCTAAGAAACACGCCCCTGTGGCTGGGCAACTGTAATACATACATATATATACAAGAGAGAGAAAGAGAAAAAGAAACGGGTCAGAGCCCGATAGTGTGTTTGATTTAAAATACGTTTAGCAAGTATTTAAATTGATACAGGCCAAAGCAACAACATATTAGTGCGACACTCTTTTGAGAAATTCTCACCTCTCTTCTAATGTGCACACCTATCGCACTAACCTTCCCAATGGTCTATCTCATCATATAACACGCTATTCTTTCCCAATGGTTTAACTTATCTTAGATTATTAGTAGGATTCAACATTTAACGATTCAATTGTTTGAAAAAAATATTTCAATTAGTAACCAAAGTTCTCATTTTAACTTTATAAATCAATAAAGTTTTCCAGTGTCATATTATACTTTCTCAACACAAGTATTTATAATTTTAGTTATCAACCACGTCCTACATATCACAATACAGTAGACAGTTCCAGATTTCAGAATTTCATATATATATTAACCACTCGTAAAATATATATAACCATAACAGCACCCCAAATAAAACTATGGTGCGGGCATACTCTACTATCCAAACCCCATGTCACTCACATTAAGGGGAATACAAATTCAGAATCACTCTCGAATTGTATTAACACATACTCAAACAATATTGAGGCAAAATATAGATTCCAAGTCCCTTAGGACCGTCTGAACTATCACTGCGATAGCCTGTACCAAGGATATCTATACATAAACATAATGAGGCGAAGCATAGACTCCAAGTCTCTAAGAGGAAAGCACATACCCGCATCTCTTAGGACCGTCTGAACTATCATTCCGATAGCCTGTACCAAGGATATCTATCTTCTAGGGTACAAGTCAATATCCCCCATAAAGGTCCCATCGAGATAAGACTGTCCCAGCGCGGAAACCTCAGGGATAGCAAGTAGCGTGGGCATGATTTTCACACATAGATAGTATATGCATACACAATCATATAACTATACTAATATCACCATATCAAAAATGGGTAAATTCTCAATTCCCATAATTACGTCATTCGCGTTTATTTCACATTATATAGTTATCACGTATAACCATTCACATCTTACTTTAATTTGAGGAACTTTTCGACTTACTACATAACGCTTCATGGATTCTATCCTTCCAATTATAAAATTCAGTAGGTATACACATTTGTCCCAAAGTAACCCTCTTACGTGTCTCTCTCTTTAAATCATAAATTTACCAACCCTTATGTAGTTATCCCAAAATACAATCTTTGTCCGACATCAAGGGTCCCAAAATCTATTCACATATCCTACTGGTCTCCCCTATCTCCCAAAACATTTTATTAAGGATGCCCAAGAATTATCTCACAATAAATTGAATTTAACTCATTTAAAAGGGAAATAGGAGTCTGCCAGTAGGGGTCGATCGATCGAGGTCTGGGGCTCGATCGATCAAACCTTCGATCGATCGAAGCTCTGGGCCCGATCGATCGATCAAGCAGGTCTGCGAAATCTGCAGAATTGCAGTTACGGGTTTCATCTCCAAACTTACACCAAATCCATATTTTCTAATCCCAATCGTCCCACAATTGATACTACTAACCTTATATCATCATATCAGGTATTTTCAACGTAAAACATATCAATTTACATCACTAAACATGGATTAATCAAGCCATAATTCATTTAAAATTCAAGAACCCTAAAAATCTCTAACTCATGATTCTAATCTGTTTTATCCCATAATTTCTTTCTTATTTACACCAAAATTTCGTGGGTTATCTTTCTACATCACAAGAGACTTCCAGAATAAGGTTTAAGTCTTTACTACATGCAAATTCCTATCACAATTTGGGTTTTCTTGCCTGGGATTTTCGACGTTCTGATTTGCAGAAGTTTTTGGTGTGGTTGCGTAGCCCATTGCGCGATCTACGCGTTGGTGGTGGTTGCGGTGCAAACAGATGACTTTTGGGGCCTTGGATTGCCTTGTAAGCTTTCTTCTTCCCTCTCTTATGGCCATCACTTGTGTTTGAGTTTTCTAACCCTAGCTGACTAACCTAAATGGCTGATATAGGTTTCTAATTTTCGTGGGTTTAATTACCCATAAATGTGAAATGTCCAAAATGCCCTCCCGGGGAACTAATTAGGCCTAAAAATGCCCCGACACCCAAACTAAACCCCCGGGTACACTTTTCTGACTATCTCGACCCTTTCGGACGCGTTGACGCACTCAAAACGACCATACGAACAACTTATAAAATATTCACTTTTATTTATCAATATTTAGTCCCGACACGACACAGGCGCGTCCCGACTTAAATTTCCATAATTATCATTTTATTCCCTCATGACATTCAATATAATCAATATCATATATTACTTTGCTCAATAGTAATATTCAACAAATTTCCCATAATTACTAACTCTCGTCACGTTAATAATTATAACATAATTAATATCCGGATTTTTATTAAATAATTAACTCACATTAAATTTAATAAATCCCCAAATTAATATAGCATAAAAATACGGGGTATTACATACTTCCCCCCTAATAACGGAATTTCGTCCCGAAATTCGGAAGACAAGGCATACCTGGTAACACAATTCTAGATATCCTTGTCAGTACGCAAACTATCTACATAGTACGGCGCTCAATCATTATAGCTTTTTCCTCACAGCAACATTCTTTTACATTTTCATTGGAGACACCTCACATTGCGCTCCCAACTGACAACATTTGAATAAGTTACTTCTATACGTTATAAATTCCATTATCTCACTATCATTAGGAGGTCGTACCTCACTACATGACAACTACTCAGATTTATTCATACACAAAATTTCCATTCTGAGAAGATCATACGGACATTTGACCACTCTTGACTGCCTAAAACAGTCGTGGAATTCCACCATAGTTATCGGATATTTTCTCGACCGATCCAAAAATTTTGATTATCTACTCTCCTCTAAACACACGGAAGGAGAATAGTCGAGGTTCTTCCATAATAAAACCTTAATAAGTACCTCGTACGCGACAAACAGGTACGAGTGCTTCTACAGAGCATGATTGAAATCATCGTACCAAGATTCCAAAATTTCCTTCACGTGGCTCCACTAACCTTTAATCACCATGCGCTTATTCCCTGGCTAAGGGTGATACATCCTACTCGAAACGAAATCTTTTCTCCGATGGTTCCTGAAATCCCATATCAAAGGTGGGATTCACCATTCTCATCCTGATTCAGAAATTTATACTGCGCCGGACCATGCACTGGCGCGATCCTTCCTTTCAAAGGAAGGCTGGGGCATACTAGTTAATATTGTAAGCCAGCCCAAAGGAATGTCAATCACTTCCTTTTCATCGATTTAATTCACATGTTCGGGATAAACCCTTGATCTTGTTTTGAGGATGGAAACTCATTCAAGAACTTAACCGGCTTTACCGACCTCTTCCAAGTTCAGGAATTTTCGATAAACACCAAATTCTTTGGTTGATTCTCCTCTTTCAACCAAACCTTTCCTATGGGCAGTGCATGTAGAGACTACTCACTACGTCTCGCTAAACACTGATTCTTCCCTTGAAATGTCTCACATTAAGTGACACGTAATACTCCCCTTCCTTCCTTGGAGTATGCCGAAAGTTCCGATCCGTGCTCTTCCCTCCCCGAAGCGCACTTCTGGATCTCTTATACTATACTAACATCATTACTCTTTGTATGCGCAAGTCGCTCTCACACTTGACTAATAACAACTCCGCTCCAGGTGTGCTTCATAGCAATTAAATTCTACTCTATTCAAGGAATACCAATTCTTGAATGGCTTCCCACTGCCTTCCAATCAAGTTAGGGCGTGCTATTCAAACTGTACACTTATGTATGGATTATTGCCCCTCATGTGGCGTTTAATCCACTCTACCACTTCCACTTCGTTATACTAGTCCCACAAACATATATTTCACACGTCTAATACCACGTCCCTTCGACTCGGACTATTTTAACTGTAGTTAACCAAGATGCCCACATTTTTGCAACACTCCGACCGCCCTGGGAGAGCGAACGGCGTGCTAATCATCTGTAGGACTAACTGAATTCAACGGAATAGAAATAATAGTGCATTCAAATTCCATGACAATAAAAGAGGAATGATAATTTTCAACCTTCCTCAGATAAGTACAACAATTTTCCCAAATAGGTACAACAACCAAAATAAATCACTAACGCTCTATTCATCAAAGTAATTACAGGTCATCTCTTTTGTATAATATAAAGTTCTTTCCAGATAATCCATGCTAAAAATCTTTCCAACTTTTTATTCACCTTATGTTCTGTACGCGGTTATGACATTTGGGTGCTCTCAATCACCCTAGAAATCAAAATTCTTAAATTCTCCTTATCATCGTTCCACCCCTCAACTCGTGGGGATAACTTTCAATGCTTTCCTACCACAAAAATCCGGCTCCAATGACCTTAAAACAAAATTCAACTTCCAACTTACATACATAATTACTTGATCCCATTTCGACCAGGGTACCGAACTTATGGAATAGTGACCAAACGTCTCCCTATTTCCAACCTTACGCTAAGTTTCATGCGTGGGATGTCTCGCAGATCGAAATCCAAACAAGGAACCCCCCCCCCCCCCCCCCCGATACACTACTACCTAGCATTGTCGGTTATCGAAATCCGTTAGGTCCTCCGTCCATAGTATATACCCCTTTATTCCGTCCCTTGACAGAAAAGTTACAATTTCTCCCGTAATTATGCTTAACAAAGAACGTTTCACCAATTTCACTATCGTATTGGTTGATGGTAATTTCATTCTATAAACCTCGGATACATACGATAGGAATTCTCGAAATTCCCTTCCCTAATAATAGGGGTATAACTATTAACTCCCACATCTCTAAAGGATAAATATAACAATGCACTCTTCCTATCACTAAGTCCGGAGTGCCAAACATAATACTGCGTCAAATCTTTTCGCTCAACGGTAAGTCCCGATACATACCGAATCATACTGACAAAGTCTATACATACATTGTTATCGAATATCTCGAGCCCACTATCTCCTCCGAAGTCTCTTGGATAGATAATATAAGTGCAAGTCCAACCTTCTTACAAGTAAGGCCTCGCCAAAACAAACATAAAACATGTTGCACCAATGCAACTACTCTGATAGCCTTGCAATAAATGCCCACTATCATACTACCCATTTTTATAACATTTTAACAAAGATAATATCGTACTCGTGTATCGCATCACTACAACGAGTAACCTCAATAAAGTATAAAACACTGTTAATATACTCATTCATCCTCCGCGGATAGCACCAAAGAAAATCCCGCTACACTAGGGAAAAATATTCACATAATAGTAACATTCATAATTATATGCATTAAGCTCATCTCACATGCTAATCTAGCAATTAACAAAATATGGTGACTCGCTCGTGTCACATAAACACGCCGCATCCTCTAAGGATACAACTTATAATTCCATCCTGACAATCGTCTTGACTGTACAAATGGTTTTCGGACGCAACACGTCTGCCCAACCCAAAACAAAATTATTTTAATCGTTGCCTTACAAGGCACCGTATTCCTGTCCTTTTTTCTCATTTTGGAACATTTTATCGCGAGCAATTTCACTCCGCACAAAATACCTCAACACATAATCCACTTACCACCTGTCCTACTAACCAGGTTAGGATTGTCCTTCTCTCGAACGTTAGTAAACTCGATTCCAGTTAGCCATCCCGGTTGTTCCCTTAGCTTTTTAGGCCATAGAGATCATGTTACTATCTATAATAGTACTTACTGAATTTACCATCACTTGGTAAGAATTTAACTATCTGAAGCATTTAAATGGTTTTCCTAATGTGTATCCACATCCTTTTGTGGTGCTATACCACCACCGTTGTATTTAGCCTTACTCGACTAAATTCTTCGATTCCTTTAAGCTTCCCACACAAGGAGCAGTATCATCTTTATTGACAAAATACAACATTGTCAACCTCTGAATCAACCGTCCATCAGAATTTCCTCCTCAAGTATTATCAATTATTATTACAAGTTGGTATCCCACTTGGAGTCATTTCCCCCACTAGTATCTACCTCTTTCGATACAAAATTTGCTAATGATTAGGATTTATATCCACAATTGGACTTCTGTCATGCCCTCCTGCGATGAGTTCAGAACCACGTTTGCTTCTCATCATGAACAGTTGAGGAAGGAACATACGGTCAACACTGTACCTAAGGTTCTCCTATAGGCATAGCATTCCATTTCTAAAATTGGTGGTTGACTCCAACCATTATAACTTCGTCCCGAAAGCCAAGAAAATTTTCTCTAAATTTTTACTTTCAGTTTGCCACACTCCGTCCTATATTTTCGCCTTTGGATACTTTACCTCCTTTGGTAAACACATACAATTTTCGCGTTTCTAAAATTTCCCACTGACAGTCTCTACACGTTTTTGTAATACGTTGGGTAAGTTTACCCTCGCACCTCATTTGACTATAACAACATTTGGAAATCATTGCTGCGCCTTAGTCGCCTTTCGAGTCATGGCTTCTCGTGCCACAATGGAGATGACCTCGACTACGGTCATCATCCTCGGATATATTTTATAATCTCGACTGAGCACTGCCTCATGATGTACGCTTAACAGTCCTCTTCTGACATCCGTCATCACTCGGCACACGCACACATCCGAACGAAATTAGAATTCACTAGTGTATACACATTATAGCAGGAGAACAAAATCTCGTCAAAGGAATCGACAATCCTAAAAATAGGGCTCTATAACAAACAAAGCAACGCTGAAAGCATAATAAGCCGTACAGATCCTAAGGACACTAGAACCTGATGCTCTGATACCACCTGTGACACTCCGCCTAATTAAATACCGGGCGATCACTCCTTTATTAAATTAAATCAAGGTGAACAGTTGGTCCATTCTTAGCATCACTGTCGAAAAATAAATTTTTCCAATTCAACACCCTAATTAATTAAGCTAAGTGTCAAAACCATTTTCATACATACTTTCCAAATTTTATTTAAAGAAAATCATTTATTTTATTAACAACATTCAATAAGTAAGAATCACACCATATTAAATTCTGCAACATAATCCAATTAATTTAATACATTCGTCAAAAGAATGTCAACATACGAAATCTAAAGTCACACATCCAAACTGAATAAATCCCATAGTAACAATACTGGAAATAACTGAAATACAAATGTCCAATAACAACGGAATAATGGAAAGAGCTACACATGCCCAACTAGATGAAAGTACTAAGAGTGGATCCGAATGAACGAAGTCGTCTAATCAAGAGACATGCAACTCCCACCTAAGCTGCAGCGCGTTCCTTCCAAGAGATCCTAAGCAAGACGCCCCTATGGCTGGGCACCTGTAATACATACATATATATACAAGAGAGAGAAAGAGAAAAAGAAACGGGTCAGAGCCCGATAGTGTGTTTGATTTAAAATACGTTTAGCAAGTATTTAAATTGATACAGGCCAATGCAACAACATATTAGTGCGACACTCTCTTGAGAAATTCTCACCTCTCTTCTAATGTGCACACCTATCGCACTAACCTTCCCAATGGTCTATCTCATCATATAACACGCTATTCTTTCCCAATGGTTTAACTTATCTTAGATTATTCGTAGGATTCAACATTTAACGATTCAATTGTTTGAAAAAAATATTTCAATTTGTAACCAAAGTTCTCATTTTAACTTTATAAATCAATAAAGTTTTCCAGTGTCATATTATACTTCCTCAACACAAGTATTTATAATTTGAGTTATCAACCACGTCCTACATATCACAATACAGTAGACAGTTCCAAATTTCAGAATTTCATATATATATATTAACCACTCGTAAAATATATATAACCATAACAGCACCCCAACTAAAACTATGGTGCGGGCATACTCTACTATCCAAACCCCATGTCACTCACATTAAGGGGAATACAAATTCGGAATCACTATCGAATTGTATTAACACATACTCAAACAATATTGAGGCGAAATATAGATTCCAAGTCCCTTAGGACCGTCTGAACTATCACTGCGATAGCCTGTACCAAGGATATCTATACACAAACATAATGAGGCGAAGCATAGACTCCAAGTCTCTAAGAGGAAAGCACATACCCGCATCTCTTAGGACCGTCTGAACTATCATTCCGATAGCCTGTACCAAGGATATCTATCTTCTAGGGTACAAGTCAATATCCCCCATAAAGGTCCCATCGAGATAAGACTGTCCCAGCACGGAAACCTCAGGGATAGCAAGTAGCGTGGGCATGATTTTCACACATAGATAGTATATGCATACACAATCATATAATTATACTAATATCACCATATAAAAAATGGGTAAATTCTCAATTCCCATAATTACGTCATTCGCATTTATTTCACATTATATAGTTATCACGTATAACCATTCACATCTTACTTTAATTTGAGGAACTTTTCCACTTACTACATAACGCTTCATGGATTCTATCTTTCCAATTATAAAATTCAGTAGGTATACACATTTGTCCCAAAGTAACCCTCTTACGTGTCTCTCTCTTTGAGTCATAAATTTACCAACCCTTATGTAGTTATCCCAAAATACAATCTTTGTCCGATATCAAGGGTCCCAAAATCTATTCACATATCCTACTGGTCTCCCCTATCTCCCAAAACATTTTATTAAGGATGCCCAAGAATTATCTCACAATAAATTGAATTTAACTCATTTAAAAAGGAAATAGGAGTCTGTTAGGAGGGTTCGATCGATCGAGGTCTGGGGCTCGATCGATCGAAGCTCTGGGCTCGATCGATCGATCAAGCAGGTCTGCGAAATCTGCAGAATTGCAGTTACGGGTTTCATCTCCAAACTTACACCAAATCCATATTTTCAAATCCCAATCGTCCCACAATTGATACTACTAACCTTATATCATCATATCAGGTATTTTCAACGTAAAACATATCAATTTACATCACTAAACATGGATTAATCAAGCCATAATTCATTTAAAATTCAAGAACCCTAAAAATCTCTAACTCATGATTCTAATCTGTTTTATCCCAGAATTTCTTTCTTATTTACACCAAAATTTCGTGGGTTATCTTTCTACATCACAAGAGACTTCCAGAATAAGGTTTAAGTCTTTACTACATGCAAATTCCTATCACAATTTGGGTTTTCTTCCATATATTTCATCCCTAATCATTCCTAATCTAATATGGAAATTGCACCAACGAAAATAGCAAGATAAACAATTGCCTGGGATTTTTGACGTACTGATTTGCAGATGTTTTTGGTGTGGTTGCGTAGCCCGTTGCGCGATCTACGCGTTGGTGGTGGTTGCGGTGCAAACGGATGACTTTTGGGGCCTTGGATTGCCTTGGAAGCTTTCTTCTTCCCTCTCCTATGGTCGTCACTTGTGTTTGAGTTTTCTAACCCTAGCTGACTAACCTAAATGGCTAATATAGGTTTCTGATTTTCGTGGGTTTAATTACCCATAAATGTGAAATGTCCAAAATGCCCTCCCGGGGTACTAATTAGGCCTAAAAACGCCCCGAGACCCAAACTAAACCCCCGGGTACACTTTTCTGACTATCTCGACCCTTTCGGACGCGTTGGCGCACTCAAAATGACCATACGAACAACTTATAAAATATTCACTTTTATTTATCAATATTTAGTCCCGACACGACACAGGCGCGTCCCGACTTAAATTTCCATAATTATCATTTTATTCTCTCATGACATTCAATATAATCAATATCATATATTACTTTGCTCAATAGTAATATTCAACAAATTTCCCATAATTACTAACTCTCGTCACGTTAATAATTATAACATAATTAATTTCCGGATTTTTATTAAATAATTAACTCACATTAAATTTAATAAATCCCCAAATTAATATAGCATAAAAATACGGGGTATTACACTTCCCTCTAACCAACCAAAGAAGATTTAAAACTTCCAAAGGAATACTGATATTCCCTCGAAGTGGAGACTTTCCAAATATCAATAGCCGACCTGAGCGCAAGAAAGCCCAATGATCTCAAGGAAGCCTCTGACTTTGGAGGCAATTGTGAAGTCCAGATTTGCGCGGGCATGTGCTCGACATAAGCGTTATAGCCCATATGCGTATAAATTCAATAAACAGTCCAAGTTAGAGAAGACTTTCGCAAATCCAGCACTTGTAACGATTGAATAAGATAAGAGAAAGGTTCTCTTGGGAAAAACTATGAACGCAACTTAGGATTCTTCTAGGTTGCCCTATAAATGTGAAATCGCCCTACTTGAGAGCATAATGCAATATTGTACCATCGAGCACTACTACACCAGTCTTCTAAAGTAATAAAGAACAAACTCCAGCACCCCGTGAACGTAGGTACGTGTCGAATCACGCACATCCCGTATTGTGAGTGTGATCTCATTTCACTACACCAAAATGGGCAAATTGTCACCTTTCAGCCGGCCAGCCTTGTCAAGGTCATTGACCGTGACAAAAAAACACGCATTTTATGTCACGGTCATTGACCTTGACACGACCGTGACAAGCCCGTGACAATTCAATTTGTCACGGTCGTGTCACGGTCAATGACCTTGACACGACCGTGACAACTTTTCCAGCAAAAACCCTTTCCCCCTTCTTTTTTCCCTCCCACCGTTCCCTCCCTCTCTCTCTCTCTCTCTCGACTCGACGCTGCTCTCTCTCTCTCTCTCTCTCAGGTCCAATTTCTCTCTCTCTCTTCCATTTATATATATATATATTTGTCTGTATATTTATGTGTGTATGTGTATATATATATGTGTGTATGTGTGTGCGTGTGTGGGGGGTGGGGCGGGATGGGGCAGGGTGGGGGAGGGGGTGGTGGAGGGGGGCAGGGGGTGGGGCGGGGTGGGGCAGGGTGGGGGAGGGGGTGGTGGAGGGGGCAGGGGGTGGGGTGGGGTGCGGTGTGTGTGTGTGTGTGGTGGTGTGTTTTGGGGGAGGGGGGGAGGGGGTGGTGGAGAGGGGCAGGGGGTGGGGTAGGGTGGGGTGTGTGTGTGTGTGTGGTGGTGTGTGGTGGGGGAGGGGGTGGTGGAGGGGGGCAGGGGGTGGGGTGGGGTGGGGTGGGGTGTGTGTGTGTGTGTGGTGGTGTGTGGTGGGGGAGGGGGTGGTGGAGGGGGGCAGGGGGTGGGGTGGGGTGCAGTGGCGGACCCAGGATTTTTAGTAAGGGGGTGCGAAATTTTTCGAGCAATGTAGGGGTTCAGGGGCGGTAGCCCCAAAGGCAATTTTTTTAGGATTAACATTGAAATTATAAGAAAATTATACTTCAATATTGAAAATTAACTGAAAAATAACACTGAAATTTGAAAATTCTCCTAAATATTTCTAACATTGCCCCTAAATACGATACCCCTAAATATTGAACACAAAAATACAATACCCCTAATTTCTAACATACCACTAAATATTTCTAACATTTAAAGATTTGAGAAAAAAATACTCCTAACATTGAATAGTGTTAGTTTCCTAAATATTTACAAATGAACACAAAAATACTCCTAACATTGAATGATTTAAACCTTTGAAGGAATACAAAAATACTTTTTAACATTTAATTTAAAAAAATTAAACATTTGAATAAAAAAGTTTTATATACTTAACAAATAACTTACCTGAAAAACATTCTCTTCCTGGTACTTCTACTCTTCTGTTTAGGGTTTTGGTAAAATGTTTCTTCCGTGTTTTTCTATTTAAGTATAATAAATTACATACTCTGTCCCTTAGCTTTAAAACACTAACAAACAGATACACCTTCCGATCCTAGAGTTTACACATAGGTATCCTCGCTTACTACTACTAATTTATATCCTTTATTCAAAGTAAATACTAGGTATAATCATGATTGCACTCAAATTTAATTATTTATAAATCACTCGAAAGAATGTGTTCTTATTATTAAAGTTGATTGCGGTATATTATGATTCCCCACGTTATGTTTTCGATACCCTCTTGGTTAAATAAATTTTCTACTAACCGATTTTAATGAATATCTGATCAATTCCTTGATTCTAAAACTTAATTCTATAGGATTATAAAATAGTTAATCGGTCGGGTAAACAAAACATATAAGTCTATCAAGGGGTATCACAATCCAAATTATTTCTTGGACGTGAATTCCTCCAAATTATGATCTCATACCTATTCACACAATGATGGGGGAGGGGTGGTGGAGGGGGTGGGGTGGGGTGGGGTGGGGTGTGTGTGTGTGTGTGTGTGTGGTGTGTGGTGGGGGAGGGGGGCAGGGGGTGGGGTGGGGTGCAGTGGCGGACCCAGGATTTTTTTTTATCTGTACTAATAACATTTTTTTTACAGCAAAAATGTCTCCTTCAGATGTTAAGGCGAAGATGATGATGCTGTTTATGATGATGTCGTCTGGGTTCGGTGGTAGCGGAGGCGACGAGGGCTCCTCCGCCGCTAGGCTCCCCAAATATGGAAAATTTGGGATTACCGTCGAAAACAAGTCGGAGCTTTTAGCGAGATCCCTCGAGCTGCTAAAGACGGTCATCGGCCCGGGGTTTATGAGTTGGAAGGAGGTGCCGTATGAGCTCAAGTTAGCTGTTTGAGCGGCACTACAGGTAATATTTATATGAATATTTCAATTTATATTTATATTTATATTTATTCGCAACTAACATTGTATTTGTTGGACAGGAACAATTCAACTTGGATCCAAAGCTACGCGATCCCGTCTTGGAGCAGTTGAGGGAGCAACACAAGACGTGGAAGAAAAATATGCGGACACGGTACTTTGGAAAAATACGAGAGTCCATTTTACAATGGCGCGGATCCGTCCCGCCCAAGGAGCCGATCTCATTGGCACAATGGCAAAAGTTCATTGACAATGAGATCGAGGATCGACAATTGGCATCTCGCCAATCGGGGAGGGAAAATCGGGCTAAAAAGACGGACGTGCACTACTCCGGCCGGACCTCTTACGCGGAGGTGGAGCATAGGATGCAGGTAAGATTTAATTTATCTATAACTACAGAAATATATTATTGGATATTATTTTACTTTACAGGGCCGATACTAATTTTACTTTACTCTATTTTATTTCAGGGGGTAGGGAGTGGACCAGGGGGTAAGCCACATAGGCTCGATACTTATGTGGCTCTTCGGACGAAGAAGGGGAAGGACAAGGAGGTGTCCCCGAGCGTCGCGGCCACGATTGTAAGTAATCCGACAGTTTAATTTTTGTTAATTACGTTATAATTTTTTAGTTTACTTATTTTACTAATCATGTGCTTTTTGTCGTTTCAGGCAAAGCTTAAGGAAGTGCATGAGTCGCAGTCTGATGCTGACAAGGCATCTTTGTCCACAGACGCACTCAGCCAAGTGCTTGGCTCTGATCGCAAAGGGAGGACAAGGGGAGTGAGCTCGCGGGTGGCCAAATCTAGGATCATCGGATTGGAGACGAGCGACACCGGGTTGTCTCGAACGGTGGATTCACACGACGCGAAGCTGTCCCGTTTGGAGGCGACGGTCCAAGATATGTACGCATTCATGAAGCGTACGTTGGGTGGAGACCGTAAAGGGAAAGGGAAAGGGAAGGAGAAGGCGGTGGAGGAGGAGGTGCGGGAGGACGAGGCGCAGGATGACGAGGATGTGGACCTCGCTGCTTCATCACCGACACGTTCGTACTTCGACGATCCACTTCCCTATTTGACGCCCTCCAACAGACCATTGTCGACAATTGGTTGGACGAGCGTGTTCATATTGGACGTATTTGATGGCCAGCGGATAGGGCGGGGGTTGAGGGACCCGAATATCGTCGAGGGTGGAATAGTTCATGGACGTGCGCTTCAACAGATGGAGTCTAGGGTGCTCGTTACGCATGTCATACCCGGGAAGGAGAACTCCCTATTGTGGTTGCGCGAACAATGCGGCACGACGTATATTAGTGGGTGCGTCAATTCGTATGTCGTGTGACCTACTCACCTCCTCAGTTTTACCCAAGACATGTAGTAACATTATTTTTAAGTTTGTCCATTTTAATTAAATTTGGATTATATCGTCATGTATATTGTTTTTACTTTGAATATTTGGATTATATCGTCATGAATATATATTTGCATTATCTTTAGTTTGTGTTGGATATATGATGTTTGGAACAGGTACAACGTTGCTATAACAGGTACAAATATACTGCTGGGCAGTGGCGGTGGCCATACTGCCCAGCAGATTTTTTTTAAATTCTGCCCAGAATTGTCACGGTCATTGACCGTGACAAGTCCGCGACAAAAGTTGTCACGGACGTGTCACGGTCAATGACCGTGACAATTATGGGTCACGGTTATGTCACGGTTATAAACCGTGACAAACGTGTCACGGTCATTGACCTTGACATGACCGTGACACAAAACGCGAGTTTTTTGTCAAGGTCAATGACCGTGACAAAAAAAGTTGTCTCGCCTCGAAATGTCACGGTCATTGACCTTGACAAGGTGAATTTGTCAAGGTCAATGACCTTGACAAATGGGCAGATTTGGTGTAGTGTTTTTTACTATTTCATGTTTGGCTTATGTGTATTGAATATTATTAATTGTAGAATTAACATTAATACAAGTCACCATATATATATATATATATATATATATATATATATATATATATATATAGAGAGAGAGAGAGAGAGAGAGAGAGAGAGAGAGTCTCTCTCTCTTTCTCTCTCTCTCTAGAGGGCTTCTCTTAAACGGACGTCCGTTTTTAGGACTAAAAACGGATCAAAATGGTCTAATTTTTTAAAAATAGTAAAAGACATTTTTTTGAGTTGATTTTTTTTCTGAGATATATAGACATACATGGATACCCTTACAAAAAAAATTAGCTCAAAATGAATTTGTTTACTATTTTGAAAAAATCTTTCAAAATCTGTCAGATTTTGCTGGCGCAAACCCAAACATATATTGACAGATTTTGAAAGATTTTTTTAAAAGAGCAAACAAATTTATTTTGAGCTGATTTTTTTTGGGGTACCCATGTATGTCTATATATACCAGAAAAAAAATCAACTCAAAAAATGCATTTTACTATTTTTTAAAAATCAGTCCGTTTTTAGCCCAAAAACGGACGTCCGTTTTAGAGAATTTCTGTATATATATATATATATATATATTTAGAGAGAGACTCATACATACCAAGTATACATACTTGCTAGCTCAAACCTATTTTTCTAAAATATTAAAAAACAGATTGAGTTGAATTTTTTTATGTGATATTTAAATATTTCAAGGGACCCATATAAAAATAATCAGCGTAAAATAACTTTTTTTTTTTACTATTTTAAAAAAATCGGTCAAACTTTCAAACCTTTGAAAGTGCTTTAAAAAGTGTGAAAGCTTGACTGATTTTTTAAAATAGCAAAAACGTTATTTTGAGCAGATTTTATTATATGGGTCACTTGAAATGTTTAAACACCACACAAAAAAACTCAACTCAAATATTTTTTTTACTATTTTAAATAAATCGGTTATATTTTGTTATACTCAGTATCATACCATGTATACATACCTATTTTTCTAAAATAGTAAAAAAAAAATGTTTCGACTTAATTTTTTATATGACGTTTAAATATTTCAGGGGACCCATATAAAAACATCAACTCAAAATGATATTTTTTGCTATGTTAAAAAAAAATCGGTTAAACTTTCGCAACTTTTAGCACTTTAAAAGTTGCGAAAGTTAGATCGATTTTTTTAAAATAGAAAAAATGTTATTTTGAGCTGATTTTATTTATATGGGTCGCTTGAAATGTTTAAATACCATACAAAAAAACTCAACTCAATAATATTTTTTTAATAATTTAAAAAAAAATAGTTTGCAACAGTGGTATCTCTCTCTCTCTCTCTCTCTCTCTCTCTCTCTCTCTCTATATATATATATATATATATATATATATATATATATATGAAAAGGACCTTAATTAACTGACCCTAAAAAGGGATAAAAATTATAAAATATAAAATTTTTAATTTTCAATCAAAATCGGTGGAAATGTTCTCCATAGTGGAGAGATCATCTACAAGAAAAACAAAAAAATCATCAAATAATTCTATCGAAAAGTGGGTGAAATGCAAATTTAAAAAATAGGCCCATTTTTTGCCGTTGAAATAATTAATAATCGTCTCATCCACTTTCCAGTTCAATTTTTGATGAATTTTTTTCTAGATGATCTCTTCACTATTGAGATCATTCCCTCCAAATTTGGTTGAAAATTTTTGTTCTAATATTTTATAAAATTTGTCCTTTTTTAAGATCTGCTTAAAAGACATTTTGTGTACATACAAGAACACAAAAATATAAATTAACAATAGAGCACACGCGATGGATTTAATTAGTGATGATAAATATTAAAGTTACGTATTTTTTTCTATTGATCTCTTAATATATTTTTGGTAGCTATGGAAGTCTTATTGTTTAAAGGGGTGAACCTGGAGTAATGGTAAGGTTGACTCTATGTGACCTGGACGTCATAGATTCGAGTTACGAAAATAGTCTCTCTGCATATGCAGGGATAAGGTAGCGTTCATTACCCCCCCCCCCCCAAATCAGCAGTGGCAGAAGCCTCGTGCATTGGATTTGCCTCTTTATGGAACTCTTAGGCCCCGTTTGGTTGTCCCAAAATTATAAATGAACCCATTTATAAATTGGTTCATTTACAAATTGATCAATTAATTGTGTTTGGTTTCATTAACGAAATGATTCATTAATTGCACCATTTTAGATCATGTGTAAAAGTTGAAATTGGATCATTTCACAAAAAATGTGAAATGCATTCATTTTGAATAGGAGTCACATAAAGTGCATGCTTATCTCTCTTTCCCTCCCTTCACCCTCCCCCTTCCCCTCTCTCTTAATTTGTTTTTATCTTTTTTTTCCTCATAAAACCTTAATATCAATTTTAGATTACCAAACATTGCGTAAAATTGGATTTCAACTCATTTCAAATCCAAATTCACTAATTCACAATGAACCAATTTGCATAATCAAACAATTTGCTCAACCAAACTCGGCCTTATTATTTAATAAATGTTTTTAGTTTGTCGTTCGTTAAAAACTCTTTTGTTATTCTCGTTATTTTGAACGTTGTATGGGATTACTTTCTTATGGCATAAGACGTTTTTTTTTATTAACAATATTCCTTTTGCCACTATTTTTCTCTCCCAAAAATGCAGTCTGCCAATTAACGTGAGCGATTCGATAAAATTAACAAGTTGCATATACTTGGTATTTTTACCTTGATATTAACATACACATTTACCTTTTTTTCCCTACTGAATTTAAGGATCATTTTGGGTTTGGGGTTCACTAATTTATATTATTTGGGTATTAGGGTCCACAAGTTCGGGTATTAGTTGATTGGGGTTGAAAATAAACGAAAATCATTAGATGATCACTTTAACCTTCAGTTGACCCAAATTTTCAACTAAAGAACCGTTACCTCTAAAGATATTAATATATGTCAGTTTATTTATATATTAGTCGATTTGTGTGTGTGTGTGTGTATATATATATATATGTGTGTGTGTGTGTGTGTGTGTGTGTGTGTGTGTGTTAATATTTGCATTAATAAATTATAAAATTAAGCGTGACACGACACGATATAATACGAAAACCTATTTTTAACCTCAGATGAACACGACCATAATAAAAACCACACAATGCCAAATCCCACATTTTCTACCTAACACGAACATGACTGAAATAAATGCGACAAGATATTATACAAATTCCTATTTTTTTTACCAGCACAAACATGACCAACGAAAATGCGACACGACACGAAATCTTTTTTTTTTCAAACACAACCAAAATAAAAGTGACATAACACGACCCGAAATATTATCGTTTTTTACCAATCACAAACACATCCCAATTAAGATGTGACACGAAGTCTAATTTTTTAACCAAACACAAACAACCCACATAAAGAAACATCAAACGGAATTTTATATATTTTACCACACACAAGCATGACCACTTTTAAAACATGACACGACACGAAAAAATACAATTTTTTATCTAACACGAACATGATTCAAATAAAGTGAAACAATATGACACAAAATCTAATTTATATTACTAAACACCAACGCGACTCTATTAAAATGCGACATGAAACGACATGGAATAACACGACTCGATGCTTATTTTAATTTATCTAACATGAACACAACGCAAATAAATGTAACACATTACGCAATTTTTTTCTTATCAAACAAAAACACGACCCAACTAAAACACAAGGCACGACAAGACTCAAAATATTTTTTTTCCCCGAAAACAAACAAAACGCAAATAAAAACAACATGAGATGACAACTCTTAATTTTTATCGACATAAACACCCAATTAAAACGCGACACTATTTGAAATATTATTTTTTTAACCTAATATGAACACGAGAAAAATGAAACGCGATACGACACTATCCAATTAAAATGCGACACGACAAGACAAAACAAGAAAAAAAATTTACCGAGCACAAAAAAGAAAAAACAAAACGTGTTATGACATGAATCATATTTTTTGCCCAATATATTCCAACGTATGGATGTTAAGGTGTAATTATATATTTAAAAATATAAATGAATGTGTGTGTGTGTGTGTGTGTGTGTGTATATATATATATATAGGGAGAGATTCAAAAGTGAACCAAAAGAACGAATATTTTAATTAACCTTAACAAAAAACACATAACAACCAATTGATTTTAATTCCCACGTTGTAATTGGTCCGCACCAGCGGCAATGGAGACACGTGTTTTTTAATATACATCCGACCCCCACCCCACCCACAAATATTCGATCGACACCCATCTCCGTTGCCGCTGGCACGGACAAATTACAACATAGGAATTAAACTTAATCGGTTCTTATGTGTTTTTTGTTAAAGTTCATTAAAAAGTTCACTTTTGAACCTCTCCCTATATATATATATATACAGAGAGAGAGAGAGAGAGAGAGAGAGAGAGAGGCTCATGTGCACACTAAGTTTGCACATAATTTTTTTAAAATAGTAAAAAAAATATTTTTGAGTTGATTTTTTTTGTGTGATATTTAAACGTTTCAATTGACCCATGTGAAAAAATCAGCTCAATTTTTTTTTTACTATTTTTGAAAAATCGGTCAAACTTTTGCTACTTTGAAGTACTTAAAAAGCTACGGAAGTTTGACCAATTTTTTAAAAATAGTAAAAAAAAAAATTGAGCTGATTTTTTTTACATGGTTCCGTCGAAATGTTTAAATATCACATAAAAAAAACTCAAAAATAATTTTTTAATGCTTTAAAAAAATTGGTGTGCGCCAGCACTATGCAAACTTAGTGTGCACAGGGGAGTTCCTCCATATACACACACACACACACACGAGAGAGGTTCACAAGTGAACCAAAATAATGATCATTGTTTTAATAAGACATTAAAAAAATCTTTAATTCATTGTTTTAATAAGAAATTAAAAAATCTTTAACTGGTCACCGACACCTAACCCGCCCTACGTTAGCCAATGTCTAGGTCAGGTCATCGACACGTCGACGGAGTTAAATCCAATACCTTGTGTTCTGTTCCCCTTCTAGTCTGAGATGGCTGTGTGTGACTAGGACATCTCTTTTTGGGACCTTAGAAGTGGTATGGTCTGTTCCAGAAGTTGTCCGAAGATTGTAGCAACTCCGATTTCCTCAAGGAAACAAGTTATAATGGCAAAGAGTTTTTATCAGAAGAGCCTCTGTTATGGCCACCGTGAAGAAAGCGACCTCCGGAAAGGATAATTTCATCATCATTTGATACCCTGATGTTTACGGTATCAAGGATCAGATATTTCGAACAAAAATCCCTAAAGTTATTTTTGGAGGTTACATACAACTTTCTAGAATATTTAACCATGGAAAAACCCAGAGAGATGAAGAAGAAAAGCTAATTCTCTAGAAATGAAAAGAGTATAGAGAGCTTGGGGGGGAAGAGAATTGTGTCCGTTGTTGCTGACACACATCAATTACAACAAAGAATTAAGAGTTATTTTTTAATATCTTATTAAGTCCATTATTTTGGTACACTTGTGAACCTCTCCCCTTCATCTCTCTCTCTCTCTCTCTCTCTCTCTCTCTCTCTCTCTCTCTCTCTCTCTCTCTATCTATCTCTATCTCTATCTCTATCTATATATCTAATAAAGCAGGAGGGACTTCTTATCTTTGTCAACTCATGGTTCAGATGAATTCTATTGGTTAAATATGCAGCCACGTGTCTTTCACCCCACCTTTTCATTCAGCCATTTTCGTACATTTCTGTGCGTCGAAAAACATGGAAAATGATACAGCAAGTTGCTCATCCCGACTTTAATTTGAAACGCATGGTTATGCACACACATCCCAAGTTAACCATCCTTTCTCACTGATCCAACACGAACCCATGTCTTTCTCTCTATCGACCTAATACCAAAAACCAACACTGTGTATTACACGTTCCCCATGTATTACTCATTCTTTTTTTTGTTGTTGAGATCTGCGAAGATACTACACCGACCCATGTGCTTTTTGTTCAGGTAGGTTTGGGATTTTCTCAAGAGTGAATAAGCATCACCACTCTTACAGGTTTGGGTAACCATTTCTAACGAATAAGCTAGGAACTCTATAAACTTATTGACTTTGTTATTTTCTTATATTGATTTCTTTCGTATTACTCTTTGCATCGGCTTTTCTTTTTTGTTTATAGAACTGCTGCAGATTATCGTCCTCTCTCACCAGTTTTTTGAAAGAAATCAGTGTTCGTTCACAACCATAGGACTGTCCTTCATTTTGCAGGTCCATCATTTTTTATGTTCTAAATGTTTTTATTTTTTGATTTTAGAGTGTAAGGTATGTCCATTGTTTTGCAGATCTAACATATATAGGACCGTCCAGCATCTCAAAGAAGGGTAGACGTGGGTGCCGACGAAGCCGGCGACACCGATGACGAGTACGGAGATCCCGTTGTGGGAGCGGATCCGAGCGGAGGATCTAACCCGTTTTCACCCAAGCGGGTCCTCCCCATGAGTATATCTGTATGATTGTTTTTTACTTCTGTATGATTTTTTTACACCTCTGTCTTTCTTTCTCTCTAACCTCAAGTGCTGTTGTATGATTTTTTTTTAAATATTTATGTAGAAAAAATTACCATTTAGGTAGAGAGACCACGCTATGAAATGACATCAACAGAGATACCATGTTTATAAACCCGTTGGACTGTTGGGTAAAACTATGTTCGCTCTTCAACTTTGGTTGCACAGGTTGTTTTTGGTAAATGTGTTGTTTTTTAATTTTAATATTAATTTTTACAACTTCTTGTTCGTATCACACACTTAAAAGCTCATTTTTGGATTTTTTCCGATCTAATTTTTGTTGATGATTGGGTTTTTTCAGATCCAACGATGGTGCTTCCGATTTTTTTCAGAAATGTTGTTATAGTTCAGATCTTGATGCCTCGAGTGTTTGTAGTTTATGGTTTAAAGGTGAGAAAAAGATATTTGAAAAAAAATTTACCTCTCAGAAGAATGACGTATCTTCTTTTTATTAGTTTACTGAGAAATTTGAAGTGAAAGAAGGGGAAACAAATTTGGGTTTGTCTATGCTTACTAGTTGGTGATTTCGACCGAATTTGTTTGATTTGATGATTATATGCTTATCAGTAGGTGATTTCAACATCTGAATTCGGATATCCGCAGACTTAAAACCGATTTGTTTAAATCATTTAGATTTTGTGGTGTTTTGGTTTTGGTTTTGTGGTGAAAAAAAAAAAGATAGCAACAGATAGTTTCAAATGTATCCAACTAAGAAATTTCTGTAGAAAAAAAACCCTCGATATTTCGTTGAAAGTAAGATGATGTCGTTTCAAATGAATTATTTTGTTTATTATGTATTTTTCTCTCTATGGAGAACAATTGTTCTAAATATTTTTGTACCCAGTGAAACCGTTAGGTCTGTTTTACTGCTTCTGTTATGGAAGACACGCCTCTGTATGCGTATACGATTATTAGTAGTAGTAACAGTTTTCTTTTAGACTTTAGTATGCATCAATTATTGACAATTTTACCCCTTTCAAAATAAGAGAATATCCCCTTCTATCTTTTACGTCCTCTCCTTGAACCCACTTACCTTTTTCAGAAAGTATTTACCATCTCCAGCGTTTATTATACCAAGTTGTCGATTCAAACTTACGGTTTTGTTCTTGGGTTGATGTTCAAGGCTGCTGTTGTCGATCTTTGATATGTGAGCTTGAATTAATATAATGTTTATGTTATATCATATAATAATATAATGTTTATGTGTGTTATATTCTACATACAAAGTTGTCTATCCTTACTTCCGAATCTGTTTCTTAGGTGGAAGTTTTATTGTCAAATAACAAATCATTTTCCCCAACTGCCAATACATACCCCAACCATGTTACTAATTCCTTTGGATTCATTGTATACCTGATTTGGTTCATATGACAACCATTCGTAATTTATTGTTCATAAAAGAACAAACTATTTTCTGTGGTGGGTGAGCAGTCAAACTGTTGAATTATTGATCATGGAGAATATTTGACTATGAAGAGAATATAAATGGATCTCGGGTTGTAAAATAAAAATGTCTATGGGAAATGGGTTATACATCTACGAGTGGAAACGGTTTTGGATTAAATTTTGAATATTTTTAGGTGAATCATCATTTGAGACCGCATTGAAACTGCTTGTCTACGTGGCGTGTCGATATTGATTAATTGGGTCTGAGCCAGTCTAAGGGACTATATTAATCGTGCCTTGATTTGATTGGTGTTACTTATTAAAGAAATGTGTTGCAAGTTAAAATACCACTCTATTATATGTGTATGTAGTCAGCTCTTTCAATTCGAAAGCAGTTGTTCAAGTTTAAAAGCAATTGTGTTAAAAATAGTAAACTCAACCATAATGTTTATAAAGTTGTAAGGGCAATTTTGATAGTGCTCGACAGAAACTAACGGGTGCCGTTGGAGATTTTACGCACTGAATAATTAAGTGACAAAAGTGAGGTTAAGTTTAAGAAATAGTCACCATAAAAAATATTAACATCATTAACTATTAAATCTTAAAAAAAACTAAGTCTACAATTTACGCAAATATATAAATAAAATATAACGTACGTGTGTCGGTAATGTTTCATCGCTATAAAAATGCACTAGGATGAATTATGAGCGTGCCATCGTGTATGAAATTATGAGCGTGCCATTTGTGTATAAAATTATCAACTACACTACCACAATTAAAACTAATAAATTTGAGAAATAATAAAGTTTATGAAGTTTATCACGGGAATTAATTTATCGTCGTGCCTTTGGCACCGGTACAAAATATCATTGGAACAAATTTATTGTTGTGTCATCGGCACGGGTACATCCTAGTATATATATATATATGCACGCACACACACATAGAGGATCTATAATGTGTGCAAAAAATGGGTTTAAAACACGAAACATTTTTTTTAATTTAAAAAAAATTGAGTTGATTTTTTGCAAGTTATTTAAACATTTCAGGGAACCTCTATAAGGAAATATGTTCAAAATGATTTCTTGCTATTTTTAAAAATAATGTTCAAATATAAGTCAGTTTTTAATATACATCAGTTTTTAAGTTGCTAAAATTGACAAATATTTGATCCATTTTTTAAAATAGCAAAAAAATTCATATATAGAGAGAGAGAGCCAAAACAATGAACATTTTATTGAACCTAATAAGACATTAAAAATTAACTCTTAATTCCTTATTATAATTGGTCCGCACCAGCAGCAACGAACACGCGCATGACACGCGTATTTTTTAATATAAACACACACCCTCCACACAGACACACACACACACACACACACACTCACACACACACACCCCGACACCCCCCCACCCATCTGCCCGTGTTGTGGGTATGTGTGTGTGTGTGTGTATATATATATATATATAGGGAGAGATTCAAAAGTGAACCAAAAGAATGAATATTTAAATTAACCTTAACAAAAAACACATAACAAACATTTGATTTTAATTCACACGTTGTGATTGGTCCGCGCCAGCGGCAATGGAGACGCCTATTTTTTAATATACATCCAACCCCCACCCCACCCACAAATATTCGATCGACACGCATCTCCGTTGCTGCTGGCACGGACAAATTACAACATAGGAATTAAACTTAATCAGTTCTTATGTGTTTTTTGTTAAAGTTCATTAAAAAGTTCATTCTTTTGGTTATATATATATATATATATATATATATATATATATATATATATATATATATATATATATATATATAGAGAGAGAGAGAGAGAGAGAGAGAGAGAGAGAGAGAGAGGGAGGCTCATGTGCACACTAAGTTTGCACATCATTTTTTTAAAATAGTAAAAAAAAAATTGAGTTGAGTTGAGTTGATTTTTTGTGTGTGATATTTAAACGTTTCAATGGACCCATGTGAAAAAAATCAGCTCAATTTTTTTTTTTACTATTTTTGAAAAATCAGTCAAACTTTTGCTACTTTGAAGTACTTAAAAAGCTACGGAAGTTTGACCAATTTTTTAAAAATAGTAAAAAAGTTTTTTTGAGCTGATTTTTTTTACATGGTTTCGTTGAAATTTTAAATATCACATAAAAAAAACTCAAAAATAATTTTTTAATGCTTTAAAAAAATTGGTGTGCGCCAGCACTATGCAAACTTAGTGTGCACACGAGCGTTCCTCCATATATATATATATATATATATATATATATATATATATATATATATATATATATAAGGTTTCCTGTAAGAAGTCCCTATGGTGCAGAGCCCTTGGTACATACCATTTTTTTAAAATAGTCAAAAAATAATTTTTTTGATGAAACTTTATGGATATGATCTCCACGATCAGAAGATCATCTCAAATTTTTTTCGTCGAAAAATTCAATAAAAAAATTGTTAAGATGAAGTGATATGTAAAAAAAAAAAGGGGTATAAATATGCATTTTCAACTGTTGAAATGTTGGTGCGGCGCCAACCGCTTTATTGATTAATTTTTTTTATGAAACTTAATGGATATGATCTTCTCACTATCGAGATTATATCCATGGAGTTCATAAAAAAATTGAATCAAAAAGTGGGTGTGATGATCACTAACATTTCAACGATCGAAAATGCATATTTATGCCATTTTTTTAAAATCTCAACAATTTTTTTATGAGTTTTTTGAAGAAAAAATTTGGAGATGATCTTCCCACCATGAAGATCATATGCATGAAGTTTCATCAAAAAATTCATTTTTTTACTATTTTAAAAAATGATATGTATCGGAATCTACACCATAAAGACTCTTTACAGAAAAATACCTATATATATATATATATATATATATATATATATATACACACACACACACACACACACACACACAAGAGAGGTTCACAAGTGAACCAAAATAATGATCATTGTTTTAATAAGACATTAAAAAAATATTTAATTCATTGTTTTAATAAGACATTAAAAAATCTTTAACTGGTCACCGACACCTAACCCGCCCTACGTTAGCCAATGTCTAGGTCAGGTCATCGACACATCGACGGAGTTAAATCCAATACCCTGTGTTCTGTTCCTCTTCTAGTCTGAGATGGCTGTGTGTGACTAGGACATCTCTTTTTGGGACCATAGAAGTGGTATGGTCTGTTCCAGAAGTTGTCCGAAGACCGTAGCAACTCCGATTTCCTCAAGGAAACAAGTTATAATGGCAAAGAGTTTTTATCAAAAGAGCCTCTGTCATGGCCACCGTGAAGAAAGCGACCTCCGGAAAGGATAATTTCATCATCATTTGATACCCTGATGTTTACGGTATCAGGGATCAGATATTTTGAACAAAAATTCCTAAAGTTATTTTTGGAGGTTACATACAACTTTCTAGATTATTTAACCATGGAAAAACCCAGAGAGATGAAGAAGAAAAGCTAATTCTCTAGAAATGAAAAGAGTATAGAGAGCTTGGGGGGGGGGGGGGGGGAAGATAATCGTGTCCGTTGTTGCTGACACACACCAATTACAATAAATAATTAAGAGTTATTTTTTAATGTCTTATTAAGTCCATTATTTTGGTTCACTTGTGAACCCCTCCCCTCCCTCCCTCTCTCTCTCTCTCTATCTCTATCTATCTATCTAATAAAGCAGGAGGGACTTCTTATCTTTGTCAACTCATGGTTCAGATGAATTCTATTGGTTAAATATGCAGCCACGTGTCTTTCACCCCACCTTTTCATTCAGCCATTTTCGTACATTTATGAGCGTCAAAAAACATGGAAAATGATACAGCAAGTTTCTCATCCCGACTTTAATTTGAAACGCATGGTTATGCACACACATCCCAAGTTAACCATCCTTTCTCACTGATCCAACACGAACCCATGTCTTTCTCTCTATCGACCTAATACCAAAAACCAACACTGTGTATTACACGTTCCCCATGTATTACTCATTCTTTTTTTTTGTTGAGATCTGCGAAGATACTACACCGACCCATGTACTTTTTGTTCAGGTACGTTTGGGATTTTCTCAAGAGTGAATAAGCATCACCACTCTTACAGGTTTGGGTAACCATTTCTAACGAATAAGCTAGGAACTCTATAAACTTATTGACTTTGTTATTTTCTTATATTGATTTCTTTCGTATTACTCTTTGCATCGGCTTTTCTTTTTTGTTTAAAGAACTGCTGCAGATTATCTTCCTCTCTCACCATTTTTTTGAAAGAAATCAGTGTTCGTTCACAACCATAGGATTGTCCTTCGTTTTGCAGGTCCATCGTTTTTTATGTTCTAAATGTTTTTATTTTGTGATTTTAGAGTGTAAGGTATGTCCATCGTTTTGCAGATCTAACATATATAGGACCGTCCAGCATCTCAAAGAAGGGTAGACGTGGG
Source organism: Sambucus nigra (assembly GCA_949130495.1). Classification (NCBI taxonomy): domain Eukaryota; kingdom Viridiplantae; phylum Streptophyta; class Magnoliopsida; order Dipsacales; family Adoxaceae; genus Sambucus; species Sambucus nigra. The sequence continues at coordinate 494,402,855 of OX422207.1, forward strand.
TGCCGACGAAGCCGGCGACACTGATGACGAGTACGGAGATCCTGTTGTGGGAGTGGATCCGAGCGGAGGATCTGACCCGTTTTTACCCAAGCGGGTCCTCCCCATGAGTAGACCTGTCAAAATACACGATAACCCGTTAACACGACACGACCCAACACGAAATTATAAGTTAATGGGTTTACCCTTATTGGGTTTGGGTCATTAACGGATTGACACGGTAGACCCGTTAACACTAACGGTTCGGGTTTGGAAATTTACATGTACCCGTTTCTACCCGTTAACACTAACGGGTACTATAGGGTCACCCAACCCGTACCAAATAATAATAACCATTAAAACCCATTATTTCTAAATCTTTAAAGACTAACGGGTGCTATAGGGTCACCCAATCTATACCCAATAAAAATTACAATTAAAACCCATTATTTTTAAAGTATTGAAGACTAACGGGTATTATAGGGTCACCCAACCCGTTACCCATTTCGACCCAAAATGATTCGTTAATATTAACGGGTGTTAACGGTTTGGGTCGTGTACCCATTAATATTAACGGGTCGTGTTTGGGTATTGTTATTAGACCCGTTAGGCTTAACGGGTCGTGTATGGGTTAGGGTGTTTTGACCCGTAACCCGTAACCCGTACACGACCCAAACCGACCCGTTGACAGGTCTACCTATGAGTATATCTGTATGATTTTTTTTTTACTTCTGTGTAATTTTTTACAGCTCTGTCTTTCTTTCTCTCTAACCTCAAGTGCTGTTGTATGATTTTTTTTAAAATATTTATGTAAAAAAAATTACCATTTAGGTAGAGAGACCACGCTCTGAAACGACATCAACAGAGATACCATGTTTAGAGACCCGTTGGACTGTTGGGTAAAACTATGTTCGCTCTTCAACTTTGGTTGCACAGGTTGTTTTTGGTAAATGTGTTGTTTTTTAATTTTAATTTTAATTTTTACAACTCCTTGTTCGTATCACACACTTAAAAGCTCATTTTTGGGTTTTTTCCGATTTAATTTTTGTTGATGATTGGGTTTTTTCAGATCCAACGATGGTGCCTCCGATTTTTTTCCAGAAATGTTGTTATAGTTCAGATCTTGATGCCTCGAGTGTTTGTAGTTTATGGTTTAAAGGTGAGAAAAAGATATTTGAAATTTTTTTTACCTCTCAAAAGAATGACGTATCTTCTTTTTATTAGTTTATTGAGAAATTTGAAGTGAAAGAAGGGGAAACAAATTTGGGTTTGTCTATGCTTACTAGTTGGTGATTTCGACCGAATTTGTTTGATTTGATGATTATATGCTTATCAGTAGGTGATTTCAACATCTGAATTCGGATATCCGCAGACTTAAAACCGATTTGTTTAAATCATTTAGATTTTGTGGTGTTTTGGTTTTGGTTTTGTGGTGAAAAAAAAAAGATAGCAACAGATAGTTTCAAATGTATCCAACTAAGAAATTTCTGTAGAAAAAAAACCCTCGATATTTCGTTGAAAGTAAGATGATGTCGTTTCAAATGAATTATTTTGTTTATTATGTATTTTTCTCTCTATGGAGAACAATTGTTCTAAATATTTTTGTACCCAGTGAAACCGTTAGGTCTGTTTTACTGCTTCTGTTATGGAAGACACGCCTCTGTATGCGTATGCGATTATTAGTAGTAGTAACAGTTTTCTTTTAGACTTTAGTATGCATCAATTATTGACAATTTTACCCTTTTCAAAATAAGAGAATATCCCCTTCTATCTTTTACGTCCTCTCCTTGAACCCACTTGCCTTTTTCAGAAAGTATCTACTATCTCCAGCGTTTATTTTACCAAGTTGTCGATTCAAACTTACGGTTCTGTTCTTGGGTTGATGTTCAAGGCTGCTGTTGTCGATCTTTGATATGTGAGCTTGAATTAATATAATGTTTATGTTATATCATATAATAATATAATGTTTATGTGTGTTATATTCTACATACAAAGTTGTCTATCCTTACTTCCGAATCTGTTTCTTAGGTGGAAGTTTTGTTGTCAAATAACAAATCATTTTCCCCAACTGCCAATACATACCCCAACCATGTTACTAATTCCTTTGGATTCATTGTATACCTGATTTGGTTCATATGACAACCATTCGTACTTTATTGTTCATAAAAGAACAAACTATTTTCTATAGTGGGTGAGCAGTCAAACTGTTGAATTATTGATCATGGAGAATATCTGACTATGAAAAGAATATAAATGGATCTCGGGTTGTAAAATAAAAATGTCTATGGGAAATGGGTTATACATCTACGAGTGGAAACGGTTTTGGATTAAATTTTGAATATTTTTAGGTGAATCGTCATTTGAGACCGCATTGAAACTGCCTGTCTACGTGGCGTGTCGATATTGATTAATTGGGTCTGAGCCAGTCTAAGGGACTATATTAATCGTGCCTTGATTTGATTGGTGTTACTTATTAAAGAAATGTGTTGCAAGTTAAAAGACCACTCTATTATATGTGTATGTAGTCAGTTCTTTCAATTCGAAAGCAGTTGTTCAAGTTTAAAAGCAATTGTGTTAAAAATAGTAAACTCAACCATAATGTTTATAAAGTTGTAAGGGCAATTTTGATAGTGCTCGACAGAAACTAACGGGTGCCGTTGGAGATTTTAGGCACTGAATAATTAAGTGACAAAAGTGAGGTTACGTTTAAGAAATAGTCACCATAAAAAATATTAACATCATTAACTATTAAATCTTAAAAAAAACTAAAGTCTACAATTTACGCAAATATATAAATAAAATATAACGTACGTGTGTCGGTAATGTTTCATCGCTAAAAAAATGCACTAGGATGAATTATGAGCGTGCCATCGTGTATGAAATTATGAGCGTGCCATTTGTGTATAAAATTATCAACTACACTACCACAATTAAAACTAATAAATTTGAGAAATAATAAAGTTTATGAAGTTTATCACGGGAATTTATTTATCGTCGTGCCTTTGGCACCGGTACAAAATATCATTGGTACAAATATATATATATATATATATATAGTTCTGCTCTTGTGCGGACTAGTCCGCATTTTAAGAATGCGGAGCGGACATATGTCACCTGGCGGTGAGCCCAGAAAAGAGAGAGAGTGTGCCTATAATTTAGCCGATAATTTCTCGGCGCACCGTTAGGTGACACATGTCCGGTCCGCATTCTTAAAATGCGGACTAGTCCGCACAGGAGCATTATTATATATATATCCATTTTTTAAAATAGCAAAAAAAATTCATATATATAGAGAGAGGGCCAAAACAATGAACATTTATTGAACCTAATAAGACATTAAAAATTAATTCTTAATTCTTTATTGTAATTGGTCCGCACCAGCAGCAACGAACACGCGCATGACACGCGTATTTTTTAATATAAACAACCCCCCCCCCCCCCCCCCCCCCCCCCCCCACCCATCTGCCCGTGTTGTGGGTATGGAGGTCGAACCATTTAAAAAATGGACCAAAGCACCCAATCGGGTATCCAACCTAAGAACCCGCCGAACACGGGGACGCTATAGCTCCCAACATCTGAACATAAACATAGACCCACCAGTAAACACAATAACCTGCCGGAGAACCAAGCATCGCAACTAACCACCGTAACTAATGAAAGAATAGTTCAAACTAACAAACAACACAGAGCGACAGAGAACCCATCCAGTGAAAACACCACCGTCGTGGAAAAAACCATCGCCCAACAAGAGCAGCAATATCGATCCAAAGAGAGTGAAACCCAAACCCAAACTACACCAAGACCCTCCAATCGAATCAAACCACCACCCAAAACCAACCAAACACCTAAATCAGCCAATAAGAGAACAAGGCGGGGGAGAATACATGCCTAAAACATTGTGAGAACACCGAGCTCTAAATTAAAAAAAAAGGTCCCAACCCTAACAAGGACGCATCCAACCCATCTGCCCGTGGTGTGTGTATATTAAAAAACAAGTGTGTTACACACTCGTTCGTTTTCGCATGTGGGTATCAATTACAATAAGAAATTAAAATTAATTGACTAATTTTTTAATGTCTTATTAGATTTATTAAAATATCCATTATTTTGGTTCACTTATGAACTCTCTCTCTCTCTCTCTATATATATATATATATATATATATATATATATTGTATAGTATTTAAATATTTCAAGGGAACCTATAAAAAAATCAGCTCAAAATAACGTCTTTTGCTATTTTAAAAAAAACGGTCTAACTTTCAGACCTTTTAAAGAGCTTTAAAACCTATGAATGTTATTTTGACCAATTTTTTAAAATAGCAAAAAAGGTTATTTTGAGCTGATTTTTTATATAGGTCCCTTGAAATGCTTAAATACTACATAAAAAAATTTAACTCATTTTTTTTATATTTTAGAAAAATAGGTTTGTGCCAACAAGTAATTATACTTGGTATGTATTAAAGTCTCTCTCTCTCTCTCTCTCTCTCTCTCTCTCTCTCTCTCTCTATATATATATATATATATATATATATATATATATATATATATATATATATATATATATATATATGTGTGTGTGTGTGTGTGTGTGTGTGTGTATTTATGTGTGCATTTAAGAATATTTCAAATGTTTAAAGAATAGGCTTTGGAACCAAGCCTCTTGGGCAAGTGGAATAAGGTTGTCTCTAGAACAGACTTGGGGCGATTGAGTTTGCTCCCCACATGGACGAAGGTACTGTATGACCAAGGGGGGCCATGGTCCCCCCTGAAAAATTTCAAAATCTATGTTTTCTATGTTAAATATTTTTAAAATAAGATAAATATATTGATATGGTCCCCCCAAGACTTAAAAATATATCTTTAAATAAGCCCATTCTTTGAGTGTTTGTTGAGAACAAAACATGCACGTTTTTCTTTGATTTAAACTGGGCCCACATGACCTTTAGAAAATACAAAACAAAACCTAATTATTCTCTCACTTCTCTCAGCTTGTCTCCCAAGACGAAACACAAATAAATCTGAAATCTACCTTTTCTTCGCCCTTTCTATATTCTCTCTCTCATTACTAACTTTGGAGCAAGATAAAAACAAGTTGGAGCCAATCAAAGGTTGAAACTTAAAAGGGGCGAAATAACAGGTGAGTTTTTTTCTCCTTTTGTGTGCATTTCTATTTTTGTACGGATCTATTTTTTTTACTTTCATTTTTTTTTTATTGTTAATGTTGATAAAAAAATTTACATTTAGATATTTAATCCTTATATTTGAAAATCTGATTCTAACTTTTTTTTAATGTTAATCTTGTTTATTGTGATTGTAAATTTATCCATTGAACCTTTAAATTTTTTGTAATTGCAGATTTTTTTTATTTCATATGCTTTAAAAGTAACAACTCACTACACCAAAATGGATAAATTGGCACCCTTCCAGCGCTTAGCCTTGTCACGGTCAATGACCGTGACAATAAATACGCGTTTTGTGTCACGGTCATTGATCGTGACAAGGCCGTGACAAAGTATTGTCACGGTTAATGACTGTGATTATACTTATAATGTTGTCACGGTCAATGACCGTGACACGACCATGACAAATGTCGCAGTAAAAAAGCCGTTTCTTCTCCTTTTTTTCCCTGCCGTTTCTTCCCTCCTTTTTTCTCTTTCTCTACGCTGCGCTCTCTCTCTAGTTTCAGGTTACTTTCTCTCTCTCTCTTTCATATACATATATATATATATATATATATATATATATATATATATATATATATATATATATATATATATATATATATATATATATATATATATGTATGTGTGTGTGTGTGTGTGTGTGTGTGTGTGTGTGTGGTGGGTGGGGGTGGGGGGACTATGCGTGTGTGTGCGTGTGTGGGGGTGGGGTGGGGGGGAGAGGGTGGGGAGGACTGTTTGTGTGTGTTGTGTGTGTGGGGGGGAGGGGGCAGGGATGGGTGGGTGGGGGGGGGGGTAGGGGTGGGGGGTTGCGCGCGCGCGTGTGTGTGTGTATGTGCGCGTGTGTGTATATGTGTGTGTTTGTGCATAATGTCCCTTGTAAACGAATTAATTGATTGTGCCTCATTGTAAATTAGTAAATTAATATATGATTAATTATGAAAGTAGGATTGCCCCTCATTGTAAATTAGTAAATTAATAATTTTATACTTTAATTGTTAGTTTAATTGATGAAAATAATTAATTGAGTAGATGAATTGGAAGGAGTACGGGATACACATTTGTTGTTGACATTACTGTTGGATTATATTGGATCGATATTGGGTTGGTTAATTTTAAAAGTGGCATGACCACTAGATTATTGTCCATATGGGGGTAGAATTTTTCAACTTTTTTTGAAAATTACTTTCTATATCGAACAATATATATATAGTATGATAATTAAATGAAACATACTTGAAATTACATATAGTGCGCATATATACTAGCCTTCTAGTTCTTATGCGTACGCATTCAATAGCCCTTAGACCCGTTCGAGAGTCATTACCCCTGTAATGAGATCTCTCGAATTGTCCCGTTTGGACAGTTTGGGACTGCATAATTTCTATATAATATTCTTAGTGGCTTAAAGTTGTTACTTTTGGAGGAAGTTCTGCAGTCGTATCCTAATGTTCTCTGGGTACATACTAGATTGACAAGTGTGACTGTTATTTCAATTGATCAATTGAAATAACACTCACACTTGCCAATCTACGTCGTGTACTTGGAGAACTACGACGATATGCTGCCGATTTTTTTTCAAATTGTAACAATGTGCATGAGTTGTTAAGTATATTACAGAAAAATACGGTCTTGAATGGGATAGGACCACTCACCCTTTAGAGGATATGGAGGAAATATAAATTTCTATTATAAATTGAATTTGAATATAAATAAGACATAATTAAATGAAACATACTATAAATCTAAGTTTTGTTTATACTAATCTATGAATATACGCTTTGTACCTTTAATGCTTTTAATTGATTTTCACTTTATCATTTTCACTCTTGTGTAGTGTGCGTGTGTGTGGGAAGTAGGGGTGGGGGTGGGAATGTTTCACTCTTGTACATATTATGATCTAGATGCTGTTATTTTTTAATTCAGAATTGAGGTGTTTAACAGTAATTGTACATATTTGCATGTCTTCTTTTAATTCATTTTGATATGTACTAATAACATTTTTTTACAGCAAATGTCTCTTTCAGGTATTAAGGTGAGGATGATGATGCTGGTTATGATGATGTCGTCTGGGCTCGATGGTAGCGGAGGCACCGAGGGCTCCTTGGCCCCTAGTCTCCCCAAATATGGCAAATTGGGGATGCCCATCGAGAACAAGTCGGGGCTATTTGCGAGATCCCTCGAGCTGGTAAAGACGATCATCGGCCCGGGGTACATTAGTTGGAAGGAGGTGCCATATGAGCTCAAGTTAGCTGTTTGAGTGGCACTACAAGTAATATATTTATCTTTATCTTTATATTTATATGAATATTTCAATTTCAATTTCAATTTAATTTTATATTTATATTTATATTTATTTAAAACTAACATTGTATTTGTTGGACAAGAACAATTCAACCTGGATCCAAAGCTACGCAATTCCGTCTTGGAGCAGTTAAGGGAGCAACACAAGACGTGGAAGAAAACTATGCAGACCCGGTACTTTGGAAAGACACGAGAATACATTATCCAAAGGCGTGAATCCGTCTCGCCGAAGGAGCCGATCTTATTGGTACAATGGTAAAGGTTCATTGACAATGAGATCGGGGAGCGAAAATTGGCATCTCACCAATCGGGAAGGGAAAACTGAGCAAAAAAGACAGACGTACACTACTCCGTCCGGACGTCTTACGCCGAGGTGGATCAAGGATGATGGTAAGATTTAATTTTTCTATAACTACATAAAATATATTATTCTGCATTATTTTACTTTGCGGAGCCGATACTAATTTTACTTTATTTTATTTCAGGGGACAAGGAGTGGCCCTGGGGGTAGGCCACATAGGCTCGATACTTATGTGCCTGTTCGGACGAAGAAGGGGAAGGACAAGGAGGTGTCCCCAAGCGTCGCGGCCACGATTGTAAGTAATCCGACAGTTTACTTTTTGTTAATTACGTTATAATTTTTTAATTTACTTATTTTACTAATCATGTGCTTTTTATCATTTCAGACAAAGCTTAAGGAAGTGCATGAGTCGCAATCTGATGCCGACAAGGCATCTTTGTCCACAGACGCACTCATCCAAGTGCTTGGCTCTGATCGCAAGGGGAGGACAAGGGGGGTGAGCTCGCAAGCGGCCAAATCTAGGATCATCGGATTAGAGACGAGCGACACCGGGTTGGCTCGAACGGTGGATTCACATGACGCGAAGCTGTCCCATTTGGAGGCAACAGTCTAGGATATGTACTCATTTATGAAGTGTTCGTTGGGCGGAAACCGTAAGGGTAAAGGGAAGGAGAAGGCGGTGCGGGAGGATGTACGGAAGGAGGAGGTGTGGGAGGAAGAGGACGAGGATGTGGACCTCGCTGCTTCATCACCGAGATGTGCGGACTTTGATGATACACTTTCATATTTGGCTCCCTTCAACAGACCGATGTCGACACTTGGTTGGCCGAGCGTGTTTATAATGGACATATTTGATGGCCAGTGGATAGGGCGGGGGTTGAGGGACCCGAATATCGTCCAGAGTGCACTAGTTCATGAACGTGAGCTTCAAGACATCGACTCCAGGTGCTCGTCACGCATGTGATGCCCGGGAAGGAGAACTCCCAATTGTGGTTACACGAACAATGAGGCACAGCGTATATTAGTGGATGTGTTAATTCGTATATCGTGTGGCCTACTCACCCCCTCAACGTTAACCATACCCCATACATTTAATGACATTGATTGAAGTTTGAATTGAATTGTTTTAAATTATTACATTTGAATTATATTTGGATTATATGGTGATGCATATTCTCTCTATTTTGAATGTATATTTGCATTATCTTTATTTTATTTGGATATATGATGTTTGAACAGGATATAACGTTGCTATAACAGGTACAAATATACTGCTGGGCAGTGGTCATACTGCCTAGCAGAATTTTTTTCAATTCTGCCCAGAATTATCACGGTCATTGACCGTGACAAGTCCTTGACGAAGAAACTTGTCACGGACTTGTCACGGTCAATGATCGTGATAATTTTTTAAAGAATGTCACGGGTTTTTCATGGTCCTTAACCGTGACAAATCTTGTCACGGTCAAGGACCGTGACACTATAACACCCCGTATTTTTGTACATTTAATATTTAATTAATTCAGAAATTTTAAATTACTTGTGTGTTGTAATTTTAATTGAATTAATTACGGCAATATATATATTTAAATATTAATCGGGGAGTGAATGGTTAATGTTTAGGAAATTTATGTACTAAGTGAATAGTAATAATTTTATTACGTCATTTCAAGTATTAATGACGAGGTATACACTTATCCCAGCCGGGAGTCGGTATAGACTAAATTGGGTGTGAGATAAGGATTTTTATAAATTAATTCGGATGCCAATTCTGAGCGCGCGATTGAGTCCGGATGGGTCAAGATAGTCAGAAAAGAGTATTCGGGGGTAGTAATTGGGTCTCGGGATATTTTTGGGCAAAGTCGGGCCCACACGGGGTGAGTTGGGTTACTTTAATTAAGCCCATTAGGTGAAAAACGGGATTGAGGGTTTTAACCTAAGTGGGGGATTAGGAAATCAGCAGCCAACACAATTCTAAGCCTAGGGCTTGAGAGGGAAATTGGGGGAAAGCTTAGCAAGAGCAATTGGGAGCTTTTGGAGCCAAATTAAAGGGTTAATTTAGGGTGTTCTTTGTCAACCAATCTCTATAACAATGGAATCAGACCCTACGAACGATTGCAGGCAAGTGGTTAACTGTTTTGATTCTTAAAGTATGATAATCAATTCATACCATAGTGATGTGTAAACCAAAAAATCGTTTTGGAACTAAATGGGTACAAAAAGGGGGGGTTTGTTAATGGAACCATTGAATGGAATTTAAGGAAAGAATTAATTGTGCAATATAATTCTGAGTATGATTATCTGGTTTGAATGAGAAAAATCGGATTATAAAAGGATGAAATTTGAATTTGAAATTTGGATTGTACCCTAAAAATTTTGTGTTCTTTAGTGGGTCAAGATTCATAGTGTTAATGATGTTAAAGGGTTTAGATGATATTTTTAGTTCATGAGAAATGATATAAGATGATTAACATGCTGATTTGAAGTTGGTTTTTGAGGAAAAGAAACCTTAAAGCTCGTTAATAGTGGAAATTTTCGTGGGGAAGAAGAGCTGTCACGAAGGGATCGATTGATCGATCGATCGGGGGCCATCGATCGATCCACGATGGGAAATTTTGGGCAGTTCGGCCAGGTGGTTTATAATGAGGGTTTATTTAAGTTTTAATTCCCTTATTTTTATTTGGTAATAAATTCATATGGGACATATGTTTCCTTAACAATTATAGGGTGATATAATTGGGTATAGGAGGGTGTGAACGGTATGCCGTGAGATAAAAGAATTTGGAGAAATAATTCATAATTATGGATATTGGGCCGAGGAATAATATTCGGGTATTGTAGTTGGGTGACACTACATTATTAAAGTAATTTAAGTGAGATATTTAATTGTGGACCAAGTAGGCGAGTCCGGGTATGCTAATAATTATAGGTAAATATAATTGGGAAATTTATGGAAATAAATGTGTGACACATTGTAGGCGAATATGTGGGTGTAAAATTATGAGATGTAAGATGGACCAAGTGAGTAAGTCCGGGTATATTGGTGAAGTGATACCGAGGCATTAAATTAATTCTTGAGAGAGAGTAATTAATGTGGAGTCAGATTGTAGACTCGGGTAGGATTAAATTAATAGGTGTAATAATTAATTTAATTAGAGTCGGATTGTAGACTCGGGTAGGATTAAATTAATAGGTGTGATAATTAATTTAATTAGAGTCAGATTGTAGACTCGGGTAGGATTAAATTAATAGGTATGATAATTAATTTATATTAGAGTCGGACCACAGACTCAGAATTTGGGTTAATTAATTAATGTGTAAATTAATTGTATTAAAGTCGAACCACAAACTCGGATTGGTATTAAGTTAATATGTGTGTTAATTAATTTAAGGAGAGTCAGACCATAGACTCGGGGAAAGTATTATATTAATTGAGGTGTGGATTAATTATATTAGAGTCGGACCATAGACTCGGGAAGAAGAGAAATTATTAAGTGAGAAAATTAATTAAGTTGAGTCGGGCCACAGACTCAGGAGATTTCAGGCAGAGTACGGGATATTTAGTACACGGTAAAGCCAGGGTTTATAATATATATATACGGTGTAGTGATAATATATATATATATATATACGTGTATATATTGTGTGTGACATTAAATATCAGTGACTAGATATTTATTTAATTTAAATACTCTAATGCTATCAAGGGAGGTTGCGCGATGTGGGTGAATCCCCTAGCTTGAGGAGTAGGGCGAGTATATCCCCAGGTCATAGCGTCTGGTATATATGGGTGAGGGATTTATCTCACTTTCAGGGAAGGAATATGACCGCCTCCACTACGTTTATATTTTTGGGCCGAGTTAGTGAGCGATTCCGACTCGGAGAAACTAGGTTTTGTGAGCACACCTAGTGAGATAGCATTTTAGAGGGAATCATCCGGTGAGGGTATACTCGAAAGGATGGATACACGTATGATATATGTGTGGATGTTAATAAAGGTACGTATAATATGGTAGTAAATATTATATGTAGGTGATAATACAGTGTGTGATGTATTTACCTTATACAACTCGGGTTACAGTTATATGCTGTTAATTAATGAGAAATTAATTAAGTTAATCATTTGTGGGAATAATACAGTGTGCGATGTATTTACTTTATATAACTTGTGATACAGTTATATGTTACTACTTAAGAGGAATTAATTAAGTTAATTGTGAAATAACTTATAATTCAGGAAATCATTATACTCGGGTTAGAGTAGTATGGCAAGGGAAGGTTATACCAGGACTAGTTGGACGGGGTAGCACAACTAGGCGGGGTTAAGATAACCGATAGGTGTGAACAATAGTGGAGGGGTGAGAATGTCCCCAAGGGAGTGCGACACTAACTTAAATATGAAGCGCATTCATGCATTTTAAATTACTGCAGTTAATTCACTTGCTAAATATTTCAAAATGTTTTGGGTTCTAACCCTTGCTATAAAAATGTTTTCAAAACCTTTTAGGTGTCCAGCCACAGGGACGCCAGGATCGATATTCTATTCCAGGGACACGGAGCTGCAGTATATGTGGATGCTAGCAGGAGTTTGGATTAGACGCATCATTCATTCATTCCTAGAGTAGGAATCTTGTATCAGTTTCAGTTTTATTTGGGGCTTGTCGCCCAGACTTCTCGGTACAGTTTTCAGGTGTAATTTATTCAGGTGTTGAATATTTGTATTGGATTTTTTTGGTGGCCGGTGATTTATTCGGCAAGTTGTGTAATTATGATTTAGTTTATTTTCATTCAGTTGTGTGAATGGTTTATATTTTATTTTCCACATGTACTGTTTTGTTTAATCAAAAAGTTAAAATTGTCACCAGCTTTTGGAATACTAGGTGGTTAGTAAGTTTTAAAAAGTTTTCGACAGTGATGCTAAGGATGATCCAACTGGGATTCCTGTTTTAATTTGGTATATGACTGATCACCCGGTATTTTATTAGGCGGGGTGTCACAAACACGACCGTGATAATTCTAACGAACTTATCACGGTCAATGACCGTGATAATTCTAACGAACTTATCACCGTGACATGACCGTGTCAAAAAAAAATTATCTCGCCCAGAATTGTCACGGTCATTGACCTTGACAAGCTGAATTTGTCAAGGTCAATGACCGTGACAATTCGGCAGATTTGGTGTAGTGACTATATTGTTTATTGAAGTTTTTAATATAAATCGACAATAAATAATAATGGAAAAAAGTATGTCAATTTAAAATGTACCCATTTTTATTTAGTTACTAATTAGACTTCTTATTTTGAATGATAGAATTATGGGAAAATCACATAGGATTGATTCATTCTTCAAGAGAAAACTTATTGAAAGCATAGAGGTCGATGCATCTTTGTTTACTCCTGAGATTAATGTTCAAGTTTCAATACCCGAATTACCTGAAATACATACTCTAAAATCACCAAGAATTGAAATAACCAAGTTTGATATTAATAACTTAGAGCGTGATCCAGGGAAACGTATTGACATATGGAGATATCCTTATAAAATAATTAATGAAGTTCGGCTTGCATATATTAATTATGGTCCATATCAATGCATTTTACCAAAGTACCCTTTCTCTAAGTATGAAAAACATCCTCGTCGTTTTCAAGCATCATGATTTAATATATATCCATCTTGGTTAGAGTATTCCCCTTCAAAGGATGCCGCAATTTGTCTACCTTGCTATCTATTTAACAAAGAAGGTGTACAATATGGAACAAGTATGTTCACAAGAGATGTATTTAGTACTTGGAAAAAAGTAAGGAATGGGAAGGATTATGCATTTGCAAATCATGTTGGGAAACATCTGAATTCATCACATAAAATGGTTCAACAATCATGCGATGATCTAATGAATAAGTCACAACATATTCACAATGTTCTTGGGAAACATACTTCTTAACAAGTTGCAAAAAATCGATTACGACTCAAAGTTTCAATTGATTCAATTCGTTATCTTATATTTCAAGGTATGGCTCTGAGAGGTCGAGATAAAAGCAAAAACTCTAAGAATTATGGGAATTTTCTTGAATTGACACACGCTTTTGCCGAGTATAATGCAGATGTTGCAGATATTGTTCTGGGAAATGCTCCTCAAAATGCTTCATATATATCATCTCAAGTTCAGAAGGAGATTTTACTCTTTTACTCTATAAAAATCAGAAAGGTAATTTATGGGGAAATCGGCGATTCAAAGTTTTGTATCCTAGTTGATGAAGCTCGAGACCAAGCAAAAAGGGAACAAATGGCCATTGTTTTGAGATTTGTTGATAAACATGGTCTCATTCAGGAGCATTTTTTTGGGCTCGTACATGTATCAGACACAAAGGCTGAAACTCTAAAGAATGGGATATTTTCTACTCTTTTTCGACACAATGTTGACATTCATAGCATTAGAGGTTAAGGTTATGATGGTTCCAGTAATATGTGAGGTATATGGAATGGATTGCAAGCCTTAGTTGCTAATGAATGTCCGTATGCATATTATGTCCATTGTTTTGCTCATCGATTGCAATTGGCATTTGTTGCAACATCTCGATTAGTTATTGACGTACATACGTTTTTCTTAAAATTTAGTTTCATCGTAAATATTGTGGGTGCTTCTTGTAAACGTATTGATGAATTAAAAATAGCCCAAGCTTCCGATATTGCTTATTTGATTTCCATTGAAGAGCTTGAGACAGGGACATGGATGAATCAAACTGTTAATTTACAAAGGGCTGGAGATACACGATAGGGTTCTCATATTTGATCTCTTTCAGGCTTAATAAAGATGTTCAGTGCAACTTGTCAAGTTTTACTGAACATCATTGATGATGGAGAATGGGATCAACGTGGAGATGCAAATTCGGCTTATAATTCTTTGACTTCTTTCGAGTTTGTGTTCATCCTGCATCTTATGAAAGACATTTTGGAAATCACCGATGTACTTTCTCAAGCTTTGCAATGAAAGAATCAAGACATTCTAAATGCTACGCATCTTGTGAAAACCACAAAGAGGATCATTCAGAAGTTAAGGGACGAAGGGTGTGATGCTTTCATTGTTAAGGTGAAATCTTTTTGTGAAAAACATATTGTAGATGTCCCTGATTTAAATACTTTATACCTTGGAAGATAAGGTCGAGCGCAGCATCAACAAGATAAATTTACACTTCTTGAGAATTATCGGATAAATATATTTACAGCCACAATAGATTCTCAGTTGCAATAGCTAAACAGTAGGTTTAATTATCATACAGTTAGGCTACTCATGCTTAGCTCCGTGTTAGATCCTCAAAATAGTCATATGTCTTTCAATATGGATTATATTTCCAAGCTTATGGATGAATTTTACCCGAAAGATTTCATTGAGCATGAGAAAGATGACTTAAGGGTCCAATTGAAATATTACGAGGTTGATGTACTTCAGCATTAATAGTTTCAACAGTTGGCCACGCTTTTCGATCTATGTCAATGGTTGGTGAAAACTAGAAAGTCTACAATGTATCCACTAATTGATAGATTTATTAAGCTTATTCTAACTCTTCTTGTTTCTACTGCAACCACAGAACGTGCTTTTTCTGCTATGAGTGACGTCAAATCTTAATTTCAAAACTAGATGGAGGATGAATGTCTAACAAATTCTCTTCTTATCTACATTGAAAAGGAAATTGCGAAACAATTTAGTACAGATTCAATCATTGAAGGATTTCATGATTTAAAAACACGTCGAGTGCAGTTTAGATAAAGCTTTGATATGTTCTACGGAGATTTTTTTGGTTAATTTTTTGTTGTCTATGTCAAAGCAACTTATATAATTGCCTAATATTTGTTCTAGTTAAGATATTCATCGTATACCTTGTAATTGTGCAATTTCTACTTTTTTGTGATCAATATATTTTATTTTCCAATGAAAAATTTTCTCTTGTTAAATTCTTGCCCCCTCCCTCCCAAAAAAAAAAACCTTCTCTCTGTCCCTGGCTCCCCAGTTCGACTCCCGGCGCTGTCAAAATAATGCTTGGCTAGCGAAAGACACGAACCGCAAACGGGGATTAGTCAAGGTGCGCGTAAGCTGGTCCGGACACCTCGTGATAAAACAAAGAAAAAGGATGGGCTTTGGGAGTTCAAATTTATTTACCTTTTCAACCTAACATTACGGTGACCCTTCATTTTCATTGATGAATCAAAACAACAATTACTATTTTTGATTCTATATCTACATCAACTAATCAAATACGACACGCCCTAGTACTTTATCTAGAGGATGTCTTATGTGCTACATCTTTAGGCTCTAAAAGCTATAAATTGGGCCCGAGGAATAGTTTTGGTTCCATCCAAATTACCCAAACCATGTCCTATAAAATTTGGTTTACCTTTGTTTTCATTTCTTTGTATGTCTCTACATCATTACTCTCGAATAACACAGTTTTGTGTACTTTAAAATAATGCAAATGTGGCCAAGAGCTTACTGCAAAACCATTCGTCCCCAATCCTAAATAATTTCATTATTGATGGACTTTGTCCAGACAATTTTAGAAGCCTTTAGTATAAAGCTCCAACACAGGTTCAATGACTTCACTGTAAAAATGTGTTTTATTTTTATTTGAAATATTAAACTTAATCTTTTGTTCACCGTACTATTTTTTTTTTAAAAATCTTGGTTTATCTTACACCACCACTAATCACTAGTTAAATGAGTAACAATTTCACGCCAAATCATCTTTTCGATAACCGTTAATTAGAGCATCTCCAACAATGTATTTACTAAATCAGTCAACTAAATTTAGTCGATGTGTAAAAAAACATACCTCTCCATTGGTATTTCAAAACTAAAAAAATGTGTAAAAATAATATGTATTTGCATGGGGAATATACACAGACACCTACAACTTTTTCCCTTTCTCTCTCCAACAATCACGTTTACCCCACTCTCATATAACGAGACATCCCTCATTCTCCTTCTTTTCTCTCTCACTCTATCGGATCAACATGGGAAACGTGTGTAGATATTAGGGTCTGTTTGGTGCATGCCATGACAAATATTACCATGACAATATTTACCATGGTAAAATTTGTCATAGATAAAATTTGTCAAGACAAATATTATTTTTCTCAACATTAGGTTATCAAAAACCAAATGAGGTAAAACAAGTTTTTTAGGCAAAACATTTTAATAACAAATTTTCATCCCTGTTATCATATATAATAACAAAAATACGATTTTTTTCGTCCCAAGTTTTATTTAATAAAAAAATGGTTTTTTCTTTTCTTTTTACTCCCCGTTTTTATTTATTAAAAAAGTAATAGACTATATATAAAAAATATTTTTTACCCCAAAATTATTTATTAAAAAAACTAAAGAATTGTTTTTTTCTTTTCTTCTACCTCCCTGCTTTTATTATTAAAAAAGATTTTTACAGTTGGTAAAAATGTTACGAAAAAATAGTTTTTACAGTTTTTAAAAATGTTACGAAAAACAGTTTTTACGTTACGAAAAAACAGTTACAAAAAAATGTTACGAAAAACAGTTTATTAAAAATGTTTTTAAAATTATTTATTAAAAAAACTGTTTTTAAAAATGTTACAAAAAAACAGTTTATTAAAAATGTTTTTAAAATTATTTATTTAAAAAAAACAGTTTTTAAAAATGTTACGAAAAAACAGTTTTACAGTTTTAAAAAATGTTTAAAACAATTTTTTAATTATTCAAAACAGTTTTTGAACCTTATAAAATAGTTTTTTTAACAGTTTCAAAACATTTTAAAAATAGTTTTAGAACAATTTTTTTTAAACAGTTTTTTTTATTTAAAACAGTTTTTTTTAGTTCAACCAGTTCTTTATTTAAAACCTTTTTTTTAACAATTTATTGAATATTTTTTAAAATATTAGTATAAACAAAATAAAATAAACACTTGTAAGAATTGAGAAATTTGTGTGGCAAATATTTCTCACTCAAATAGCAAAGTAAAGTTTTGTCGCAAATTTATGCATAAGAGGTGTTGTAGATTGACAAATAACGTGTAGACAGACTTTTGTACCCCATTTGTCAACTTATTTGCTATTTGTCATGACAAATAAAAATAACCAACGGACCCTTATTAGTGGCTTTTCATTTTTACACAAGGAACGTTAAAAATTACTCTTGGAGTCAAATGAGGATAGTTAAGATATTATGTGCAAAATAGCAGTGACAGATCATATTTGCATTTAATTTTTTTAATTAGGACTGGAAGAATGTGGTATTATGTGTTACTATAAATTATGAAAGTCAAATATAATTTAAAACCCCTTCAGTGAGACACAACACTTACAACTGAGAATTCAGGTTTTAGTCCCACTTTTATACCTTTTTTATTTTTCTATTTTTCACATTACGAAGGCTAGCATAGAGTTGGCCCGATCTCAATCCTAGTCCAATATTACCGCAAAAGTTTTGGTCCCACGAATGGTACACCATGGTACATGTTCAGATGTTATTTATTAGAGTAATTCTTATGGGTATGTCAAATGTGTATATATGAGGTTTTGATGTTTGCCGTGGGTAGGATATATTGTCATATTTAGCATATGGTACAACATAAAATAACAAATTTGGAGATACACTAGCAGCCAACAACTAAGTTTTTTTTGGACCCCACCTTAGACGGAACATCATGTTCCGCCCAAGCCACTAAAAACAACACCTACAGCAACATAACATCCTCCGCCTAGGAATTAAAACAATTTTGTTTAATTAGACTTCTACCCCTAAAAATCTTGTTCCGCATAAAAAAAAATTTAGAAGCCTAAAATCATTTAACAGCATGGCAGAATTTTTACTAAAATCATTCCCAAACAAAATAAAAGACTATAACAGAATAATTTGACCTTATAAATTAGGGGTATTAAACCAATTAACAAGACTTTGGGGAAGAAAGATGGAATAGAAGAAAACCTTAAGCGAAACATCTTGTTCCGCCCAAGGGTTTGGACTGAGTTTTCATACGGCGTTGTTTGGGTTCACTTTAGTGTATATTTACTTTATCCGTAGCATTTTTCATTTTTTTATAATATGCTTTTATACTAATTATATGTATATTTACTTTACCCATAAGGGTTGCTCCTAACTATTCTCTAAATAAGTGGTATTAATTCTAAACCTGGTCGATATACCACACTAAATCAAGTGGTCACTTCCATGATGACTAGCAGAATAAAAGTCAACCATGACCATTGTGGACGAATACGACTGTTGACACTACTAGTACATAGGTCATTGATTGCCCCATGACCCGGTTTACATCATGCCCAGAAACCCAAAATTTTCTCCAGCTATTGGCAACCTCTATGCATTAACATAAATAGTAGTCCCAAGGTTGTCCTCGTAATCGGGTATACTTGTAAATTCAGACATTCAGGTTCGAACCTTGACAGTTGCGTCTTGAAGTCACAGATTGCAGGAATTAAACGACTGTTTCAAAAGTCTTTTTCGGAGTAGGGGGATTAGTCCGAGATGCGCTTAAGCTGGATCGAGATTACCCTTCATAACAAAAAAAACATAAGTAGTACAACATCGAGAACATGTCAATAATACGTCAATGTGTCGCACTAAATATATCGATATCATAAATCAATGTAGTACAACACTAAAAAGTATATGCTTCTCTTTATGATATCTTCTTGAAGGTGTGTTAACACTATGTATAGTGAGTTATTGGCTTTGCTAGTTTTTTGCAGTTGGGTTTTGACTGCTACTTGGTGTTAAAATCATCATTTTACTTGATTTTGGCTATTAGGGTTATATGTGATGTTTGATCTTTTTTTCAAGTCATACTAATTGTAACTGTATTTATTCTGGTCGGACTCTTAAGCTTTGTCGTTGCTGTTGAATGTTGATTTAGTAAGAATCCCATGCTTTTTTGTAATTTTGCACAATTTTGGTTATAAATGACAATTATGTGTTTTCAATACAAGTGTTCAATTCTAATTAGATCTAGAATGTATGAATAGGTTTAAATGCAATTTTATCCAATTTTCAACAATTTCAATTGTAGTTTCAATTTTAAGCAATCTAGTACATGTATTTGTTAGGTGATACATGCAATTCTTTTAGTTTTTGCACGTCCAAAATACATGTACTAAATAAATATTCTAAATTCCCACATGTCTCTAAAAACAAAATATATTTATAAACTAAAATTGATAAATTAAATTTTCTTTTCTAATTACACATATTGAATAACCCACAATTAAGAAAAATTAAAATAAATATATAACCAAAGAGAAAGTTCTATTTTAATTTGTCTTGTCAAAATAATGGGATTTTTCAATTTATTTCTTCCAATGAACTAACAAATTTCCTTATTTTAATGATCTAAAATTAATTACATTTTTTTAAATTAAAATAATTCTGAAAATTTAGTTTAATTCCAATAACAAATAAAACCCATTGATTTAGAGAAGAACCACCAAATTCTATATTTTCCAAGAAAATCATGATCAATGGTTGGGTCAATAAGATTTGTTGATGTTGTCCAATTTAATAGGTCCGCTTAAATTAAATAACTTTAGCCCATTTCACTAAATAAAACGTAAATAGAAAATAAGAATCACAATCATATCAGAATAAGAAAAGCAATATATATAGTCCACAAATGATGCTAAAAGTTAGATCCCTCTGCATTATGGTATCTAATTTCTTATTCCATGGAAATTTGAACTCTAAGAATCCTTACCATGTAAGGAACCATTCCAAATAGTGGATGTAGGGTGATTCGAAATATGCCTGTACTGTCCCACTGCCATCCAAACACTTTAGGAGGTTATCCGTGTCTGAATAGCACCACTGCGCCATGTTGTCGGGTTGCCTAGTATGCATGCGAGTCATGACACCTCTGTATGATATAATAACGACTAACTGACACTCTCATAGTCCATTATGACGAAATACGAGTCCACCAAAATTTTCTCGATTGTTGTCCGACAAATTCCATGTCCTTAAATTTATCTTCGGTGCCCGACTCATCAATCGGTGTAGATTTCGACAAATTCAAAAATTACATGTGATAATTACAACCAAATCTAGTGATCTAAAAATTAATCATCATAAAGTAAACAAAGACTAAAAAATAACTATGCATAATTAAACCAACGTAGGATCCAATCACATATAACTAAAAAAACAAGCATCATACCGTAATAGGCGTACAAAACTTAAGAATCATTGCAAAAAAAAAGTTAAAACCTATATCTAAAAATCATTTGAAATTCATCAAAGATTAAAATCTAAACTGATTAAATTGATTTAAGTGGACAAAATGGATTTCTCAATAATCGGGTAAATCAAAATCTTGTTTTGATACCAATTGTCGGAGAACTTAATTTACCTGATCATTTAATTTATATGATATGGGCCTCAATATAATATGTTTATGGCAGATATATGAAGGAAATTAAATATATCATACCTTTGCGATTCTTCCAAGCTTTAAATGTACATATATGTCTATCACACTACGTCATGTTGTGAACCTGATGGCGTGGGTGCTACAATATAAATTATTTTTTTCACAAAATATTAATATCCTTAAAATAAAATCTTTCATGATTTGTTTTTTTATAGATTTTGTCTACTACAACCTCCAGAAAAGATTTCAACCCATTCCGATAAACGGTTCTTAAGTTATGCCTTTGACAAGATAGACATCGCGTCGCGAATGTTTAGGCAGATAAAATACGATGTCTTGAATCAATTTCATCCTAAATATTCATATCCATGACCCCCCCCCCCCATATTATATTAGAGGTTATGTGTATTATAACATATTATTGAATATTGAATCAGCTTTTTAAATTTCTTTTTGATTTTATTCTCGATTTACTCCGTGTTATTAAATTTGTTTCACTTTATAACCTTATCCCTTGAGGAGCTTAGTTGTGATATGATTGTATCCAGTCATATCTATTGTTGTATTTAGAGATTCACCTTTACTTGATCCATGATCTCACATAACCAAATCGCTACACTTCTCTAGGTACCATGCAGCATGCCACGTGGACCACTAGACTCAAAATCCCTTAAAATTACCCCTAAATCTAGGGTGATCAGTCTTCAGGCATGGTCGACCTAATTTTTCTTTATACAATACACATGCAACATGGATTTTCTCGTTACAAGTGCTTTGACTTCCACGTGTCCCACTTAATTTTAATGGGAGCACAATCATCAAACTACATGCAGCCAATCCTTGTGTTTAGGGTTTCGTGCATCATAATTTGCCTTCCCACACGTGTAGTGTGTGACTTGGAGAGTGGTAGAGAGGATATATTTCCAAGATAGTTATCACTTCACCTTATTTATGGCAGTGAGGACTATAAGGGGTTTAAAAAAATCCCTTTGGCTCCTTAATAGAAGTGAGATGCATAAAAAAAAATTCAATTCTTCTTCTCTCTCTCTCTCTCTCTCTCTCTCTCTCTCTCTCTCTCTCTCTCTTCCATTTGAGTTTGGAGAGAATCCATTTTCAAAAACTTCATCTTTTTTTTCTATGATTTTCACATCATCCATACCCAGGCATTTGATAAAATCTCTCAAAAATGAGTTAGACCTAAAACTCAATTGTACAATATATGATATATGGATCCAAGAATTTAATTTATAAACATCTTCAAAACTTGGGGTACCATGCGCACAGTGTAGGTTTTATTAGCAACCATTATGCCACGTGGATATACTCGCATTTCATCAAAATCATACGCAAGATTGTCCAATAAAGTCATGTACACACATCCTAATTGGATCCATTGATGAGCTGAATCCATTGATCCTGAGAGATGTGATAGATAATCTAATTGGATCAAGTCACTCACGTACGATATCTATAATCAAACGATGATCTTGATTATGCAAGACTCAATGTTTTGAAACGTGACGTAGCTAGCTATGATATAAATGGGTTATACCCTTTGTCAATTCCATTGAAAAACTCTAAAAATTAAAATAGTCATAGTTATGACGATCATACAAACTCCATTTTAGATTATACAGAGTATATGACAACCACAACACCACATAAGTAAAAAAATAGAAGCACACACAAGTTAAGTCTAAATCTAGGCCGAGTCTGAATCCATCGAGTCAATACCTACAAATTATGAACAACAAGCGATCACACAAGTATGAAAATATGAGAAGAGATTCCTTTAGTTGAGAATTTTACATAAACAAATATCAATATGAATGAACATAGGACATATAAACAATAGAATCTCCCCTTAAATCATATCAATATAAACAAATTTATTCTCACCTTTAATTTTGAAATAAATCTCCCCCATTTTTCACATATCAAAACGTGTCTCTACCTTAAACATATCTCCTAAAATGTTTCTCCATGTTTTCCCTTATCTTAGATGTTTCTCCCCTTTGACTCGGAGTAGTCAAATCAAGGTTGAAAGTCAACATTAATAATGTGCACAACATATATAACACGATATGGATATAATCACAATGATCCTAATATAAAAGAGATAAAAATGAAAGATCTAACATCTAAAATGTGATAACCAATGCTAAAGCATGAATCATATGGGATATAAACAACAACAAATGATAAAAATAAAAACAAATATGGAAAACCCCCCAAAATAAGATTTAATAACATGCAAGGGAGAGTAAAACAAAAATAAGACACACACACACACACACATATACACACACACACACACACACATACACACACACACACACACACACACACACACACACACACACACACACACACACATATATATATATATATATATGCTAGGGTGTATCCGTGCCGATGGCATGGTGATAAATTTGCTCATGAACATTTCTAATTATAGCATACTCTTGCACGTATTGATGGCACTACTTATCTCTATTCCAACACACACGGTGTTTAAACCCATCAGCACTAACTTTTGTTGAGAACAACACGCGTGGTGGCGAATCCCAACAACACTAAGTTATACCAACAACACTATATTCTGACTATACCAACATGTGTGTGCTCGTTCCATTAGCACGATGATAAATTTTATTCCAATTAATTACATAAACACTCACAAACACTATTTATTATCTTCTCACATACTATAATAAAAAGTTGGGAAATGGAACTTTTAGTAACATATAAAATAAGGTGTATTAAACATTATTTGTTATTTTTTTAAATTTAAAGTTGAATTTTAATTTGACTTCGGAACCAAAGGCACGCAAAATGCATATAAAATATTTATATAATGTACAACTAATATTCACATAAAACATTCATAATAAAAATAATGAAACATGCATTGTCATAATAAATTGAACAAATAAACTGGGTATGCCATTACTAACACAACTATCTCTTGGTCCTGATAAGAAATTTAAGTAAAAAAAAAATAGCCATAAAATCAGAAAGAAAAAACATAATGTCAAATCCACATATACACACCATATGAGTATTTTCATATTATTTAATTAAGAACCCTATTTACATAAGAGATTTCCTAATAGGTCTTATCATAATATTTTTTTCCCAATAGATAATATTTATACATATAGTGAATATTCACTATATGTTTACAAATAGGACCTATTGGACCAAAAATCGTTTTTCATAGGACCTGGTAGAGCAAAAAAAAGTTGATAGGACCTATTGAACTACATACTTAGTAAACAGGACTAATTGGTAAAAAAAGTCCAAAAATTAATCAACACAGTTTCCATGCTTTTTCCTTCCCATTCTTCTTATTCTTAGTTTCCCTTGCCAATAATTCTATTTGTACAGAGGATTTATACAAAATCGTGTGTATAGACTGACGTGTTGTGTCTGTATTGGTCCGTGCCTTGAGTGGACGCAAGGCACGGATCAATGTGGACACGACACGTCAGTCTGTACACACGATTCTGTACGAATCCTCTGTACGTGTAGAACTACTCTTCCCTTGCAATGGAATAGCTTTACAACTATCCAAAAAATAAAGAACAAAAACGTCATTATACATAAGAACGATAACAAAATACAAAAATAATCATTTTAGATTTTTAAAGGGTTTCTATTTTATTATTTCCTCACAAACATTACAGAACACTCCGCATACATGTGAAGATGGCACGGAAATAAATTACTTCCAGACATGTGTTATAACATCCCTATTCCAATGAGTTGAGATTTTACTTACATAAGCATGCTTTGGGTTTGGAGTAGGAATCGAAATGGTCAATATCAAAATAAAAAATGATAATATATTAAGGCATGTTTTCAATGAATTGGAAGTTGAACTCAATAGGGTTGCTCATGCTTTTGCCTCAAATCAAGAAAGATAATGGCATCTTTTTCTTAAGCTCGGTAGCATTATTGGAGTCTGTGTGTAGTTTGTGTTCAGTATGCCTTTTTCATGTTAAAGAATAAAAAGTTGATATAGGATGTCAATACATAGTGATAATTTTGGCGTTAGTGTCCTCGCATTGTTGACCGCATTTTTCATGGCAAGACCCCAAAAAATATATAAGAAATATAAATTACAATTAGAAACAAAAATATAAAATAAAACTTCAACCAAAGTGTAAAACTAAGAGCATCCACAGAGGGGGGAGACTCACGAAAGGTAGTTTAGAGACTGAAAAGTGGGCTTACCCTTTCATAGTTATCTGTTCTCACAGTGGTGAAAAACTAAGAATTTGTAAAACCATTCCTACGAACAATAAAAGTTCGTAGGAAACAAAATTAAAACTTCTTACGAACAACAGAAGTTCGTAGGAATTCTAACGGACTTTTGTTGTTCGTAAGAACCCAAAAATATGATAAAAATGATTATTTATATTTCTTACGAACTTCATTTGTTCGTATCAATTTCTACGAACAAATGAAGTTCGTAGGAATCCTTACAGAATTTGTAACCATTCTCTAAACTTGGAGAATGCTTACAAATTCTTCTACCAAATTTGTTCATTTTCACCCACCACTACAAGCGTCAAATTCTGTAAAATTACAAAATCTCTTGTTTTCTTCTCCCCCCCATTGTGGATGCTCTAAAGTACATTAAAACAATTAAAACTATTTTTAGATAAAATTTAAGTTAAAGAATAAATGAAAAACGATAAGTAAAAATGAAATTAAGGAAACTGTATAGGTTCAAAGCAATGCTTAACTAAAATGAAAATGTGGGTATTACAATTCAGCAACATGTTTTGCTACTATTTCATGTCATCCAAATGTTAGACCCACAAAATATGTGTAAAATATAAACCATCATTGCTAAAAGAAAAAATAAGTAGATGATTCATACTCACACTCATCATACTCATAACAGACATATGAACTACACATTGTAGCAAACAACCACCCTACCTCTCCAGGGATCTTTTGTTCTTTCTATTTGGGACTCGCATGAACCAAGAAAGTACCCAAAATATAGATAATTTTTAATACACTCTAATATATTAGATGTCAGCAAAAAAAAAATACATCACAAAAACCCAACAATAAAAATAAGGATATTTTAGCCACTCTCTCAAGAAGCCAATAACTCGAATCATCAAAATACTAAGAACTCAAAGAGGATAAAAAGCACCTCGTATTTGAAATGCAAAAAAAAATGTGAAAGAACCCCAAAACATAAATATTAGACCCTCGAGCACAGAGAGCATACACTCAACACCCAAATCACACCCCACAAACCCTATTATGGACTAAATAAACCCCATAACAATACCTAATTAAAAAATTTAAGCTAGTATTGGGTTTTAGTCTTCTTCAAATAAGAAGCGTAATAATTTACACACTTAAAGGCAATATTGTTTAACAAAAAACTTGAAACTTAATTTATTAACAAACAAAGTAGATATTAAACTACTGAGACTCAAACACACTTTAAAGTATGTAAAATTAATAGCATATATAAACAGACGCCTAAATTTATATCCACAAACTTCAACAAAACCCAAAAAAAAAATCATGAAAGAAAGAGGCAGAGATAAGAAAAAGTATACCTTAATGCAAATCAAAACATGATTAGGGTCCGATCTTCACAAAAAATAAAAAATAACAATAAAGAAAACAAAATGTTTTACAAAAAAAAATATTTAACAAAAAAAAAATCTATAAACCGTAATAAGAGAGAGAGAATACCTCTGAGCCAAAAATTGCAACAAAAATTAATTTTTAGAAACCCAAAAGCTAATATCTCTCATTGTAGCTATACACAAACATGCTTTCAAAAAATATGAATGGAGTGGCAGAAGAAGACCAAGTGGGAGAATTTTTCATGGCGGTGGATGAGAACAAGGTGTTGAAACCCACGTTGCCTCCACCCAAACTCATCGTGCAAACAACCAAAGATGAACTTCTTTCTCCATGTTCCCTTACCTAGTCACCTGTTGCTTCACAAACTAAGAATAATTGGTAATAATGAATCATAAATTTTTTAAAAAGAAATAAACGAAGAGAGAGAGAGAGAAAGATCAAAACATGATATTCACCTCTATTTTCATGAGATGAAAAAACAACATAAATTAGTAAAGACAAAAGGTAAGAAAAGAAAACTAATGAGGAGAGAAATGTCTCAGATTTATGCCTAGTTTTGAATCCAATTAATACAAAAAAATTCAAGTAGCCATTATTATAGTAGCCATGGTTTTAAATACAACTAAAACAAAAACCCCTAATGAGAGGATAAATGTATCAAGCTTATGGCAGAGAGACCGAAAGAGGAACTTGTGGTGATGGATTGAAGAAATAAAGCTTCAACGAAAAGGGGTTGGTTCACCTGATGGCAGCTAAACAATATAAGCTACAAAATAATATAAGCCAAAAAATTAAATTAAATAAAAGAGCTTGAGGTGATGGTTTGATCCAGTTAGGGGTCGAAACAAAGCTTCAATGGATTTGTAGAGAAAACATTGATCCAGTTATCAGTGGTACTAGAACAAAGCTTGAAATAAAGTTTGTGGTGATGGGTTGAATAAATAAAAAACAAAGCGTAGGGTGAGCCATTCGTATGACAGAACGAACCGTGCTGGGGTAGACTGAGAAATTAGCTTTGATAATTTTTTACGAGCGGTAGAGTGAGAAACGGGTTTGCAGAGCACACAACTCGAGGTCTAAGGGAAGTCAGGAAAAAAACACATGGCTCGAGGATTGATATTCTCCTTGGAAAATGTGAGGGTGATCCCTTTTATTTCTGATTTTAAATGGTTGTAACAGTAATAAAAGGGATAATAAAAAGTGGACTTCCTATCAAAGCTCTTCACAATATATGTTTTCAACTTGAAATATGATATTGGGATTGAATTTTTTACCGAAAGTGGAATTATCGAATGAGGTGGAGGGTTTCTATTGGTTCTTTTGTGGGATCCACGCCAGTGGCATCAGAGAATAAACCAATAACACGCCGCCACGTGTATTTTCGATAAAAAATTATGTCAAAAATTCAGTTACAATAGAAGGACTCTTTCAACTTTCAATCTCACCACATAGTTCATTTTGAACCCTATATACAAAGTCATCTAATAACTAATATATAAAATGGTGTCTCCACGTGTACTGTAGTTATTAACTATCAATTTCTGCCTCCCTCATTTAATTGCTCATGCATGTCTCTTTCAATTCCTCTTTGTTCATTAAACAAGAAGCCCCTTTCATGTGTCGATGCATTATATTTCTTCAGTCATTACTTTATCTCCACGCCTCTTCGTATCCGACTTTATAAAAGTCGAAAACGCAATAGAAAAATAATGACAGATTATTTTTCGAAGATCAATACAAACCCAAGATTTGTTAATGGTGAAGGGGGGTTAAGGATATTTCCTTATCATGATTTCCACACATCACCTCATGGATGCAACCATTGTTCTCCAAACATATGCAAGGTAAATGTTCAAAGTCTCATGTCTCATCTTAATGAACTCATATTATATTTAGTCTAATAATTATATATGTTTCAAAATTATAATATGTCATTCAGAATAGTAACTATTTATTAAAATCACTCAAACGTGATATTTTCATGTATACACTAGTGATTATGTAGTGGTGGAAAATTAGTATTTATGGAGATATTGCCAAAAAAATGTCAATTGCCACGTGATTGGCAATGATGTTTTTTGGCCTCATATCCCTTCAAAACTGTGTTATTTTCAGAAGTGGGTTTCTCTTGATGATTTCATTTTCTCTCTCTTCAATTCTCTCACTCACCTAATGATCTATATATGTTATACATCATAAAGGAAAAATAAAGTTCCTTTATCTATTTAGGTATCTTGATAAATGACCTTGAGATATATATAAGTTAATCTAATTACAAAAATAATCCACATTTTCCCTTATATATTTATAACCTTTGTTGTCTTACTGTGATTGTAATGCTCAATTTTTTTTATATTCTATTATTTGAGAGTTTAACTTTACTTAAGTGGTGCTTGAAACTATATCCATGTGTTGGAATTATAATTGGTCAAAGATTTATATAAACATATTTCAAACCTCTAAACCATATTTTGTGGAAAATTGGTTTCATATTAACAAATAGTAATATCTTTGTAACTTTTTTTTTTACAGTGCATGCCTTTTAATTACTTGGATTCTTGGCTAGAGGTAATTTTGTTTATGTACTTGATAAATTTAATTTGCGTTGACACTTGATATAAAAAATGTGATTAAAAGAAAATATTGTTTAAATGTGTCATACATAGATATTTCTATGAGAGTTATAGAGCGTTGTATGACCTTTTGTGTTGACAATCTTCATATATCATATTTTAAAGAATTTTTTTACTACGATGATTCTTCAAAGCGCTCACGCATCGCGCGGGGTTGAAAACTAATCTCTATACTACTACAAAATGCTAAACAAGCCATCAATATTGCTAATCATCTAAGGTATCCACGTGGTGTTGCATAATTTTCTTTCTCTCTCCTCTCATTTTTTTTCGTATGAAAACGTCTATCCTCATTCTCAATTTAATACCCTTTTGATATTCCTTTACCCTAGAAATTAAAACTTTTGAAGCATATATTAAATTGAAATCCCCACAACTGAGCCAGAGAGATACAGATGGAGAATAAGAAAGAAAAAAAATCCCTTGCTCCTGCCTCGGCTTCGATCCCTAAATGAAACCTTTCTATTCTCTCTCTCTCTCTTTCTTTCTTCATTTGTACTCTATAGCGATTTTGATTTTGTAAATGATGTTGCTGTACAAGCAGAAGAAGAATCAGGCAAGTAAGTCAATTTCTTAAAAAAGAAATTGACTCAAAATCGTTCTTGATTATGGGTGTTTGAACACACACTTATATATATATATATATAGGAGAAGGATCACAAGTGGACTAAAAGAATGGACTTTTTAATGGACTTAACAAAAAAGACTAATAACCCACTAATTTTAATTCCTTGGTGTAATGGGTCCGCGCCAGCGGCACCCAATAACCGAGACTTATTAGTCTTTTTTGTTAAGTCCAATAAAAAGTCTATTCTTTAACTCCAGTTGTGAACCTCTCCCTATATATATATATATATATATATATATATATATATATATATATATATATATATATATATATATAAGAAAATTAAAAAAAATGAAATCAAAATCAAAATCAAAATCAAAATGCACCCCTGTTTTGGGGCTTTCTCCCCGTTTGTCAAACTTGAGAAAAACCCATTTCGTAATTTGGTTTCAAACCAAAATCTATATGTACCCAAAATGGGTTTTAGGTTGGCCGACCATGGCTATGATGGTCAACTGTTCAACTTTCACACACACACACGCACGTATATATATGTATATACGTAGAAATCATAAGCTTCGATATTCTTTAATGACGGCAAGAGAGAGAATAAATACAAAATGAAAATAAAGAGAGGGGAAGAGGGGTAAACCATTTCGGCCGGAGGTGGTGGAGAAAAGGGAAGGAAAGGTAGGAGGTTCGTTCAACGGTATAAGAGAAAAGGAGGGGGTGCACGTATACATATGTATCCTCTATGTCGTTCAGCGGTGTTAAAAAAGTAATCAATTTGTTCTGGTGGTAAATAGTGTAAACTTCTAAGTCTTTTGAGGACCTGTACTATTATGTGGGCCTCCCTCTTTGGAGGGTATTGAGTCAGCACCCAAATACAGTGGATGTAAGGAACTCTTCCCTTATCTTTATGTAGTCAATTTCACCAAAAACATGAAATTGCTCATCATTTTTCCTTCTTAGTACTACCACTATTTTTATTGATTAATCCCCTGACAGCGACAAATTGCTCCAAATTTTATTATACCATATGAACTTCAAAGGCAAGGACAACCTCAGCAGCGAATAGGTATGGGGAGAGGTGGAAACCCACAACACATGCCAGCATTAACAAGTTTTGTGTGTTTCTTAATGCCATCTCAAGTTTTTAATTTTTTTGAAGTTTATTTGAGATATATAATTTGTATTTTTACGATTTTTTTTAGGTACTCTTTTTCTTCTAATTTTTTTTTCATCTTTTATGGATTTTTGGTGTTCATTTTGGTTTTAATGTACTAATTTAGTATGGATTTCTTCATACTCCTTTATGAATTTTGTAATACTCTCTGTTGATATCTAAACCGATTTCGTAATGCTCTTGAATTTACAGTTACTGAATTTTCTCTATAGTGAGAATTTTTTTATGTTAGCAAACAATTTACGGTGTAGAATGTATGTGGAGACTATGCACCAAAAACACAAGTGCAGTGTATTATTATTTGTGTCAACACCCTACTAATGAGTAGTGATGTGTCCATTTGAGTATTTTCACACCATTGGAATCTTGATGGAAATTTGGAGAAATGTATGACATAACAATATTGGGAAGGATCTATTCTGAATTTGGTGATATTATTTACACTTTGTTTGGTTGTTTTTCGTATTCTGTTGTGTACTTCAAATCCTCATCAGTTGTTATTATTTTGCAGATCCCAAAAAAATGGTATCATTGTGTTGTTATGCTTATTAGGTGAGAGGAAAGTATGTGTGAGCTTTAAAAGTGTCTTTCGTAGGCATTTATTGTGTTGTACTATTAGAATATTATTTTAATTTGGTTGTTTTTATTTTAAATTTGTTAGTTTATGATGATATAGATGAAGGATGTTAATTTAGTATCCTTGGATCATTACTAAGCTTTTGATTGTGACATTTCTTCGTATTTGCTTTCGTCACGTTTCTTTGCTTTCTCTTCATCTTAATATTTGACTTTCAGTTATTTTTTTATCTCCTTTATGTGGCATGTATCTCAACTATTGGTCTTGAATACTTTTAGTTTGTTGATTGCACTCTTAGTTGAGACTGAAACTATATTTTTTTGCATTTCAGATCTGTTTTTTGGTGATGAGGTGGACAAGATGGCGGAGATAATAGTGTTTGTGTCACAAGAGAAGGTAAGCGGAGCATTGATAATAGTGCTTACTAATAGAAGTGGTATTTACATTGATTTGATCATTTTAAGTATTGACTCTGATTTTATGTAAAATTTCATATGTTCAGTATTTGTTTAATTTTGTTCACTATTTTTCTCGAGTAATGAAGTGTTATGTTTTTTTACATTACACCTTCTACATATACACTTGCATTAATTAAAACCAACTTCTTAACAACATCTGGAAAATTACTTGCTAAATCGATTGCAATAGCAGCTTCTCCCTCTCTCTCTCTCTCTCTCTCTCTCTCCCCACATGATCAAGTTTTACAACATAAAGTATACTCTCTCCTCTTTTCTCATGTATCTATGATTCTCTCTCTATCTCTATTAACAAAGTTTATTACAGAGCACCTCCTGCACAGGTCAATTCTATCCGATGTGAACTACCAGATATAATGGCGACACCCCCTTTATTATGGAGTTCCTTCTCTCAGTTAGGTAGTTGGTGGTGTTCCATTTGATTTTCGTTTTAAATATTTATTTTGTGGTGTTCATTATCTGAGCTTCATTTAATTTGATTTTTGTATCTAATATTCTGTAGTAATTCATTTGATTTTCGTATTTTATATTTATTTTTGATGTTCTTTGATTTGAGTTTTGCATCTTTAAGATGGAAAGTTTGAGGATGTTTATTCAGTGTTGTTGATGGTTGATTTGAATTCTTTTAATAATGAACCATCTCTGTTTTTCATTTTATTCATAGATTTACTTTTAATTATGTGGTGGTTCTTTTTATGGTGTGGAATGAAATCGGTGGCCGGTTGTTGAGGTGTGAGGCTAGGATCGTAGTTATTTGCTGGAGGGTTTTGGCGAAATGGGGTGGTTATGGCCGGACCGGGGGAAGAATTGGTTGTAGGAGTTTGGGTGGGGGTTGTGGCAGAGGCAAAAGAAAACCTTCACACTCTTCTCTCAATCAGATTCTGCTTCAGAGCATATATCAGATAGATGATAATGAGTCCAACTTATATGCAACCTTTATAAAATGGATTTATTCGTACTTACCAAATAATATTTTTCCTTCAGTGAATCATGTCAATTCCTTATTCTACATTTTCATTTCACTCTCATGCGTCAACTTTTAGCTTCTTATGAGGTAGTAGGAAAAGGGTCAAAACTTTTATGTTTATTCGAAAAGCATATTTTGCTTGACCATTTTGAACCATCGATTTGTTTGTTCTAATGTATAAAAGAATTTTTTTTTAGATAAACTATAGAGAAGAAGATGAAATTAACTTTTGCATCAATAATAGCCATCGCTAGATTGTTATCGAATATTGAACATTGAGCTTATTCATCTTCTAATGCCAGAAAAGGAGTTCCTGCTATGAAATTTTCAAATTGTTGAAGTTTAGCTATGATTAAAAAAAGTTTTGTTCTATGAAGTCAATTTAAAGATGTGATTTTATTATTGATTCATTCTTCTTGAAGATAAAAAATAACATTATATCCAAGTGTTCAGAACAGAACATGTATTGGTGTTGTGAACAGGTACAAGGACTTTGGTGATGCGAACATGTACTACTAGAACAGGTACATAATAGGTACTAGGTATTTTTCTTATTTAATAGTACTTCTAAGTGTTAAGGCTTGTCATCTCTCTCTCTCTTTCTCAATATAAGTGATTTTTGGTTTGTGAATGTAGTGGTCACTGAGAATTATTTATCAGGCATGTAAATAGAGATATAACTCATTAGTGCATTTTTTATGTTTTTCTGAGGTTTAATGTAGGCTGCATTTCATGGACTTACAAATTGGCACAATGATGTGATTACAAGGTTTTGACCAGAGGTACACATACTTTGAAGCACGAATAATTTGACATAGGGCTCCGTAGAAATGTTGAATAGTTCGCGATACGGAGAGGCATATGCCACATCTTGGACATGTGTCCAACTTTCCATGATGTGTTGGACAAATTATACTGGAGACACGAAGGGGACGTGTGGGACATGACAAATATGCAAGGGACACATTAAGGACATGCGATGGACATAGAGGAACTTTTATCGCCCTTATTTATTTGTGTATCAAGTGTCTCCTTTTACATTTATTCAATTAGTTTTAGTAGCATTATATGTATTCCTTAGGTTCTAGATGAATTGGAATTTTGTTCCCATTTATTATGGAAGGTTATATAGTTGGATATTTTCTTAAATTGAAATGTTGGAATGATATGTTTGTTCATGGTTCTTTGGTGATGGTAATATATTCCACAGTATTTTTTATTTTATGAATACAAACTATATTTTGTGTTCCCACTATGTTTGATTTCTTTTGTTGAGGAAGAATGCATATGAGGTTTCATTTAGATTTTTATGTTTTTTTCTTCGTATTTTGTTCTTTCAAGTCTGTGTTCACGTTAATATTATTACTGGATTTTTACTGGATTTGCTAAAATAGTATGTTTTGGGAGAAATGCCATTACTTTTTAACCGTAAATCGAAATGAGGAGATTCTAGCACCATTGGATTCGTATCACCTGTGCCTAGCTAAATACATTTCGAGCTATTTTCGGCGATGTTCAATTTTTCATTGTTGGATTTTGTTTGTTTAAGTTTTTTTCGTCAATTGTTTTTACATATTTTGATTGCGTCCTGTGATAGTAGATTCAACTTTGCATATAAGTTGTTGGAGTGTTTATTATTTGTTAAACAAGGTGAATTGTCCTATAATTAAAAGATATTGATTCGTATCGAATATTGCATATTTCCGCCCGTTATCTTTATGCATTCTAGCACTTTTACGGTCCTAAATGCCTATAATTATGCCCATTAACCAGACAACCTTGGATTTGGATATATACATGCTTTGCAGGGATTATTTGTGCTTTTGTAGGTATTGGAACTCTAAAAGTGAGGTTCAGTTGCATTTCGGAGAAGTTCCGTCATCGAATGCTACTTCAAGGGCAATTTAATCTTTTCAAACTCACTATTTTTTTATGTAATGAAGTTACCAACATGTAGATCATCAAATTATCTTTCCGTGGCCACTAATCGTGCGTCATTCTGACTCCGTATGTGGAAGTTATGCCCATTTCCGAAAGGTTTAGGTATTTTCTTCTACTTCAAGGGCATTTTGGTAATTTCATACTGCATAATTTGGAGGGGTTCAAAACAGAATCATGTAGAGAATTGAATTAGCTTCGCGTCGGTTCTGACCGCGCCTCATTTCGATTTCGTATGAGGGAGTTATAGCCGTTTTCGTGCAACGCGTCAAAATTGGTTCGGAGAGAAAAGGGGGCTGTCAACAGCCCAAGGCAAATTCCAAAAGTGCGATCGACCTGTCCCAAAATAGAGGTCGACCGGTCCCATCAGATATGGACGAAAATTGACTTATTTTGGGTTTTTTGGCTTGGTTTTGTTGGGGGTTTGTTTTGGGGTATAAATAGAGTGTTAGGGGCTTTTCTTTGGAGATATATTTTCATTTTTAGGTTAGAAGAGGGGATTTGTTGGGTGGAGCTTCTCTCTCCTAGGGTTTGTACCATTTGGATTGTTGTAAGCACTATTCATCTTCTTCCTCATTTATTCAACTTGTTTTAGCTTGTTTCTTGCTTTCTTAATTATTTACATGCCTAGATAACTTGTTTTAGTATATTAATTTCTTGTTTGCTTAGTTAATTAGTTGTTAAATTATTTTTATTCATGTGTAGTGAGTAGATAACGGGTTGGGATTGCGTTTCTGCCATTAATGGGCGTTGAGCTCCGAAAGTTAGGTTTTTGTGTAAAATTGCATTTAATTGAAACCTCGCGTATTAAAGTCGGATTATTATGCGTTTAACTTTCTTTGTCACGCAACATTAGTGTTTATAGCAGTAATCCGAATTTAAGATGCGTGTGACCATTTTCTGTTAAATGTTTAATCTCGCAACTTTGGGTTAAATTCCTTATTGTGTGATGTTTATACTTAATTGAAAATGCTCGATTAAATGTTTTCGAACTGAAATTCTAATTATTAGTTGTTTAGCCCATGGTGGGGACACGATCCCGACTCTCATTTTATTAATTCTAGTTTAGACTTAACTTCTTAATTTTTTCCTTTTCTTTATTTTCAACCTATCACCTTTTACACTTTTATTTTAGGAGTATTAAATCCTATAAATTCTAGCAACTCGTCTCTGTGGATTTTCGATACCCGGACTTGGCCGCTATACTCCCTTTATGAGTGTAGTCATAAGTTTAGGTTTTTGTATTTTGGAGGTGAAACGAAAACAATGATTAGCGCCTTGACACGCGCTACTTTTCACCCTTAATAAAAATGGTGCCGTTGCCGGGGACTAGTTTGTTTTAGACTTTATTTGATTTAGTATTTCATAGTATTTTCTTTCTATTTGTATTATTTGCTAACCTTTTTGCAGGACTTCCACATTTGAGCACTTAGAAACGCTCGAATTTTTCGCGCGCGCACCTACTTTGTGGAATTCGCCACTTCGAGCCATTTTTTGGGTAAGCATGTCTTATTCCAATTCTTTCGGTAATCCTTGTTATAATCCCCAAATTCTCGCAAGCCTATGACTTTCGGTGAATACTTAGCATCCCAAAGTATAACAAATTCAAACATGACTTTGGGCAAGTATAATGAAAGTCAAAATTTGGGTTATTGGAATTTTGATGACGATGATAATGATTTTGGGCCTTTACCTCCTTATAATAGGAATTTTGAAATGAATTGCAATAGTTTTCGAAATTCCTATAATAATGAGTTTGAGTTTAAGTCCGATAGAAATTTTCAAAGTTCCCATTTTCATGCATCCGCACCTCGACCTATGACATTCGGTGAGGGTTTGCGTATGTATGAAAATGAGAAAATCAAAAATCATTATCGGAAAGAAAATCGTTCGTGGGAACATGACTTGGATTTACTTTTTGAGTCCGACGATGATTTTGCTTCCGAAACTTTCGAGGTCGAAGAATGTTTTGAACCAAATGAGGTACTTGTGCCTACTTTGGAACAAACCATTCTAGACTTTGCCCATCACGTAATAGATATTGAAAGTGAGGATGAAAATGACGTAATATCTATTTGCAATGAAATGATTTCTTTTTTGGCCCCCAAAGAAGAACATTTCATTGAAAATGATATTATTTCATTTGAAAGTCAAACTTCATGCGATGATGATTCATCTCATGAGTTTGAATTTCATTCATCCCCATTTTCATTTTTTATTATCACACCGTCACAAGTACCCGATGATTCGGTTTCAAACTCTAATGTTTTAAATCCTATCGCCGATGAGGAGTACTTGCTCGAGTCGCCCTCCACAATCGCATCTTTGCTTTTGCGTGCATCGCCTCCCATTCCAATTTCAAAATCCTTGGGAGGGTATTCGGCTTTTCTCGGTCCACACATGTTTTTATCGCCCGTTCAATCCAAACCCCCCATCGTCCCTCCAAAACTTTTAATTGGCGATGGTTCATTTCTTCCGCCTTACACATGCCTTCCGTTTTTCAAATGGAATTCATATTTTTCGAAAGGCATGCTTGTATGTGAGGGTACACCGGTTATCCTCCAAAGTCAAATCATTTTTATGGTGGACCCTCACCTATTTAGACTTCTAGTGTATAGTTATTGTGGAGTCTAAATAGTAGGTTGTATATAGTTAGATTTTTTATCATTTCTTTCTTTTTATTTTTTCTTTTCTTTTTAATTTAGTTTAGTGTAATTAGTTAACTTTTTATTATTTGTTTTTGCTATGCTCGGTACTAACTTGTTTTGTAGATTCTTTGGACTTGTTCTTATGGGGATCGCCCCACTTTTGGGTAATATCGCTCTTTTCCTCTCTTTGACTTGGTTCTTAATTTACATTGAGGACAATGTCAAGTTTTAAGTTAGGGGGTGTGGGATATTCTATCCATTTCTTATTTTAGTCCATGTTTTTGCTCACATGTTAGTTACTTAGTATGCTTTTCTTAGAAAAATTCAAAAATTTCAAAAAGATTTTCTTTCTTTTTTTTTTCCTTTTTTGGACATTTTGACTTTGTTTTCGCTGATAAATTTTAATAATTGCCCGATCCAATTGACAACTCAATGATGCATGTTCTCTATTTTAGAAGTTATTAGACTTTAGTCCTAAATCATTGATATTATGAATAACTTCATGAATTAAACTTTAATCCCATGAGCACATGCACTTTTCTTGTTCTATTGATTTGGTTTAGGATTTTTATAACTCAATATTCTTTTGTTGCATTGTATATACTTACACCAAGTAAGCTTTGTACCTTTCATCGTTTGTGAGTGTATACACTATTCTTTTCTCATTGAAAACGTTGAATTCGTAGGTAATCTCACTATTCTTTCTTTTGACCGTTCATTAATTGAGTTCATACTTGAAATGTGTTACTTGATCATGATTTTCATTTATTGTTTTGATTCGATAATTGCGTAAACTTTGTGAAATGATCATAGGCCCTCTTTGTTATATCACCCATATTAGTCTTGACCTCACCCTTATATGTTTACCCTCGTTAACCCTGTTGAGCCTAAATATAGCCATTCGTTTCATAACCCCATTCCCATAACCAACTCTAAATTGGAGTTATATACCATACATACACCTTCCACACCTTTGTTTGGAATGTTACTTGGGATTGAATGATGATGTTGTGATGTCGGTTGCAATTTAGGCATATGAGAGTTTGACAGGTAAAGAAAAGAAAGTAGTGAAAAAGTGAAGAAAAAGAGAAAGCAAAAAAAAAAAAACAAAAAAACAAATGACAAAATGAGAAAAAGAAGAAAAGAAAAAGAAAGAGAAGTTTGTAAATGTTGTATATAGTTCAATAAGCTTTGATTATTCTCCCCGATGATATATCTAATGCCTTTTTGGAAGTTATTTTCCAATTTTAATATTGCCCGCATTTTCCCATTATCCCGAGTATTCATCCCGAACACTTTGAATCCGTATATACATCCTTTCATTTCGTACCTTAGCCTAACCTACACTATAACCCTATTAAAGTCCTATGTGATCTTAAGTTGATGTAATTCAAAAGTTGAAATAGTTGTGATAATCTGTGAAAATGCATTTCGCCTCTTTTAGTGTGCGGTATCCTTTCATTGAGATTACATTTTTTATTTAATATATAGCGTTCTTCATTTGTGACATGTGTGTGACCTAGTTTCCATTTACATTTACTCTTTATGCCTGCATGTTCCGTGTGTTACCTCCCTGTTTTGAGTGAATTCGCTTGATGAGCGTAATGCCTGTGAGGATTGAATATATGCTTGCTTTAATTTAGTATCCGGTTTATATAAGTTTTTTGCCAAATCAAACTTTTCATGTGCTCGCTCCCCTCCCACACTTTAAGGTTTCAATTCTATGAGGTGCATTCTATAATGTTAACGATTCAAACTTTTGTGTGAATTCATTCACTCTGCTAATAATGCATATGAAATCTTTTTCGCTTTTATTGGGCTTGTTGCATGTTTATTAAGCATATTTTTAGGAAACCATATGATGTTTGTGGGTATCATCCCTGAAAACCCTCACGAGACGACACTCGTCCACTAGGGTAACCTAGGGGTTTAACGGCTTATTGCATATGCTAAATGCAACCGTGTTCCCTACGAAAGTGGCAATTATATTTCGATGCATATTTGCATTTTTTATTTCCTTCTGTGGACTAGTTTTGTTTGTTTCATCACTAGGGACTAGCAATGTTTAAGTTAGGGGGTGTGATTCGTATCAAATATTGCATATTTCCGCCCGTTATCTTTATGAATTCTAGCACTTTTACGGTCCTAAATGCCTATAATTATGCTCATTAACCAGACAACCTTGGATTTGGATATATACATGCTTTGAAGGGGTTATTTGTGCTTTTGTAGGTATTGGAACGCTAAAAGTGAGGTTCGGTTGCATTTCGGAGAAGTTCCGTCATCGAATGCTACTTCAAGGGCAATTTAGTCTTTTCAAACTCACTATTTTTTTATGTAATGAAGTTACCAACATGTAGATCATCAAATTATCTTTCCGTGGCCACTAACCGTCCGTCATTCTGACTCCGTATGTGGAAGTTATGCCCATTTTCGGAAGGTTTTGGTATTTTCTTCTACTTCAAGGGCATTTTGGTAATTTCATACTGCATAATTTGGAGGGTTTCAAAACATAATCATGTAGATAATTGAATTAGCTTCGCGTCGGTTTTGACCGCGCCTCATTTCGATTTCGTATGAGGGAGTTATAGTCGTTTCCGTGCAACGCGTCAAAATTGGTTCGGAGAGAAAAGGGAGGCAAATTCCAAAAGTGCGTTCGACCGGTCCCAAAACAGAGGTCGACCGGTCCCACCAGATATGGACGAAAATTGACTTATTTTGGGTTTTTTGGCTTGGTTTTATTGGGGGTTTGTTTTGGGGTATAAATAGAGTGTTAGGGGATTTTCTTTGGAGATATATTTTCATTTTTAGGTTAGAAGAGGGGATTTGTTGGGTGGAGCTTCTCTCTCCTAGGGTTTGTACCATTTGGATTGTTGTAAGCACTATTCATCTTCTTCCTCATTTATTCAACTTGTTTTAGCTTATTTCTTGCTTTCTTAATTATTTACATGCCTAGATAACTTGTTTTAGTATATTAATTTCTTGTTTGCTTAGTTAATTAGTTGTTAAATTATTTTTATTCATGTGTAGTGAGTAGATAACGGGTTGGGATTGCGTTTCTGCCATCAATGGGCGTTGAGCTCCGAAAGTTAGGTTTTTGTGTAAAATTGCATTTAATTGAAACCTCGTGTATTAAAGTCGGATTATTATGCGTTTAACTTTCTTTGTCACGCAACGTTAGTGTTTATAGCAGTAATCCGAATTTAAGATGCGTGTGACCATTTTCTGTTAAATGTTTAATCTCGCAACTTTGGGTTAAATTCCTTATTGTGTGATGTTTGTACTTAATTGAAAATGCTCGATTAAATATTTTCGAACTGAAATTCTAATTATTAGTTGTTTAGCCCATGGTGGGGACACGATCCCGACTCTCATTTTATTAATTCTAGTTTAGACTTAACTTCTTAATTTTTCCCTTTTCTTTATTTTCAACCTATCACCTTTTACACTTTTATTTTAGGAGTATTAAATCCTATAAATTCTAGCAACTCGTCTCTGTGGATTTTTGATACCCGACTTATCGCTATACTTGTATCGCAAGTGCAGTCGTAATTTAGGTTTTTGTATTAAGGCGGTGAACAGAAAACAACGATTAGCATTCTGACGCGACGCTACTTTTTACCCTTAATCAGATATTATGACCATTTATTTTAAATTACACCTTGTTTTCGCGGGAAACGAATTTTTTGCCGTTTTGTAGTTGGATACTTTGGAAATTTTTGTCATTTTGCGATTATGTACTTTGAAAATTTTTCTTCATGCCTTCAGGAACGGGAATATGCTCTTGATTATTTTGTAAATGATTATGCCTTCTTAAATTAGATAACTCTTCATTATTTTGTTGTTTATTAGGCCTAAACAATAATATGTGCTTGGTTATAGACATTATATAGGCAACATTGAAATTACACTTTGTTTACGGTAATGTTTTTTAAATTACACTTTGTTTTGTTGGGGAATGATATTCTTTCCGTTTTGCAATTACATACTTTTCAATTTTTTATCGATTTTCAATTACATACTTTGGAAATTTTCTTCGTGCCTTCAGGCACGGGCACTCCGCTAGTATATATATATATATATATATATATATATATATTATTGATTGTTTAATTTGAATAATTATTTCTCATGTTCATGGGAGTTGTGTTGTGATTTTATTTATTGTAACATTTATTTCTTATTATAATTAATTTAGTTACATAAATTAAATTATATGTGAATAACTCATCAATTAGTAATAACATGTTATTTACTTTATATAACGACAACTTAGTAGACTTGCGGGACTTGAAGGATACATAAATACTCAATAATCTTAATTAACCTATTATAACAGACTAAACTCTAGATGTAGAGTAAATAATTGGAGAGCAAGATATTCAATAGAATACTTAATAAGGAATTCGACCTATATATTTCATGCTAACAATAATTTTTTTCTTACATATTAATTGAAATTTATTTATATTTATAGGGGGGAGTCCTCACCCAAGGTCGATTAGCTGAGATGACTTTGTACTTAGCAAAAGACTAATAAGAAAATAAAGTCAGAGACCACTCGAGGGACCTCTTACAGAGACGGATCGAAGGACCTCCCACAGATATCAAGGCTATTTGAAAGATAATATTTGTAACAAGAAGTATTATGTACTCAGTTATTTATTTACACTTGTAAAAGTTCACTCTGTAATATAGGCAAGGACGTTCGGTACCCTTGAAGGACCATGCCTGGCAGGTCATGGAGAGCTTACATGCTCTATCGAACGACCTCCTCTTGGGAACCTCGCAGTGATTTGGTTTGGAGTATTGAGAGAAACACAACATTAGGAAAGCAATCGTCAACCCTCTTGGCACACTCTTGGCACACTTGGGCAAAACTTCGTTGAGCGCAAACAGTCGCTCGAACCTCCCTAGTCGATGGGGAACCTCCTCGAGGGACCCCAATCCCAGATAATCATCTAGAGATAATTCCCAGCCAACAAATAGTATACCTAATTACTCGAGCTACTTTTAACCGAGAAACCTCGACTCGATAAACTCCCTCTATGATTGATGTGGCAACACACCCTGTGTAGATCACTATGCA
This sequence comes from Sambucus nigra, assembly GCA_949130495.1. NCBI lineage: Eukaryota > Viridiplantae > Streptophyta > Magnoliopsida > Dipsacales > Adoxaceae > Sambucus > Sambucus nigra. Next base: position 494,445,731 of record OX422207.1, read on the forward strand.
CCTACTTTGTGACGTCATAACGCCTGGCATTTAGGAATTTGAAGTAAGAGCACTCAAACGGGTTTAATCCTTAGGATTAACAAACCTATTGGATGAAATCAAACTTTATAGCCATTCTAGGGTGGACCTATGATCTACCATGTCACACCCTCATTAATGGCACTACTCTCTTCATTAGTGGGGCTCTTTCCCGCCAAAATACAATATCTTAGGCATTTAATGCAATATCTTCAACATTAATGCCATAGTATCCTGGCACTTGATACCGACCAAATTACATTTCACATCGGTAAGGTTACTCAAATAACCTTGCCTTAGTATATATAGATCAACAAAAATAGTTCACAAGAACGACAATTTGAACCTAGAATTGCTGCTGGATTTTCCCCATATACGAGAGCTTCTGTGAGAATACTGATTGTTTGAATATTCTCTTTGTTTCCATTAATACCACCATTAATGAGTATTAACTGAGCCTTAAGTTCCTGCTTTGCTTTTTTGTGACAAGAGTTCTTGCTCTTTCTCCCTTTGACCAAGTTACCTGTTGGTTCCACTTGTTTATTGTGTTCACGGTGCATTTATGGTTTAAAAAGTTCTCATTTAATTCTAGCTTGGGTGCTAAATATTACTCTCATTTATTATCATTATTAAACATAGTCTTGGGCATTAATCACACTCTTGATAAGGGTTACGCCTTTCTTGATACTAATCGTATTCTAAGAACCCACTCCATTGGGGAGGTATTATCTTTTGAAAAAATGTCAGAGGATAATATTGCCAAAACCATTGATTTTGAAACCCACGTGAAGAGGAGGCAAATCTCACTATATTTCCCGGAGGAATAAGAGTGGCGTGAGCAAAGCCTAGCTCAGCTGCTACGGGCGTGATGGATGGCTAACATGACATCGAGAGTAGGCCCAATGTAAATGATGTGATTTATGGGCCTGTTTGCGGAGTTCATCAAAACTCCTGGGGGCTCAGGCGATGTTGGGAGTCACTGGAGGACCAAACTCCTTACTGACGCTGCCAGCAGGAATACCAACTCCCTCTGTTATAGGAGGAGTGGTTGTGCCCACTATCAATAATATTTTCCCCACTGCTCTACCAAATGTTACCCCAAAGTTGGCTGCAAAAACAACTGTACTAGGTGCAAGATTAGCAGGTGAAATGTCGACAATGACTGCTAACGTAAGGGGTGCACCAACTGCACCAATAACTCCTGTCACTGTGATGACACCACTGGCCAACTCTCCACCCTCTAACATAGAGGAAATGAAGGAGGAGTTCTTGAAGTTCACAGCGGTGTCCAAGGTTGGAGGATATAGTTCCTCAGTTTATGATGATTGTCGTACTCCGTACCTGGAGGAGTACAATAATGATCCCTACCCAGTAGGGTATATTCCACCCATATTTGAGAAATACACAAGAAAAGGTGTTAATCCCAAGGAACATGTGAAAAGGTACATCGAGAGCCTGAGGGCTTACCGTAATGACAAAAATCTAAGATTGCGGGAGTTCTCAAAATCCCTGACAGAAAAGGCTTATACTTGGGGTTCCCACTTGGAGCCAAGCGGTGTGGCCTCTTGGGAGGAATTGCACGTTTTGTTTGTGAAAAAGTTCTTTTTGGCTAAAGATGAGTTTACACTCACGCAACTGGGTCGCTAGAAACAAAAGTCGGGGGAGGATGTTATTGCTTACATTAAAAGATTTCACGAACGCTCTCTAGATGTGAGAGAAGAAACACGAGAAGATAAACTTTTACAAGTTTGTGCTAAAGGGCTACTGCCCAAGTTTATTTTCCACCTGATCAATGAGACACGAGAAGGCACATTTGCTGCATGCTTGAAGATAACAAGTAATATTGCTCTAGTGGTAAAACCCCCACCACCCCCACCTACCTTGGCAAGCTTGTTGCTAAGGCCATTAGCTAGCCTGGGAAGGGGAGTACCGCTAACGATAAACTACACAAATGATGGAGGAAAAGAGGAAGGGAGTGGAGGTTAAGGAAGAAGAAATAAGGGCAATAGGAGGAGGTTTGAAGGCAAAGAGGACTCTCCCGAGTTGTCATGCACGGTGGAATAGACATTAAACCTTTATGACCTTATGGTTCGCGATAAAGTTTGCAGACTAGTCAATGGAAGTACGACTCAAGCATCTCGAGAAGACAAAGAAAAGGGGGACTGGTGCTAGGAATTCTCGATGCTCTTAGAAGGGGCATCCAGGTTTGTGCGCGATTCTTATCAACGGTTTGTGTTCTGTGTCCGATTTTCCAAAAAGGCCTGAAAGACACCGCCAAACGGCAGGTCCCAGACCCTGCCTATTGGCAGTGCGCCGAAACGCACCTGTCGATTGGTAGGAACATGGCTATGCTGATCGGAAATGCCCTGGGCCTATAAAAAGGAGGTCGACCTCACTTGTAAGGAGAGCCGAGATCTGATAGATATCACTCTCAGCTAAATCCAGAAAACCTCTCTCGAAGTCAGCATGATTTCCACACCCAAATCCCTTTCCAACCTTCACTTTTCATCATCCTTTTCATCAAACTTGGTGAATTCACTACCCTCCATCATCATCCAAGTCTAAGGTCTGCCCTCCAACATTCAAGATCGAGCTCAAGATCTTCAAGAAGGTCCAATTTTCTCAACTCTCTCCTTAAATTCTCATAAATTTGCAATAACTTGTTTTATTACTTAGCACTTTTATTATCTCATCTCACACATCCTAATATACTTTTTATTTAGTATTATTGCACATCTCTTATTTTCATATAAATAAAAAACCCCAAAAAACAAGAAAAATAGGGTTTACTCATAAATTTCAAATGGGAATTCTCATACTTTTCTTATACTTTTCTCACAACTAAAACACTTTTTCTAAACATACACACACACGAATAAGGGAATCCCCCGGTTGGATTTATGGGATAAACCCCACCCCTCATTTTTTATGCGAACTACGTGGACTTTGATGCCTCTATAGGCTACGTAGGCATCTTGGGGTAAATCCCGAGACTCGAGTTCTATTTTTACTTTTTCTCTTATTTTCTATTTTTTTCTAAACTCTACTCTCTTATATTATATATATACATATATTTGTTCTTAGTGGCGTATTATTCCACATGTGTTATTGTTAAATCATAACGTTCAATGTAAGGATAATCGCGTAAATCCTATTTTCTAATATTATTTTTATACCTTCCTACGGATGACTCGCTTTACCTCTTCCATGGTACAAGCTGAGGATTCCTATATCCACTACCTATACACATGCACACATATCACGGGGAAAATAAAGGAAAATAACAAAAATCCATGAGAGACCGAAAGGGAGAACACCTTCCCATTTCATAACTTAGCCTCCGGACCCTTTTTGAATCATTTTGGTTTCGTATGCACTAGTATGTCTTTGGATGCTGTCCTTCGGGATGTCTTCCCCTTTTCTTTTTATCTATTTTGAGTAAAATAGACTGGCGAATCTGATCTCTCTACATTTACCACCTCACCCAAATGATGTCGGCCGAAGCGCTCCGAGATCCTCCCTCACGCTCATTCGCCTCGCGACGAGGATCGGGGATGGCCACACAATGAGGCACTTTGAAATGTACAAAAAAGAGTTGTCTAGATCCTATGATTAGATGGTGAGGCCTAGGAAGTTCAAAGAAGGAGATTTAGTCCTAAAAGCTTGCACGAGGCACATCAAGGGACTTTAATTACCAAGTTTAAAGCAAATTTGGAAGTCTCCTATGTTGTTCGAACAGCTCGTGATTCAAGCTACTGTGAGATATCGAAGGTGGAAGACAATGTTACTTTTAAATTAAACAACAAATGGCTCAAAATTTACTATATTTAGTAGTATTTGTTAGTTTACCCTCAACAAACCAGTTTGTTTAGTTAAGTTTTGTTTGCACCTGCTTGGGAGAATGTTCCCTATAATATCGGGTTACATACTTACATGGTCAAGTGAAGGCATTTTTTTTCTCTAGATATGACCCAATTTCTTTTCTCTTTTCTTGCACAAATGTAACGTATGTTGTATAATTGTGTCATCACGTTCAACATTAGTCACAATAGAAAATGATTTCAATATAAAGCAATGTGCACAATAACTAGGATTGCTGAATTATATTCGATAAAACAGTCCAAAACAACAAAAGGGGGAAATTATGAAAGTAGCTAGCCAGCAGGAGTATCCACGATGAACCATAAATTGGTTGATCTAGGCAAACAGTGATAATGTTGGGGCAGAATGTGCTCGAGAGTGCTCTGATCATTTGTCAAATCCACTAGATCCTTATAATGACACTCTCTTCTTTGTTAATATCATCTACCTTGGCCTTTACTTTGGTAACAGCCTCTTGAGCAGCCTCAAATTCTTCCTCAGACTTTAGAAGCTCAACCTCCAAGCTCACCAACTCTTTAGAAATGGCCGCTTACACACGATGTAAGGCTTGTCGATGAGAATAAATAGTAGGCATATCAACTTTCTCAAGGTCGCGAAGGAGCTGGACCAACCAGGATATAGAGAACCCATCACTGATGAGGAGGATGATCTTCCCCAATAAAACCTTGATAGCATCAGAACTCAGGGATTCGAGAGGAGAGTTAAAAACTTTGTCCAATATAATTGGAAGGTCGAGCAGCCTACAATCCATCATTATTGGAAGTGACTCGATGCTATGAGGAGAAAAGGTGGATGGGAAATAATCCAAAAGTCTCTCTATTAGTTCGCGGGGAGCATCAACCAGTATGTGGGGAAAATCACACAAGGTCCATCTTATAACTACCTTAGGAGATGCCTCTAGAGTATGAATGCTAAAGACACCATCACTTACAGAAGGACATTGGGTGTTCGAAGCACTGTCACCTTCCTGTAGTCTCAAAATACATGGTTGGGGTACCTTGCCAACATTTGGGGCCAAGGGACGTGTTTACAGACAAGCAGTCTCAACCATCACAGCTGATCCATCTATAGGCCTTCCTTAGGCAACCTCCTACGTAACACCCTCAGGCTCCGACCCACGAACGACCCACCAACTAATTGACTTCAACCTGAAACATAAGTTATCAAGTCAGAGAAATATACAAACTCTTTGTGAGAAATTAAAGTCCAATATTACTTGACGCACCTGACCCTCGCTTATGGGATATTTAAAGTCCAATATTACTTGGCGCCCCTGACCCTCGCTTATGGGAGATTTAAACTCCAATATTACTTGGCGTGCCTGATACTCGCTTATGGGAGATTTAAATTCCAATATTACTTGGCGCGCCTGACCCTAGCTTAAGGGATATTCAAATTCCAATATTACTTGGCATGCTTGACCCTCTTATGGGAGATTTAAAGTCCTATACTATAAGGCAATTCTAATAATGACTAATGCATGAGTTGCTGAACAAAAGATGGAGAAGACATACCTCCTCAAGAACAGATGCTGCTGGAGCAGCAGGAGGGGGAATAACAGGATAAGTCAAGTGATGCGACTGATCAGCGAATTGCCTGGTGGCCATCTGCACCACATCCTCTTCTTCATGGGAGCCTCCTTGAACCACCAAGGGACGCTGATCCACCTGAACAATAGCAGCACCTTTTGGACCCAATCCTACCTGGCCGACAAAAGCAACAACCTCGCCCCCCAGAGTTGAGGATCGAGAGCCCAAACAGAGTAACTAATACTTGATCATTCGTCAGAGGAGGCACCATAGGGGTAGTCTATTCGGGAAACCCGACGTGTGAATAAAGAACCAAAATTGAGCCAAGAATAAGGAAAAAAGGCCAAAATGCTAGAAAGAGTTCAAACCTTACCATCATTGAAGGTACAACCACATGGGACTTCCTCACACTGGATTGCACAACACCGTCTTCAGGGACGCCCTCCTTAAGGGCAGTCTGGTTACATAAGAAGGTAGAGTCAGGAGAATAGCCACTACTGGACTGAACAGAATAAAGATTAATATCTGCCTCTAGGGGAAAATTTTTGGTTACCTTCGAGCTTTTAGGGGCAGCTGTACCATTTGGCAGAATGTCTTCAGTGGTGGATAAAACTTTCATTATTTCTAAATCCACTCGGGGGGCCTTAAAATCATCACAATCTCTAACACCCTCGTAGGGATCACCTTGGGCACCAACCTGAAGTTAAAGGGAAAGAGTCAATATCATAAGAAGAAATTTGATAAATTACAAATAAAAGGGGAGTATCCATACCACTTTGGTAATAAGGTATCCTCTATGAGAGTGTAGTCCTATGGAGGAGAAGAAGGCTTCGAAGGAAAAACAATCTGTCGTAGCCTGTGTGGCCAGATGATCTTGGAATCCTCCTCTTCAGACTCTTCTTCTATGTCATCCTTAACTTGCTTCTCTCCAACTTATTCTTCCTTTTCTTTATCATCACATTCTCCCTTTTCATTATTAACTTCTTCCTCCTCAGATTGTTCCTCATCACTCGCCTCATCAATTTCCTCAAAAGTAATATTAACATAACTGGTCAACCTTGTCGAAGACCTGCTATGTTTTCTACTACCTTCAGTAGTTGGGGGCACATAAGAAAAACCCCGAGAACCCATTAGAGTTGACATAGCAGCCCTATCTTCCATAAAGAAATTTTCCCAAATCTTTTGAAGTTGCTTGAACATATCGTTAACCTCATGAGATAAATTGAAGTCAGGAGTCAACGTAGGAGGAACCTCTTGAGTAACCTTGCGCTTCTTCATGGGAGCCTTCCTACTGACCCTCACAACTACCCCAATGGAAGCAGCATGAGGAGTGTCCCCCTCTTTAGCACTCTCGAAGCACCAGGGGAAACACCCACCTCTTATCCCAGGCTTAAGGTTTGAGCACCTCTCTTTTTCTTTGGGATAACATTGTCCATAGGGGCCAAAGGAGGCATCTCGGCAGGAACGGAATCATCGGTGGTGATAAGGGGAAACTAAGAACTGACAGTAGTACAAGTTCACAATCCTAGCTCGGTAGGTGGGAACCTCTCCACAGCAGGGTAATAGGGTTCTTTAAGAATATTGGTTTAAAACCTACCTAGTTGATGCATTCAAAACACAGACAGGTACATAGCCAATCTGCCTCCGCGAGTAGTTTTGCTTGGGATGATGGAATTAGCAGTATAATTGGCACAGAGATTAACAACGGTCGAAGTAAAAAATTTCTCACAGGTAAAGAAGAAATTGGTGGGCTTTTCATGAGTAAAATGGGTGAGCATAGGGGTACCCTGATCGTACCCAAATTGCATCGCTACTCGGTTGGGACAATACCTCGATTAGAAGGATGGCCACTCTATATAATATGGCAAGTATGATGGGATAAGGACTATTGGAGCATTATTCAAAGGAAAATTCTTCCAAATACTTCCTTAATGGGAATAATGGGTCTGGGTTCCTTAGCAAAGAAGTTGTTGGTAAAAAACTGGTCCATACCCACGTACGAGCGACAAACAAATTTACTAACGTTATCAAGCAAAGACTGAAAAAGCTTATTGGAAAGCTTGTGGTTCCAACAACATATACGGGGTACCTTAATGGAATGGTCCTGGGGATAATTACTAGCGGGAGCATACATGGACGAGCGACAAACAAATTTATTAACGTTATCAAGCAAAGAGTGGAAAAACTTATTGGAAAGCTTGTGGTTCCAACAACATATACGGGGTACCTTAATGGAATGGTCCTGGGGATAGTTACTAGCGGGAGCATACATGGATGAGCGGGCATAAAGAAAGGTTGTCAAAAGAATGGGGTTCGTGTAGTTGAAAATGTCAAAACGGACGATACTACGCGCAGAGTCTGCCTGAATTCAGCCAAGCGAGGTATACAGAGATCCCAAAGTCATGGCAGCTAAAGAAAGTTTAACGCCATAAGCCATTCGAACAGCCATATTTATCAAGTCCTTAATAGGACAATTGTGGGGATTTACAGGAAGGAAGACCTTAGAAAGGATGACCCAAATGTATCCTGCCAGCTCAATGTTGGAGTCGTAACCATTGCCAGTGGGGGGAATCTCCACAATATTTTTTCCATTCGCGTTCTTCTTCGCAGCCTCGCGAGCCTTGGTGCTCGCTTTATCCTTAATATATAGAAGAAATAACGAATAACTTTCGAATAGGTACACTTATTATATGTAACCATACAATCTTTTATCATGACCTCTAACTCTGCTTGCGTGGCCAACTCAGCACTAGAAATCACCTTTACGTAGAACGGCTCAAGCCCAGCAGCCTCTAACCCAAGAAGTTCACAAACATCCTCAAGGGTGATCGTAAATTTTGCCCAAGCCGCTACAAAAGCGTGCGTTCGGTGACTCCATCTGGAAATAAGGGAAGTCTGGTTATTCTTGGTAAGGGTAAGATCACCCAGCCAATAAGTCAAAGATAAATGCACCACAACTAACTTCACAGCATACTTTCCATGAATATAATCGCTCCAATCCCTCATACCCTCACAAGCCCCACCAGTGGATTCAAATTTCACTTTAGAATATGGATAGTCACTCCTCTCAATCCTAAAGCGGGTCACCATTGTAGTAAGGATGTAAGTGAAGTCATCGGTATCATCGCTCTCATCCATAAATAAGTTCACATCTTTTGTTGGTTTAAGTGTCCCGGGAAAATGCCCGCAATGGCCCAAAAATGATTAGTCTCACCAAAGTAGGGCGTGCGACGATAACGAGCCCATTGGTTTTGACGGGAAAGAGTACGATCAGACACACTCTAAGATGATTGAGTCCTCTTAATAATAGGGCCCATGGGTACAGAAAAGAACTTGGAAGAAATGAAGGGTTCAGTTACAGAGAAGATGAAAAGAAGAGGTTGTTAATCTCTCTCTCTCTCTCTCTCTCTCTCAAGACAAATGTAGATAACAAAGAAACACAAGGGTAGAGAGTTGGAGTGGCTAAGTATGCCCTTTTATAGGGGCAAGAACAATACAAAGGACAAATCACCAATGACAATTCAGAAACACATGGAAATATTCGAGATGCCCTGCGTGGATCACATGCGCGCATAGTAGCATAGGTACAAAAGAAGTAATAATTACAACATAGAGGCGATGCATGGAATACCTCGATTGAGAAACACGTGCAAACCCCTGGCATCCACGTGTAAGAAAGATAAGTGATCATCAGTCACATTACATGCAAAGTGACTAAAGCAATAATGACAAGCACGATTATCCCCAGACTAGGGAGATGAATAGTTTTGGGGAGAAATTTTGAACAAAATCATTCAACTCCCACGAAAAAGCCACTTTAAAGGAAATTATGGCGTTCCATTTCTGAAGTCTCCCACTTGATGGGGTCACAAGGGGTTCAAACTTAGAATAACTCATAGGGAAATTCAATGACAAAACAAACATTTCTTAAGATGAGATTTGATTATTAAATTAACCCATCTTTTTCGTAGATGCTGTGACACCCCGACTAATTAAATACGGGTAGCTGCTCCTTTATTCAAATTAATATAAAATGTCAAGTTGGTTCAGTTCATCGCATCACTGTCAAAAACATTTATTTAAAATTACTAGCCACCTAATATTTAAAAAGTGAGTTGTCAAAATTTATTAAATTAAATTAACATGTAACCAATTAAAATTATTAGCTAAATGATACTACCATCACATCATAGTCACATCAAGATAATAATGGAAAAATAAAATGAGCCTGGAGTAACACTCCCCTGAATAATCCAAATACTGAATAAAACGAAATACAAAGTCTGAATAATTAATTAATTACAATCCGAAACTGAAATGCAACTGAGAATGGTAAAGCTGTCTTTAAAAGGAAAGGGCGATATGCCCTAACAGAGGAATAAATCTGAAATAGAGTCAAAGTAGAATATGGAGGCGTCTACTCTCGAGGTCATGTAACTTCCACAGCAGCTACAACATGTTACTGGAATGGAACTCCTAAGCTTGGCGTCCCTGTGGCTGGGCACCTAAAAGGTTTTTCAAAAAAATAGATTTGAAAGCAAACAGGTCAGAGCCCGAGGTGAAAACAGTTTAAAATATAGCAAGTGTTTAATTGCATTAAACAATGAATATTAAGTACATGTTAGTTTCGTGCTCTCACATGAGTTTCTCACCTCTCAACTAATGTGCACGCTTAACGGATATCCATAACCCATCCTAGTTATGCCGCTAACTAACTAGTCTATCCTGTAACTTGTCTTCATATGATAATGTAGGGGTTTGTTCAAGATATTCCAATCTAACTTATGTGAATCTACCATTTTATCTCTCAGATTAATTTATATTAAATCATATAGGAAATTCTCAATTCTAACTTTTCTCAAAGTGTCGCAATTATTCACACACATTAATAAGGATATTCACCACATTAACAAGGAGTCTGTTATCATCACCAATATATAAATTTCAACATAATTATATAATTAGGGCACCCCTAGGCTAAGCTGCGCTGCACACATACTCTGCTATCGAATCCCGGTACATCACGTACATAAGGACTACGTATTCCGAATCTCTCAGGAACCGTTTTAATAAGCAAAATCACACATATTGGAGGCGAACAAAGTTCACATACCCATGGGTCACGCACATACCTACGCTCCCATAGTCAGCTGACTTATTAACTCACGAATAAGTCATTCATAGCCCCATGTCCTTAAGGTACCAATCTAAATCCCCCCGTAGGCACACAAGGATTAGATGGACCAGTTCGAAAGCCGACCTCCTGTGATAGCAAGTATGGTAGGTATGTTATACACATAAGTCCATATACTAAGCAATCACACAACTTAGATATCTTAAAATATTAAATAAGGTATATTCTACATTCCTATACCGTTATTCCAATTTGTACATCTTTAAGTATTTGAATAATATATAATATAGACCGCCGCCACATCTCACGTCGTAGTTTCAAGTACCTAAAGCTTAACCCACAAAGGTTACCCAGTCTCCTAGTATTCCGACATTTAAATCCATTATTCTTAAGGTCCTCATTTCTGCCACTAACCTTATATTATTCAACTATCTAACACTTACTCATCAACTCCAAATATGAAATATTATCACACTTCTCGGGCCTTATTGAGTTTAATATAATTTCCAATTTGACTTTTAATTATAATTCGAGTCTCACAAACATGCCTACCGGTCTTCCTTGAATTTAAGAGTATTCACAAAGTCCCCACCAATAATTCTCTAAGGTCAAAATTGTTAAAATCCAACAAAGGAAAAATATAACCGATTCTGGGAAGGTCGATTGATCGACCTTGAATGTCGATCGATCGATGGTGGTCAATCGATCGACCTGGGAGTGTCGATCGATCGAACGCACCAGATAGGCTACGACCTGCTTCGTTGTTTAATCCAAAATTCGTCCCAAAACTTCATTACAAGGTATGAAAATCTAATCTAACGTTATAGGATCATCATACAACCGAAATACATCATTATTAACGTTCCAAAACCTTTTAATCCTTAATCATTGGCCTTATATGGATCAAAACTTCAATAAAAACCCTAGTTTTCTATTTTCTTCAAGAACAATGATAAATCTCCTCTTTAAATGGTTTTTAAATCATCAAAAGTTATGTTTCGGGTATTGAATTCGTCTAGAACAAATCTACATATAATTCCTAACCAAAGTTTAGAGTTGTACATCAAATTCATTAGGTTTTCATCAAATCTTTCAAGACAATCATAAATTTCTACACTAAGCATGGAGGAAATATTCATTGAACTAATGAAACCAAATCACTTGCCTTAAGTTTGATGTTTTGAATTGTTGCTGGTGTTCTAGGGCTGGTTCTCTCTTCTTTTTGGTCCCATTTCCGTCCAAAATGGTGGTGGTGGGTGGCGGTTTTAGTTTGGAATCCTTATGGAACTTCTCTCTAACTCCCGTAGCCCACTTTCTTATTTTTGGCTGATAATACTTTCAATTCTCATATATTACCAAATATACCCAGTAATATACAATATTAACATCATAATTATATACGAACTCGCGTCTCGCTAGTATTTAAATCCGAATTAGTTTCCAATTAATTCTCATTTAATTAATAAATCCATTAAATAAAAATCAATAAAATTACGGGGTATTACATACTTCCCCCCTAATAATAGAATTTCGTCCCGAAATTCGGAAATAAAGTATACCTGACAAAAATAACTCTGGATAACGCTCATGCATCTCTTCCTCGCACTCCCATGTGGACTCCTCGGCATTATGATGCCGCCACTGAACACATACTAATGGTACTATCTTCAACCTCAGTTTCCTCTCGCTGTGGTCCAGAATAGCAATCGGCCCCTCCTCGTAGGAACTATCAGGCTGAAGATCGATGTCCTCTAAAGCAATGTGGGTATGGGCCAAATCATCCCTAAGATATCTCCTTAGCGAGGAAATATAAAACACATCATGAATCCTATGCAAGTGTTCCGGTAACCCAAGTCTATACTCTACTAGCCCAATTCGCTCGATGATAGGAAATGGGCCCACGTATCTAGGTGCCAATTTCCCTTTCTTCCCGAAACGCATAATCTCCTTCATCGGAGATACTCTGAGTAGCACCTGGTCCCCCACCTTGAACTCCCTAAAGAATCTTTTGGCATCGTCATAACTCTTATGTCGGTCTTGAGCTACCCGAATACGGCTATGTATCATCTTTATCCTCGCCGAGGTATCCTGAATCACCTTCAGCCCAAGAAGCTTGTTATCCCCCACCTCTAACCAACATGCTGGGGAACGACTAGGTCGACCGTACAATGCCTCGAATGGAGCCATACCAATAGTGAACTGGTAGGAGTTATTATAGGCAAACTCCACCAGTAATGTCCCCTCATATCCTGGTACATCTTATCCCCACCAAGATGTACCGTGAACCGCGAACTGTGTGACTCTGTCATAACCTCGTGTCGCAAGTCTTCCCTTTCAGGAACAACCAGCCTCCCATTAAAGCGTAATCCCCCATCTAAACCAACGGTATAGGACTCGGCTCCCTCTGCTAGTAAACGAACTATCTGCTTTTGACAAAATGAGTCATTTGCCTGGGCCTGTATCACTCTTGTAACAATCTGGGGTGTAACGATCATTACCGACATGAATGACCGGGCCAATGCATCCTGGTGTCCCAACTCTTTCCATTTTTCTCTCCACACTTTGAACACCTCACCTACTGGCCTACGGCTCAATGCGTCTGCTACCACGTTAGCCTTCCCTGGGTGATATTGGATATCGAACTGATAATCCTTTACGAATTCAAGCCATCTACGTTGACACATATTTAGTTACTTCTGCGTGAAGAGGTATTGTAGAGATTTGTGGTCTGTGAACAAACGGAATTTCTCCCCCAGGAGATAGTGTCTCCAAATCCGAAGAGCAAATACGACTGCCGATAACTCCAAGTCATGGGTGGGGTAATTCTTCTCGTGAGGCTTAAGCTTACGGGAAGCATAAGCTATGGCCTGACTCTCCTATTGCAGTACACATCCAAGTACTTGTAAGTATGCATCAGTGTAGTCTAGATACTCAACTATCGGCCTGGGCAATGCTAACACTGGCGCTGAGGTCAACTTGTCCTTCAACTCATCGAATGTCAACTGACAGGCGTCGCTCCAGATGAATGGCACACTTTTGCGAGTCAGATGTGTCAAAGGACCCACTATCTTTGAGAAACCCCGAATAAACCTCCTGTAGTATCCTGCTAAGCCCAAGAATAATACGTATTTCAGTTGGTGTTGTGGGTTGTCCCCACTCTCTCTCACCACCGATACTTTCTCCGGATCAACTGATATCCCCCTGTCTGAAATGATATGCCCCAAAAATTGTACCTCCTTCAGCCAAAACCCACACTTCTCATATTTTGCATATAACTCGTTCTGACTCAGCGTCTGTAAAACTTGTCTCAAGTGCTCGACATGTTCCTCCTCTGTCTCGGAGTAAACCAGAATGTCACCAATGGAGACGATGACGAACTGGTCTAGGAACTCTCTGAATACCCTATTCATCAAGTCCATAAACACGAATGGGGCATTGGTTAGGCCAAAAGGCATAACCCGGAACTCGTAAGAACCATATTTCATCAAGAAGGCAGTCTTCGAGACGTCTTGTTCCCTGATACGTGACTGATGGTACTCTGATCTCAAGTCAATCTTTGAGAAGGAGGTGGCTCCTCTCCACTGGTTGAATAAGTTATCGATTCTTGGCAATGAATATTTACTCCCGATCGTGACTTTATTCAACTATCAGAAATCAACACGCAATCGTAAATAACACGTGAGCACCCTCAGCTAGATGCTCCTCTTGATGGAGATTTTACCAACAACTTACCAGTTTGGAATTGCTTCTCCGAAGGTTCGATAGGGTTAGATTAAATCATCCTAACAATCGTAGCCATAATCCTCCTTGTCGCTTCGACTCACCCACGAGGTAAGGCATTTGACAACACTTAAGTTATCGTTTCATTTACGAATGAAAATTTGGGTACTAATCCTTGTACCAAAAGCTAAACCTTCTCATCTCCCGACGTTCACTAGGTTTCATGCGTGGGATGTCTCGCGAAGAGAAATCCAAACAATGAACCTTCCCTATACACTACTAACTAGTGTTGTTAGGCAATGAGCTTTGGGGCCATCGGTATTTGACTAGTACCTCTTTTCCTTACTTCTTTCTAAGAAATTAACTTACCTCCTCTCATGATACGTGAGGCTACACTCGACAAAATCCTCCTACTATATTGGTGTTAGACTCGATTGTATATTACGGGATAGTCCCCACTCTTAGAAACATTTTAACCAATCTTGAATTTTCTTAATAGACATCCCTACCCACCGGAATTTAATATAACCAGTCGACGTTTTTATGAAGTCTTTATATGCCACCATAAGGAATATATAAACATAAATATGGCTTTGCCTCCACTAAAGTGACACTTAGTACAATTTCTAATGAACGCCATAATATAATTATAAAGGTCTATTAACACTCAAACTGTATAGATAATACAAAATATAACAGGATCAGAATGCATTTTACACTCACATTTCTCAATGCATAGGAATAAACGATAACACATCTAAGTTTATTCGAGATTTCCCTTTTATCTTAAAGGATATACTTAATAATGAAGTATCATACCTCCAAACGCGTGTGTTAGTTGTGGTATAAATGGCATGACTGAATATCGAGCATTATAGACACACCCATACTGTACTCCTTGATGTTGTTGTGGTGCTTGCGATGTTGGGGTAAATATCCAGTCTTCATTATATTGGGCATCCTGCCCTGGCACTTTACCTGGTTGCGGGCAGTCCCTCCACCTGTGTCACATTTATGACACTGACCTTGGAACCCTTCCCTTTTTAGGCCTTGTTGTCCTTGCTGATTAGGATGAGGTTTATTACAAGCCAAGTCTGGGAAGACCCGACGTGTATGGACATTTCTCCCACATTTAAAACACCTCTTGGTGGTAGTTCTCTTCTCCTGGATTTGTTGGACTTGGCGAGTTTGACCATTTCCTCCATTTCTATTTCCCCTCTGACGACGACCCTAAGACACTTGTCATTGTGGTGGTGTTTTCCCTTTGTTGTTAACTTCAGCAACATCATGTTGATCAACTTCTCTCGTTCTTTTGCCACCTGCAAGCTGCACACTGCTACTTTGGTACTGCAATATTGAGGTAGTCACTGCTTGTGCCACAATTTTCCCTATCTTAGTAATTTTCGTTCTTTCTTGGTGTACCTGAGGTACTCGTTGGTCTTGACCCGCCTTTGTTCCCTCAATAGTGTTGGTTTGTACCTACCTCATGAGCGACATCTGAAATTTAATTGCATTAAACAATGAATATTAAGTACATGTTAGTTCCGTGCTCTCACATGAGTTTCTCACCTCTCAACTAATGTGCACGCTTAACGGATATCCATAACCCATCCTAGTTATGCCGCTAACTAACTAGTCTATCCTGTAACCTGTCTTCATATGATAATGTAGGGGTTTGTTCAAGACATTCCAATCTAACTTATGTGAATCTACCTTTTTATCTCTCAGATTAATTTATATTAAATCATATAGGAAATTCCCAATTCTAACTTTGCTCAAAGTGTCGCAATTATTCACACGCATTAATAAGGATATTCACCACATTAACAAGGAGTATGTCATCAACACCAATATATAAATTTCAACATAATTATATAATTAGGGCACCCCTAGGCTAAGCTGCGCTGCACACATACTCTGCTATCGAATTCCGGTACATCACGTACATAAGGACTACGTATTCTGAATCTCTCAGGAACCGTTTTAATAAGCAAAATCACACATAGAGGAGGCGAACATAGTTCACATACCCATGGGTCATGCACATACCTACGCTCCCATGGTCAGCTGACCTATTAACTCACAAATAAGTCATTCACAACCCTATGTCCTTAAGGTACCAAACTAAATCCTCCCGTAGGCACACAAGGATTAGATGGCCCAGTTCGAAAGATGACCTCCTGTGATAGCAAGTATGGTAGGTATGTTATACACATAAGTCCATATACTAAGCAATCACACAACTTAGATATCTTAAAATATTAAATAAGGTATATTCTACATTCCTATACCGTTATTCCAATCTGTACATCTTTAAGTCTCCGAATAATATATAATATAGATCGCCGCCACATCTTATGTCGCAGTTTCAAGTACCTAAAGCCTAATGTAATACCCCGTACTTTTGGCTATATTTATTTTTGGGATTAATTAATTATATGCGTACTAATTGGAAATTAATCCGGGTTAAAATACTAACGAGATGCGAGTTGGTATTTGATTATGTGCATACATGTTTTGATATATGTATTTGGTATTATGAAATTTGTCGTGAGATTTATATACGGCATTTTAGAAATTTTGTTGAGACGCGTGGGACCGCCGCGTCACGGTGTAATATTTTGATAATAAAAGTGAATTTAAAATCTATAATCCGTATGGTCGTTTTGAGTGCGCCAACGCGTTCGGAAGGGTCGAGATAGTCAGAAAACACTAGCCGGGGGTATAGTTTAGGTCCCGGGGTATTTTTAGGCCATACCGGCAACTTAAAGGGTATTTTGATAATTTTTACATTTTTAGGAATTAAAAGTGACGAAAATTAGAGATGTAAATCTGAGGTGGATTAAACCCATTAAGCCCATTAACCAACCCATATTAACCTAGAAGGCTACGTAGGTTATCATTTAGGTTTTCTAAGTTCCCCAAATCAAACCCTAGCCACCTTAAGCCACCATTGGAGAAGGAGCTTGGAGAGAGGAATTTCTGCAGAAAACTTCATCAAACCTACACCAAAATCAGAAATCAAACCAAGGCAAGTGACTTTATTCCATTTAATTTCAGAGAATGTCTTTTCCATGTTAGAAATTGAGGAATTTTAATTATTCTTGAAAGATGAATGAAAACCCATGTTAATTAAACTTAGAACTTGAAATCTGGAGGATGATTTGCATGTAGAATGATAGGTAGATGTTCCTACTGATGATATTCATGATTGGGTGAAATTTAAAACGGATTTTATTGGGTAAATTTATGATTCAAAAGTTAGGGTTCATGTTCTTGAAATAATTGGGGAAAAAGTGTAGAGATTTATATTTTGATTGATGTTAGAGAGATTTAATCCTTGAAATCATGTTAGGAGATGACTTGAATATGTTTAGGATGAATTAGAGACCCTAAAAAGTTGTTGGGATGAACATTGGAAGAGATTAGAAGTGATAAAAATGGATGAAAACGAGTTGGGGAAAAATCTGGGCCGAATCTGGTAGCTCGTTAGAAGCCCCTACCCAGGTCGTTCGAACGAGCTTCTAACGAGTTGACCAGTCGCTGCTAACGAGAATGGATTTCGTTCAATATCTCGTTCGAACGAGATATCGTTAGAAGGTACAGTTCGTTCGAACGAACTGGGACCTCGTTCGAACAGCCTCGTTCGAACGAGACTTCTAACGAGTTGGCAGAGGAATCTCGTTCGAACAGTCTCGTTCGAACGAGACTTCTAACGAGTTGACAGTTTGGTCCTTTTTGGACTGTTTTGATTTTTGGAGTCCCGTAAGCTTGTTCGAGGACATAGATAACATTCCGATGATGATGTAAGGATAGAATTGGGACTTTTGGGTTATTACGAGGAATAAATTTATATACGAGAGATTTAATTCAATGGACGGTTTGGGTTGAGACGTGAGTGTCTATTACGAGAGTAAATTATGGCGTGTGGGTTTACAAACCGGAATAGTATAAATTGTGATAAGTATAAGTTAGTACGAGAATGCGATATGTACTACGATTAAAATACGGTATTACTAAGACGTGTGTTTACTTAGTATTGGTATATGAATTGTGTGTATGACATACCTACCATACTTGCTATCACGGGAGGTTACGTTCGCTTAGGACCCTCTAATCCTTGTGTGCCTACGGGGGGGATATAGACTGGTACCTCGATGAACATAGGTCAGAGAAAGACTTATTGGGATGTTAGTAAGTCCGCTGATCGTGGGAGCGTAGGTATGTACGTGACCCATGTGATGTGACTGTGTTCGCCTCCACTATTTGTGATTTGTGTTATCTGAACTATTCATGAGAGATTCGGAATATGTGATCCTTATGTACGTGATGTACCGGGATGGATAACAGAGTATGTGTGCACCGCAGCTTAGTTCTCGGGGTGCTTGTATTGTATATTTATGATGTGAATAATATACACTTAATTAATAAGAACATTCATGTTAATGTCGTATAAATAATTACGGTATTGTTTCGAGAAACATAATGAGTTAGCTGATAGAGAAATATATTGCATATTGAGCATCTGAGTTTACATTAAATCCCTATCTAATTACGAGCGTTATATGTTAATAGAACCGGGTAATAAGGGTAGAAACTATTACAGTCTAGCTAGTTATGATGTCACTTAGCTAGTGGTTTATATCGTTGTAGATGGGTACTTACGTTAGGAGTGCACTGTTAGACGAGAGGTTAGAATATCATGTGAGTGTACGTCCTAACATGTACTTTGCATTTAATGTTTTAAATGTTTTTAAAGCACTTGCAGGTTTTTAAAATATAACTCCACATTCGGGCTCTGACCCGTTTGCTTTTCAAATCTTTTTCTTGTAAAACCATTTTAGGTGCCCAGCCACAGGGACACCAAGCATAGGATTCTCATTCAGGTGACGAGCTGTAGCTGGTTGTGGAAGCTACAGGGATTTGCTTGTAGACGCTTCTATCTTTTGGATTCCAGAGTCACTATCTATCAGTTGTAGGGCATGTTGCCCATTTCTATTTAGAGACATCTTTTACATTCCAGTTTTCAGACTTTAGCATGTATTGTTTCAGTATTCAGTTTACTTTTCAGTTGTGGGATTTGTAGTGAGGAGTTTTCCTCCAGACTTTATTTTACACTTTGTGATGGTTATGAGTTTTACTTCAGTATGGTGAATGGTGTATTTATTCTTTATTACACTTGTTGCATGTTAATCAGACTTTAAATAAAATTTGGCACTTACTTTTTAAATACTAGGTGGTTAGTAATCATTAAAACGTTTTCGACAGTGATGCTATTAACTGGACCAACTTGGCATTTTGAATTAATTTAATAAAGGAGTAGCTACCCGGTATTTAATTAGTCGGGGTGTCACAGGTGGTATCAGAGCATCAGGTTCTAGTGTCCTTTAGGATCTGTACGACTATTATGTTTCCGCGACGTTTCTTTGATATAGAGCCCTATATTTTAGGACTGTTGTACTCTTTTTGTGTATGCTACGTTCTTCAGCTATTTTAAGTTTATAACTGCGAACTTATAAACTTCATTCTTATTTCAGATGCCTCCACGACGTGCACGACGAGTTCCCAGGGATGCAACGCCCGAACCCCAGCCCGCTCCAGTTCAGGGCATGATGAACGCCGCCGAGGTTGCAGCTATAGTAGCTCAAGGGGTGAATGCCGCCATTGCCGTTGTTCAGCAGGCACCACCACAGGCGCCGGTTGCCGCGCCAGTACAGGCTAATGCATTCCCGTCTGCTTGGGAGCGTGTACGTGACGCTTTTCAGAAAGCGCATCCGCCAGAGTTTGCAGGAAGCTCAGATGTGGTAGTCTCGAGCCAATGGAGGAAGGATATACAGAGGCATTTGAGGATGCATGAGTGCACTGATGTTCAGAAACAGGTGCTAGCTACTTTCAAGATAGTGGGATCTTCACTACAGTGGTGGGAGTCTATTACCACTACAGAGGAGAGGGATACTCTCACGATTCAGGAGTTCTGGGTGCGGTTTGACCGCAAGTACTTTCCGTCGGCTGTTCACACGGAAATGAGGAGGAAGCTGATGAGTCTGAGGCAGGAAGGCAAGACAGTGGCTGAGTATGAGGCCGAGTTCACTAATCTGTTGAACATCGTTCCAGACGAGATACCAACAGAGAAGAAGAAGATTGAGAAGTTCACCGACGGATTGAATTGGAGGATCCGTCAGCATCTGCTAGGGAACCTATCGTTGGCCACTTATTCTGATGTGGTTAACGCTGCATTGTTACACTGCCAGGACCACCGTTTTCATATGGTCGAGGGCAAAAGGTCGGGAGAGTCTAGCCATCAGGGCAGGACTGAAGGATATGGTGCCAGCGGGGCACAATCTGGTCAGGGACAGAGACAGAATGAGCAGGGCTCCCAGCAGGGGGATAATAAGAGGTTCCGGTCAGGGAACTACAGACAGGGACAGGGAGGTTTCCGTCAGGGCCATCAGGGTCCAAACGGCCATCAGGGCCAACAGGGACAGAATGGGCAGCAGTTTCACTAGGGCCAGCAGGGCCAAGGGAGGAATGGTAACGGCCACCAGGGCCGGGGACAGCAGGGGCAGAGAGGAGGGAACTTCCCAGGGAAGTGTTTCGTTTGTGGCAAGACTGGCAATAAGCGACAGGATTGTCCTCATAGGGGTAGGGCCCCACAGCAGCAGCAGCAGGGTGCTCGCCAGGAGCCATAGAGGCCTATGTTTCCCGCCGCTCTTCCCGCACCGCCACAGATGGCAGCACTGCCACCCATTCCAGCAGTCCCAGTTTAGCAGGGGCAGCTACAGTATGGACGTGTCTACAACGTTCACCAGGCTGCAGTTCCACAGGCACCGCCCGCGATTGAGGGTACATTTCCTATCCATGGCACTATGGGTCGGGTGTTATTTGATACGGGTGCTACACACTGTTTTATAGCTACACACTTCGCGAAAGCTTTAGGATTGTTAGCTACGGCAGAGAGCACAGTGACGTGTGTCGACTCACCATTGGGGAGTGGGTCACTTATTTTCTTTATATGCCGGGGAGTGGGGGTAGAGATTGGTGATTTGGTATTACCTGCAGACATGTTAGTGTTAGACATGCATGTTCACGATGTGATTATTGGGATGGATTGGCTCGTAGCTTATAGGGCCATGATTGATTGCTTCAGCGGGAGCATTGTTTTTGCCATTCCGGGGCAAGAGATGTTTGTAGTGGCGATGCCTCGCCCAGAGGGAGGATCGACCGCTCATCTGTATTATATTGAGGAGGATACCTCTAAGGAGGTAGTGATTCCTTTAGACTCTATCCCAGTCGTCAGGGAGTATTCGGATGTGTTTCAGGAGATACCAGGCTTACCACCCAGTCGAGAGATAGACTTCGTTATAGATTTGCTACCGGGTACGAGACCTATAGCACGCGCACCGTACCGTATGGCTCCAACTGAGATGAGAGAGCTACGGGATCAGATAGAGCAGCTGTTAGGTTAGGGCTTTATTCGCAGGAGTACCTCACCTTGGGGCGCTCTAGTTTTGTTTGTGAAGAAGAGGGACGGTTCACTGAGATTGTGTGTGGACTACCGAGAGTTGAATAAGGTCACGATACGGAATAAGTATCCGTTGCCTCGAATCGATGACTTATTCGACCAGTTGAGAGGAGCTTCTTTCTTCTCGAAGATTGACTTGAGATCGGGATACCATCAGTTGCGTATCAGGGAGGAGGATGTCTCGAAGACTGCGTTCTTGTCGAGATATGGTTCTTACGAGTTTCGGGTTATGCCTTTCGGCTTGACCAACGCTCCAGTAGTGTTTATGGACTTGATGAACAGAGTGTTCAGGGATTTCCTAGATCAGTTTGTCATTGTCTCCATTGATGACATTCTGGTCTACTCTCAGACAGAGAAGGAGCACGCCGAGCATTTGAGGCAGGTTTTGCAGACACTCCGTCAGAACAAGTTGTATGCAAAGTATGAGAAGTGTGGGTTTTGGCTGAAGGAAGTCCAGTTCTTGGGTCACATTATTTCCGACCAAGGGATATCTGTTGATCCGGGGAAGGTATCAGCGGTGAGGGAGTGGGGATAGCCCACGACACCGACTGAGATTCGTAGTTTCTTGGGCTTGGCAGGATACTACAGGAGGTTTATTCGGGGCTTCTCAGAAATAGCAGGTCCTTTGACACATCTGACACGTAAGGGTGTGCCATACATCTGGAGTGATGCCTGTCAGTTGGCATTCGATGAATTGAAGGACAAATTGACCTCAGCACCTGTGTTAGCATTGCCGAGACCGGGAGTTGAGTATTTGGTTTACACCGATGCGTCTTTGCAAGGACTGGGAGGTGTATTGCAGCAGGAGAGACAGGCCATAGCTTATGCTTCCCGTAAGCTTAAGCCTCATGAGAAGAATTACCCCACGCATGATTTGGAGTTGGCAGCAGTGGTATTTGCCCTACGAATTTGGAGGCACTATCTTTTGGGGGAGAAGTTCTAACTGTTCACGGACCACAAGTCCCTACAGTACCTGTTCACGCAGAAAGAGTTGAATATGCGGCAGCGTAGGTGGCTTGAGTTTGTGAAAGACTACCAGTTCGACATCCAGTACCACCCGGGTAAGGCTAACGTGGTAGCAGACGCGTTGAGCCGTAGGCCAGCAGACGAGGTGGCAGAGGTGTGGAAGGCAAAGTGGAAGGAATTGGGACACCAGGATGCAGTGGCCCGATCTTTCATGTCTGTGATGACCGTTACACCGCAGATTGTCACGAAGGTAGTACGGGCACAGGCTAATGACTCGTTCTGTCAGGAGCAGATAGTTCGATTACTAGCAGAGGGAGCCGAATCCTATACCGTTAGCTCAGACGGGGGATTACGCTTCAATGGGAGATTGGTAGTTTCGGAAGGGGAGGAATTACGACATGAGGTGATGGCAGAGTCGCACGGCTCACGGTTCGCGGTACATCCCGGAGGGGACAAAATGTACCAAGACATGAGACGGCAGTATTGGTGGAGCGGTATGAAGAGAGATATCGCTGAGTTTGTTTCGAGATGCGCCACTTGTCAGCTTGTAAAAGTGGATCATCAGAGACCAGCAGGATTGCTACAGCCATTGGAGGTCCCGGTGTGGATGTGGGAGAGCATATCCATGGACTTTATCACGGGGTTGCCTATGTCGCAGAGGGGTCACGACTCCGTTTGGGTAATTGTGGACAGGTTGTCCAAGGTCGCTCACTTTTTACCCGTAAGGACTGATTACACTGCGGGACAGTATGCCCAGCTCTTCATTTCAGAGATTGTGAGACTTCACGGTGTGCCCCTAAATATCGTGTCTGACAGAGACAAGATATTTGTTTCGAGGTTTTGGGAGAGTTTCCAGGAGGCCATGGGCACGGAATTGCGATTGAGTACGGCTTATCATCCGCAGACCGATGGGCAGACTGAGCGCACAAATCAGATGTTGGAGGACATGCTACGCATGTGCATTATTGACTTCGGGGGTGGATGGGAGCAGTACCTTCCACTGGTGGAGTTTGCTTACAACAACTCCTATCAGTTCACGATTGGCATGGCTCCGTTTGAGGCATTGTACGGTAGGCCTTGTCGTTCCCCAGCATGTTGGTTGGAGGTGGGGGACAACAAACTTCTTGGGCCGGAAGTGATTCAGGATACTTCGGCAAGGATTGAGCTGATTCGGAGTCGCATTCGGGTAGCTCAAGACAGGCAGAAGAGTTATGCTGATGCGAAGAGATATTTCAGGGAGTTCCAAGTGGGGGACCAGGTTTTGCTCAGAGTGTCTCCTATGAAGGGGATTATGCGTTTCGGGAAGAAGGGAAAGTTGGCACCAAGGTATGTGGGGCCGTTTCCTATTATTGAGCGGATCGGACCGGTTGCGTATAGACTTGGGTTACCGGAACATTTGCATCGGATTCACGATGTGTTCCATATTTCCTCGCTGAGGAAATACCTTAGGGATAATTTGGCTCATTCTCATATTGCTGTGGAGGACATCGATCTCCAGCCGGATAGCTCCTACGAGGAGGGGCCGATTGCTATTTTGGACCAAAGCGAGAGGAAACTGCGGTCAAAGATAGTCCCTTTAGTGCGTGTCCAGTGGCGACATCACAATGTTGAGAAGTCCACTTGGGAGCGAGAGGATGAGATGCGCGAACGTTATCCAGAGCTGTTTTTAGCAGGTACTTTCTAGTTTCGAATTTCGGGACGAAATTCAGTTATTAGGGGGGAAGTATGTAATACCCCGTACTTTTGGCTATATTTATTTTTGGGATTAATTAATTATATGCGTACTAATTGGAAATTAATCCGGGTTAAAATACTAACGAGATGCAAGTTGGTATTTGATTATGTGCATACATGTTTTGATATATGTATTTGGTATTATGAAATTTGTCGTGAGATTTATATACGGCATTTTAGAAATTTTGTTGAGACGCGTGGGACCACCGCGTCACGGTGTAATATTTTGATAATAAAAGTGAATTTAAAATCTATAATCCGTATGGTCGTTTTGAGTGCGCCAACGCGTCCGGAAGGGTCGAGATAGTCAGAAAACACTAGCCGGGGGTATAGTTTGGGTCTCGGGGTATTTTTAGGCCATACCGGCAACTTAAAGGGTATTTTGGTAATTTTTACATTTTTAGGAATTAAAAGTGACGAAAATTAGAGATGTAAATCTGAGGTGGATTAAACCCATTAAGCCCATTAACCAACCCATATTAACCTAGAAGGCTACGTAGGTTATCATTTAGGTTTTCTAAGTTCCCCAAATCAAACCCTAGCCACCTTAAGCCACCATTGGAGAAGGAGCTTGGAGAGAGGAATTTCTGCAGAAAACTTCATCAAACCTACACCAAAATCAGAAATCAAACCAAGGCAAGTGACTTTATTCCATTTAATTTCAGAGAATGTCTTTTCCATGTTAGAAATTGAGGAATTTTAATTGTTCTTGAAAGATGAATGAAAACCCATGTTAATTAAACTTAGAACTTGAAATCTGGAGGATGATTTGCATGTAGAATGATAGGTAGATGTTCCTACTGATGATATTCATGATTGGGTGAAATTTAAAACGGATTTTATTGGGTAAATTCATGATTCAAAAGTTAGGGTTCATGTTCTTGAAATAATTGGGGAAAAAGTGTAGAGATTTATATTTTGATTGATGTTAGGGAGATTTAATCCTTGAAATCATGTTAGGAGATGACTTGAATATGTTTAGGATGAATTAGAGACCCTAAAAAGTTGTTGGGATGAACATTGGAAGAGATTAGAAGTGATAAAAATGGATGAAAACGAGTTGGGGAAAAATCTGGGCCGAATCTGGTAGCTCGTTAGAAGCCCCTACCCAGGTCGTTCGAACGAGCTTCTAACGAGTTGACCAGTCGCTGCTAACGAGAATGGATTTCGTTCAATATCTCGTTCGAACGAGATATCGTTAGAAGGTACAGTTCGTTCGAACGAACTGGGACCTCGTTCGAACAGCCTCGTTCGAACGAGACTTCTAACGAGTTGGCAGAGGAATCTCGTTCGAACAGTCTCGTTCAAACGAGACTTCTAACGAGTTGACAGTTTGGTCCTTTTTGGACTGTTTTGATTTTTGGAGTCCCGTAAGCTTGTTCGAGGACATAGATAACATTCCGATGATGATGTAAGGATAGAATTGGGACTTTTGGGTTATTACGAGGAATAAATTTATATACGAGAGATTTAATTCAATGGACGGTTTGGGTTGAGACGTGAGTGTCTATTACGAGAGTAAATTATGGCGTGTGGGTTTACAAACCGGAATAGTATAAATTGTGATAAGTATAAGTTAGTACGAGAATGCGATATGTACTATGATTAAAATACGGTATTACTAAGACGTGTGTTTACTTAGTATTGGTATATGAATTGTGTGTATGACATACCTACCATACTTGCTATCACGGGAGGTTACGTTCGCTTAGGACCCTCTAATCCTTGTGTACCTACGGGGGGGGGGGGGGGGGGATATAGACTGGTACCTCGATGAACATAGGTCAGAGAAAGACTTATTGGGATGTTAGTAAGTCCGCTGATCGTGGGAGCGTAGGTATGTACGTGACCCATGTGATGTGACTGTGTTCGCCTCCACTATTTGTGATTTGTGTTATCTGAACTATTCATGAGAGATTTGGAATATGTGATCCTTATGTACGTGATGTATCGGGATGGATAACAGAGTATGTGTGCACCGCAGCTTAGTTCTCGGGGTGCTTGTATTGTATATTTATGATGTGAATAATATACACTTAATTAATAAGAACATTCATGTTAATGTCGTATAAATAATTACGGTATTGTTTCGAGAAACATAATGAGTTAGCTGATAGAGAAATATATTGCATATTGAGCATCTGAGTTTACATTAAATCCCTATCTAATTATGAGCGTTATATGTTAATAGAACCGGGTAATAAGGGTAGAAACTATTACAGTCTAGCTAGTTATGATGTCACTTAGCTAGTGGTTTATATCGTTGTAGATGGGTACTTACGTTAGGAGTGCACTGTTAGACGAGAGGTGAGAATATCATGTGAGTGTACGTCCTAACATGTACTTTGCATTTAATGTTTTAAATGTTTTTAAAGCACTTGCAGGTTTTTAAAATATAACTCCACATTCGGGCTCTGACCCGTTTGCTTTTCAAATCTTTTTCTTGTAAAACCATTTTAGGTGCCCAGCCACAGGGACACCAAGCATAGGATTCTCATTCAGGTGACGAGCTGTAGCTGGTTGTGGAAGCTAC
This sequence comes from Sambucus nigra, assembly GCA_949130495.1. Lineage (NCBI taxonomy): Eukaryota > Viridiplantae > Streptophyta > Magnoliopsida > Dipsacales > Adoxaceae > Sambucus > Sambucus nigra. The sequence goes on from OX422207.1 coordinate 494,472,769, forward strand.
AGGGATTTGCTTGTAGACGCTTCTATCTTTTGGATTCCAGAGTCACTATCTATCAGTTGTAGGGCATGTTGCCCATTTCTATTTAGAGACATCTTTTACATTCCAGTTTTCAGACTTTAGCATGTATTGTTTCAGTATTCAGTTTACTTTTCAGTTGTGGGATTTGTAGTGAGGATTTTTCCTCCAGACTTTATTTTACACTTTGTGATGGTTATGAGTTTTACTTCAGTATGGTGAATGGTGTATTTATTCTTTATTACACTTGTTGCATGTTAATCAGACTTTAAATAAAATTTGGCACTTACTTTTTAAATACTAGGTGGTTAGTAATCATTAAAACGTTTTCGACAGTGATGCTATTAACTGGACCAACTTGGCATTTTGAATTAATTTAATAAAGGAGTAGCTACCCGGTATTTAATTAGTCGGGGTGTCACACCTAACCCACAAAGGTTACCCAGTCTCCTATTATTCCCACATTTAAATCCATTATTCTTAAGGTCCTCATTTCTGCCACTAACCTTATATTATTCAACTATCTAACACTTACTCATCAACTTTAAATCTCAAATAGTATCACACTCGTCGGGCCTTATTAAGTTTAATATAATTTCCAATTTGACTTTTAATTATAATTCGAGTCTCACAAACATGCCTACTGGTCTTCCTTGAATCTAAGAGTATTCATAAATTCCCCACTAATAATTCTCTAAGGTCAAAATTGTTAAAATCCAATAAAGGAAAAATATAACCAATTTTGGGAAGGTCGATCGATCGACCTTGAATGTCGATCGATCGATGGTGGTCGATCGATCGACCTGGGAGTGTCGATCGATCGAACGCACCAGATAGGCTACGGCCTGCTTCATTGTTTAATCCAAAATTCGTCCCAAAACTTCATTACAAGGTATGAAAATCTAATCTAACGTTATAGGATCATCATACAACCGAAATACATCATTGTTAACGTTCCAAAACCTTTTAATCCTCAATCATTGGCCTTATATGGATCAAATCTTCAATAAAAACCCTACTTTTCTATTTTCTTTAAGAACAATGATAAATCTCCTCTTTAATTCATTTTTAAATCATCAAAAGTTATGTTGGGGTACTGAATTCATCCAGAACGGATCTACATATAATTCCTAACCAAAGTTTAGAGTTGTACATCAAATTCATTGGGTTTTCATCAAATCTTTCAAGACAATCATAAATTTCTACACTAAGCATGGAGGAAATATTCATTGAACTAATGAAACCAAGTCACTTGCCTTAAGTTTGAAGTTCTGAATTGTTGCTGATGTTCAAGGGCTGGTTCTCTCTTCTTTTCGGTCCCAATTACGTCCAAAATGGTGGTGGTGGGTGGCGGTTTTGGTTTGGAACCCTTTTGGAACTTCTCTCTAACTCCCGTAGCCCACTTTCTTGTTTTTGGCTGATAATGGCCTTAATGGCTTTTTTAATAATATATAAATAAACTCTAAAATTCGTGGGTCTTAATTCCTTAATTTTTAAAACTTCCAAAATACCCTTTCGGGTTGCCGGTTTGGCCTAAGAATGCCTCGGGACCCAAACTAAACCCCCGGCTAGTGTTTTCTGACTATCTTGAACCTTTCGGACATGTTGGCGCACTCAAAATGACCATATGGTTGATAAAAATATAATTTACTTTTTAAATCTAATTAAACTGATTTCTGACGCGACTGACATGCACGTCCCAACTTAATTTCCCAAATTGTCATATTTATAACTCTTGACAATTATAATACTTTCAATTCTCATATATTACCAAATATACCCAGTAATATACAATATTAACATCATAATCATATACCAACTCGTGTCTCGCTAGTATTTAAATCCGGATTAATTTTCAATTAATTCTCATTTAATTAATTAATCCATTAAATAAAAATCAATAAAATTACGGGGTATTATAGATGCTTCGAAGACTGATTGAATATTTTATACATATATTTCTTCACAAAGTAAAAAAATATCTTTATGAAGGGGCAACTGTAGGGGGAGTCCTCACCCAGGTTTGATTAGCTGAGATGACTTTGTACTTAACGAAAGACTAATAAAAAATGAAGTCAGAGACCACTCGAGGGACCTCCTACAGAGACGGCTCGAGGGACCTCCCATAGATATCATGGCTATTCGAAAGATAATATTTGTAACAAGAAGTATTATGTACTCAGTTATTTATTTACACTTATAAAATTTCACTCTGTAATATGAGCGAGGACGTTCGGTATCCTCGAGGGACCATACTTGGCTGGGCATGGAAGATCTTACAAGCTCTATCGAACGACCTCCTCTTAGGAACCTCACAGGGATTTGGTTTGGAGGATTGCGAGTAAGTAAATGTTGGGAAAGCAATAGCCAACCCTCTTGGCACACTTGAGCAAAACTTCGTTTAGCACAAACAGTCGCTCGAACCACCCTAGTTGATGGGGAACCTCATCGAGGGACCCCAATCCCAGATAATCATATGAAGATAATATTCACAGCCAACAAACAGTATACCTAGGTTCTTGAGCTACTTCTAGCCGACCAACCTCGACTCGATAAACTCCCTCTTTGATTGATGTGACAACGCACCTTGTGTTGATCACTATTCACATACTTTGTGATGTCATAACGCCTGACATTTAGGAACTTGAAGTAACAACACTCAAGTTGGTTTTATCCTTAGAATTGGCAGACCTATTGGATGAATTCAGACTTTATAGCCATTCTAGGGTGGACCTATGAGCCGCCATGTCACACCCTCATTAATGTCACCACGCTCTTCATTGGTGGGGATCTTTCCAGCCAAAATACAATATCTCAGGCATTGAATGCAATATCTTCAACATTAATGACACATTATCTTGGCACTTGATACCTGTCAAATCACATCGGGAAGGTTACTTGAATAACCTTGTCTTAGTATAAATAGATCAACAAAAATAGTTCAGAAGGATAGAAATTCGGTCCTCGAATTGTTGCTGAATTTTCCCAAAACACGAGAGCTTTTGTGAGAACACTGATTATTTGAATATTCCCTTTGCTACCATTAATACCACCATTAATGAGTATTAACCGAGTCTGAAATTTTTGGCTTGCTTTCATTGTTAAAAGAGTGCTTGCATTTTTTTCCCTCCGACCAAGTTACCTACTGGTTCCACTTGTTTATTGTGTTCACAGTGCATTTATGGTGTAAAATGATATCATTTAATACTATCTTGGATTTTAAATATTTCTCTCTCTTACTCTCATTTATTATCATTATTAAACATAGTCTTGGGCATTAATCACAGTCTTGATAAGGGGTTACGCCTCTTTTGATACTAATTGTATTCCAAGAACCCGCATCTTACAATGTTCAATTGCTAATAATGATGCACGACTCGTTTAATTACATGTTAGGATTGTATCTTATGATAAATTATGGAGAAACTAAATTTATTCATGTTTAATTCCTAGACTTACTTATATTTGTTGGAGGAATGATATCGAATGATGTTTCACATGCTTAAGTTAAGGAATCATGATTTAAATATGTTGTTAATTGATTAAATTTATAATTAAGTTGAACCCATATGGAGAGCATGCTAAAATTGATGATTATATTTTTATGATAATATACTTAACCTTGTTAGTGGATCTATATTGTTAGAAACATGTTTATCATACTTTAAAAATCATATGAGTTTTTTAGAATGAAATACATGTTAGGAGAACTTTTAATTACGAGATGATATAAAGAAAATCTTTAAAATTAAGTCATAGGTTAAAATTTTCATTATTATTTTATTTTTGGGCTAGCTGAGGAGGGCCAATTGATCGGGACCAAAGTTCGATATATCGGATCCTATAGGTCGATTAATCAAGTATTGGGCAAAGTTATAATTTTGCTATTTGTTTAAAGAATTGATTAGGAGTTAGGGCTTTGACCTTGTGAATTTCCAGAGGGTTTGTCTAGGATATTAGAGTTATGGTCATATGTAATTATTTAGAGGTTATATATATAGGAATGAGAATTAGTTTAAGGAACGTATGGTCCAATATGTTATATTAGGATGGTAAACCATAATTTTACATGTAATGGTAAATTATATGCTTTGTGAACATACCAGGGGTGTGTGAGAATCCATGGGGAATCTAGTGGTGAAGAATTTATGGGATTATTCGCATAACCGGGTACGAAGCCCTTAACTCATGATGCAAGTTGTGTAATGTCCAATATCTTGATCCTATATAAAGTTAGTCAACCATCTTATAAGAGAGATACATAGGAGGCTTGATCTGTCATATAATATTGGTATGTGATTACATGATGGTGTGGCGAGGTAATGATTTCCCCTTGTTGTATGTGTGCTTGTTATGCAATAATTTAAGAATGGGACTTCCTATGAATTGGACTTATAGAGGCACGGAAGGTCTCCGAAGGTTGGAGACTTCCTGCTATATTTATATATGTAGTGATCCAATAATGGACATATTCATACACAGATTTGGATTGTGCTGCGGCTCTTACTATGATGGGGTTACTTTATGGATTACAATATAGTATATAGATACTAAGTATACTTATAACTCTTAGTACATAGTTATAGTTTGTGATACTATGTTGTAGCTTTACAATTGAGATCACGTATCTTACTTGTTAGACTTAGGTACACGTTGTAGTTACATATATTTGGGATATACCTTAATTAGAAGTAAGGTGAGATATTTTGGGTTTGAGTGTCGGTGGGGATGGTATGAGACAAATTAGTCGCATTAAATATTACTTAAGTAAAGTAAGGCATTTCTTAAAAAATGTTGAGCCTAACCCACAATATTTTTCTAAAAATCTTTTTAAGTGATCCTAAGTGGAGCAGTAGGGACTAGCAAGCAAAGTTAATTTTTTTATTATTCAATCAATTTATCCATAAATGTAGGATCTTATTTCATTTAATTTGGGTTTCTCCATTTATTAGTAAATGATTTTTATTTGTGCGCTCATGTTGGGTTCCAAGTTGTTTATTGTGGAAATTTATTCAATTATTTTATTTAGTTATTTGAGACTTATATCTACTATCTGGTTTTATTTATATCTTGAATTTATTATTTTGGTTGGTTTTAGATTTATTTATTTATGGTTGATGCTTAGAATGGTAAAAATTAATTGATGTCCCTTATCTTTGGTGTGTGGGAATGGACACCTTCGAGAATAGGGTTGTTACACCAAAATGTAGGAGATATGCAATAACTAAGAAGAAATGGATAACATAATAATTTTAACGAAGATTGCATTGCTAAATAGAGAATATCTCCACTGAATCTCTCTATTAGCAAGACATGTAATGAGGGTGTCATATGCAATGCTATGGCTGAAAGAGGAACAAAATTTGAACGCTCAAATCTTGATAATGATAGAAACTAATCAAGCGTGTCGTCGGTAATATTTTTCTCATAATAAAAAACAAATGAAGAAAAAGACAGATGGTCTTATAACAAAACAATTGGGTTTGTGAAGAACTCGCAAGCCATAGATTCATTTGTCTAACAATAAGGTGAGAACAAACGATAACTAGTAAATTGTCATATATGCTAAAAATTACTTATCCCCTTCGGTGCCTTCTCCACATGATTAAGACCATCGTCCCTCTCTGTACGGATTAAGTGGTAAAGGAGCTACGAAAAAACTGACCATCGTGAGTGATGAGAATGATGAAAGGATCAATTTTAAGTTGATCCAAGACAAGAGGATGATGGGAAACTAATTGCATATCAAAACACTACATGTGAATCCAGATACGACAAGAAATAGCCAACCCGAATCACTATGTCCACCCCTTATAATTGTAAGTTTTCTATCTCGACATCTTGACCAAAGAAGCAAAAACCTCAAAGATGGAATTGATCGAATGAAAAGTCAATCCAACTAGACAGCCACTTAAATACATGCAATGTGAAGTGATATGCAAGACAAAATCACTCACAACAATAAAACTTACAACAAAAATAGGCAATAGATTATTGAAAATGTTCACTAGATATGTGCAAACATAAGAACATTTCAATCGATAACAATGTGCATGATCAGATAATGAACAATCCTCAAGGAAGTCGATCTACATAGGAAATTCAATCAAAGAACAAATATCGTTCTTACTTATATTAAATCTTAAATATTTTTTTAATATTGAAAGCCTAGAGTTTCAAACCGAAAACACTAAATTTGCAACCCGCATGAGGAAACATTTACAGATAGCAATGGAAATGGGAAGAGATGAAAATTACTTAGGGGGTGAGCTATAGGGAAAGATATGTTTAAAATGAAAGGAAATGAAGGTTTAGTTTCAAATATGTTTACTATAATGATAAAAGATGATTGGGTCTATCCATGAAAAATGTAACACATTGAATAATATTAATTTTGGTGACTATACTTAATTAATAAATACTCAGAAGTTGAAAAAAAGTAAAATATCAAAATTAAAATATTAGTGTTAGCATGTGATAGAAATATAAGACTCTAATACCCTTGATTTTAATAAATAAAGTAATTGCAAACATTTGGGTCGTGCGAATGTTTTATTTAAAGTAATCATATATGTTGAAATATAAGGGTTGTATGTGTCGAAAAGGAATAATTTATGTTTTAAACGAACGTTACCCATAAAAATTTGTACAAAAAAATTATATGTAGTATACGGGTGTTGAATATAACAAATAAAAAATTATATGTCATATTTAGCTTGTTTTGGTGCATGCATGATGCGCAAGCATAATAAGGATAATTAATGGTAAAAAATGGTAATTAACCTTAAACGACAAAACAAAAGTGCATGAACCACTCGTATTGTGTTAATAATATATAATAAGTGTCTTGAACCTATTTTTAAAGTTATTTTTATATATGCGTTACAAGTCTCATTTTTGGTAAAATAATAATTTTGGTAACTAAAATATTAGGTGTTTGTGAAGAATAATATTTTCGAGCTAGGAATTATTTTGCTATTAAGGGGTACAAATTTTATTTAATAACATGTAATTTTGCAAAAATTATAATGCTACAAAAAATGCAGGAGACCCTATTTTGGTAAAAATGTGTCATTTTGTCGGAAAATGATTTTTTTGTCAAAAACTAAAAATACTTAGAAAATTCGAAAAAGAGTACACAAAGATGCAAAATATAATTTCGGACAACTTTCTTACTTTACACTTCCTTGAGTTGAATTGTCTAGGCCCTTTTTGGGTATATTTTGTCCCAAAATTAACAAATTAAGTTAAATGTGCTTAGTGATATTTGTGTGCTTTTGTTCGGCACCTATAGGGAGTTTTAAATTTTGATCGTGTCTATTTTTTAAGATTAAAAATATACCTATATGAGGGAGTAGTCTTTATCAAACATAAAGTGGGTAGATACATATCATCAGTGGCGAAGCCAGGATTGTGAGTTAGTGGGTGCGAAACATGTCTGACGTGTCCCGGGGGCGGGAGCCCCGGAGGCGATTTTTTTGAGTTATTTTAACTATATTGGGCATAAATCTAGTACTAAAGAAAATTTAAAAAAAAACATGCATTAATATTCATTTTCAATAAAAAAAATCCATTAAAACCATTATCAAAATATCATATGATAATTATTACAATGCAACTCTCCTAGACTTCATTTTCTGGAATTAAATTAATCTAACAGTTTTACATAACATAATCTAACAGTTTTACATAACATAAAAATCTAACATAAATCAGAATTAATTTATATAACAATTTTAAATCAGGGTTAATTTTTGTTTAATTCAATTTTTATAATACTTTTTCAAATTTTTTGTTTTCAATCAATTTTATACAACAATAAATATAACAACATTAAGAGTGCTTTCACAAATAAATTAACAACAAATAAGAATGTTAGTCAAATTAAAAACAAATAAACTAATAAAATAAAATAAACTAAAAAAAATAAATGAAAACACACCTTGAAGCATGCTGGTGGTGGCGGGCGGCAAGGGGGATGGACGCCGGGATAGGGAGAGGGCCGGATTTGGGGGAAGGAAGAAGTGGGTTAAGGGTTTTGGGGGAATGAAGAAATGGATTTGGGGGAATAAAGAAATGGAAGGAATAAATGGAAGAATGAAGAAGTGTTTTGTTTAAAGAAAATAGGGTTGGCTGTCTTGTTTTGTGTTTGGAGTTAAGTTTCTGAAATTACAATTTTTAACCTCAAACATTTAAGTTTTTACACATAGGTATATATATATAAAAAAAACAATAAAAAATTAAAAAAAAATCCAGAAATCCAGTGAGTGCATCCGCACCCACTCGCACCACTATAGCTCCGCCTATGCATATCATATATTCAAGTATATCCTATATGAGTGGATATGCCAAATGGATATTTACTATATTGATAATACTTCCCTATTACGTTTTTAACTTTAGCCATGTGTATTGGTTTCCATAAATGCACGATATTTCTAGTAGTTATTAAAGAAAGTAATAGAAAGAAGAGGAAAGAAAAAGATATGTATGGAGATGTAGTGTCGGCCGAATGATTTCATGCCTTCCAAATACTAACATAAAGGATGGTTATATTGTAATAATATGATCGAGAGAGAGTACAGTTGAAAGGTTTCCATTTTCTTTTTTATCACCATTGGTAAGCCCAAACGCGGCTTGGGCGGTAGATATATATACAATTAGTTAGTTGAAAAGTGTCCTTCTGTCAATCGAATACTCGTGCCTCTCTTGTTATGTATAAACATTTATTATAATAGATTTGGGGGACGAGAGCATATTCCTTCCATTAGATCGAAAAAGGGCTACATTTTATCTTGATTCCCATAGTGCTGATATTAAAAATGCATGTTTAAGGATTAAATTGAATGAAAGTACTAGCATGAAGGCCACGCGATGCGTGGCCATATATATATATATATATATATATATATATATATATATATATATATATATATATATATATATATGCTCTCGTGTGGACTATTCCATATTTTAAGAATGTGGACCGAACATGTGTCAGCTAACGGTGCGCCTAGAAATTATCGCCTAAATTATAGGCACGCTCTCTCTCTTTTCTGGGCTCATTGCTAGGTGACACATATTCGGTCTGCAGTCTTAAAATGCGAACTAGTCCACACAAGAGCATGACTGTATATATATACCTCATGAATGTCACACCACCAGTAGAAATGTAGTTCAAATTTGAGAGGGCACATACATCTTGGAAGGCCTTCACCTGGACAATACATCCGTCGTGATTGTTCATGGTTGTTGCGTTAGCAGAGGGGGCAAGAGAGGCCACTGTTTCATGATTGACAACTCGAGGAACCATTAGAGAATCCACTACCATATGGGAAATATCACTTCCACCCCCGAAGTCCATTCCTATTTATCAATCGATAACTACATAAGAAATTTTGTTTCTTTTTTCTTTTCCTCTTTTTCACTTTTTGAAAAAGATAGTAAGCTACTTTGTCAGAGTGAATGTTCTATGGTTCACTTCCTAAACAAATGTGCAAAACATATAACTAACCTTCAGCAATTACAGAACCAAGTCCTCCTATAGAAGGGGCACTTTTAACAGGGGCTAGAGTATGAGGAGTAGAAGTTGCAACAACCAATTAAACAAACTAATACATAGACTTTGGGGGGCTTGTATGAAAATGTTATTGCATTTTAAAGAGGTCGGTAATAATCATCATAAATGACTATCACAATTAAATAATTCTTCACACTCTTGAGTAATATAATTGGAAAGATAAAACCACAAAAATCACAAGTATCATTGAAAAACTTGTATGGTTTCTCATTACTAGCTCGTTAGACCTTGGATTTGCTCCCCGAGGTCGCCAGTTCGAGTACCGCAAGGGCCACGGATCACGGGCAAATTCTGTGTGCACTTTGGACACTGCCTATTTTGAAAGCTTTGTTCGGAGCGGAGGGATTAGTCTCATGGTGCGCGCAAGCTGGTCCAGGGATTCCTCTTTGTAATAAAAAAACCTTGTAAACTTATATGAGTTCTCACAAAGATTACCTGACTTTGGCTTTGGGTGGTTGCGCGGACGAGAACGGGCAACAGGGAGAGAAACAAACCTTCTTGGAAAAGAAAAATCAATCAGTTCATTTCAATACATTTTCTTGTCAACAACACCAAGCGTCCAAACAAATACTCTGTCCAATATATATTAATAACCATTGTTTGAAAGTCAACATTTGAAGACATGAAAAAACATTACCAATTTATTTATATACTATTTTAGATACATTACTATTCATTTAAGGTGGACTAATAAGGAAAGGACAACAATGAATTTGATAATTTTGAGAATAAGAGAGTGTATAATTAGATTTGGAAAATGATTATGCATAATGCATGCCTTAGAAATAAAGGATTTAAAATATAAGAGACCTGGAATATTTAGCTTGGGATTTTTTTTGCAAAAACCTTAGGTCCTTTTGGTCCAAGTTGAAATACTTTTCAACGCGATGAAAAGTAAAATGGTAAAAAATATTTTCACCCATCCATTTGGTTCGGGTTGAAATATTTTTCATCATGGTGAAAAGTAAAATGGTAAAAAATATTTTCACATATGAGTGGTTAAATTTTGTCACTTTTTTTCATGTCGACCCAAACGCACACTCAATAGTAAGAGTAACAACATTCGGTTTATGTATTTTGTTTCAACTTTAAAAATATACATTTTAAGGTGGTTTCGAGCGGAGAGTGTAGTTAATGGGGAGGTGCATCGCCTCACAAGTCCCAGAGGACGACAATGAGATATAGACACACAACTCTAAAATAACATAATGCCTACAAATAATAATAACATTAATAATGTATTTCACAATATGAGTTGTAGATTTATTCTCACTACCAGTGTACCACTTTACTGCAAATTGACATAAGATGAACAAAAGAAATTATTTATTACTATGTTACAAAGCATGAAAATAAATGACATAAAAAGTAGTTCACTAAAATATCTTCATAATTCAATTGAATCATCATACCCAAATTGGCAACCCACATATGGAAATAAAAACGAAGGATAAAACCAAAACATTATGAAATAACATACATATGTAACCCTACCAGTGATCTCATAAACCAAAAACTTGTACAAAAGCTCTTAACTTATACTTTTTAATGTTCCATTGTAACAAAACTATTACACGATACTTTGCCCCGTTGATCATTTAAAGGATCCACAACTTTGGGGGAAAATGAGTAATAAGTAATGTTTTGCATATAATTTTGTATGAACCTTCATCCATTCGACCGTCTAACAAAACCCTATTTATGTAACCCTGTTTATTCTCCAACTTCTTTACATTGAAATTGCTAACCAGATATATATAAAGAACAAAAAGAATGTTCGAATCTCTACCTTGCTATGACTAGACTATCAAATTTCATACTTCCCTGCTCCAGTTTTGACAGGAAACAAACTTTCATGAATGTTAAGCAAGTGGGCATTATAAACTGGAATTGAAAATCAACCATTTGAGATCGGGAAATTGAATTTATTTGGTTTTATTGTTAATCTAAAACTCAAGAGTGAGACAAATAATGAAATAAACGGACAAGGAGAAAGAGAGAGTAGGAGAAGGAGATGGATGGCTTCTTAATTTCATTAATTGTAGAGTGAAAGAAGGAAGAGAAAGTGCGTGCATTATGAGAGAGCATGAGAGATAAAACGTCTAAGAGCCTTGAGGGAGTCATTTTGTCTTCCAATGGTCGGTGGAATAAATGGGGGACGAAGGAAAACGTACGATGGGTAAGTTATAATAACAAGTGTTTATTACTATCACATGTAAGCGTCGCACGATTTGGGGCAATAACTTTTATATAGTTATATAGATATAGATTCTGTAATATTTTCTCTTTAGTAAAGAAAAGTAACTTATTGTCACTTTAGACACAAGGTGGAATATGTCTAAGGATTGAATTGGATGAAAGTTGTAACAATCCCTATTTTTCACATAACAGACGACCAGACTAATATATCAAAAATATGGGTAGTCAAATAATTTATATGAGTAACAACATTAAACTTAAAGTAAAACTGAATTAAAACTATCCAGGCATATGATAGAGTGAACTAATAAATGTTTCAAACCAATAATGTCTCATTCCATTCAATAATAAATCATCTAAATGCGACATCCTGCCTAATTAAATACTGGATGTTCAGTCCTTTATTAAATTTAAAATAGGATATCCAGTTGGATCAGTCCTAGCATCACTTTCGAAACTTTTTATTAATTACTAACCACTTAGTATTTAAAAAGTTAGATGTCAAAATTTATCTTTTTAATATAACATGCAAGCAATTAAATGATTAACTAAACATCCACCATCCAATAATAATCTCATAGTAATTAAAACGACATAATGAAATAAACTAAGTCTGGAGTAAACACTTCCAGTCTAAATCTCAATTACAATAATTTGAAATGAAATAAGTCCCAAAAACTAAAATATAAATGAATGTCTGAAACAACAATCTCTAAATAAAAATGTGCAGCATTCCCTGACTAGGATAAATAACTCTGAATGAATGAAGGATAAAATATGGAGGCGTCTAGTACCGAGGTCCTGTAAGTTTCACAACAGCTACAACACGTCAACTGAATGGAATTCCTATGTTTGGGTCCCTGTGACTGGGCACCTAAAAGTATTTTACAAAAGAAAATGGATTTGAAAGAAAATGGGTCAGAGCCCGAGTTGAAAGCAAATGGGTCAGAGCCCGAGTTGAAAGCAGTTTTAAAACAACAAGTATTTAAATGCATATATACCAGATAATTATATACATGTTAGTCACGTGCTCTCACTTGAGATTATCACGTCTCAACTATTGTGCACACCTAACACATAATTCTTACCCTTCCTAGTTACGTTACCCCATCTAACTAGATTTTAATAGTCCTCCATTTATGCCAACTAACCTATTGTGACCACCCGTATAATAGAAATATACGTTATGAAGTTCCTCATATTTTGTTCATTGATTCTAAGTATCTCATTAATCTATTAAGTTCTTACACACTCAATATAAATTGACATCATCATTTTGTTTCTAATAAACAACACAGTAGAATAAACACGGTGTGTATATATATATATATATATATATATATATAAATTTCACTATTATAATACATACTAATACTGCACCCCAAATAGGCAAAACTAACGATGCGTACATACTTTGTTATCAAGTCCCGGTACCTCACGTACATAATAAGGACTATCGATTCTGAATCTCTCAGGAATCGTAAAAAAACAAAGCACACAAAAACTGGAGGAAAACATGAACCACGGTGTAATGGGCCACGCACATACCTATGCACCCATATAACCCATACTTATCCACTCATGGATAAGTCCTCCTTAGATCCTATGTTCTGAGGTACTGATCTATAATCCCACCCAAAGGGCTCCTTAAGACAAGACTGTCCCCTTCAAGACCTCCCGGCGATAGCAAGTATGGTAGGTATGTCATACACATAAAAATCCATACAATAGGTATTCACACAACCTACGTATTTATACATTCAATATTGGTATACACACATCCCATATTACAAGTCTCACACGTTGTATTTATTACCCGTATGTCATACGTAAATTTAATTAACGCCATAACTCTCGTCGTATAAATTCAAGTACCTTTCCCTATCCCAAAAGTTTATGAAGTCACCTCAATTATTCCTTAGGTTAATTAAGTACTATAGTGTCCCCCTACTGCTGGTATTAACCCTCAGTCACCATTTACCCGAATTAAACCCCAATCCATCAAATTTCCAATCATAATGCATTCGAAAACACTCGTAAATCTCCCCATTCAATCCCATACATAATGATACTTTTCGGGGTTAAATCATAACCTTACTGACCTTCCCTAAGTCTCATTATACTCAATTAATCAACATTAAGGGCTATTAAAAGTTGGGGTTGAATCAAAACTAAAGAGGAAAATAAGTCACAAATTTTAGGGGATCGATCGATCGAAGAAATGGGTCGATCGATCGATCGACATTCTTTGGTCGATCAATCGATCGAACAACTATCAACCTAGTTTTTCTTCAAATTAAAGCTACGGGTTTCCTTAACCAAAAATATCTAAAACCTTCTTAATTAAATCCCAAACTCCAAATCGAAGGTGCTAAACATTAAATTAATACATATAGACAATTTCTAACGTATAAGAATCATTTAAACATCCAGATTCATTAATTTTCAATTGAATTCTAATTTAACTCTCAAGAACCCTAGTTTATGGCTTTTCTTCAAGAACATGATCAAAAATCTAAACTCTCTACATAACGATTCCCATAATTTATTAAATTTCATTTTTCCAAAACAGTGCTTCAATCTTAATCATGAATCCTACCCAAAATATGATTTAATCAAAATTTTTTCCACTATATGCATGTAATTGAATTCTTAATCATATTCTACGAACATGTATAATTTATCTAGCTGAATTTAAGCAAGAAAAATACTTTCCTTATAATAGTAGGTCTGATCCTTTGATGATGAAGGGTATGACTACGTTCCTCGTCTTCCGATCTATACTCCAGTGGCGTTAATTGTGATAGAGGTGCAACTATGGGTGGTTTTTGGCTTGGGATCTCTTATCCTGACTCTTCCAATGGACTCTATTATTTTTGTGTTCCATAGCCTTAGAATACCTAACCCTAGCAGCTGATATAGCCTTAGGAAATTCGTGGGTTTAATTACTCCAAAAATTAAAATGTCTAAAATACCCTCTCGGGATGCCGATTTGTCTTAAAAATGCACCGGGACCCAAACTAAACCCCTGGGTAGACTTTTCTAACTATATCGACCCTTCTGGACACTTTGGCACACTCGAAATGACCATATGAATGAATTATAAATAATTTAGTTTTATTTCATTAATTTTAGTCCCGACATGGCTGACACGCGCATCCTGACTTAATTTTCCATAACTGCCGTATTATTTACTTTAGAATTTGAATAAATTCATAATTACATATTGCTTTTACTCACTAAGTAATATTCAACATAATTCACATCAATAAGTACTAACTCTCTTCACGCTAGTAATTATCAATTTAAATCGGGATTAACTTAAAAAATAAATTTCTTATTTTTAAGTCAATTAATCCCATATTAAAATCATTAAAAATACACGGTATTACTTACTTCCTCCCTAATAACAAAATTTTTTCCCGAAATTCGGAAAAAATACAGATATACTTGGTAAAAATAACTTTGGATATTTGTCGTGCATCTCATCCTTGTGCTCCCTGGTAGACTCCTCGACATTATGATGCTGCCACTGAACATGTACTAACGATACTACCTTTGACCTCAGTTTTCTCTCGCTGTGATCTAGGATAGCAACTGGACCCTCCTCTTAGGAACTATCGGGCTGTAAATCAATCTCCTCTAAAGTAATATGAGTGTGGGCTAACTCATCCCGAAGATATATCCTCAACAAAGAGATATGGAACACATCATGGATCCTATGCAAATGCTCTGGTAACCCAAGTCTATAAGCCACTGGTCCAATCTGCTCAATAATAGGTAATGGCCCTACGTACCTCGGCACCAACTTCCCTTTCTTCCCAAATCGCATCATCCCCTTCATAGGAGATACTCGTAACAACACCTAGTCCCCTACACTGAATTCCCTGAAGAACCTCTTGGCATCGGTATAGCTCTTCTGTCTGTCTTGAGCAACCCGTATACAAATCCTAATTATCTCGATCCTGGCCGAGGTATCTTGAATCCCCTCCGACCTAAGTAGCTTGTTGTCCCCCACCTATAGCCAACATGCTGGAGAAAGACAAGGCCTATCATATAATGCCTCGAATTGAGCCATGCCAATAAGAAACTGGTAAGAGTTATTATAATCAAACTCCACCAGTGATTGCTCCTAGTCCCCACCAAAATCAAGGATACACATCCGTAACATATCCTCTAACATCTGATTCGTCCGTTCAGTCTGCGAGTGATAGGCTGAACTCAATCGTAACTCCATACCAATGGCCTCCTGGAAGCTCTCCCAAAATCTAGACACAAAAATCTTATCCCGATCGGATAGAATATCAAGGGGCACCCCATGGAGTCTCACTATCTCGACAATGTAGATCTAAGCGTACCGCCCCGTAGTAAAATCAATTTGAACTGGCAGAAAATAAGGTACCTTGGCCAGAAGTACTATCGCCTCATATCCTGGTACATCTTATCCCCTCCGGGATGTACCATAAATCATGAATCATGCGACTCCGCCATCACCGTATGTCGTAAATCCCCCCCCTCTGGAACTACTAGTTTGCCATTAAAGCATAAGCCCCCATCTGAACTCATAGAATACGAATCTGCCCCCTCAGCTAGAAGCTATACAATCCGATTCAGACAAAACGAGTCTGTTGTCTGAGGCTGTATCACCCTAGTAACGATCTTGGGGGTAACCGTCATCACTGACATGAATGAGCGGGAAACTATATCCTGATGTCCCATTTCCTTCCATTTCTCTTTCCATACCTCGGCCACCTCACCTGCTAGCCTACATCTCAACGTGTCTCCTACCATGTTAGGATTCCTCGATAGATATCAAACTGATAGTCCTTCATAAATTTAAGTCACCTCCACTTATGCATATTCAACTCCCATTCTATGAACCGGTACTGCAGTGACTTGTGATCTGTGAATATGCGAAATTTCTCCCCCAAGAGATAATGTCTCCATATTCAAAGTGCAAACACGACTGCCTCTAACTCCAAGGCATGGGTGGGGTAATTCCTCTCATGAGGCTTAAGTTTACGAGAAACAGAAGCTATAGCCATATCCTCCTATTGAAGCACACCCCCAAGTCCTAGTAAGGATGCATCAGTATACACCAGGTATTCAACTCCCTACCTGGGTAGTGCTAGAACTGGTGCTGAAGTTAGCTTGCCCTTCAACTCATTAAAAGCCAACTAGAAGGCATCATCCCAGATAAATGTTACCCCCTTACGAGTTAAATTAGTCAAAGAACCCTCTATCTTCGAGAATCCCCGAATAAACCCGCCTGTAGTATTCAGCTAGCCCTAAGAAACTACTTATCTCTATCGGCATCGTGGGTTGTCCCCATTCCCTCACTGTGGACACCTTCCCCAAATCTATGGGTATCCCTCTTTCAGAAACAATGTACCCCCAAAACTGAACCTCTCTCAGCCAGAACCTTAACTTCTCATATTTCGCATATAACTCATGCTCACATAGTGTCTGCAAAACCTTTCTCGAATGCTCGGCATGCTCCTCCCCAGTATGAGAATAAATTAGGATTTCATCTATGAAGATAATGACAAACTGATCTAATAACTCTCTGAACACCCTATTCATCAAGTCTATAAACACGCTCGGTGCGTTGGTTAACCCAAATGGCATAAACCTGAACTCGTAGGATCTATATCATGTCGAGAAGGTAGTCTTAGACACGTCCTGCTCTCTAATATGTAACTGATGGTATCCCGACCTTAACCCTATCTTAGAGAAGTAGACAACACCCCTCAACTGGTCGAATAAGTCATCGATTCAGGGCAACGAATACTTATTCCGTATCGTGACCTTATTCAACTCTTGGTAGTCAACACACAACTGTAATGACCCATCTCTTTTCTTTACGAACAATACAGGAGCACCCCAAGGCGAGGTACTCCTTCGGATGAAGCCCTGTCCCAATAACTGCTTGATCTGATCCCGTAACTCCCTCATCTCTACCAGAGCCATACTCTAAGGTGCACGGGCTATCGGTCGAGTGCTTGGCGTCAAGTCTATCACAAACTCTATCTCTCTGCTAGGTGATAGCCCTGGTATGTCCTGAAATACATTAGCGAACTCACGAACAACTGGAATCAAATCCAGCAAAATCATCACCTCCTTAGAGGTCTCCTCCTCTATAAAATATAAATGGGTGGACGAACCTCCTTGAGGACGAGGCATTGCCACTAAAAACACCTCTTGACCCGATACACCGAACACAATAATACAACTATAGTAATAAATCATGGACCAATCCATCTTAATAATAGCATCATAGTCGAACATATCTAATACAAGCATATCGACAGGTAAAATAAATCTCCCAATCTCTATACCCACTCCCTGACATATAAAGAATATCAGTGACCCATAGCCCAACGGTGAATATACACTAGTAAATGTAGTATCTGTCATGTCTAATAATCCCATGGCACGTGCAAATCTAGTGGAAATGAAGGAATGTGAAGCCCCCGTGTAAAATAATACCCTCCCCAAAGTCCCCTGGATAGAAAACATACCCTCAACTATGGGTGGAGCCCAGGGAACTGCGGCCTGGTGGACGTTGTAAAAATGCCCATATTGTAGTTGTCCCTGCTGAACTGGAACTAATAGAATAGGTGGTAAGGCTAGTATCTGTGGTGGCGCTGGGAGGGAGGTTGAGAAGATAGGTCGCTGGAGCTCCTGTCGGGCACCCTGCTGCTGCTACAGGACCCTTTCCTTCTTAGGACACTCATGTTTCTTGTGGCCAATCTTGCCACATACAAAGCATTTACCTATAAAGTTTCCCCCTCTCTGCCTCTGCAGTCCTCGGCCCTGATGGCTGTTACCACCCCTCCCTTAGTCTTAATGGCCCTCTTGAAAGAGCTGCTGCTCCTTCCTAAAACCTCCCTATCCCTGCCAGTAGTCACCTGATTTGAACCTCTTAACAGGGTCCCTTTGATGGGAACTCTACTCACCCCGTCTCTTCTGACCCTGAGTTGGTTGTGCCACACTAGCACCATTACACCCTGTCCTACCCTGCAGGCTGGACTCTTCGCTCATTTGCTTCCCTTTGGATGGAAGCGGTGATCCTGGCAGTGTAGTAAGGTAGCATTAAGTACATCAATATATGTACCCAAAGAAATATTACCCAAAAGGTGCTCACGAATCCTCCAAGTCAAGTCGTCTATAAATGACTAAATTTTCTTCCCCCCAGTCTGTACCTCATCTGGTACCAGATTAATCAATTTCATAAACTCTTCCTCGTACTCCGCAACAATCTTCCCTTCCTGGATGAGGTCCAGTAATTTTCGCCTCATCTCAGTCTGAACGACGGAAGGGAAATATTTGCATTCGAACAACACCCAGAAGTCCTGAATGGTCATGCTATCTCTCTCCTCAACAGTGGTAATAGACTCCCACAACTGTAGTGTCGTTCCCACTAGCTTGAAAGTATCTAGTATCTGCCTCTGGACCTTAGTGTACTCGTACATCCTCAAGTGCCGCTGGATATCTTTCTTCCATTAGCTCGCTACTATAACATCAGAACTCCCTACGAACTCTGGAGGGTATGCCTTCTGGAAGGAATCTCTGACTCGCTCCCAAGCAGAAGGGAACACGCGAGCTAGCGCTGGAGACACTGCCTGTGCCTGGGGTGGGGACTGTTGTACCACGGCTAAATCTGCATTTACCGCTTGTGATACGATAATGACAACCTCGGTAGCATTCATTGTACTCTGGGCTAGAGTTGGCTGGGGCTCGGGCTGGACACCCTTAGGAGCTCTCTGTGCACATTTGGGAGACATATGATATGAGAGAGAGATGCCTTATAAGTCCACAACAAATATCTCAAAATAGCTGAAGACGTAAAATGCACAATTAATGAATACAACAGTTCTAAATGTAGGACTCTACATCAAAGAAAGCTACGCTGGAAGCATAATAAGTCGCACAGATCCTAAAGACTCTAGAACCTGATGCTCTGATACCACCTGTGACATCCCACCTAATTAAATACCAGGTGATTAGTCCTTTATTAAATTTAAAACAAAATATCCTGTTGGATCAGTCTTAGCATCACCGTCAAAACTTTTTATTAATTACTAACCACTTAGTATTTAAAAAATTAGATGTCGAAATTTATCTTTTTAATATAGCATGCAAGAAATTAAATGATTAACTAAACATCCACCATCCAATAACAATCTCATAGGAATTAAAATTACATAATGAAATAAACTGAGTCTGGAATAAACACTTCCAATCTAAATCCCAATTACAATAATCTGAAATGAAATAAGTCCTAAAAACTCAAATATAAATGAATGTCTGAAACAACAATCTCTAAATAAGAATGGGCAACATGCCTTGACTGTGATAAATAACTCTGAATGAATCAAGGATAAAATATGGAGGTGTCTAGTATCGAGATCATGTAACTTCCACAACAGCTAACACGTCAACTGAACGGAACTCCTATGCTTGGCGTCCTTATGGCTGGGCACCTAAAAATATTTTACAAAAAATTGGATTTGAAAGAAAACGGGTCAAAGCCCGAGTTGAAAACAGTTTTAAAACAACAAGTATTTAAATGCATAAATATCAGATAATTATGCACATGTTAGTCACATGCTCTCACTTGAGATTCTCACCTATCAACTATTGTGCACACCTAATGCGTAATTCTTACCCTTCCTAGTTATGTTACCCCACCAAACTAGATTTTAATAGTTCATCTATGCCAACTAACCTATTGTGACCACCCGTATAATATAAATATACGTTATGTAATTCCTCATTTTTTGTTAATTGATTCGAAGTATCTCATTAATCTATTAAGTTCTTACACACTTAATATATATTGGCATCATCATTCCGTTTTTACTAAACAACACAGTAGAATAAACATGGTGTATATATATATATATTTCACTATTATAATATATCCTAATACCTTACCCCACATAGGCGAAACTAACGGCGCGTACATACTCTGCTATCAAGTCTCTGTACCTCACGTACATAATAAGGACTATCGATTCCAAATCTCTCAAGAATCGTAAAAAAACAAATCACACACAAACTGGAGGCGAACATGGACCACGGTGTAATGGGTCACGCACATACCTACGCACCCATATAACCCAAACTTATCCACTCACGGATAATTCCTCCTTAGATCCTATGCTCTGAGGTACCGATCTATAATCCCCCCCGAAGGGCTCCTCAAGGCAAGACTGTCCCCTTCAAGACCTCCCGACGATAGCAAGTATGGTAGGTATGTCATACACATAAAAATCCATACAATAGATATTCACACAACCTAAGTATTTATACATTCAATATTGGTATACACACATCCCATATTATAAGTCTCACACGTTGTATTTATTACCCGTATGTCATACGTAAATTTAATTAACGCGATAACTCTCGTCGTATAAATTCAAGTACCTTTCCCTATCCCAAATGTTTATGAAGTCACCTCAATTATTCCCTACGTTAATTAAGTAGTATATTGTCCCCCTACTGCTGGTATTAACCCTCAGTCATCATTTACCCGAATTAAACCCCCAATCCATCAAATTTCCAATCAAAATGCATTAAAAAAAACTCGTAAATCTCCCCATTCAATCCCATGCATAATGATAATGTTCGGGCCTTAACCATAACCCGACTGACCTTCCCTAAGTCCCATTATATTCAATTCATCAACATTAAGGGATCTTAAAAGTCGGGGTTGAATCGAAACTAAAGAGGAAAATAAGTCACAAATTTTAGGGGAGTCTATCGATCGAAGAAATGGGTCGATCGATCGACATTCTTGGATCGATCGATCGATCGATCGAACAGGTATCAACCTGATTTTATTACAAATAAAAGCTACGGGTTTCCTCAACCAAAAATCTCTAAAACCTTCTTAATTCATTCCCAAACTCTAAAACGAAGGGGCTAAACATTAAATTAATACATATAGACAACTTCTAACATACAAGAATCATTTAAACATCCAGATTCATTAACTTTCAAATGAATTCTAATTTAACTCTCAAGAACCCTAGTTTATGGCTTTTCTTCAAGATCATGATCAAACCCGTGAATTCTCTGCATAAGGATTCCAAGAATGTATGAAATTTCATTTTTTCATTACAGTGCTTCAATCCTAATAAAGAATTATACCGAGAATATGATTTAATCTAAAATTTGTCCTCTACATGCATGTAATTGAATTCTTAATCATCTAATACTAACATGGATAATTTATCTAACTGAATTTAAGAAAGAACAATACTTGCCTTATAATAGTAGATCTGATCCTTTGATGATGAAGGGTATGGTTACATTCCTCGTCTTTCGATTTACACTCCAGTGGCGTTAATTGTGAAAGAGGTGCAACTATGGGTGGTGTTTGGCTTGGGATCTCTTCTCCTTACTCTTCCAAAGGACTCTATTATTTTTGTGTTTGATAACCTTAGAATACCTAACCCTAACAGCTAATATAGTCTTAGGAAATTCGTTGGTTTATTTACTCCAAAAATTAAAATGTCTAAAGTACCCTCCTACGATGCCGATTTTGCCTAAAAATGCTCCGGGACCCAAACTAAACCCCCGGGTACACGTTTCTGACTATCTGGACCCTTTCGAACACTTTGGAGCATTCAAAATGACCATATGGATGACTTATAAATAATTTTCTTTTATTTCATAAATTTTAGTCCCGACACAATTGACACGCGCGTCCCGACTTAATTTCCCCTAACTACCGTATTATTCACTCCACAATATGAATAAATTCATAATTACATATTACTTTTACTCACTAAGTAATATTCAACATAGTTCACATAAATAAATACCAACTCCCGTCACGCTAGTAATTATCTATTTAAATCCGAATTAATTTAAAGAATAAATTTCATATTTTTAAGTCAATTAATCGCAAAATTAAAATCATTAAAAATATAGGGTATTACACTAAATATCTCAACTCGAAATCAAACTGACTGAAGTAAAAAAACAAAACTCAAGGTCTATGCAAGACTCTGGTAAATAAACTGACCGAAAATCAGAGATAGTAGCAATATATGCTAAAATCAAATGAACTGAAAGCTATTATTTAAAGCAAAATGACAAGTCTGGCCCTGCTTGTCCTGTCTATATAATCTTGTAAAACATTTTTATAACTTCGGGTCAGAGCCCGAAAGTTGAAAGTAGTAACTCTAATATCAACAATAAATAATCATGCAATTTATTTACAATAGATGCCACCCATTGGCATTCACGTGCAACAAGTACCTAATCTAAGTACAATACTAGGCACATGTCCCACATCAAGGTATAACTATACTAACAAGTCTTTACAGTACCATAATGGATTAACAACATCTATTTTTCATTCAATAGGGATGTAACTAACTACACGTGTAAGAATCTGTAAGGACAAATTTCCAAGGATGTCAATTTTGTACATAATTGACTTATTCCTGGAAAAAAACATGTTTAAGTCATAGGATGGTATTTTGAGTGTCGATCCATATAAGATTATGATATTGCATTGAAGATGTAGCGTCCAAGCTTCAAAGTTAAATCATGTCATGTGTTATGGTACATATTTCACATCTTCATTTATATTACATTGCGAGATCTCTCAGGTATGAATGTGTAATATTTATGGGACTCGAAAAATGTTTTAAGGATGTTATTTTATGTTATAAATGTTTTAGCTTCGTTTTTTCTGAGACAAGGATCATTTTGAGTCATATAGAACCTTTCCTTGTGTTTAGAAGGATCAAATGAGATCTGCAGTCGTTCAAATGACATTGCAGTGTCGTTTAAATGACACGGACAAGTCATTTAAATGACATGTCTATATCATTCGAACGACATGGTAATCTCGCTCAAACAATGCACCACCTAAAAGTTTTTATTTAAGGCATTTTTTCTCTAAAAATTTCGGGGGTGCATAACCAAATTTACATAACAAACAATTATGTTTTTCTGTATAAGTTTTCTAAGGGTTTCAAAGATCAAAAACATCCTTAGTGTTTAAATATCCGAACCTTCATTCATATATGCTATAGAGATCTTTATTTTCCCCATTGGAGTTTGTTCATCCATATTAAACAAAAATTTTCCTTGGGTTTTACGGTGAAGAAGCAGTGGAGTCCGTGTTTAACATCGTAGACGGTTGCCAAAGCTGTATCGATGGACACCGAGGCATTCGTGGACGCATGTGCTGTGGACGAGTATCGTCGAATAATTTCTACATGGGCACTATGGAGGAGTGGTTAAAGAGAAGAAGATATTCAAGGCTTGTGGGGATCGAGTTATTGTGTAAGTCTACCTGTCTTCCTTTGTAAAATTGTATCATAATGATTGGTTGGCTTAGGTCGTCCGAGGTTTTTTCCCTTAGTGGTTTCCTCGTACATCCGGCGTCTCTTTGGTGAGATTTACTTTATTTTAGTTGCTTTAATCACCTAGATGCATGTTTAGGATTAAACAAGATAAAATTGGTTTAAAGTAAAATTAGTTCACAACTTGGTGCGTATTAAAATTGGAAAATTATTTTTTGAAAGAAAATTTATTTTGTCATCCTTAAAGAACACTTTAAATTAAAAAGGTGAGTACAAATTGGTCAGATCTAGAAACACTTCTTTATTGTGTAGATCTTTATTTTGTGCTTTTTGGGTTGTTATTTGTTTATCTCTCTTGTGTTCATTTTTCTCTAGATGTATTCTCAAAGTTTTGATGAATTAAATCTTTTGAATATGAAGTTTGCAAAACGTATTGAATTTCTTGAAGAAGAAAATTCTCATTTTAACTATATAATTGAATGTTTGCAAACGTTTCAAACTCAAAGAGATATCATTCCTGAGAAGTTTGTGTCTTTGTATGATAACTTTAAATATTTAATTTTGGCTAAGGAAGAGAGTGATAATAGAGTCCTTGTTTTAGAAAGAGAGATAGAGAACTTGAAAAATTCTAGGGTTTGTGCCATTGAGGAAAATATTTTGATTAATGATTTTGTGGAACGTGAGAAGACTCTCAGGGATAAGTTTTCTCTCATTGAGGGGGAGAGAGATAACCTTCTAGGGGTAATTAAAAATCTAAAGAAGGAGTCCCGAAAGTTTGGAGAGTCTAATTCTTTACTTGAGTTCAAAATTTTGCAGTTAAAAAATGATTTAAGCGATTCAAGTAGTGAGGGTAATGGCTTATCTTATTCTAGTGCTTCTAATGTTAAAGACAAAACCATAGTTTGTTTTCGTGCATCATCCACATCCGAGGGTGTTGGAAAAGGTCAACCTAAAGGTCCCATTCCTTGTCATGCTTACACATGTTCGCATTGTCGTAAGAAAGGTCACCTTAGGCGTTTTTTCTATGATCTTAGACAAAACTCTAGAAAGTTTTAACATAGTATCCCGTCGGTTCCCAAAACCCGTTTTGTTAGGTATACACCTATTTGGGTTAGGAAATCTGTTTTGAAGATGCTAAATTCTTCATTGGTTGATCCTCATATGCTAACACATGATGATTCACATGTTATTTCCTATGGATGATTGCTTGCATGGTTTTTTTGTTATACGATAGTCTTTGCTTCATAATCTCTATCTTGCTAGTGTTATGACATTTTTATCTCTTTGTATTATATTTTTTTGGGCTCTCATTACAAAAAACAAAAAGATTTTTGGTTTCATATATGTTTTGGAAAACATAAAAGATTTTAGTTTTTTTTAGTTTTGAGTTTACATGTTTTATGAGGCATATTAGTGTGCTTGGAACCCCATCGTTTCATTATCCATATATTTAGGACATTAGGTCATAATTATTGATGCTTATAATGATCTTAACCATTGCCTAATGGGGTTTTTTCATGTTGATTTGCATTTTGATTTGACTTTGTATATACACCATCTTTGCACACATGCACAAGTTTATATGAGACTTATCTTGTATATTTGAGTTTGGTGAGACGTTCTTATCTCAATTTTGTCATCTATGCATAATTAGACTTAGGAGGAGGTGTGCATGTAATAACTATTTTCCGTGAGGATTGAAATTGGTTAAATTGAAAAAATAATGAGTGTTCACAGTAAAGGGTTGCGAGAGAACAATTAACTCGTCGTGAAAACCACCGTTTAAAAAGAGCCCGAGAAAAAATTAAGGCAATAAAAAGAATCATATGCCAAAAATAGGGCCAATAGGATTTCTCTAAGTTGAGAAATATAGAAACCTCAAAAGAGCTCGAAAAAGAAAATGTAAATATATGAGGGTGTTTGGTTGGAAAATTTAAACGGGTTTACACCACAAATCCTAATGTTGAAAAATCGTATCATGCTGCTATTTTTTATAGAATCGTCAAAATTACGGATTTGCGTGCATGATGTTTGTTTAGTTCATTTAGCTCAATATTTTAATTGTTAAATATGGCTTAAACTAAGTGTTATGAAATTTATCTTTCAATTAGAGCGTCTTGATCATTTCGATGTGTTGGAATTGTGTATCATTTGTTATAGTTAACGCCTATGCATTCTATAACCTTGTTTGAGCATATCAGTACTATGTTAGCATGTAACTCATATGTTTTGCATTTGCTTTATTTTTCTTTTTTGAGTATGTTTTTCTACTGTTTGACATTTTCAATTGTTGTTTTCACGAAATTGTTTTGTAGGGAAAAACTTCAACATATTTAGAACTAGAATTGAGAAATTCTGAGGTCATTCAAACGAAATCTGGGCCTCGTTCGAGCGAGAAGTCCATGTCGTTCAAAGTTTTGATCTTGCAAGATACAAGCGACCTGATGAAAAGTGTCAGGTATGGGTTGTGAGATAAGTCCCGAGAAGGTCATTCGATAGTTTCATCGCGCTACAGGCTACTGGATTGCATTGTTTGATGTCGGTTGATGCATGATTTGAATGACATGCAATGTCGTTTGAACGACTTTTCATACTCGTTTGAGCGACTTGCTGAGAATTCTTGCTATTCTCTTTGTTTTGTACCAGTTTCGCATTTATGATAATATTATACTATATTGGTACTTTTTGGTAGTGTTTATGTAGTTCTTATTGATCATCCATGCTTAATTGCTGACACTGCATTTGTTTAGGCACATAATTACAGATTTTGATGATTTACACTTTGCAAATCTTTGCTAGCTACGATTTGGTATCTTCTGATTATTATTAGCTGGCATTTCATGTTTATCTAGATATGCTTCATTTTATATCGCATGCAAGATTTGTTTATATTTGCACTGATTATCTATTCGAGACAAAAGGGGGAGAGATGTATGTGATGTAGGGGAGTTTTATTGTTGAGCACATTCGTTTTTGCATATCTTTACAAATTGGTATCGTGTTCACATATTTATCTTGGTATCATATTGCTCACATTTTTAACAAATGATTTTATTTACAAATTGGTATTTATATTTCAAATTAGTATTATATCCTTTGTTCCTCCATACTTCCCTGGGTATTTGTCTATTTCATGTGTGTAGGTATTCTTCAGCGATTGATTCGAGAATTCGAGACTACATAACATTCAGATATTTCATGATGTCGGCCCTACATATACTAGTATGTGTCATGTAATTTTTGACTTTGAGTTTTATGGGATGGGATTTAGGTGTCATACGACTTGATGGTCCGGCTTAGCATTCACTGGTTTAGTTTTGTCCTGAAATAGTCAAAGGGGATAATTTTTAAGGACAAATTTCAAAGGGTGTCAATTTGTATGTAATTGACTTATTCCTGAAACAAAACATGTTTAAGTCATATGATGGTATTTTGAGTGTCAATCCTCAAAAGCCTATTACATTTCATTGAAGACGTAGTGGCCAAGCTTCAAAGTTAAATCATGTTGTGTTTTATGGTGCATATTTCACGTATTCATTCATATTGCATTTCGAGATCACTCAGGTATAAATGCGTAATATTTATGGGACTCGAAAAATGTTTTAAGGATTTTATTTTATGTTAGAAATGTTTTAAAATGTTTTAACTTCATTTTTTCTAAGATAAGGATTGTTTAGAGTCATATAGAACCATCCCTTGCATTTTGAAGGATCAAACGACATATGTAGTTGTTCAACGACATTGAGTGTCGTTCAAACAACATGGACATGTCGTTCAAATGACATGTATATATCATTCGAACAACATGGTAATCTCGCTCGAATGACGCATTGCCTCAAAGTTTTTATTTAAGGCATTCTTCCTCTCAAAATTTTGGGGATGCAAAACCAAATTTACGGAGAAAACAGTTACATTTTTCTACACAAATTTTCTAAGGGTTTCAATGACAAAAAACTTGCTTAGTGTTTAAATATCCAAGCTTTTATTCACATATGCTATAGATATCTTTTTTTTCACCATTGGAGTTTGTTCATCCATATTGAACAACCCATTTCAATGGGTTTTGTGATGAAGAAGCGGTGGAGTCCGTGTTCAACATCGTAGACGGTTGCCAAAGTTGTATCGGTGGAAACTGAGGCATTCGTGGACGCATATTCTATGGACGAGTATCGTGGATGGATTTATGTGTGGGTACTATGGAGGAGCAGTTAAAGAGAAGAAGAGCTACAAGGCTGGTGGGGATCAAGTTGTTGTGTAAGTTTGTCTGTCTTCTTTTGTAAAATCATATCATAGTGATTGTCTGGCTTGGGTTGCCTGAGATTTTTCCCCTTAGTAGTTTCCTCATACATCCGGTGTCTCTTTTGTGAGGTTTATTTTTTTTGTTGCTTTAATCACCAAAATGTATGTTTAGGATTAAGTAAGATAAATTAGTTTGCAGTAAAATTGGTTCACAATTTGATGCGTATTAAAATTGAAAAATTATTTTTTGAAAGAATTATTTTTTGTCATCCTTAAAGCCCACTTTGAATTAAAAAGGGGCCTACAGAATACAACCCAGGTACCAATCCCCGTAATGTTACCCACAAGGAAAATACAAGTAAATTACATAATGTATTTAACATGAAATAGAGTTCATTATCCTTATCTATCACAAGACTATATTGATTAGTTATCATTATTTATTAAATAACACGAAGGACACTAAGTTCAGATACAATCTCGTGCTTCTATCGGTAAGTCTGTAAGAGTCCCTCGCCAAATGGCCTTGAGCAAAACACACATAATTTAACGATAGGGCTATCACCGCGCAGTAGCACCACCATCGAGATCATACCCAATCTCATTAATGGATTAAATAATCCGACCTTATCTCATCACATAGTGGTGACAACCCTGAATATTTGATCGAACATAATGACCTCCTCTACATCTTGTTCCAATCATTTAGGCGCATGGTGCATAGTCTCGATCTTGAATGCATCCCCAATCAATAGATTCCCCATGAGTAACAGTACGTTCACACAAATATAACATGTATATATATACAACACACAATATACGTAACTACCAATAGGATAACACTCCGCTCACATGTTTACCCAAATCACCTGATCCCCAAACGACAGATTGTACTATTATTCTCAAAATTTTAGCTTTTACTAAAGTTATAATAATTTTGAGTCTCTAGTCTTATACTCTAATAAGCCTGCCCACTTCCATACTGCTCATTTATCACCAAAACAAAGATCCAGTCACTCTAATCAACTCAAAATGAATTTTCCATCGAAACAAGCCCCAAAACCCAAACTTTCACAACCTTATTCGAATGATATCCAATGGGTTGTTCAAACGATAATTTCATTTCGTTCATCTCAGAAAGCATTCGTTCGAATGAAACTAATAATCTCGCTCGAAAGAAACTAGTAATCTCGTTCAAATGACATTGTGTCAGATTGGCTCCTTCATCTCCACAATGCAAACAGTCCTAGAATTCCTCTGTTAATGAGTTCTAAATCTAGAAAATGATAACCAAACGATGCCATAATCAAATCTAAACATATGCGCATGCTTTTAATTATTTCTTATCATTATAGTTCCAAATCATTAAATTAAGGTTCAATCTTGAAAAATCACAACTTTCATCAAAACATGAATGGGTTCTAAAACACTTTCATTTTGATGACACAATTTTTTACTTGACACATGGATTTACCTACAAATGGTATTAAATCCTAAAAGATGTGTTATAACACAAATTCGTACATAAATTATCATCCATTTCAGATTTTTACTTCCAAAATATGAACTTTCAATAAGGATTGATTAATCTCTAATTCTAATTAAACCAAAATCATAACATGATTACAGTATAACATATCCAATCCAAAAATGAGTTCTAATCCCAAAACACCGGGAAAACATGGATTCTAAATTAGTTACAAATTATAAAATGATACTGGATAAAATTCCTTTCCTTAGGTTAAAGAATCATAAACTCCCACTTGAATCCTTTGCTTTTCCCTCTTCGAGTCTTCTCTAATTCTCACAAAGTATTATGGCTACTAGGGTCTAGTTTAGGTGATATATTATCATTAATTAAAGAGTCCCATCCTCATTACAAACTCGAATTCTTGAACCTTTTAATGATGCCTAATTTTGGGCCATTAAATGAGCCCAACATACTACCCTGAATAGCCCAAAATTCACCCTCAAGTATGCCTACCCTTAGGACCCAACTTAATACGATTAAAACTCATAAATGGGCCTCCCCGCCACTCTGGTTTTCACTCAAATCATATACACCTCATATCTCATGGTAAAATCTCGTTACGTACAACCAAACAACCAATTAATTATTTTACTCGTAAGCTCATATAGTCCACAAAATTAATTACAATTATTAATTAAGATAGCATGTCACATAATCAAATAACATGACATACAGATTTAATAATCATCTAAATATGAATTGTAAATTACCAATTAACTAAAGTAACTATTAATTCATATTTAATAATATCTTCTCATAATTAACAAAATAAAAAATGCCAAATAATACCAGAACTTATGGGGTATTACATTCTCCCCCTAATAAAGGAATTCCATCCTCAGAATTTAATAAGTACTTAACTAGAAGAGTTTCAGATACCTCTCTCGCACACCGTCCTCCCTCTCCCATATCGACTCATCCTCATTGTGGTGTCCCCACTAGACACGCACTAAAGGAACTACATGGGAATGAAATTTACATGTCCTATGATAAAAAATAACAATTTTTTTCTCCTTGGAACTCACATCAGGTTGAAGCTCTGTATCATTAATATCTATGTGATGATATGATACCCCATCTCTAATAAATCTTTGTAACACTGAGACATGAAATACATCGTCGATCCTCTACAAGTGATCTGGAAAAGATAAATGTTATGGTACTAGTCCGATCCTCCCAATAATGAGGAATGGCCCCATATACCACAAATACAACTTCCCCTTATTCCCAAATAACATCAATCCCTTCATGGGAGAACCTGATCCCCAATCTCAATATTTAGGTGCCTTCTCCCTGCATTCGTGTGACTCTTTTATCTATCCTAAAAATCCGAATCCAATCTCTAATCATCTCCACCTTCTTTGAGGTGTCTGGAGTGAACTCTAGTCCAAAAAGCTTGTTGTTCCCCACCTCTTACAAACAAGAGTCCGAACGATAAGGTCTCCCATACAAAGCCTCATATAGAGCCATGTTAATTGTGAACTTGTAAATGTTATTTTAAAAAAACTCTACCAATGGTAAGTATTACTTCCAACTTCCTTTGAAGTCTAATATACACATTTGTAGCATGTCCTCCAACACTAATTCACCCGCTCTATCCAACCATCCGTATGTGGGTGATATGTGGTACTCAACCTCAAGTCTATCCCCAACTCATGCCAGTATTGAGATGCCATTATGAGACCTCGTCTTGGCTCAAGCCAAGCTCGGTCGATTCTACAAAGCATCCTCAACATGAGCCATCTTATATAACTGGGTCGACCCTTCTCGACCAGTACATCTTGTCTCAGTCTTATGTCGAGACAACATGTGACCTTTGCTAGCCTAAAATTTTTCCTCATCTACATTATAGGGTCGATACCTATTAGGCTAACCTGGAAATTATCTACACACAATCCAGTGGTATAGGGATAGTCTCATACTCGGCCATGCCTACACTTTAACCCAGCAATAGACATTTGGCATCCAATAGAGTGTGTAAAATGGGGCACGTGTGGGCTGCGAAACCCGCATGAGCAGAACCGTTTCAATGTCATCATCCCCACATATGGAGAATATCTCTTAATCATTACTTACATGCACAAGAGACACATGTCACTGTATTATTGGAAACTAGATGTTATGAATGCCTCATGCATGCCTGAGGTGCATATGACACCACCCCAACCATATAAATACTTGTCTTCTACATCATTATAAAGGATAAAAATTATAAACCCTACTAAAACTCTGCTAAACTCGTTAGTTAGGGAGAGAAAGCTTGAGTGCTTGTATCCCAAGGACATTATAGCCCATATTTAGTGGATTTCATAAACTCACACAATGGACGTAGGCCCTTCAAAGGCTGAACCACTTATATTTGGTATTATCTTTTTCATTGCCTCATTTCTTTCTGTTTACTTACATATCTGTCATACTCCATTGTTGTCTTGGTTTGAGCTTACATATAAATTGACTTGGTGATACCATTTATGGTATCATCAATTTGGCACCATCTGTGGGAACGAGATATGCATCTTCTTCCCTTCATGTTCCTATATATATATATATATATATATATATATATATATATCTTTGCTTGGATATTGTTTGGTACCGGGTTCATTCTCATCCCCAAAAGGAGATAGTTTAGGTTTCATCTCTACCCAAAAAAGGAGATAGTTTATGCTATGGTATACATATGGAGAAAGGCTCTGTGTGGGTTGACCATAGTTGTTCCCCATCGGTAGATTTCGAGACTATGAAGGAAAGGCTTCCGAATTTATCGACTAGACAGAGGTAGAAGAACGAAGAAATGTCAAGGCTTGAAGGAGTTGAATCGTCGAGGTAGGTCTTTTGTCATGTCTTATGTAAAACCATATCTAGTGGATTTGTAGGCAGGGTCATGCGAGGATTTTCCCGATGCGGGTTTTACTTGTACATCACGGCATAGTGTGCTTGTGATTTATTTTATCTTGCAAAATCACCTAGATGTATGTGTAGGTTTAAAAAGACAACTTCGTTGAAATTGGTGCTAATTTAATATTGGGTAATGTTTGGGTTAATTTAATTCAAGTAGGCATAAATAATTTAAAAATATTCATGCTTGGTTAGTTTAACTTGAATTGAATTAAATTTAGTTTAAGTGGAAATTAAAATGTGTGTTTAATTTAATTTCGCTTTAAGATTTAATTTTGGTGAAATTTAATTTGAGCGTTTAATTGCTAAATTTAATTGTGTTGAATCATCTCCTTATTGGAGAATTTTTAAAATTGGGGGCCTCTGTCCCTAACAAGTGGTATCAGAGCAAGAATGCTAATTTATTATGTTAAAGACCATTTTTAGGCCTAATATGGAAAATATGGCTTTTACAAAATTTCAGGTTTTTTATGGTTCTAATTATGTGTTTTGGAAAGCATGCATGAGCTCGGCACTTAAGTCAATAGATGAGCAAGTTTGGTAATCAGTTGTTAATGGGGGGTCCCCACTTAAGTGTTTACATGAAAATGCGCGTATTCATAAACCCATTAAGAGATAGAGTGAGGATGATTTAAAACTTACAAATTTTAATCCTTGTGGTTTAAATGTTCTCTTTAGTACGGTCACACTGGATGAGTTTTGGCGGATTATGACTTGTAAAACTTCTAAGGAGGCATGGGATATACTTCAACTCACCCATGAAGGAACAAGTGTCGTTAAAGCTTCAAAACTCCAAAACCTCACCCCTCAATTTGAAACCATTAAAATGGTAGAGAGTGAATATTTTGATGAACTGTATGCTAAACTTTCTGATATTGTTAATTCATCTTTTAATTTGGGAGGAAAGATACCCAATAACCAAGTAGTAAAGAAAATTTTAAGGTCATTACCCGATATGTTTATTCAAAAAGTGACCGTTTTAAATTCTTTACTCACTTTACACTCTGCGAAACTTGAAGATCTTGTAGGTGACTTAGAAACCTATGAACTTGACATGCTTTCCTCCAAAGTTGATAAAAAGAAAGATAAGGGCATAACTTTGAAAGCTCAAAAGGAGGAAAAATAAGTTTCGGATGATGAGTTTGATAGCGACTCTGAGGATATGGCTATGTTTGCAAGGAAGTTTAGAAAATTTCTTAAATTTAACAAAGAGAATCTGAAGCTAGATTATAAGAAATTTGATAAGCCTAAATATAACAAAGCTGAGAAATTCCCTAAAAAGCAAAATGAAGATCTTAATAGGGAAGAGTCGAATAGATATTTTGGTTGTGAGGGTTATCCATAGGGCATACGACTATCCCACTAAAATAAGAAAGTCGGAAAAACAACCTATTTCATATAATGCCACCCTTAGTGATAGTGAAAAGGAAGAGGGACTAGATTCCCCCATTGAGCACAACTTCACCACGTTCTTCGCTAGTCATATGAGAATTGATAGTGAATCTTCCCATGAAGATATACCTTTATAGGACACTTTCGAGACTATTTTTTGTGAAGCCCATGAGTTTGATGGTAAAAAGAGTGGAGGAGAGAGTGAGAATGAGGAGGAGATTGAGGATAATGAACTTCAAATAGCTTTTCGTGAGTTGTATGTGGAATCGATAAAATTAAAAAAAGGCTAACTTGAAGTTAGAAGCTAGTTTGAGAGATCGTGCCAAAGATAATTAAAGATCTTAGGGCACGTGAGAGAACTCTTCATGAGATGCTTGAGTATGTTAAAAGTGAGAGAGATAGTCTTAGAGGTTTAATGGAGACTATGAAGAAAGAGCTTCTTGAGTTTGAAGATAGAAAGTGTTTACTTGAGTCTAGAGTAGAGGAGTTAGAAGAGAAAGTGAAAGACTCAAGTCGGGTTAAATTTGATTTGGAGTGTAGGTCAAAAAAATGAGATAAAATTTTAGGCACCGTCCAAATTAAAAATGACACATGTGGTATTGGCTTCGATACTCAAAATGCTTCCGCTAATAAAGCCAAAACCACAATTTTGAGAGAATCAACTAGGAACACTCCTAAAGATCAGTCCTTAGGTAATACTTCACACCGAGTTTTCATTTGCACACATTGCGGTTGAAAGGGTCACCTTAGGAAGTTTTGTTTTGATCTTAAAAAGACTCCTATGAAGTCCAAAGGTAAAGTCACCAAATTCACCAAAACCCGAGAGCGTCATGCTTCACTTATTTGGGTTAGGAGATTCGATTTAATGGCTTTATGTGATAGGATTTATTATTCTCATTTACTTGCACGTGATACCTCCCTTGATAAATCTAAAGGTTGAAAGTGTTAGTTTTGTTTACATACACTAGCTTTTGTGCTTCATGATATATTTATGCTAGTTGTATGTTTGTTTCTCTTTTTCTAGACTTTGCTTCATCATATATCACATGCTAGAATTATGACATGTGTAAATTTTGTATTTAATTCTTTATTTATTATGTCTTATTTGAAAAATACAAAAAGGAATTTTGTTTTGTCTTTTGGGTTATCTTTGTTTTTGTGTAACAAATTTGAAAAACTCAAAAAGATTTTGTGTTTTTATGTAGTTTGGTTTTACACATTTTATGTGGCATATCCTTTTGTTTGAATCCTATTTCATTCCATTTTCATGTGCGTAGAACTTTTGGTTAAGATTTTTATCCTTAAAGTGTTTTTTATCATGCTTGTATGGAGTAGTTTAAGTTTGACTTGCTTAATGGATTCACTTTTTATATGCCTTCTCACACACATGCACGAGCTATTTAGAATGCTAACTCCACATGTATATTTGATCTATATGAGATGTTCTCCCATAAATTTTGTCATCTACATGTTTTGTGACTATGAGATATTTGTTCATGTAATAACCGTTACCCGGATGTAAAAAAAATAATCTAGAAATATTTATTAGGTATAGTTTGTTTATCAATGGGGAAGGGCTAAAAAAGAATCACATGTCCTTTGCGTTTAAGACACCGTTTAATTCGGACATAAAACGTGTGGCAATCCAAGGTCCAATGAGTTTATAAGGCCTAAAATATGTGGCATTGTAAAAAGAAAAATTGCCAAGTCCAATATAGTTTAGTTGATAAAAGAAAAGAAAATAACATTATTATATTTGAGAGAGTTTGCATGGATTTTTCAACGGTATGCACAATGAGTCCTAGTTATGCGTATTTTGTAATGACGCTATTGATTTGTAGAATCATCAAAATTCTAGGCTTGTATGCATTGTTCTTGTTTGTTCTATGAGTGCACTTTATCTTATCATATAAGGCTAAATCTTGTTGATAAAGTTTTGCAATCAAATAAGAACTTTGTGAACACTTTTAAGTGATTGGGTGTAAATTCTTTTGTAACTAGTTTCACACCCATTCATTTTCATTTACCACGTGATATTTAGACACATTTATGCCATATGAGTGTGGAGAGTTTTATGTATTTTCTATTCTTTGATAGCTAGTCCATGCATGCTTTTAGTTCCAGTGGGTATTTAACTTGTTGCAACTTTTGGTTGATATCACATGCTTATATTAGAACACTCTACTTGATATCTTTTTGCTATCGCATCTTAGTTGATATTTATTTATATTTGTATTGGATTAGTTGCTATATTTTCCATCTACTTCATTATTCTTGTCATTTTATTCACCATTGCATTATATTTGTTTTTCCCATTATATCTATCCCTCGTTTCATTTAGGGGCAGTATTTGATTTAATTGGGGGTGAAATCAGTCATTTCATGAATTTTCACCTTTGTCTATTGCTGAACAAAAAGTGGGAGAATGGTATCTAAACCTTTTAATTTGGGAGTTCTAACTTAGGGGGAGGCGTCGCTTTATTAAGTAGGACATTGTTAGATAAAGAGGGAGAATGTGTTAAGGGGGAGAATTTATGTTTGCATTTAATCTATTGATATTCCCTATGCATTTAATGGTGTGTTTAAGTGTGCAAGATATCTTCTTTCTTCACTATTTTCAAAGAAACAAAGCTTCTCATCTATGTGTCGTGTCAAGCATTGTATTTTTTATTTTCTAGTGGGATTGAGTTTGTTTAGAAGTGCTTGATGGCTCATAGGATTTTTGGTTTGATTTTGTCCAGGAATATCCAAAGGGGGAGATTCGTAAGGACACAAATTTCCAATTGAGTCCAATTGTAGTTTTGGCTTCATTCCGAAAAACATTATTTGAGTCATAGGATAGAGTGTTGAAGAGTTGAAAACGTAGCGGCTATAATTTAAAATTTTCATCATTGTCAATTTTCATGCCAAAGTTTTATGTCATCAACATTTGTATTCCAAAGTCTCTAAAAGGTAATGCATTTAATATATATATATATATATATATATAGACTTGGATATTTTTATGGGTGTTCTTTTTATATAAACGGATTTGTATTTTTCTCCGAAAATATTTTTAGAACTTATTATAAAAGTTTTTGGGCTTAAAAAATATTTCTGGGATTTTTCTGAAAAGTCGTTCGAACGAATCTGCGATGTCGTTCGAACGACATGCCCAGGTCATTTGAACGCGATTACTAAAGACCTTGCACATGTTTCTTCTGAATTCTCGTTAGAAGTTTCTTCGAACAAGGTCGTTCGAACGAGATTCTTTGACAAAACACTCTGTATTCTCGTTGGAAATCTCATTTGATTATGTCGTTCGAAAGACCTCAAATGTCGTTCGAACGACCTGACGATTTTTATTTCAGTTTTCAGCAGTTTTCAAATTTAACCCCCCACTTTCCCACTAACCCATTTCTAAATTTAAGAAGTGCGGGAAAAACATTTTTCAAGAGATTTTTTACACTATCTAAAGGCTTGAGAGAGAAAAATCTTTCCAACAAAAAGTCCCATTTTTGTGTACTTATTCTTATGGTTTAATCTTAACCAAAACACATGTTTACACCCATTTATTTAGTTTAAATCTAAGTTCATATATATATATATATATATATATATATATATATATATATATATATATATATATATATATATATCTTTTCTTGGAGATTGTTTGGAACCGAGTTCATTCTCATCCCCCAAAGGAGAAAGTTTGGATTTCATCTCTACCCCAAAAAAGTGATAGTTTGTGTTGCGATATACATACGGAGAAAGGCTCCGTGTGGGTTGACGGTAGCTGTGCTCCATCGGTGGATTTCGAGACTATTGAGGAAAGGGTTCTAGAGTTATCGACTAGACGGAGGTAGAAGAACAAAAAAGCGTCAAGGCTTGAACAAGTTGAGTTGTTAAGGTAAGTCTTTTGTCGTGTCTTATGTAAAACCATATCTAGTGGATTTGTAGGTAGGGCTGTCCGAGGTTTTTACCGTTGTGAGTTTTTCTCATACATCGCAGCGTAGTGTGTTTGTGATTTATTTTATCTTGTAAAATCACTTAGATGTTTGTGTAGGTTTAAAAAGATAAAAATTGGTTTAAATCACAACTTAGTTGAAATTGGTGCTAATTTAATATTAGGTAATGTTTGAGTTAATTTAATTCAAGTAGGCATAATTAATTTTACAATATTAATGATTGGTTATTTAACTTGAATTGAATTAAATTTAGTTTAAGTGGAAATTAAAATGTGTGTTTAATTTAGTTTCACTTTAACATTTAATTTTGTAGAAATTTAATTTGAGCATTAAATTGTTAAATTTGATTGTGTTGGACCATCTCCTCATTAGAGAATTTTTAAAATTGCGGGCCTTCGTCCCTAACCACGGATGATAAGTTCACTGACTATACCCCTTTGATAATCAGTTGTGAGCATATCCTAAATGAGATAAAAAATGATCGGTCTCTATGATGGCCTGAGAAACTAAAAGCTCCTATTCACAAGAGGAACAAGAACCTATGGTGTGAATTTCACCAAGATCATAGCCATACAACTGACAGATGCTTCACCCTCAATGATGAGATTAATTTTTTTTTTAAAGTTGGCAAGTTTAGAAAGTATGTGGACAAGGTCAGCTCAAAGGGTGGCCGAGACGACACCCAAAAGATGATGACTTATAAGTGCAAGCCTGATGCTCCAACCAATCGAGACGATGATGACTCGGACAACGATGATGAAGCACACCCTAACCATGATTATTCCTAAGGGTCAATTGAACATGATTTCTCTTGGATTCAAAATGATATGTGGAGGACTTGATGGGGGGGGGGGGGGGAAGACATTGCTGATAGAATGACTCATGTGGCAGAGGCCAAAGCTCTTCCTCCAAAGCCGAAAGAAGTGCACTCAGTGGCGATTGAGCCGAAGAAGGTAAAAATAACAAAAGTTGATATGAATACTTTGATTATTGGTTTTTCTAGACTGTATTTTAAGGAGATACTAGACTCTCATGATTTCCCATTAGTGATTACCACCCTTGTGCATGGGTATGAGGTTCTCAAGATAGTGGCTGGCGGTGGAAGCTTGACTGATGTGATGTTCTAGGACTACTACCAGGGCTTGAAGTTGAGTAAGAAGAGAATGATCCTGTATCACTAACCTCTGATTGGGTTCAGTGGGGATAAAGTGAACCCTCTTGGAATCTATGAGATACACATCAGAATGGGGAACTATTGATCGAAGTGTCTCAGAAGGAAGATCAACTTCTTTGTGATGGACGAGAATGTTTATTCTGCGTACAACATCATTTTAGGACGAGTAGACCTCAGGGAGTTTGAGTTCATGCCCTCAACACTTCACCAGATGATAAAATTCCCAACTCCTTATAGAGTAGGGGAAGTTCAAGGTGACCAAGTTGAGGCGCGTGAATGCTACTTCAACTTGGCCGAAGAGAGAGAGGTGTATAAGAGGGCCATTATAACTTATAAGATTGACACTCTTGACCTAATAGATGAAACTAAGTTGAAAAAGAGTGAAGTGGATGAAAAGGTAGAATCCATCGTCTAGAATGAGGATGAGCTGGAAAAACCCTTCGGGTCGGCAAAGCCCTGAAGAAAGAGGTTAGAGAGGAACTGGTCAAGTTATTAAGGAAGAGACAGAGTATCTTCACTTGGATCCATGAAGTTATGCCTGGCATTGATCCTAAGGTCCTCTGCCATAAGCTCAATGAGGTCGAGGATGCAAGGCCGATCAGATAGAGGATGTGAGTTTAGTCCATAGATAAATATGATGTCATTAGAGAAGTGGTAAAGAAGTTGGAGAAAGCCGACTTCATTAGGGAAGTCATTTACCCTGAGTGGTTAGAAAATGCTATCATCATCCTTAAGGCCAACGATAAGTGGAGAATGTGTGTTGTTTCATAGACTTAAACAAAGTGTGACCCAAAGACAGCTTCCCCTTTTCGAGGATAGACCAATTGGTGGATGCCACGGTCTTCCAAGAGATAATGAGTTTATGAATGCATTTCTGGCTATAACCATATTTTAATAGACCCGGTCAATGCATATAAGACATCATTAATTACATACAATGGGATCTACTATTATAAGGTCATGCCATTCGGCCTGAAGAATGTCGGGGAGACATATCAGAGATTAGTAAACAAGATGTTTGAAGACCAGATAGGGAAAACCATGGAAGTGTAGGTTGATGACATGCTGATAAAGAGACTTAAGGCTGAGACTTATATGGCCGACCTTAAGCGAACTTTTAACACCATGGATGAGTTCTAGATGAAGCTCAATCCTAATAAGTGTGTTTGCGACATGGTGATAGGTAAGTTCTTGGGATTTATTATGTATTAATGGGGGATTGAGGAAAACCCTGAGAAGATCAAAGATTTGATAGAGATGAAGACTCTGATAATAATAAAATATGTTTAGAGGCTAACTGGATGGGTATCAGCATTGAACATGTTCGTATCTAGAGCTACCGATAAATGCTTTCCTTTCTTCAAGGTACTCAAGAAAGCTTTTGAGTGGAATGAAAAGTTTGATAAGTCCTTTCAATAATTGAAGGCCTATCTCGGCTCTCCACTCTTGTTGCCTAGACCTATTCAGGGAGAAAGGTTATATATGTATTTGGCTGTGTCTGAGTCGACCATCAGTGCTACGATTATTAGAGATGAGGATAGTGTGTAGAAGCCAATGTACAATAATAGTAAATCCCTCTAGGGTGGAGAATAAAGACATCATAATATGGAGAACCTAACTTACTCTTTAATCCATGACTTAAGGAAAATGAAACCGTATTTTCAAACACACATTATGGTTGTCCTCATTGACTCACATCTTAGATAGGTCATCCATAAACCTGAGAAATCGGGTAGGTTAATGACATGGGAAATAAAGTAGGGGGAATTTGATATTAACTATCAGTAATGAACAACCATCAAGGGTAGTCCCTAACTAATTTTGTTGTCGAGTTCAAATGAGATGAGGCCGATGCAGAAGAGATTGAGACTCTAACTTTTGAGCCAAAAGGAAGAATCTGCCTCCCCCTGGATGACGCCGAGATGAGTACATCAAGGAGTAAAATGTCTGAGAATGAGTAAAAAAGACACCTCTTTAAGAATAGGACCCTGGAATAGGGTAATTTTTCCAAATATAGCACTGTGTGGAACTTATTTGTTGATGTCTCTTCGTACGAGGTCAAAAGTGGAGAAGGTTTTATTATGTTAGCTCCAGACGGGACCATAATTAAATATGCTATGAGGTTCAATTTCAAAGACTCCAACAATGAGTTAGAGTATGATGCCCTCCTAGTAGTACTCTCCCTCACTAGAGCACTGAATGTCGACCAAATCCTATTTTATAGTGACTCTAGGTTTGTTGTGAATCAAATTTTGGGAGCATATGAGGCCAAGGACGAAAAAATAGCCAAATACCTTAGAAAGGTAAAAGTAGGACTAAAGAACTTTAGAGAGGTGAAGATGAAGAGGATACCTCGGTTAGATAATATTCGAGCCGATGTTTTAGCGAGGTTAGCTTCTTCTGCCACGAGAATAGAAATCAAAAGGTTTGTGTAGGTAGAGATCTTACATCGGCTGACTATTGAAAAGGAAGATAGCATGGTAGAATTTTGTTTGAATTTGAACATGGGAGATTATTGGATGGATCCTATCATTCAGTACATTAGGGATGGATAATTGCTCGATTAAAAAGCTGAGAAGAAGAAATCAAGGTACAAAGTGATAAAATTCTCCATCATAGGAGACATCCCGTACAAGAAAGGATTACTACTCCCTCAACTCAGATGTGTCCATCCGTATGAGGTAGAGTATATTTTGAAGGATGTGCATGAGGGATCTTTCTCCAGTCACATCGAAGGAAGGTCATTAGCGAAGAGATTCATCAGTCAATGATATTAGTAGTCGACACTGGCCAAAGATACAACTGCGTATGTGAAGAAGTGTGACGAGTGTCAGTGGTTTGCCACCATTCTCCATCAACCTCTTCAGCCGCTGACTTGTATCACTTCCCTTTGGCTATTTGTAGTCTAGGGGATCTATTAGGTAGAACCCTTTCTATGGGCTATGAACAAATACCGGTATATTACTGTAGCTATCGATTACTTTTCTAAATGGGCGGAGGCAGAGGCGATGATCACGATAACAGAGAAGTAAGCCTTCTAATTTATTTTAAAAAACATTATCTGCAGATACAACCTACCAAACACTCTGATTTTTGATAATGGGAATCAGTTTAAGAACATCTCCCTGGATAAGTACTGTGAGTGGGTCAACATCAAATAGTTATTTTCAACTCCAAGCTGACCCCAAGCCAATAGGTAGACAGAGGTAATGAACATAGGTTTTCTTGATGGAAAGAAGAAAAAGTTGGAAGATGCCAAGGGAAGATGGATTGAAAAGGTTCACACTGTCCTAAGGGATTATAGAACGATGAATAGGACACCAACGATAGAAACCCGTTCATGCTAGCCTATGGCTCAAAGACCACTGTGCCAACAAAAATTAGTCTCCCAACCCACAAAGTCTAGACATATGACTTGGACCAGAATGTTGCAGAAAGAAGACTGGATTTGGACCTATTGGAAGAGATAAGGGAGGACACTGAGGTTAGGCAAGCCGCTTATTGGCAAAGAACAATGAATCTCTATAATAAGTGAGTGAAGGCCCGACCATTGGTAGTAGGAGACCTATTTCTAAAGAAGACTTGGAAGAATATCCATCTTAGCATTCACTGGTTTAGTTTTCTCCCATAATAGTCAAAGGGGAACATTTGTAAGGACAAATTTCCAAGGTGTCAATTTGTATGTAATTGACTTATTCCTGAAACATAACATGTTTAAGGCATATAATGGTATTTGGAGTGTAGATCAACAAAAGCCTATGACATTGTATTGAAGATATAACGGCTAAGCTTCAAAGTTAAATCATGTCGTGTTTTATGGTGCATATTTCAGTATTCATTCAGATTACATTTTGAGGTATCTCAGGTATGAATGCGTAATGTTTATGGGACTCAAAAAATATTTTAAGGATGTTGTTTTATGTTATAAATGTTTAAAAATGTAACTTATAAATTTTTTAATATTTGTATTACGTTAGCATGTAACTCATATGTTTTTCGTTTGTTTTATTTTTTTGTTTTGAGTCTGTTTTGCTACTGTTTGAGATTTCTAGTTTCCATTTCCACGAATTTTTTTTGCAGGGCAAAACTTCAACATATTAGAACTGGAATTGAGAAATTTTAAGGTCATTCAAATGACATTCGGGCCTCGTTCAAGCGACAAGTGCATGTCGTTCAAAGTTTTAATCTCGCGAGATTCAAGTGACCTGACGAAAAGTGTCGGGGATGGTTCCTAAGATAGGTCGCGAGAAGGTCGTTCGATAGTTTCATCGCGCTAATGGCTGCTGGATTTCTCTATTTGAAGTTGCTTGATGCATGGTTTGAACAACATGCAATGTTGTTTAAACGACAATGCATACTCGTTCAAGCGACTTGCTGAGAATTTTTTCTATTCTCTTTGTTTTCTACCAGTTTTGTATTAATGATAATATCATACCATTTTAGTACTTTTCGGTAGTGTTTATGCAATTCTTATTGATCATGCATGCTTAATAGCTGACACCGCATTCATTTAGTCACATCATTACTGATTTTGATGATTTACACTTTGTGACTCTTTGCTAGCTATGATTTGGTATCTTCTGATTATTATTACCTTGCGTTTCATGTTTATCTAGATATGATTCATTTATTATCTCATGCTAGATTTGTTTATCTTTTCACTGTTTGTCTATTTGAGACAAAAAAGGGGGAGAGATGTATGTAATGTAGGGGGAGTTTTTTTGTTGAGCATATATTTGCAAATTGGTGTCATGTTCACATGTTTATCTTGGTATCATATTGCGCACATGTTTCACAAGTGATTTGATTTAAAAATTGGTATTTATATTTCAAAATAGTATTATATCATTTGTTCCTCCATACTTCACTGGTGATTTGTCTGTTTCATATGTGTAGGTATTCTTCAGCGATTGATTCAAGATTTCAAGATTAAATCACATTCAGACATTTCATGATGCCGGTCCTACATATACTAGTCCGTGTCCTGTAATTTTTTACTTTTTGTTTTATGGGATGGGATTTAGGTGTCATACGACTTGATGGTCCGACTTAACATTCACTAGTTTATTTTTGTCCTGGAATAGTCAAAGGGTGAGATTTGTAAGGATAAATTTCCAAGAGTGTCAATTCGTATGTAATTGACTTATTCTTGAAAAAAATATGTTTAAGTCATAGGATTGTATTTTGAGTGTCGATCCATAAAAACCTATGACATTGCATTGAAGGCGTAGCGTCTAAGCTTCAAAGTTAAATCATGTCGTGTTTAATCGTGCATATTTCACGTATTCATTCAGATTGCATTTCGATATGTCTCAGGTATGAGTACGTAATGTTTATGGGACTAAAAAAATGTTTTAATTATGTTATTTTCTGTTTTAAAATGTTTTAACTTTATTTTTTCTAAGATAAGGATTG
This sequence comes from Sambucus nigra, assembly GCA_949130495.1. Taxonomy (NCBI): domain Eukaryota; kingdom Viridiplantae; phylum Streptophyta; class Magnoliopsida; order Dipsacales; family Adoxaceae; genus Sambucus; species Sambucus nigra. The sequence continues at coordinate 494,517,497 of OX422207.1, forward strand.
TTTAGAGTCGTATAAAACCTTCCCTTATGTTTAGAATGATCAAACGGCAATTGCAGTAGTTCAAATGACATTGAGTGTTGTTCAAATAACATGGACAATTCATTCAAACGACATGGCAATCTCGCTCGAACGACATGCTGCCTCAAAGTTTTTTTAAAGCATTTTCCTCTCAAAATTTCGGGGGTGCAGAGCCAAATTTATAGAACAAACAGTTACATTTTTCTGAATGAATTTTCTAAGGGTTTCAAAGACCAAAAACATCCTTAGTGTTTAAAGATCTGGGCTTTCATTAATATATGCTATAGAGATCTCTTTTTTTGCATCATTGGAGTTTGTTCACCATTTTGAACAATCTATTTCGTTGGGCTTTGCGATGAAGAAGCGGTGGAGTCCGTGTTCAACATCATAGACGGTTGCCAAAGCTGTATCGGTGGACATCGAGGCATTCGTGGACCTGTGTGCTATGGACGAGTATCGTGGATGGATTTCTGCGTGGGCACCGCGGAGGACCGATTAAGGAGAAGAAGATCTTAGATGCTTTTGGGGATCAAGTCGTTGTGTAAGTTTGTCTATCTATCTTCCTTTGTAAAATCGTATCATAGTGATTGTGTGCTTGGATCGTCCGAGGCCTTTTCCCTTCGCAGTTTCCTCATGCATCTCTTTTGTGAGCTTTACTTTATTTTAGTAGCTTTAAACAACTATATGTATGTTTAGGATTAAATAAAATAAAATTGGTTTAAAGTAAAATTGGTTCACAACTTGGTGCATATTAAAATTGGAAAAATATTTTTTGTAAGAAAATTTGTTTTGTCATCCTTAAAGCACACTCTGAATTAAAAAGGGGGCTACAGAATACAACCCAAGTACGAAACCCGACAATGTTACCCACAAGGAAAATACAAGTAAATTACATAATGTATTTAACTTGAAATGGAGTTTATTATCAATTATCAATCACTAGACTATATTAATTTGTTCTTATTATTTATTAAACCAAACGAAGGACACTACCTTCGGATACAATCGCATGTTGAACATGAGATTGTATGTGACTCCTTTGTTTATCCTGGAAATTCAAATCCAATATCTAATCATATCCACCTTCTTTGATGTGTCTCGAATGAACTCTGGTCCGAAAATCTTGTTGTGCCCCACCTCTAACAAACAATAGGTCGAACGATAAGGTCTCACATACAAAGCCTCATATAGAGCCATGTTAATCGTGAACTGGTAACTATTGTTTTAGGAAAACTCTACCCATGATAAGTACTGCTTCTAACTTCCTTTGGCGTCTAAGATACACATTTGTAACATGTCCTCCAACACCAAGTCACCCGCTTTGTCCAACCATCAGTATGTGGGTGATACGAGGTACTCAACCTCAATTCTATCCCCAACGCATGTTGGAAGTGAAATTCCATTATGAGACCTCATCTCGGCTCAAGCCAAGCTTGGCCGATTCTATAAGCATCCTCAACACGACCCATCTTATACAACTGGGTTGACCCATCTCGGCCAACACTCAGTCTCTTATCGAGATAACAGGTAACCTTTACTAGCCTAACGTCTCACCTCGTCTACATCATGGGGTCGATACCTCTTAGGCCAACCTGTACTCTCATCTCGTCCTGACACTAGTCAACCTAGACTATACTTGGAAATTATCTACACGTAATCCAGTCGTTTAGGGATAGTCTCATACTCAGCCAGGTTGACACTTCAACCCAGCAGTAGCCATTTGGCATCCAATAGAGAGCGTGAAATGGGGCACGAGTGAGAGAGTGTGCGTGGGCTGCGAAACCTGCGTGAGCAAAACCATTTCAATAGCATCATCCCCACATGTGGATAATATCTCTTAATGATTACTTACATGCACAAGAGTCAGATGACACTATGTTATTGGACACTAGATGTTATGCACGCCTCATGCATGCCTTGGGTGCGCATAACACCACCCGGACCATATAAATACTTGTCCTCTACATCATTGTAAAGGATAACAAATTTTAAACCCTATTAAAAATCTGCTAAACTCATTACTTAAAGAGATAAAGCTTGAGTGCTTGTATCCAAGGGCCATTAGAACCCATATTTAGCGAATTTCACACACTCACACAGTGGACGCAGGCCCTTCAAAGGCTAAACCACTTACATTTGGTATTTTCTTCTTCTTTGCCTCATATCTTTCTATTTACTTAAATATTTTTCATACTCCACTGTTTTCTGGTTTTAATCTTACACATACATTGACTTGGTGATACCATTTCTGGTATCAAGATGAAGCTCCTCTAAAAGTGGGACACAAATGTCTTATCCCTATCTAACACAATGTTGAGTGGTATATCGTGCAACTTCATAATCTCTGCAAGGAAGATCTTGGCTTACTACTCTAAAGTATAGTCCATCCAGACTAGAAAAAAGTAAGCCATATTTGTTAATCGGTCCCAATCACCCAAATATCATTGTGTCCCTGCTATGATACAGGTAACACCGTGATAAAATCTATAAAAATTCTCTCCCATTTCCACATCAGAATCTTAAGAGACTGTTGAGCACATATTGGTCTTTTTTATCTACTTTTACCATATATCACGTGGAATAATTGGACCAAATCTCGACGATGTCCTTCTTCAAGCGTACCCGGCCAATAAATACACCTTATATCCTGGTACATCTTGTCCCCATCGGCATGCACCAAAAATGCAACTTGTACACCTCAGACATAACTATCGTCATAACTCCCCATTCTCTAGAACTAAAAACTTACTATTCAACCGTAAGCCTCACTCAGAACAAATCAAATAAGAATCCACTCTCTCTGCCAATAACTGCTGGATCTTCTCTTGATGAGAAGAATCCCGTGTCGGTGCCTTCACAACCCGAATGATGATCTTGGGTGTGATAAGAATAAATTCCATAAATGCACTTGTCAAACCATCCATCATGGGAAGAGAGCCACACTTTGTTTTCCACACTGTGGCAAGCTCAACTATTGGTTTATGGCTTAGGGCGTCTTCCCCTATGTTTGCCGTGTCCTAGTGATACTGAATATAAAATTGATAATCCTTCACAAATTTAAGCCATCTATGTTGTCTCATGTTAAACTCCCTCTGTGTGAACAAAAACTACAAACTCTTATATTTTATAAATAAATATAATCTCTATCCCAAAAGATAATGTCTCACAATACGTAGAGCAAACTCTATTGTTGCTAACTCCAGATCATAGGTGGGGTAGTTCCCCTCGTTAGGCTTAATCTTATGGTAACCATACGCTATCGACCTCTCCTCTTGAATAAATACACCCCTAAGTCCTCGCAAGGATGCATCTATAATAATCACATACTTTATCCCTCCACGAGGTAAAGTGAGAACAAGAGATGAAGTCAACTTAACCTTTAACTCGTCAAAAGCATGTTGGCACGAATCATACCAGATAAATGGCACACCCTTCTTTGTCAAATTCTTCAAAGGTCCATCTATCTTCGAGAACCCCTGAAGGAATTGACAATAATAGCCTGTCAATTCGAAAAAATGCGCACCTCCATAGGTGTTGTGGGTTGTTACCACTCCATCACTACCGAAACATTTTATGGGTCTACCGATATCCCTGCCTCAAATAAGATATGGACCAAAATCTGAACCTATCTCAACCAAAACCCACACTTCTTGAACTTGGTGTAGAGTTTATGGTCTCACAACGTTTACAAGACTATCCACAAGTCTTGAGAGTTATCCTCTGCCATCCGAGAATCGATCAATATGTCATCTATGAAGACGGTAACAAGAAGATTCAAGAAGTTCTAGAATGCCCCTTTCATCAGGTCCATAAACACTGTTGATGTTATGGCTAGCTTGAATGGCATAACCATAAACTCATAAGATCCATATCTTATCAGAAACATTGTCTTTTGAACATCTTATTCCCGAATCCTCAACTTATGGTACCATGACCTCAAATCAATATTCAAAAAGTACAAAGCACCCCTCAACTGGTCAAATAATTCATCGATATAGGTTGACCCACGGTTGACTCTTAAATTCGGGTCAGGGCATTACAAAAACATTTAAAACTTTTTCCAACAATATAATATGCGAGAGATAACAATAAGAACGTTTACTAAGATGTAAAGTCCAAATACAACATCCTCTAATAATCAATAGTATATGAAACTCTCAATACAATAACACAAGTACACTTGTGGAGTCATAAGTGATTCAAAAATCCAAAAGTTGGCTCATATGAATTACAACAGAAAGAAAACTAAATTTACATAAATAAATCTCCAAGACCTTTCATGTTATCCAAGATCCAATCCGCTCTTAAATGCTCAAACCTAACTTGAGAGGTTTTAGTTAACAAAATGAGCCAGTGCCCTATGCAAAAATACTAGCTACGTCTCCCAAAGAGGGTAATATAACCCAATCATTAGTACAAGATGAAATAAATACCACAGTAAAATATTTTAAATATCAATAAAAGTGAAAATTAGAATCTCTTATATAATAATAACAATAACAATAACAATATAATATCGAATCTTTATCAATGTTGACCATTTAATATAATAATTTCAATAATATAAATACCAATAGGGTTTATCGATGTTTCATAACATCATGAGAATAAATAACTATATAGATACTTAACACATTATAACTATGAACCATATGATATCGATTTAATCATAACTATATACTCATTTATCAATATTAATAATAGATATTTATAAAGGAGAATCTCAACAAACTATGAGTTTATCAATCAATATTAAAGTAACCCATAATATTCAACTTATCAATATCATCAAAAGTATTTTATACACTTTACAGTTTCATATTCTATTAATTTTTTTTATTTTGATGTCTATGATCTTCATCCTTTCATATTTCGACTTCATTTTATCCCAAAGGCATTATCAATATTATGTTTAAAGATCCATTAACCACTTATCTCTTTCTTTCTTCATTTATATCATCTTATGTCTCATTACACGTCATTCTAGTTCAATGAATTCCCTCATAACCTTAAATATCACAATACCTTCAATTAACTCATTAGTTTCATCAATTAATTAACCTCTTAATTAATTAAATCATAATCGATATGCGTCGTTTCTCCCCGGCCATATCAAGAACATGCATTACACTAATATAAAACGTCATACAATCTCATCACTTTTCACTATGCAGTGTTAAAAAACCCTTCTCAACCTCCTATGAAATGGTAATTAAGAACCATCACGTAAATTAGTAGCCACTTGCTTCACAGTGTCAAAAAAATTGTAACCACCTAGATACACAACGCCAAAACTCCTTAACACTGTGCGGTGAACAAATAACCCATCACCTATCCTATCATCACCTTTTGTTCACATAGATGGAATTCACAACCCACATAACACACAATCATCTCATTTCTTATCCTATTGCCATCTTTTGTTTTCATTGTTAAATTATGCACATCGTGAAATACACCAACAATCCACATATAACCATACTCCTCGAGTATGCCAATATAAGAGTATTATCTTTAGGCACACCCTTTATACTCTCCACTTAGGTTAGTCAAAATACATTTATTCATCCATAAGATCCCAACTCCTAACCTTGTCTATACTCCATGCGTCGAACGTTTCATAAATAAAATCCAAAAAGGAACCCCTTGATACACTTCTGTCTAAATTAGGGAAGACGTCAAGAACAAATAACTATTACTCAATATTTAACTTATCCAGATGATTTACTCTACAGATTACTCATTTATCATAAAAAAAGCTAATGTAAATGTACTTCATTATTGTTTCCATTATTAACTTTCAAAGTATTTATCATGCTCTTAAACATATCATTATTCATAAATTAATCTTATACACAAGACCTACGTTTCCATATAAGAGTATTCTTCACTCAAACTTAACCACTAATAATAATCATTTCCAAGAGTTACAAAGTTAATCATCCATCATATACTATAGAAAACCACAAATGATTTTCCCCATATTGTTCCCATAATATATTTTCAAGGTACTCACACGTTTCCCAAATATCTCAACATTCGTGAATAAATACTACTCTCAAGACACAAACTTTGATAGCCATGTATAAGTCTCTATAATCTAACTAAAGGAATCATGTATAAGAATTACAAATCCTAAACTCTCGACGTCAACCTTCTCTAGACTACGTGTGTGTGACGTCTCATAATTGAAATCCAAACAAGGAATCCCCGTAGTACACATCTCTTGATTAGATAGTGATTGAGAGTGGGCAAATACTAAACCTAACCTCTTATTTACATTACCTTGACTTTAGTTGATTTAATATACATCTTACATACGAAATTCATAAATTTATCTAAGTCACCCAAGATGTTCAGTATACATTCTAACCATTCCTATAAATAATGAATAGTACATTAAAATCTCAATTCAACTTTTAATGCTAATACAAATATCCTCAAACACTATCTCTTTCATTTTAACCCTGATATGTACATAACTCAATTACTATAACCCCAAATCTCAACTATACATAATCACATAAGACTTATCCCTCTCATGAACCTCATATATTCTTCAGTGTAAACAATATAATGGAAACTCATATCAAACAACAAAACCTCACTAACACCAAATATTGTTCTATCACCTAAATGTTATCGAAAAACAAGAATAATACACAAATCCAAATGTTGTATATACACCACAGTTATCCCAACTTCACCAATTCTCTCAAAATTGAACAACTAATATCCCATCAACACTCAAGTGGAACTACATAATCAACACAAATGCACTTACGATAAAAATTAATACCTCACAACATAGTATCCTCAATGACAAGGAACAATCAACATCCAAGTTTTAGTATCAACACATAGGCCAAAACAATACTCCCCGCAAGTAACACCGATGTAATTATTTTCTCAGTTAATATTCTCTTTTGTGCAACATATATTATTGTCAAATCACAAGTAGGATAACCCAATCCCTAAGATTTACATTTCAATATCGCAATGCAACAATTTATACACATACAAGAGGGGTCAATAAATTTTTTTAACGATTTTCAAGTGCTCTAAAATAGGTATGGGTAGTTTATATTAACATGGACATGGGATAAGGATGATCATAACTCATATTTCAGTGTCTCAAAGTTAATAGGCACATTATCCAACTCTTACTCATTTAATATATTGATTTTCTCAATTTTACAAGAATTACATTATTTAACTCACGTAATAATCTTCTAGATATATTCATTAAATAGGGTATTAACATATCAATTACACAAGTTTAAATATCAATTTCGGGTTCTAATCTCTCTTAAATTAACCTATAAACATGTTTAGGAAATATTTATGTCATAATGTACCTAAAGGGAAAACTAGAGTATTCTTGGCTTTAGATGTAGATTCTGAAATGATACAAATTATGATTTTATCCTCAATCTCAAAGACTTGACTCTAAAAATGAAATATACACCTAAAATCCCAAGAGAAAGCCTCTGAAAATAGGGTTAAAACCCAAAATTTGGGTGACAAATACCCTAAAAAAACTTTCGAGAGCCTAAATCTAACCATACAGCCCCTATAGCGACCCTATGGGAAGCCATAGTGGTCCTAACCCTTCTCTCTATCTTCATTGGTTTTCTTTTCATTTTTCTTCAATTTTCTCTCATTTTTTCCTCTCTCTTCCGTTTCTTCTCCACTCGCTTACCCCCCCCCCCATATATATATATATATATATATATATATATATATATATATATATATATATATATATATATATAGTGAGTGCAAGAATTATCACAATAAGAAATCAAGATGAAAAATAAATGATCATACATAGAACATCAAAGATACGTGGCTTGACATCTAACATATGTCCACGAAGACGTTACTCTATTATATTAGTGTCTCCCAAATTATCAAAGTTACGTCCCTTTGCCTCAGGTCAGGGTTTACATTTTATAGTTATGAGAATAAGTGATTTAATTGTACAAGTAACTCAGCCAGCTTGTAGATAGCTCATAGGTATCCCTAAATAGTCAGCCTTCTTTCCTGCTTTAAATCTTTTTCTTCATAGATGTTCTTAATGGAAAAGTTCTTGCAGAGTTTAGAAAATATTATAGTATTCCTGAGTGGGTGGAAATCAACTATGTCCCTACGCCCAGAGATGTCTGGGATATAGAAGATGGATACTGGATCCACTCTCTGCTCATAGTTCAGGGAGTTTAACTTTTCCCCCAACCCATTTATTTTAATTTTTTAAGTTATTTTGAGGTTTTCCCTACTCAATGTGCCCCAAATGCTCGAAAAATAGTAAACGTTAGAATCAATGAATTATATGGGACCAACTTGGTGCTCCTTAAAATCTATTACTGTTATGTCTAGTCACGCACCAATGATGGTGTTTGTACCTAAAGGCTAGGAAGGCTGAAAGGGTCCTGGTTGTAAACCTTCCTGAATCTTAAAAAGGGTATTGGGTTCAGGGTTTCATTGCTAGGAATTGACAACATCCTCCCCTACATAATGGAGAGAGGTACCGAGGTCCTTGGTTCTCTTATGTGGGGATCATGTAGGTTATTGCCTCTTTTCTTTTATCCAATTGCTGGATTATTTATCTATTATTTCCATTTTTTTCTTTTGATCCGTGTTTCTTCCTTTGTTTTGCAGCTTATGACAGGAACCAAGATCCCACTCTTTGAGAGCTCAGAGTTATTAATCTCCTCAAGGCTTGGGAGTTTAGGGATATAGAAATAACACTCCCAGTTTCATTGCTCGGCTGGTATATAAAATCCCTGACTTGGAACTTCTAGAATAGGAATCCTTTACCTCATTTGGGACATTTTAGGTAAAGGAAGAAGAAGAAGAAGAAGAAGAATAAGAAGAAGAAAAAAAAAGAAGTAGAAGAAGAAAAAGAAGAAAAAGAAGAAGAAAAACATAGAAGAAGAAGTAAAAAAATAATAAATGGCCCCTTGAAGAGGAGAGTGCTGATCACAGATGATGAATATCAGACTATATTATCCGACAGGGTGTTCCATCTCGGGAATCAAGGGTAAAGAGAAGAAGAAGAATAAGGAGGAGTAGAAGAAAAGAGAAGGAGTGAGAAAGAAGAAGGAGAAGAGAAAGAGAGAAGGAATAAGTATCTCCCAAAGAGCCTCGTTGAGTCCTCCCTATTTGTGTATGTTACTAATGAGGGGGCCAATGTGGCCAACATCCCATCCCTTTACCCTAATTTTCTGAAAGGGGAAGTTCCCGCAGTCGACTGTGAGTGCTTGTCGCGGATGGGGTCAAACCAGTTGGCCTTCAAGTCAGCACACAATTTTTCCTTAGTAAGTACCCTCTATTTTCTACTTGTCATTTTTCTTTGTTCGATGCAATTGTACTAATTTTTCTTTCTCATTTTTTACAATTTTTGTCATATTTCAATACACTCCTCGACCAGTCCATAAAGAACCAGGAGCTGAGAAAATCCTTAAAGAAGTCCCAAAAGGCCTTGGTTATTGCTCGAACTAGTTTCAAGCAGGAGACGGAGAAGGTAGAAAAGGCCTTGGCCGAGTTGAAGGTGGCAAACGGCCTGTTATTATTAAGAAGGAAATACTAGTTGTGGATAACTCGTATCTAGTTGGGAAGGTCCAAAAGCTGGAGGGCGAGATTCCAGGCATAAAGGAGAGAAGTTACACGAACGAATGGAATGTGGCCTATGATGATGCTAAGCTTCAGATTGCTTATGCCAAGAAGCTGTATTTTAAGAACGAATGGGACCAGGCCTTGGGAGCGGCAGGTGTCCCACTAGAGTCCGACCTGTACAAGACTCATTCACCAGTGACTTTTCCCCTTGATTCTGAGGAGCTTCCTATTGATCAGCCTATCGACTAGGTTGGATAGGAGACGAATGAGATCGAGGTTAATTCCAACCAGGTTGGGAGAGCTGTTGAGATGGGAAAATAGAACAAGACTTCTAAGTAGGTGAAGGAGTGAAAAACTATTTTTATTGATTGATATTTTTGCATCTCATCCCTAGACTGAACTTCAACATTCATCCTAAGGTAATCAATAGTTTCATAAACACATTTCTTTTACTCTCTATCTACTTAACTTATTTTTAGGTTCAACATTTTTTACGTAGTTCGTATTAATACTAATATATAGAATTGGTAGCAGTTTGAACATTTTTATGGATGGATCATCTTGTTGTTTTTTAAAGCATCATCTATGTGGTTAGTTGAATTTGTCTATAAGACTTTATTGAGTTGGTATTTTGAAATTTAAGTGAATTTGTTAACTAACTTTGTGGTGATTTGGTTTATAAACTAAGATTTTTGTTACCTTGCCTACCATATTTTTATTACTCTTCGATTAATGCATTTTTAAAACTAAATTTATGCATTTTTTTGGTATTTTGTGTTCAGACATCTCATTGATTCTTGAATGCTTGATGGTTTTTTTTTGTGATTAGTCCAGTATGTCAGGTACATATTTTTAATTATATGATGCTCTTTTAAATACATTTTGAGATTTACATTTCTCTAATACCATGGGATTTGGTTTCCAGATAATTTAGTTTAAGAGTTAACGTAGGCTAATATGATGCTCAAATTTGTTTCCATTTTGTTAAAAGTATTAGATTTAATCTTCTGGATTTTTGTATTTTGGATTTATGGTTTTGAATAAAGGTTTTAGGACGAAATTATGGTTTTTGCATTGGTTTTTGAACCTAGGGATTTACCATATAGAATACAGATTCTGTTATGGGATTGGGGGTGGTGTGTTACATGCCAACCATATCATCTTTAAAGCATCTTGAATAATCCAGCAGAGTTGTGAATTATTGCTCATCCTTTTTAAATTGTAGTCTTTCTTTTATTTTCACAATTTATTTGTATAAATCTGATTATGGTAGTGCATAGTTCATACTCTAGAGAGGATTATTTTTTTTGAAATTATTGAATAATATTATAAATTACTGTAATTTCTGATGTATTTGGAATGGGTAATTGAATGTTTGTGGTTTTTTTTTTCTTTCTTATTTCTTCTTATCTTCTTTTCTTTTCTCTTCTTGATGATACAATTGATTTGACATAATGCATGAGCTGATGACTCCAACAGAGAGCCTAATTCACTGTGTATGGGACTATTCCTCTTACTAGAGAGTTTATGCACAATACAAGACTAGGATAATGAAGCAAGTCGGAAATAATCTATTCCAATTTAAGGGGAGAAAAATACTTATGTGATTAGAGTTTGAAATAGGGTTAGTTAAGTTTTAAAGATTAGATGTTTTTTTTATTTTTAATTTAGACATAACGATATTGTTTTCTTTGGAACTTTTCTTCAATTGTATTAGAAGCCATGAGCTCAATAAACTCTAAAGAGCTGCTAACAGATGTTGTATATCCGAAGACCCTTATATCAGTTACAACTTTGGTTCGGGGACTTGTCATGTTCTTACTTTTCGCTTCCTTTCTTTTAGTCTCACAACCAATCAGGACTACTGTTCGTGGTTATATCACTCATATTTAAATTACTCTATACCAATATTTTAAATGCTTCATAGAGAAGAAAATTTGACTTTTATAACTGGAAAAATATTAAAAAAAAATTAGTGACGTTCATATTATAGTTAGTTTCTATTGTCCCTATACTGCCTAAAACTCGCACACTAAATTTTAAAGTTTGAAATATAGGTGACATTTGTGTAGTTTGTGTAAGGGAAAAAATTCCTATTGAGTTAATTTGTATGTATTTGACTTTTTTTTTGAACAAATCTTGTTTGAGTCATTGATAGATTTTATCTTGTCACTATGACGTGTTTGTTTAGAAGACGTACCAGCCAAGCTTTAAAGATATATTATGTCGAGTTTTATTGGTGCACGTTTCACGTCTTCATTTAGATTGCATTCTTAATATCTCTCAAGTATGAACTCATTAAAGGTTGGAAACTTTATTAAAAATGTTTTTAAAATGTTTTAAATAATTTATTTAGAACTTATATAAAGTTTAGAGTCGTATGAAACACTGACTTGTGTTTAAGTGGTTCAAACGACATGTGATGTCGTTTGAATGACATCTCAAAGTCATTAGAATGACTTGTGGATCTCGTTAAAACTACTTGCCGACTTAAGTTTTTTATTTAAGGAATTTTTCTCTCACAATTTTGAGAGGGGGGAGGGGGAACCAATATATAGTTTAGAACAGTAACATTTTTCGCATAAGTTTTCTAAGGTTTTCAAAGTCTAAAACCCTCCTTAGTGTTTAAAAATTTGAGCTTTCATATACAATTTCTATAGAGATATTGTTTGCATCATATGGAGTTTGTTCATCTTTGTTGAAAGTTGTTCATTGGAGTTTTGCGATGAAGAAGCGGAGGAGTCTGTGTTCCAAATCGTAGACAGTTGCCAAAGCTACAACGGTGGATACCGAGGCACTTGTGGATGTGTGTTATGTGGACAAGTATCGTGGAAGTATTTTAACGTGGCAACTGTGGAGGATAGGTTAAAGAGAATTAGAGTGTCAAGTCTTATGTGGATCGAGCCGCTGTGTAAGTCTGTCTGTCTTCCTTTGTAAAATCATATCAAAGTGGTTGTCTGGATTGAGTCGTCCGAGGTTTTTTCCCTTAGTGGTTTCCTTGTACATCCGACATTGTGAACTTTACTATATTTTACTTGTTTTAATCACCTGGATGCATGTTTAGGATTAAATAAGATAAATTGGGCTTAAGTAAAATTGGTTCACAAACATGGTGCATGTTAAAATTTGGAAAAAGGTTTTTAAAAGAAAATAGTTTTGTCACCTTAAAGCACACTTTGAAAAAGGGGCCTACAAATTGGTATTAGAGCTAGAAATAATGTTTTATTGTGTGTTGATCCCTTGTTCTTTTAAGGATTGATTTCAAAAGTTTTGATAGTTTCATAACTCCTGTTTTTTATGGCATAAATTATGTTTATTGGAAAATAAGAATGAGAAGTGCTTTAAAATCAATTCATGAGTGTGTTTAGTTAGCGGTTGAAAAAGATTAGTCACCGCCAATCACAAGAGAGGTAGAGGCCACTAGTTTAAAATCTGTGGAGTCATGGTCTGAAGCCAAACTTAGACTTGCAGTTTATAATTCTAAAGGTCTTCATGTTATTTCCTCACATGTCACACCAGAAGGGTATAATCGAATCATGATGTATGAAACCTCAAAAGAGGCTTGGGATGTTCTTGCACTTACTCACAAGGGCACTAGCATGGTTAGGGAGTTTGTAGTTTAAAACCTCACTACCCAATTTGAGACGATTAAAATGTTGGAGAGTGAGTTGTTTGATGAGTTTTATGCTAGATTGTCAAACATTGTGAACTCATCGTTTAACTTGGGAGAGAAAATACCCAATAATCGAGTCATAAAGAAAATCTTAAGGTCGTTGCCTAGTAAATTTGATCCCAAAGTTACTGTTTTAAACTCCCTGGGTAAGCTTGAATCAACTAAACTAGAAGATATTGTACGTGACTTATAAACCTATGAGCTTGACATGTTTACCTCCAAGCAAGTGCCAAAGAAAGAAAAGGGCATTTCTTTGAAATCCCAGAAGGAGGAGACTAAAGTTTTAGATGATAATTTCGACATCGATTTTGAGGATGTAGCCTTGTTGGAAAAGAGGTTCAAAAAGTTTCCTAAGTTCTGAAAGCAATTGAAAGATTTCAAAATACTTGAGAAATTTAAGAACAACAAGAAAGATCATGTCCCTAAGAATAAAAATGAGAATGTTAAAAGGTATTAGTTGGATATGTGTTTTGGTTATGAGGGTTATAGTCACAAGGTAGTGGAGTGCCCCACTAGACTTAAGAAGGAGGGCAAGAAACCGATAGCATAAAATGCCACCTTAAGTAATAGTGAACCAGAAGAGGGAGAGAGTTACCCCATTAAGCGCAACTTTCTAGCGTTCATGGCATATCATGTGAGCGAAGATGATAAATCTTCTCATGAATATTCTCATGTGAATGACACTTCATGGCTGTTGAGTGTGATTCCTAAGTGAGTGAGAGTGAAGTTAGTGATGAAGAGGAGATTGATTTGAAAGAGCTACAAGTTGCCTTTAATGATTTGTATAAAGAAGCGGTAAATGTGAAAAAGGAAGACTTGAATCTTCAAGCTAGGTTGAAAGAGCATGCCATTAAAATAATGATGCATTGGTTGAGGATCTTAGGGTACGGTAGAAGACTCTTTGAGAGAAACTATAATACATTGAGGGTGAGAAAGATAGTCTTCGTGGTTTGGTGGACGCTTTAAAAGGGAGATTATAGAGTTTGAGGAGTTTAGACATTTGTTTGAGTATAGGATTAGTGAGTTTGAAGTGAGATTTAGAGACTTGAGTAAGGTGAAGTTTGATTTGGAATCTAGGCCTAAAAAGGTTGATAGGATTTTAGGCACCGTACAAATCAAGGATGATAGGTGTGGTATAGGCTTCGATGATTGTGTTGCTCCCATTTCAAAAGCCAATACTAATAGTGTGAGAGAACCAACTAGGAACATTAGGAGAGGTCCACATTTAGGCCACATTCCTCGCTGTGTTTACACTTTCACTCATTGTGGTAGGAAGGGTCACCTTAGGCGCGTTGTTATGACCTTAAAAATTCTCCTAGGATGTTTAGGAATAAATTTGTTTCGGTTCTCAAAATCCCAATGCATCATTTCACACCTACTTGGGTTAGGAAATCTGATTTAGAGGCTTTAAGAATTAAACTTCATGGTTCTTGTTCAGTTGCACTTGATTCTTCCCATGTTAAATCTAAAGGATGATTGTGTTGCCATGTTTGTTATATGATAGTCTTTGCTTTATGATATATATTGCTAGTGTTATGACATGTGTATCTCTTTGTATTCTATTTTTCATTTATTTGAGTCCTGTTGAAAAAGTACAAAAAGATATTGATTTTATTTGAGTTAAAATATGTTGAAAAACCAAAAAGTTTTTGGTTTATTTTTTACTTTTGAGTTTGCATGTTTAATGTGTCATATTGGTGTGCTTGGACCCCCGTCATTTCATTATCCATGTAGCTAGGAAATTTGGTCATAATTATTGATGCTTAGAATGATCTATTAATTAATGGGTTGTTTCGAAGTTGATATTAATTTTGATTCGACTTTTTATATATGCCGTCTTTGCACACGTGCATGAGCTAAAATGAATGTTTGACTTCTCATGCTTATTTGAGTTCGATGATATATTTTGATGCGAGGGAAATCGAGGGCTTGTGTGAGGATGCTGTTCATTGTTATGGGCTCCCACTCACATGCAAAAACCTAAACTACAACTAAACTTGAGAAATAAGTATAGCGGTAAGTCGGGTATCGTAAGAAATCCACTGGGAATGCTGGATAGATTTTAATTGATTTATTACTTCAAGAATAAAAGTGTAAAAGGTGATGGGTTGGTTTATAAGAAAAGGGAAAAAATTAAAAAGTTAACTCTAAACAATATTAATTAAACGAGAGTCGGGATCGCGTCCCCGCTATGGGCTAAACAACTAATAATTAGAATTTTAGTTTGAAAACATTTAACCGAGCATTTTTAGTTAATTATAAACATCACGCAAGAAGAAATTTAACTCAAAGTTGCGAGATAAAATATTTAATCGAAAATGGTCACACGCGGATTAAAATCGGGTTATCGCTATAAACACTAACGTTGCACGACAAAGAATGTGAAATGCATAATAAATCAATTTTAATACGCGGGGTTTCGATTAAATACAATTTTACACAATACCTAATTTTCGAAGCTCAACTCCCATCAATGGCGGACATACGACCCAAAACCTATTTAAGTACTCACACAGCATTGGTAAATAAATTAAACAACTAATTAACTAAAAAAATAAGAATTAATTAAACTAAACTAATTTATCTAGGCGTGGGAAATTAAACAAGCAAGAATAAAGCAAAGAAGAAGAAGAAGAAGAAGAAATAAAACTTTCATTAACCATGGAGGAGGGAAACCCTAACAATGAAAACCCCCAAAATCTACAAACCCTAGGTCTCTTAAAACTAAAAGAGCAGAAATAAAATGAGATTAAAACTAATCTCCCTACAAAAATACACCAAGTCTTGCTTTTATACTAAGTGGGAAAAAGAAATAAAGAAAAATTAAAAAGAAATAAAATTAAGGGGATAAGTTACAACTTAAAGGATCAAAAGAAAAAAGGAAAAAAAGAAAAAGGAAGGAAATAGTAGCAGCAAAGCACGACAAAAAATAGAGTACCCAATCGATTCGGAGAAATCCGAATATATTCAAAATGGTTCTACTTTTGTACTGTTGATAAGTGAATTGATTCTCACCTAAAGATTATGTTTTCCCCACCTGTTTTTGCAATAGCATGAACAATTTCCAAGGCCATTTATCCAACTCGCAGCGCTGCTACACACCCCAACCCGTGACCACCATCGTTAGGACCTACTGCAAATCGCAGCGTGTATGGGACCAACTGCAATGTGTTTGTATATGCGTGGGCAAAGAGAACTTGCCATGGTCGAGAACTTCCATTCCTATGGATGCCAAAAACAAAAACCTCCATGAAAAATGAAAACCCCACCAAACCCAAAATTGCAAAAGCCGAGAGCCATTTGCAAAATTAGATAACCCGGGACCCACTTCGATATGCGCGTAACAAAACTCGAGCTCCAATTTCGGACGAAAGGCTCCAATTTTTTACGAAACCAAAACTCGAACCAAAGCCGAGATATTTCCCAAAATCTCCATTTGCATTTGAAGTTTGCTGCAAAAGTGGGTAAAAGAGAAAGGGGCATGGAAGGAATTAATTCGATTGTTAGTATATTAAATAATAAATATAATTAACTTATAATTCTTCCCCGATTAAAGATCTGTGTTTTCTTCGTTCGGAATCCAATTCGAGCACCGTTTACCTCCACAAGAAGATTGATTCGAGATCTACAACTTCCATGAATACATTGGGCAAAAATCCCAAAGCGTGAAATGACAAAAATGCCCTTGAACGTGCGAACTCTAATGAAACTTTATTGGAATGAGACGAAACTTCCCACTAAGTACTGTAACCCCTACAAACACTCAATAACACCTCAAATAACATGTTATCACATAAAAAGGAGGTTGTCTAATTAACGAGGATAAACATAGGAATTAAGGTACCCAAGGGGGCTAAAATGTATAAGTATAAGGGGTCAAAAATACAATATTCGTGTCGAATCGCACCCCTTAACTTACACATTGATAGTCCCTAGAAATGAAGTACAAATCAGTAAGAACTACAAGCAAACAAAAAAGGAAACAAGTGAAAAATAGGGACAAAAAGGAAAAGGATACTTTCGCGGGCGAACGATTGCGTTTAACGTATGCAATGAGCCGTTAAACCCTTAGGTTGCCCTAGTGGACGAGTGTCGTCTCGTGAGGGTTTTGAGGGATTAAACCCACAAACATCATATGGTTTCCTCAAAATATACCCAATCAACATGCGACAAACTCAACAACAACGAAAAAGATTTCAAACGCGTTAGTAGCATATTGAACGAATTCAAACAAAAATCCGTTGTTATAAACATTGTAGAACGAACTTCATAGAATTGAAACCTTAAAAGTGGGAGGGGGAGATCACATGCATAGTATGATTTGTCAAAAACTTAAATAAATCGGATATGCGTTAAAGCAGGCATAAATCAATCCTCACCGGGCATTACGCTAAACAAACGAAATCACTATGAAACGGGAGGTAATATACGGGATATGCGGGTATAAAGAGTAAATGTAAATGGAAACTAGGCCGCACACATGTCACAAATGAAGAACGTTATATATAAAATGAAAAATGTGTAATCTCAATGAAAGATACCACTCATTAAATGAGGAGAAAAGTATTTTCACAAATTATCATAACTATTTAAACATTTAAATTGAACTCACCCTAGGATCACATAGAAATTGTAAAGAGTTGTAATGTAGGTTTGGGGTTAAGGTACGAAATGAAGGAAATATGTACGGATTCAAAGTTGTTCAAGGATGAAAAACTTGGGATAATGGAAAATTGCAGGCAATTTCAAAATTGGAAAATAATTTCCATAACAAGCATTAAATATGATATAGGAGAGTAATAAGGATTATTGAACACAATATACAACGTATACAACTTTCTATTTTCTTTTCTTTTCTTTTCTTCTTTTTCTTTGTTTTCCTTTGTTTTTGTTTTTTCTTTCTTTTTTCTTTTTCACTTCTTGCTTTTCTTCACCTTTCTCACTCTTTTCATGCTTAATTGCAACCGCAAGACAATAAAGTCATTCAATCCCAAGTAACATTCCAAACAAAGGTATGGAAGGTAATATTTATGGTTTATAACTCCAATGTGGAGTTGGTTATGGGATTTTGGGTTATGGAATGAAAGGCTGTATTTAGGCTCAAAGGGGTTGACGAGGGGAAAAATTTAAGGTGAGTTCTAGGCTAATATGGGTGATATAACAAAGATTGCCTATGATCATTTCATAAAGTTTACGCTATTCTCAAGTCAAAACAAACTTTGAAAATCATGTTCAAGTAACACATTTAAAAATGAACTCAATTAATGAACGATCAAATGAATGAATAGTGAGATTATCGACGAATTCAACGTTTTCAAGGAGGAATGAAAAGTGTATACACTCACAAATGAAGAAAATATCGAAGCTCACTCGGTGCAAGTATATACAATGCAACAAAAGATTACCGAGTTATAAGAATCTTAAACCAAATCAATAAAACAAGAAAAATGCATGTGCTCGTGGGATAAAGTTTAATTCATGAAGTTATCATAATTTCAATGATTTGAGGACTAAAGTCTAATAAATTCTAAAATCGAGAACATGCATCGTTGAATGTCAATTGGATTGGGCAAATATTGAAATTTATCATCGAAAACAAGGCAAAATGCCCAACAAAAGAGAAAAAAGAAAAAAATGTTTTGAAATTTTATAAATTTTTAACAAAAAGCATGCTTAGTAACTAACATGTGTTCAAATACAAGGACTAAACATGAAATGGATAGAATATCCCACACCCCCTAACTTAAATGTTGCATTATCCTCAATGTGCATTAAGAACACAACACAAAGATAGGAAAAGAATAATATTACCCAAAATTGGAGTGATCCCCGGATAAGTACGAGTCCATTGAATCTACAAAACAAGTTAGTACCAAGCATAATAAAAGCAATAACAAAAAATTTAACTAATTACACTAGACTAAGTTAAAAAGAAAGAAAAATCAAAGAAAGAAAGAATGAAAAGCTAACTATTTACAACCTACTATTTGGACTTGTAACTAACTATACACTAGAAGTCTAAATAATTGAGGATCCACCCAAAATGGGATTTGAATTTGAAAGATCAACGGTGGACCCTCAATAGCATGCATGACTCCCAAAAATTAGGGATTTCGTTTGAAAAATGAAAGGCATGTGTAAGGCGTAAGAAATGAACCATCGTCGATTATAAATTTTTGGAGGACGATGGGGGATTTGGATAACAAGGGGGAAAGATACACTTGAGGTCCAAGAAAAATTGACTCATCTCCCAAAGGTTTTTCAATTGTAATGGGAGATGGTGCACACGTGGGGATATAATCCATCTTGGAAAACAAGTCCTGCAAAGAGTCCTCATCGGCAAAAGATGTAGAAGTTTTAAAGGTTTCTACTGACTCATAGGAATTCAATAACAGAAAACAAATTGGTGATGATATAAATTCAATCTCAATCAACTTATCGTCGAAAGGAGGTTGAATTTCGGGGGAGAAAGATTCACATTCGAAGAGAAATCCTTTGAAAAATTGAGGTGAAACATAAGTTTCCACCTTCACGTTGTTTAGCGCTAAAGAATTAATCTCATCACAAAGTGCTTCAAGTCTCAATCCAGCACCAATAAGGCTTTCCAAACCTTAGGAGTAAAGAAGAAAAGTTTCTTCCAAAGTAGGCTACCTCGGCTCAAGAGCCTCAAACTCCTCATTTGGTTGAAACTTGTCTTTAAAATTATCGGAATAAAAATCATCATTGGATTCGAATAATGAATCCATCTCAAGCTCTCAATAAAGATTTTCATTCTGATAAATGTTTTCAAGTCTTTCATTCTCAAGAAAATATTGAAAATGGAAAACTTGAAAACTATCCCCAAAGTAAGAATCATTAGAATGACCATCAAAACTATAATAGTAGGACATGATTACCTCGTTGTTTGTAGATGGAGAATCTGAGTAATAAAGTGAGAAACTGCGAATCAAAGTTTCTTAGCTCTCAACTATTCTATCCTGCAAAAAAGGTTAAAACAAAGAATACAAATACAGAAGAAAAAGTACTACAAAATAATAAAATAATTAAAATCTCAAACACACTCCCAAGCAACGGCGCCATTTTTTATGCGAGGGAAACCGAGCGCTCGTGTGAGGACGCTGGTCGTTGTTATCAGCTCCCGCTCAAATGCAAAAACCTAAACTACAACTACACTTACGAAACAAGAATAGCGGTAAGTCGGGTATCGAAAGAAATCCACAAGGAGCGCTGAATAGATTTTAATTGAGTTATTACTTCAAGAATAAAAGTGTAAAAGGTGATGGTTTGGTATAAAATAAAAGGAAAAAAAATTAATAAGTTAACTCTAAACAATATTAATTAAACGAGAGTCAGGCTTGTGTCCCCACCATAGACTAAACAAATAATAATTAGAATTTTGATTCGAAAACATATAACCGAGCATTTTTAGTTAATTATAAACATCACGCAAGAATAAATTTCACTCAAAGTTGCGAGATAAAACATTTAATAAAAAATGGTCACACGCGGATTAAAATCAGGTTATCGCTATAAACACTAATATTGCGTGACAAAGAAAGTTAAATGCATAATAAATCAATTTTAATATGCGAGGTTTTGATTAAATGTGATTTCACACAAAACATAATTTTCGAAGATCGATGCCCATCAATGGTGGACACACGAGCCAAACCCTATTTAACTACTCACACAACATGGAAAAATAAATTAAACAACTAATAAACTAATAAAACAAGAATAAATTAAACTAAACTAATTTATTTAGGCATGGGAAATTAAACAAGCAAGAATAAAGCAAAGATGAAGAAGAAAAATAAAACTTACATTAATGGTGGAGGAGGTAAAACCCCCCAAAGTTTACAAACCCTAGGTCTCCTAAAACTAAAAGAGAAGAAATAAAATGAGCTAAAAACTAATCTCCCTACAAAAATACACCAAGTCTTGCTTTTATACTAAGTGGGAAAAAAATAAAGAAAAAGGAAAAATAAATAAAATTAATGGGATAAGTTACAACTTGAAGGACCAAAAGAAAAAATGGGAAAATAAGAAAAAGGAAGGAAATACTAGCAGCAAAGCGCGACCAAAAAAAGGGCACGAAATCGATTCGGAGAAATCCGAATATATTCGAAATGGTTCTACTTTTGTATTGTTGACAAACGAATCGATTCACACCAGTAGGTTATGTTTTCCCCTCCTGTTTTTGCAATAACACAAAAAATGCCCAAGACCATTATCCAACTCGCAGTGCTGCTACACACCCTAACCGGTGACCACCATTATTGGGACTTGCTGTAAATCTCAGCATGTATGGGACCAGTTGCGATGTGTTTGTATATGCATGGACAAAGAGAACCTGCCATTGACGAGACCTGCCATTCCCATGGATGCCAAAAACTAAAACCTCCATGAAAAAGAAAAAACCCACCAAACCCAAAATCGTAAAAGTGGAGACCCATTTGCAAAATTAGATAACCCGGGACCCACTTCGATATGCGCGTAACAAAACCCGAGATCCAATTTCGAACGAAAGGCTCCAATTTTGGACGAAACCAAAAACCGAGCCAAACTCGAACTATTTCTCAAAATTTCCATTTGCATTTGAAGTTTGTTGCCAAAGTGGGTAAAAGAGAAAGGGACATGG
Source organism: Sambucus nigra (assembly GCA_949130495.1). Lineage (NCBI taxonomy): Eukaryota > Viridiplantae > Streptophyta > Magnoliopsida > Dipsacales > Adoxaceae > Sambucus > Sambucus nigra. The sequence continues at coordinate 494,539,447 of OX422207.1, forward strand.
AAGGAATTAATTAGATTGCTAGTATATTAAATAATAAATATAATTAACTTATAATTCGTCCCCGATTAAATATTTGTGTTTTATTCGTTCGGAATCCGATTCGAGCACCGTTCATGGCCACGTGAAGCTTAACGCGAGAGCTACAACTTTCGTTAATGCTTTGGGCAAAAATCTCAAAGTGTGAAATGACGAAAAAGCCCCTGAATGTGCGAACTCCAACGAAACTTTATCGGAACGCGGCAAAACTTCGCACTAAGTACCGTAACACCTACAAACACTCAATAATACCTCAAATAACATGTTAGCACATAAAATGGAGGTTGTCTGATTAATGAGCATAAATATAGGAATTAAGGTACCCGAGGGGGCTAAAATGCATATGTATAAGGGGTGAAAAATACAATATTCGTGCCGAATCACCCCCCCCCCCCCCAACTTACACATTGCTAGTACTTAGAAATGAAGTATAAATCAAGAAGAAAGACAAGCAAACCAAAAATAGGAAATAAGTACAAAATAGGGACAAAAAGGATAAGGCCACTTTCGCGGGCGAACGATTACATTTAGCGTATGCAATAAGTTGGTAAACCCCGAGGCTACCCTAATGGACGAGTGTCGTCTCATGAGGGTTTTCAGGGATAAACCTACAATCATCATATGGTTTCCTCAAAATATTCCCAATCAACATGCGACAAACTCAACAACAACAAAAAAGATTTCAAACGCGTTATTAGCATATTGAACGAATTCAAACAAAAGTTTGTTGTTATTAACATTACCGAACGGACTTCATAGAATTGAAACCTTAAAAGTGGGACGGGGAGAGAACATGCATAGTATGATTTGACAAAAACTTAAATAAATCGGATAGGCATTAAAGCATGCATAAATCAATCCTCACCAGGAATTACGCTCAATAAATGAAATCACTATGAAATGGGAGGTAATACACGGGACATGCGGGTATAAAGAGTAAATGGAAATGGAAAATAGGCCAAACACATATAACAAATGAAGAACGCTATGTATAAAATGAAATTTGTGTAATCTCAATGAAAGATACCGCTCATTAAAGGAGGCAAAAAGTATTTTCACAAATTATCATAACTATTTAAACTTTTAAATTGAACTCACCCTAGGATCACATAGAACTTGTATAGGGTTGTAATGTAGATTTGGGGTTAAGGTACGAAATGAAGGAAATATGTACAGATTCAAAGTTGTTCGGGGATGAAAAACTCGGGATAATGGAAAATTGTGGGCAATTTCAAAATTGGAAAATAACTTCCACAAGCATTAAATATGAAATAGGAGAGTAACAAGGATTATTGAACAAAATATACAACATATACAACTTTATCTTTTCTTTTCTTTTCTTTTCTTCTTTTCCTTTATTTTCTTTTGTTTTTGCTTTATTTTCTTTTATTTTTCACTGCTTTCTTTTCTTCACTTTTCTCACTCTTTTCATGCTTAATTGCAACTGCAAGACAATAACATCATTCAATCCTAAGTAACTTTCCAAAAAAAGGTATGGAAGGTAATATGTATGGTTTATAACTCCAATGTGGAGTTGGTTATGGATTTTGGGTTATGAAACGAAAGGCTATATTTAGGCTCAAAGGGGTTGACGAGGGGAAACATTTAAGGTGAGGTCTAGGCTAATATGGATGATATAACAAAGATTTCCTATGATCATTTCATAAAGTATATGAAATTCTAGAGTCAAAATGAACTTTAAAAATCATGCTCAAGTAACACATTTAAAAAATGAACTCAATTAATGAATGATCAAATGAAAGAATAGTGAGATTACCAACGAATTCAACATTTTCAAGGAGGAATGAAAAGTGTATACACTCAAAAATGAAGAAAATCATGAGGCTCACTCGGTGCAAGTATATACAATGGAACAAAAGAAACATGCACCAAAAATAGGGCCCATAATATATCTCTAAGTTGAGAAAAATAGAAACCTCAAAAGATCTTGAAAAAGAAATATGAATATTTAACCGTGTTTGAGTGGAAAAATAAACGGGTTTGCACCACGAAGCCTAATTTCAAAAAATCGTGTCATGATGCTATTGTTTGTAGAATCATCAAAATTTCAGATTTGTGTGCATGTTGTTTGTTTAGTTCATTTAGCTAAATATATTAATTGTCACATATGGCTAAAACTAAGTTTGATGACATTTATCTATCAATTAGATCTTCTTGATCATTTTGATGTGTTGATGCTGGGATTCATTTGTTGTAGTTCACGCCCATTCATTCCATATCCATGTTTGAGCACATTGACACCAGGTTAGCATGAAACTCACACTGTTTATGTTTGTTTTATTTTTCTGTTTTGAATCTATTTTGCTACTGTTTTGTATTTCGAGTATCTATTTTCAAGAAATTTTTTAACTGGGCAAAACTTTGCTTTTTTTTTAAAGCTAGAATACAGGGCTTCTGAAGTCGTTAGAACGATATATCCAAGTCATTCAAAGACTGCTTCAAACGACACAGTTTTCGAGGCAGTAATTTTGTCAGGGATGGTCATTAGAAGGGTCGTACGATAACTGTTTCGAACAAGACCTTATTATTTTAGGTCATTTTTTACCTCGTTTAAACGACATGCCCATGTCGTTCAAATGACATGACATAGTCGTTCGAATGACCTGGTCTTGATTTTTGGGCCTTGTTTTGTTTTAGTACCTGCTTTATATATGAGATGATTTCATTCTATTTTGGTATTTATGAGTTCATTTGGACAGTTTACACGCAGTCTATATTAATTATTCATGTGTTGATTCTTATACTGAATTGATAATTTTAGTCACATCATTGTTGATATTGATGATTCATATTTTGTTACTATTTGCTAGCTACGAGTTTTATGTCTTCTTATTTTTTTAGCTGGCTATATACTCATGTTTATCTAGATATGTTCCATTGATTATTCTCATTCTTGATATTTGATTATATGTTTTTCTTTTTCACTTATTGTCTATTCAAGACAAAAGCGGGAGAGATGATATATGATGTAGGAGGAGTTTGTTTGTTGAGTACATATGTTCTGTTTGCAAATTGGTATCATGCTTTATCATATATCTTATATATTGGTATCATGTTTCATTGCACAAATTGGTATCTTATTTTTCTCACATGTTTAACAAATGGTTTGATTTACATATTGGTAATTTATATCATTTGTTCCTTTATACTTCACTAGGTATTTGTCTATTTCGTGTGTGTGGGTAAGCTTCAGCGATTTGAGATTTCAAGACTGCATCACATTCAGACAAATCATGCTTACCGGTCCTACATATACTATATCGTGTCGTGTATTTTTGATTTTCGGTTTTATAGGATTGGATTTAGGTTTCATATGGCTTCACGAGCCAACTTAGGCATTTCACTATTTGCTTTTGTCCTAGAATAGTCAAGGGGGAGATTCGTACGGGAAAAATTTCTAATTGGGTTAATTTGTATGTAATTGACTTATTTTCGGAATAAAACTTGTTTGAATCATAGATAGGTTTTATCTTGTCATGATTCCCAAAAAGTCTATGACGTATTTGTTTAGAAGACTTAGCAGCCATGCTTCAAAGATATATTATGCTGATTTTTATTAGTGTACGTTTCGCGTCTTCATTCAGATTGGATTTCAAAAATCTCTCAAGTATGAAAGCATTATGTTTATGGAGTTCGAAAAGAGGTTTAAAGGATTCAAACTTTATTAAAAAAAATTTAAAAATGTTTTGAATCATTTATTTTGAGATTTTCTAAAGTTTAGAGTCATATAAAACACTGACTTGTGTTTAAGTTGTTCAAACGACATGTGATGTCATTCGAATGATATCTCACAGTCGTTAGAACGACTTGTGGATCTCGTTATAATGACTTGACGACTTAAGTTTTTTATTTAAGTCATTTTTCTCTCAAAATTTCAAAGGGGGTGCAGAACCAAAATACAGTTTATGACAATAACGTTTTTCTGCATAAGTTTTCTAAGGTTTTCCAAGTCTAAAATCATCCTTAGTGTTTAAAGATCAGAGCTTTCATATACAATTGATATAAAGATATTGTTTGCACCATTTGGAGTTTGTTCATCTATATTGAACATTATTCATTGGAATTTTGCGGTGAAGAAGTGGAGCAATCCATGTTTCAAATCTTAGACTGTTGCCAAAGCTGCATTGGTGGACACCGAGGCACTCGTTGACACGTGTGTTATGGATGAGGATCGTGGAGGGATTTTTACGTGGGCACTTTGGATGATCGATTAAAGAGAAGAAGAGCCCCAAGGTTTGTTTCGATAAATTTGTTGTGTAAGTCTGTCTGTCTTCCTTTGTCAATCTGTATCGTAGTGATTGTATGGCTTGGGTCGTTCGAGGTTTTTTCCCTTAATGGTTTCCTCGTACATCCGACATTGGGAACTTTAATATATTTTACTTGATTTAATCACCTAGATGCATGTTTAGGATTAAGCAATATAAAATTGGGCTTAAGTAATATTGGTTCACAAACTTGGTGCATGTTATAATATTGAAAAAGGTTTTTGAAAGAAAATTGTTTTGTCACCTTAAAGCACACTTTGAAAAAGGGGCCTACATTTTTACATCATGAATACAGAGTTGTTGGTTGCTTAGCTAAAGCTGGAACTAACTTTAAGACTGTAACACCTTGCCTAATTAAATACCGGGTGGCCAGTCCCATACCTAATTAAAACAGAATATACAGTTGGCTCATTCTTAGCATCACTGTCGAAAATATTTACAACTCACCCAATACCCAATTAAGAAGGTGTTAAAAACTTTCCAAATTTTAATTTCAACAAAATCTATTTTTAGTTTACAAATAACACAACACATATTAGTCTACAACATAAATAACTGAACAGATAACACAAAAGAATTTAAATCCCATTGGAATAAACATTCCCACATAATAATCCAATACAGTAATCCCAACGATATTAAATGTATTAAAATGACACGAGTACAAGAGTATTCGACTTAGATAGAAAAGAGATAATTGAATTCATGTGGGCGACATGCCCTAACTAAACGAATACTGTGAATCAAATGAATATAAGCATCTAAGCAATACTCCATAGCTCCATAGCTCGTCATAATCTGCTAAGGTTGGCGTCCCTGTTGCTGGACACCTGATATAGAAGGTATAATAGAAAAGAAAATATGCAAGGAAACGGGTCAGAGCACGATTGTGAGAATGATTTTGAAAACAACAAGTATTTAACAAGTGCAATAAAGAATTTATTATGTACATGTTAGTATCCAACTCTCACTTGCTATTCTCACCTCTCATCTAGAGTGCACACTTAACGTTTCCTATTAACCTCCTAGTTAATGGCTCCTCTTCACTAGTTCCCATAATATGATTCCATCCCGTATCATAACCCCATATGTACCATACCATATGTCATATAATTATTCATATACGTTTCTCATTAACATGAATCGTTTCTCATTTATATGAATTAAGCTTTCAATAAATATTCATTAACTTATTTCAATTCTTTTCTCAATTCACCGTTTTCTACAATTATCACACAGTAGATGATTTAACCACTATACACACATACATTTAATTCATTATATATATATATATATATACACACACATATATAATACGACACCCCGAGTCATAGCTGCGGTGCAATCCATTACTCTGTTATCATGTCCCAATATCGCTGGTCGTCGAATAAGGGACTAAAGGTTCGGTAAGAATTCCTCGAACCACAAACAACAACATATAAATTGGATGCGAACATAGTTCTCATACCCACGGGCCACGCACATACCTACGTTCCCATAGTCAGCGGACTTATAAACTCCCCGATAAGTCTTTCATAGACCTATGTTCTTGAGTGACAAAATCAAAGATCCCATGGATTCATCAGGATATGACTGCCCTCACGTGCAAACCTCCCATCGATAGCAAGTAAGCTAGGTATGTCATAAACATAAATCATTAATTAATCAAATAGGCATTATCATACCTATAATATAATATCAACAAGGTAATCACACTACCCTAAGATAATTCCCATATAGCATTATATCTCTTTAAATTTAATCATCCCCAAGCCTCACTCATTACTCAAGGTTCAAATAGGTTTTTCCTCAACATTTTATTCAGTAAGAAATCACTAATATCCTACAGGTCCATATCATCTTATCTCCTGAATTACCACGGATTGAACTCCCCTTTAATTAGGGTTATAACCGATTGTTTCTAATCTCTTATAAACACATCTTCTATCAACTAGGATTGAATACCATCATCACATGGCTCATAGTCTATAGGGTTTTACATGACTTATCAACAAAATTAACATCCTCGCATCCTATAACATCTCTCTACTCCCGATGTTGTTAAGGTTCATACGCGGAGCGTCTCGCAAAGCGAAATCAAAACAATGAACCCCTCCAATTACACTACTACTTAACTTTGTCAGTCGTGGAGGTCCGTCAACTTCAAATACGCAACCGGGATAACCTCATCCCCTCTTTCAACCAAATGTGGTCTTAAATCCCATCTCTATCTAGGAGCCATACCACTAAGCGTTTGTACTACACTGAATCCTTGCGCAATCAATAATGAGCTTAAACTCAGTCCTTGATGTTAAAATTGTAACCCTAAGGCTACCCAGGTATTATATTAAATCTCCCCTACTGGACCTATCCTTAATCCTTATGCACACAAATTAGAATCCAACACATGAATCTAGCAACCAAAATTTCTTTCAATTTAATTATCATAATTCTAATAAATTAAATCCCAATCAAATTAATTCAAATTTTATCTAGGACTTACTTATCTTCTCTAAGTCCCATAATATCCAATTAATAATCACCAAAGATCTACAAAAGGTTTCGAATAAGAACCAACATTAAAAAGAAACAACTTTAACAATTCTGGGGAGGTCGATCGGTCGATCGCCCAAATATCAGACCAATTTTTCTGCATTTCTTCTACTATGGGTTTAACCATTTTTTATCATTCAAACCTTCATATTAACATCCCAAATTACTTATAATCCATACTACATGATATATAAACATATATAAATGATTTCTAATGATCTCAACATCCTAGAATCATCAAGAGATTCAATTAAAAGCATGTTTTTATCCTCTTTTTCCAGAAATGTATCAACATAATATCTTCAAGAACACATCAATGGTTTTCAAAAATTTTTCAATAGATTTATGATTATTTCGTGGATTACCAACTACCTACAACATAAGTTTGATTCCTATATATGTTCATATTTCCAGAAATCCATTACAACTCCATCTTTATCTTCCAAACATGAAAAATCATCTCTTTTTATTACTATTCTAACATGGACAATATACAAACTTAGATTGCAAATATCAAACACTTGCCTCTAATGAAGGTTTGATCCTTTGTTTTAGTATATCACAGGTGGTTCTCCCCTTTCTCTGGCCACTTTCGGTAGTGGTTGATGGTGGTGACCTTTGGTTCTTTGGTTCTCCTCCTTCCAAGAAATCTTTTCTCTTCCCAAGCAACCTTTCACTCTCTCTTGGAAGATGACTTTTCTATTTTATGTAGAAGAGATGAATAACCCACGTACACTTAATCTCCAAATACTTATAATAGGACAAAATCCGAAATCACTATTCACCCCCCTATAAAAATGACCAAAATGCCCTTTTGGGTTGTCTTTTCATTTCCAAATGACCCGAGACTCAAAACCAACATCCAAATAGACTTTTCTGACTATTTCAACCCTTCCGGATGCAATGATGCAGTCAAAATGACTATAAGGTCGATGTAAAAATATATTTCTATTTAATTTAATAAATTAGTCCCGACACGTCCCATACCGCGTCTGACTAAAAATTTAAATTACTGAATTAATACCTCACAGCAATATCAATAACATCACATTCATATATTACCTAAATATCTTTAAGTAATAATCAGAATCATTCATTTTAATATCCACAATTCGGATAAAACCCAAATGAATTTATTTATAATAAAATCCAATTAATCCATTAAAATATAACCCACTTTTAAAAATCATTAAAATTACGGGGTATTACAAAGACTTTACTAAAGTAATACGTTAAAATCATAAAATGTGGAACTTTCTACCATTATAGTTATATGCATTAAGTTTGTATGTTAATCTACGTACTCCTCTTAGCAGCTGCCAATAGGTAGTTCCTTTTGACATTTTGATACATTATGCTGTATTAATTAATAATTTTTTTATTAATTACACGAAATATTTGTGATTTTGATTTTTCATAATACAATTTTTTTGTGTAACATAGGCATTATGATGTTCAACTTAATCTCAGACTCTGCCTTTGGAGTCAAAGGTCCCTTTTTTTCCTTTTGAATACAGGTATATTTTTTAGGTGATATGAATAGGAATGCGGTCTCATTGTTCCATTGGATGTTTTGATTATATTTATAATATGTTAGCCCCTTATTGCAGAATAAAAGTTTTATATGTGATAACTTATTAGACTATTCACATCTTATGTGGATGCTTATCGAGAAAACCAAACTGTGTTAATTAGTGTGCATATGGTTTATTAATACTCTTGTTTGTGTGTTTAGTACCCTATTTCCAAAGATACTTTATATTTAAATTTTCAATTCTTTATATATAAAATATATTTTGGTATTTAATGTTTTTAAACAATAAGTATACATTATTTGGTAACTTTGGGCATCTTCAACAACTTCTTCAGGGTTGGGGTATTGACCAAGAAGAGTTAGGTTTAGCATTGCTGAGCCAAGTGGATAAAATGTGGCGAGAAGATAGACTAACGCAATGTAGGTCTTGTAGAGCATATTTTTGGTGAAGAAAAAGAAGAAGAGTGTTTTGGGTTTTGGTCTTCAATGAGAAAAATAATGTATTTAGCATGATGTGTTGTTGTAGTTGAATAAGTAAGGGGTTAGTTCACTACATTTTTGGTATTTAAAGTTATGGGAAGTACCATAGGAAGGAAATTTTGTTAAAAGTTAATTATAATGAGATGCGTTTTAGGTGCAATGTAAGCATTGTGCCGAAAGTGTGATAAGCTCATGTACCAAGGATATGATGTGATGACATGATTTACAAGGATATGATGCGATGACACGATTTATACCTAAACCTTATTTATATGTCTACCCTAAACCATGGCTTATTATTATGACTTTGGCCCATAAATATGGGGTTCCAAGTTTTCAATTATGCTCTGCAAAATTAAACATGCATTATCATAGTTGGTTCACTAAAATACTTTTTTGTTATACTGTTTTTTATTTACATTATTTTTTATATGTATTGGAGTTTACCTAGAGGTTATTGTTTATTTAGTTTTGAATGTTTCTCCATGATACTCATTTTGTTGCTAACTTTGTATTTATGAATGTTTCTTCTACTTTTCATGCCACACATAATTCAAACAAAATATGAATGTTTCTTTCTATTTATTGACTTATGTTATTGAAACTTTTGATATTAGGTTGTATGATCTAAGGAATGTACTAACTTCTATTACACTGCCATTGTAAGTATATCTTTGATCTTAGTAATTTGTTGTGTACTAATAGCACTTACACTATCCCATTTTGACAATTTCGAGAGACATCATGTGAAGAATAAAATTATTAGTAAAATTTGGTTGCTTTCGATGATAATTATATTTTGAGTGCACATAATCAAAAAGGTGCGATATAGGCACGATAAGTGCGCCATAAATAAATATACTAGGGGTAATTTGACAAGAAAGATAACTAACAACCTTACTCGTGCTTATGTCACTGCCATAATGGATTATTTGTTAACTTTCATATTTGTACATTTTTAGGTATTAGCGCATATTTCTTATTAATTTATTAGGCATGAAGACATATTTGTACCCACCATCTATTTTTGGTATAACTCTTACTGTTGGAATAACAATACTCCCTTTTTCCATGAGTAGTACAGTTTAACATTTGGAGTTGTTCAGTTTATCAATAGGTATGAAAAGTAAATATCCCTTTTTACTTTATTATTTCTCGTAGATATCCTTAAATTAATGTATTATTATTTATGAATATTAACTACTTCAAACTTTTTCTCTTTTATTACTAATACATATGTTGCTAAGAGAGGATAAATTTCAACAGTGGACATTTTTTCTATAATGACATTATATCCTATGTTTGAGATTATATAATGGTATTACATGCTCTGTTTGAGCTTACTTCCCCACAACCCCAACCATGATTGTCGAGATTTCAACCCCAAAATAAAAGTAACATATGTTGCTAACTCGTGTGTTACTGTGCTATTTTGATTTATAGCATAAGTATTTGATATTTTGTTGTTGGATTCATTTATAGCTATATTTTTTGTTGCATATATAGTTGTTGGATCTCTACTATATTTTAGCTTAACTCTTACATTTTTATACTTTGACTTAGTGACAGAAAGTGTTGTCACAATAGAAGATATGACTGAAGATATAACTCAATCGAGGTTGAAGTGCTGCACCAACAAAGTTTCTATTGATAATGAAGATGAGTATTGAAATGTATCTCAAGCTTTTGTCTTTTACTTATTCAAAACTTTTGTAGTTGTATACTATTTTATTTTTTGGACTATAATGGTGATGATTAGAGAAGCTAAAAGTGGAAAGGAGAAAGTTTTTTTTTTAATTTTGCATTAATCTTTTGGTGCCAAAAAGACAATATAGCTTTGTGGTGAAAATTCAAAATTTATGTTTATATGATATCTTCTTTATGTTTATCAAGTTGCCAGTAGTTTCTTGTTGTGTACTCAAAAACATATATATATATATATATATATCGTTTTTGAATAATGGAAAATTAATGCATTTCTTTATCAGATGTTCGAGATGGACTATTAGCATTATTGTTGGAGTATATTTTGTTTCTTAAATAGGTGCATAGCCATATAAATAAAGGAGATTTTGTCCAAATTTATAAAATTATGTACACTGAGTTTTTTTAGATGAATCTTTCGAAATTATTAACAATCATCCTATTGAAATATTTTGGATATTTTATTGCTAAAGATGCCAATAAGGGTCTTTATTGTACTCATAGTAGGGGTTTATATATGAATATTGTTAAATAGGTGACGTTTATACTAGGTCCTGTAAGGATTTTTTTTATACTTTAAATAGGTGGATACTTTTATAAATAAAATAAAATATGCACAATTTACTCCTTATATTTTTACCTTTATTTGTGCTGAAAATAAATTTTTGGACTTAAAATTATACTCGATTCAATAATTTTGAAAAAACATCCGTCCTTCATGAAAATTGACTACAATTGATTCTTTGCAAAATTATATTATAATACATGATCCATACTTGAGAGAATTGTCATCGTGCCTTCAGTCACGGGCATACCCTTGTGTGTGTGTGTGTGTGTGTGTGTTGTAACCCTTCACGTTGCCTTATCTTGTATCCTAAGATATGTATAATTTGTCCTTTTACCCGTAAGTTAAAATTCAATTAAAAACAAGTCCCTCATATATCCCTTTAAAAATTATCAAAATATCCCAAAAAATGTATAATTTTCATCTTGACTCGTCGAATCATATTGTTAATCAAAACAAATTATTTCTCAACCTAATTTCTATATTAATAAATTTATAACAAGTCCCACAATTACTATAATTAACATAAAATCCCATAAATTCGTGTAAATAATTGTTAAGTTATTTATTTCAATATTTTGACACAAATATTATTTTGATTAATATCATTATTTCAATATTGTCAGTCATTTCATCATTTATTCTTATTATTTCCTCATGATATTTAAACAAGTTAGTTATTTATTTATAAAAATAAGGGGTTTTACACAAAAGGAGTTGCTTTTTCACCGTCCGAACAATCTTTAAACTTGATCTAGAACATAATCGTGCTAACAGATTTGATCAGGAATAGTATCCATGTGAATGGAAGATTACCATCTGTGCTAACAGATTTCACAAAAAATAAATCTCTTACTAAACAACCAAGCCATTGGGCCAATGGGGAAAATTAGGATCCATGCAAACGACTTTATCCATAAACATATAACTAGAGAAATGAGGAAATATTTGTGAATTAATTGAAATGAAGCCATGGATACGAAAGTGATAAGAAGCATAAGTTAGGGAAACTTTTCCAGAATATATTAAGTGCATAAGAATCCAAAAACTAACCAACTCTCTCTCAAAATATACATTGTAATGCATTTTCATGAAAATTTTTGCAAAGTTTTTTAGCGTCTTTATGATTAACAGCTAAATAAAAAAATAATATATTCATATAACAAAACGCAAGATTCAAACCTAGCATTTGACCAATTATCGATATTTTAAGATCATTAACCACTTTTGAATCGTCATAGTTGATTAGCATATACAATTTATTTCAAAAAATATTAACATATATCTCAATTCACATAGAATATCAACCTTGGCGTATGATATTATATATGATAAAATGTTTGTAAAAATGTAACGAATTAATCAACAAGTATTCCAAATGGAATTTGATTCAAACAACGAGATAACTTATCTAAACAAAAGTTATATCATATTATGGACTAGCAAGAAGTTTTTTTCCACTTTTTTAAACTTCCTCATGAACATGTCGTGAAAAATCTTATCATGCCAAAACTAGATTTCATTGTAGAGTTCACCTATCCAGAGGTTCCCAACCACCAAAACTTGTGTGCCGAACAAACTTCTATAGAGGAGAGCTCATCTCAAAAGCAAGCTAACGTTGCAGCCAATCAACCTGAATCGTCCAACATGCAAGAAATGGCTCAAAAATATGGAAAAGATAGTAAGAAAATATTCCGCAATGGAATTTTGTCTATGGAGAGATTCAATAGTGATATCCCATTGTGGAATTTGTACATAGATGGATCTTCATGTGCGACTGGAAGTGGAGTAGGTATAATACTAAATACTCCCGATGATATTAATATTGACACTCAAATTTTAATTCAAGTCATCAAATAATGAAGTGAGGTATGAAGCTTTGATAGTCGGACTAGATTTGACCCATTCATTAGGCACTGAGCAAGTAGTTGCGCACAGTGATTCATAGCTAGTTGTGAACCAAGTGCTTCATCTATATGGGGTCAAGGGAAAATTGATGACTAGATACTTTGTCAAATCCATGGAAGTTATTTCCATGTTTCCATGTGTGCAAATGAACATGATACCAAAAATAGCTAATTCCCAAGTAGATGCACTTTCTCGGCTCGCTTCAGCAACAAGAATTTAACTTCGTAGAAGTATCCCAATTGAGATCTTGGCAAACAGGAGTATAGATGAGGAGCTCATGGTCAATTTCATTACTGTTGATTTGGGATCTTCTTGGATGGATCCAATTAGGGCTTATAATTAAGATGGAATCTTACCAGTTGATCCCAAAGAAGCCAAAAAGCTCTGTTATAAGGCAGTCATATATGTATTGGACAAAAGAGTTTTATACAGAATGGGATTAAATATCTCATTATTGTGTTGTGTTCATCCATTAGAGGTGGAACATTTGGTTAAAGAAGTGCATGAAGGTTCTTGTGGAGCTCATTCAGCTGGTCGATCGCTGCTCCAAAGAATTAATACACGGGGATACTATTAGCCAACTATGAGGGCAGATTTTAAGGCCTTTGAAAAAAAGTTTAAAAAGTGCCAAAGGTTCTCTGCAATCCATAAAGCACCCAACGCTGCTCTAGCGTTAATTACTTCACCTTGGACATTCACTATTTGGGTAATCAACTTAGTCGACCCACTGTCAACCATCAATGGCAGGGTTAAGTACCTGGTAGTTATTGATGACTACTTCACAAAATGGGTGGAAGAAGAATCATTAATTGAGATGCCTTATGAGAAGGTATATCAATTCATGTGGAAGAGAATCATATGTAGGTATGGCATGCCCCATGCCTTTATTACAGACCATGGAACCCAATTTGATAATGATGAGTTTGAAGCATATTGGGTTCAGTCTAAGATCTAGAAACTCCATTTTGCACCACACTATCCAAAAGCAATGGCCAAATGAAAGTGACAAATAGAACCTTTCTCAATGGACTGAAGAAAAGGCTTGATGCTGCCAAAGGAAACTGGATTAATGAATTACATTGTGTTCTCTGGACTTACAGAACAACATTGAGGATAACAACTGGGGAAACACCTTATATGCTTGCATTTGTGATAGAAGCCATAGTTTCGGTCGAGATAGGCCTATTAACTCACAGAGTGCGGAATTTTTTTTCTCCAACTAGTTACTTAATGAGATGATTGGATTTATATATGTTAGAGGAAGTTCGAGAAGTTGTTACTCTCAGAAATGCTACGTATCAACACATGATAGCTCGCTTCTATAACAAAAGGGTCAAGCCGACCAACTTAAAAGAAGGCGACTATGTCCTTAAGAAATTCATTTAGAAGAACAACAATCTTGAGGCTAATTGGCATGGGCCATATCGTATTTCGATCGTCATCCGACCAGGGGCCTATCGACTTGAGACCTTGGAAGGGGAAGAATTCAAAAATACCTGGAATGGCGAGCACCTTCGAAAATAGTATCAGTTATGAAAGGGATTAGCAAATTCTATTGCTTTTATTTTATGATCAACACAACTATTTTTCAACTTCAATAAAATCTTGATTTTATTTCGTATAATTTTTTCGATTTTTTTGGAGTACGGCGATATACATCCCCCAGAAATAACAAAATAGAAAATGCATCTCGGTCTTCAGCTCTTGTCGATCAATGGCATGTTTGAACTTATCGACCGATCAACAACTTACTTAATCAGGTTGAATTTATCAAATTTCAAATGTACCAACAGCTTAATGCACAGTCATTGTGACACCCCGCCTAATTAATCCCGGGTGATCAGTCCTAAATTAAGTTAGAACGGGTTTCTCAGTTGGATTATTCTTAGCATCACTGCCACCTTTTTTATTACTAACCACCTAAGTGAGAAAATTAGTCTGGTGCCAATTTTTATCCTTCATTAACTCAAATGAAATTCATGCGGAAATAAAACAACATAATAATCTTAATTAACTGAAATAACCATTCACAAATAAATGACTGACCGAATAAACCATCGGCCCAACTTCAACAAATATAAAATAAAGACAAGTAATCAATCCCAACAAATCTGACAAAACTGAATGGGCTGTGAGCGACATGATCGAAATAACTGATAGAAGTCTCTATACTAGAATGAAAGAGTGAGGCATCTATCAAAACTCCCGAAACATCCACATATGCTGTAGCAACGGATTCCTGAAATAGAGTCAAGCCTGGTGTCCCTATGGCTGGACACCTAAAAGGTTTTTAAAAATTTATAGCAAGGGTTAGTACCCAAAAACTTTTGAAAAACATTTAGCAAATGATTAACTTGCAGCAATAAATAAATATGCATGCTCTCCATATTTTAGTTAGTGCTGCACTCCCTTGAGGATATCCTCACCCCTCTTCTAATGTGCACTACTAACGCCTTAATTAAATTTACCTAGAACTTTATCTTATGACTAGATAAATTATACGACCCCTTGCAACCACCCTACTCTAACCGAGTATGCCTTAATTATGATTTTTAAGTTATTATCATCATCAACTTAATTAAATCATTTCCCTTTTAAATTTCATATAACTTCCACATCTGTTATACATATAATACAACTCATGCTTTGTATTACTAAAACCGTATATAATTATTTACCTAATTATATACTCAATCACATTATAGTATTCACAAACATACTAATATAACATTTAATAATAGTACTTTCCAGAGTAAATTCTCACCGGGCATAAATCCTGTATAGTGCTATCCCACTAGGTATGTTCACATGACCTAGTTACCCCAAGTTAGATTCACTCACTAACTTGGTTAATACGTACATGTTGGAGGCGGTCATATTCCTTCCCTGAAAGTGAGATGCCCCTCACCCATATAACGGACGCTATGACTTGGGATTATATTCTCCCTACTCCTCAAGCTAGGGAATTTATCCACTACGCGCAACCTCCCCCTACAACACTAGAGTATATAATTATAATATCTATTCACTGATATTAATGTACACATCATATATATATATATACTATCACACGCCGTATATATATAAATATAAATTATCCCGGCTACACCGTGCACTAAGTCCGTGACACAAGCCTATTCCATTTTATTTTGAGTTTATTGCCCAACTCTTATTATAAATTAATTTGCACATTAATTTCTTTTGGTATCGCTCCAACCAATATATTCGGACTTACTCTCGTGGCCCGGAATAACATCACCCGAGTCTAAATCCCCGACTCTAAATTATTTAGCCTTTACCTAAATAAATTTACATTTCGGTATCGCACAACCATTATTCCCGGACTTGTCTACTACATTCGTATTTAATCATTTTAAAACAAAGTATCCAAAATTTAACCTTAGTGTGTCACACCTAATTTCTCCAAATCCCAATTAACTTTAATTATGATGTCACACCAAGTCGCCCTCAAATCCTAATTAATCTTGATTTACAATTAATTAGATTTAAACCCATGTATTAATTACTCAACAATTAAGGCATGGAAGGATTTTTAATTATTTTCCTTATACATTAAAAAGTGGGCGAACTGTCAAAATTTCCGGACCATCGATCGATCGATGGTCCTCCTTCGATCGACCGATCGAGCAGGTCCTCGTCTTCCCCAAGTTGGATGTTTTAGCCATGGACGCCCACCTCCAAACCCTAGTTTCTTCTACACTGAAAACCATGTTTTCCCCTCGACAATAGGCATCAAAAACCTTATGGGGAACCTCTATAAAGCCCAACAACATCAGTAAATTTACTTTCTCCACTGTTCTTACAAATTGGGGTAAAATTTCATGTGACACCCCGACTAATTAAATACCGGGTAGCTACTCCTTTATTAAATTAATACAAAATGCCAAGTTGGTTCATTAAATAGCATCACTGTCGAAAACATTTCAATGATTACTAACCTCCTAGTATTTAAAAAGTGAGTTGCCAAATTTTAATTTAACTCTGATTAACATGCAATAAGTGAAATGTAAAGGATAACATAACCATTCACAATAAAGTCCAACTATAGTAAATCAATAAGTAAAAATGAGTCTAGAGGAAATACTCCTCACAACAATCCCAATATGGAGAGAAAATAAAACAAGTCTGCATCCTGAATTAATTACAACTCAAAAGTCTGAATGACTGAAATAAATGAAATGTCTCTAAAAGAAATGGGCGACATGCCCTACAACTGAAGAAATCTGAATATAGAGTCAAGGTAGGTGAAGCGTCTACTAGCAAGGTCCTGTAACTTCCACAACAGCTACAGCTCGTCACCTGACTGGAAATACTATGCATGGTGTCCTTGTGGCTGGGCACCTAAAAAGGTTTTTACAAAAAGTAGATTTGAAAGCAAACGGGTCAGAGCCCGAAAGTGGAGAGTATTTAAAAACAACAACAAGTGTTTTAATAACATTAAAACAATGAATGCAAAGTACATGTTAGGACGTGCTCTCACATGAAATACTCACCTCTCGGCTATTTGTGCACTCCTAACGTACCATACCCGTACAAGTGTTTCTCATATCTAACTAGTCCAAAACAAATACTGTCCTTTCTACTCGATTAGTACTATAAGTCCCAATGTTATTAATTTAATAGAGAGCTTTACTTAAATTTCAAATTTCAAAGTAATAATAATAGAATTTACCAAAATTTATCTCCCATTTTATATTCTCAATGCGTTACTATAATGATTCTCACATTCAAACATAACAATTCTTTTCATTTAACCGTATATTTTTCACATCATAAATATACAAGACAAGCACCCCGAGGCTAAGCTGCGGTGCACACATACTCTGCTATCCATCCCGGTACATCACGTACATAAGGATCACAAATTCCGAATCTCTCAGGAATTGTTAGAATAAGCACAACACACGAAAATGGAGGCGAACATAATTCAACATATCCATGGGTCACGTACATACCTACGCTCCATAGTCAGCTGACTTATTAACTCACAAATAAGTCATTCTCTTGAACTATGTCCTCTAGGTACCACTCTAAATCCGGGCACACAAGGAGTAGATGGCCCTAAGACAACGTAAACCTCCCGTGATAGCAAGTATGGTAGGTATGTCATACACATAAAATCATATACATATACTAAGGATGCACACATCTTAGTACTTAACATATTTTATTAGTGGTATACTTCTCATTCTAATACCAATACACGAATCCCCGGTTTATATATATATACATCATCCATTATCCTCACGACGTAATTTTTTACTCACGTTCTAACCCATAAATATCATTTGGTTCAAACCACACTTCTATGTTTTACTCCTCAAAATATTCCAAATGTCCCAAATATATCGATTAGTCATCAAGAAATTTTCATCTCTATAATTAAACAAGGTTACGGAACACTAAAAGTCAAATCAGGTCAAAAAGACCAAACTGTCAACTCGTTTGAAGTCTCGTTCGAACGAGGCTGTTCGAACGAGAGTTCGTTCGAACGAAGTGGGCATCTAACGAGATCTCGTTCGAACGAAAGGAATCGAACGAACATCCCTCTCGTTAGAAGCTCGTTCGAACGAGCTCGTTCGAATGACCTGGGCAGGTCTTCTAATGAGAGGCCAGTTTCGAGCCCAAAATTTCCTTTTTTCGTTTTTCCAACTTTCTTCACCTCTAATCCCATATAAAATTCGTCCCAACAGCATTTTAAGGTTTATAATACACACTAAACATTCGTAGGTCATAATTAAACATTTATATAGGGCCAAATCTTCCTAAACATCATCAAATCATTACATCCCCTCAGTTTTCCCCAGATCCCATGAACATGAACCCTAGAAAATTAAATTCATCCATAGACATAACTAAATCCGTTTTTATGATATAAAAGATGTATTTTCATCTGAATAATCACCCTAACATTTTTCTACATGAAATCTCCTCATAAAATTATAAATCTCTAAATCCAATTCAATGGGTTTTTATCATTCTCCAAGAACAATACAATTTCATAAATTTCCTACGTATGGAAGAAGCATTCTTTGCAATTATCGAAATTAAACCACTTGCCTTATGTCTTTCTCTGATTTTGATGTCGAATTGATGAATTGTTCTCTCTCTCTGCAGAATTCTCCTCTCTCTCTCTCTACAAGTTCTTTTTCTCCACGGTGACAATGGTGGTTAAGGTTGCCCTAGGAAGCTCTTGAAACTAATTCCAATAACCCCCGTAGCCCATTAAGTCATTAAGTGTAGTTAGTGGTTTTAGTGGGTAAAGGTTAAATCAGATATTAATTTCTAATTTTCGTGGGTTTTAATTCCCAAAATTCCAAAATTACCAAACTACCCTTTTACGTTGCCGGTATGGCCTAAAAATGCCCCGGGACCCAAACTAAACCCCCGGCTAGTGTTTTCTGACTATTTCGACCCTTCCGGACGTGTTGGTGCACTCAAAACGACCATACGGTTAATAGAAATGAAAATTCACTTTTTAATTAAGATAATTATATTCCTGATGTGACTGTCACACGCGTACCAACAAAATTTCCAAATTGCCGTATTTCAATCTCACGACAAATTTCATAATTCAATATTCATATATAGCCATATATACTCATTAAAATCAAATACCAACTCGCATCTCGCTAGTATTTTTATTCGGATTAATTTCCAATTAATACACATTTAATTCAATTAATCCCATAAATAAATATCATAAAAATACGGGGTATTACATACTTCCCCCCTAATAACAGAATTTTGTCCCGAAATTCGGAACTATAAAGTACCTGGTAAGAACAACTCTGGATAACGTTCGCGCATCTCATCCTCGCGCTCCCATGTGGACTCCTCGACATTATGATGTCGCCACTGAACACGCACTAACAGAACTATCTTTGACCGCAGTTTCCGCTCACTTCGGTCCAAAATAGCAATCGGCCCCTCCTCGTAGGAGCTATCGGGCTGGAGATCGATGTCCTCCAAAGCAATGTGAGAATGAGCCAAATCGTCTCTAAGATATTTCCTTAGCGAGGAAATATGAAACACATCATGAATCCGATGCAAATGCTCCGGTAACCCAAGTCTATATGCAACAGACCCAATTCGCTCGATGATAGGGAATGGCCCCACGTATCTCGGTGCCAACTTCCCCTTCTTCTCAAATCTCATAATCCCCTTCATAGGAGATACTCTGAGTAAAACCTGGTCCCCCACTTGGAACTCCCTGAAGAACCTCTTCGCATCAGCATAGCTCTTTTTCCGATCCTGAGCTACCCGAATGCGATTCCGAATCAATTCTATCCTCGTCGAAGTATCCTGAATCACTTCCGACCCAAGTAGTTTGTTGTCCCCCACCTCCAACCAACATGCTAGGGAACGGAAAGGTCTACCGTAAAACGCCTCAAATGGAGCCATGCCAATGGTGAACTGGTAGGAGTTGTTGTAAGCAAACTCCACCAGTGGAAGGTATTTCTCCATCCACCCATAAAATCAATGATGCACATATGCAACATGTCCTCCAACATCTGGTTTGTACGTTCGGTCTGCCCATCGGTCTGCGGGTGATACACCGTACTCAACCTCAATTCCATGACCATGGCCTCCTGAAAACTCTCCCAAAACCGTGAAACAAATATCTTGTCTCGGTCAGACACGATATTTAGGGGCACACCGTGAAGTCTCACTATTTCTGCAAGAAAAAGCTGGGCATACTGTCCCCTAGTGTAGTCGGTCCTTACGGGTAGAAAATGAGCGACTTTGGTCAACCTGTCACAATTACCCAAATGGAGTCGTGACCTCTCTGTGACGTAGGCAACCCCGTGACAAAGTCCATGGAGATGCTCTCCCACATCCACATCGGGACCTCTAATGGCTGTAGAAGTCCTGCCGGTCTCTGATGATCCACTTTTACCAGCTGACAACTGGCGCATTTAGAAACAAACAAGGCAATATCTCTCTTCATCCCGCTCCACCAATACTGACGTCTCATATCTTGGTACATTTTGTTCCCACCGGGATGTACCGCGAACTGTGAGCCGTACGACTCTGCCATCACCTCGTGTCGCAATTCCTCCCCTTCTGGAACTACCAATCTTCCATTGAAGCATAATCCCCCATCTGAGCTAACGGTATAGGACTTGGCTCCCTCTGCTAATAATCGAACTATCTGCTCCTGACAGAACGAGTCATCTGCTTGTGCCTTTACCACTCTCGTGACAATCTGTGGTGTAACAGTCGTCACCGACATGAATGATCGGGCCACTGCATCTTGGTGTCCCAACTCCTTCCACTTTGCCTTCCACACCCCTGCCACTTCATCTACTGGCCTACGACTCAACGCGTCTGCTACCACGTTAGCCTTCCCCGGGTGATATTGGATATTAAACTGATAGTCCTTCACAAACTCAAGCCACCTCCGTTGCCGCATATTCAACTCCTTCTGCGTGAATAGGTACTGTAGGGACTTGTGGTCCGTGAACAATCAAAACTTCTCCCCCAAAAGGTAATGTCTCCAAATCCGAAGGGCAAATACTACTGCCGCTAACTCCAAATCATGAGTGGGGTAATTCTTCTCGTGAGACTTAAGCTTACGGGAAGCATAAGCTATGGCCTGACTCTCCTGCTGTAATACACCTCCAAGTCCTTGTAAGGACGCATCGGTGTAAACTAAATACTCAACTCCCAGTCTCGGCAATGCTAACACAGGTGCTGAGGTCAACTTGTCCTTCAACTCATCGAATGCCAACTGACAGGCATCACTCCAAATATACGGCACACCTTTACGAGTCAGATGTGTCAAAGGACCTGCTATCTTCGAAAATCCCCGAATAAACCTCCTGTAGTATCCTGCTAGTCCCAAGAAACTACGGATCTCCGTTGGTGTCGTGGGCTGTCCCCACTCCCTCACCGCGAATACTTTCCCCGGATCAACAGATATCCCCCGGTCAGAAATAATATGTCCCAACCTTCAGCCAAAATCCACACTTCTCATACTTTGCATACAACTCGTTCTGACGTAGAGTCTGTAAAACCTGCCTCAAATGCTCGGCGTGCTCCTACTCTGTCTGGGAGTAAACCATAATATCATCAATGAAGACAATGACAAACTGATCTAGGAACTCTCTGAACACCCTATTCATCAAGTCCATAAACACGGCTGGAGCATTGGTCAAACCAAAAGGCATAACCCAAAACTCGTAGGAACCATATCTCATTAAAAAGGCAGTCTTCGAGACATCCTCTTCCCTGATACGCAACTGATGGTAACCCGATCGCAAATCAATCTTTGAGAAGAAAGAAGCTCCTCTCAACTGGTCGAATAAGTCATCGATTCGGGGTAATGGATACTTATTCCATATCGTGACCTTATTCAACTCTCGGTAATCCACACACAACCTCAACGATCCATCCCTCTTCTTTACGAACAACACAGGGGCACCCCAAGGCGAAGTACTCCTCCGAATAAACCCTTGACCCAACAACTGCTCAATCTGATCCCGTAACTCTCTCATCTCAGCTGGAGCCATACGATAAGGTGCGCGGGCAATAGGCCGAGTGCCCGGCATCAAATCAATCACAAAATCTATCTCCCTACTCGGAGGTAGTCCGGGTATATCCTGAAATACATCGGCGAACTGTCGAACAACCGGAATCGAATCAAGTGGTATCACCACTTCCTTAGAGGTCTCCTCCTCTATATAATACAAGTGAGTGGACGATCCTCCCTCAGGGCGAGGCATCGCCACTAAAAACATCTCCTGCTCGGGAATGGCAAAGATAATACTCCTACTAAAACAGTCAATCATGGCTCGGTATGCAACTAGCCAATCCATACCAATAATGGCATCATACTAGGTCATCTCTAACACTGACATATCAGCGGGTAAAGTAAACCTCCCGATCTCTATACCCACACCTCTACACATAAGCGAAATCATGGAACCCCTACTCAACGGTGAGTCTACACAAGTAGCGGTGCTCTCTGCGGTGTCTAACAACACAATGGTGCGTGCAAATCTCATAGCAATAAAACAGTGTGTAGCCCCCGTGTCAAACAAAATACGCCCCATAGTCTCCTGAATAGAGAACATACCCTCAATGGCTGGTGGATCCTGTGGGGCTGCGACCTGCTGGAGCTGATACACTCTCCCATACTGAAGCTTCCCCTGCTGAACTGGGACCGCTGGAATGGGTGGTAATGCTGCCATCTGTGGTGGTGGCGGGATGGCGGCGGGAAACATAAGCCTCTGTGGCTCGTGTCGAGCACCCTGCTGCTGCTGCTGTGGGGCCCTGCCCCTATCAGGACAATCCTGACGTTTGTGGCCAATCTTACCACAAATGAAACACTTCCCCTCGAAGTTTCCCCCTCGCTGTCCCTGTTGACCACGGCCCTGGTGACTGTTACCATTTCTGCCCTGGCCTTGCTGGCCCTGGTGAAACTGCTGCTGTTGACCATTTTGACCCTGCTGGCCCTGATGGCCGTTCGGACCCTGATGGCCCTGCCTAAAACATCCCTGTCCGTATCTGAAACCCACTGATCGAAATCTCTTAGAATCCCCCTGCTGGGAACCCTGATCACCCTACCTATACTGACCCTGAGCTGATTGTGCCTCGCTGGCACCATTTCCCCCTGTCCTGCCCTGATGGCTGGACTCTCCTGATCGCTTCCCCTCTGTCAAGTGAAAGCGGTGGTCCCGACAATGGAGCAGTGCAGCGTTAACCACATCAGAGTAAGTAGCCAATGATAGATTCCCCAACAAGTGCTGACGGATCCTCCAAGTCAATCCATCTGTAAACTTCTGAATCTTTTTCTCTTCTGTCGGTATCTCATCCGGGACAATGTTCAACAAATTTGTGAATTCGGCCTCATACTCGGCCACAGTCTTACCCTCCTTCTTGAGGCTCATCAACTTCCTTCTCATCTCTGTGTGAACAGCTGACGGAAAATACTTGCGATCGAACCGCACCCAAAACTCCTGTATAGTGAGAGTATCTCTCTCCTCCATGGTGGTAATAGACTACCACCACTGCAATGCAGATCCTACTAGCTTAAAGGTAGCTAGTATCTGCTTCTGGACATCGGTGCACTCATACATCCTCAAGTTCCACTGAATGTCTTTCCTCCACTGACTAGATGCCACAACATCGGAGCTACCTGCGAACTCCGGGGGGTGTGCTTTCTGAAAAGCATCTTGAACACGTTCCCAAGCAGACGGGAATGCATGTGCCTGAATTGGCGCGGCTACTGGTGCCTGAGGTGGTGCCTGCTAAACCACGGCTAGTGCAGCATTTACCGCTTGGGCTACAATGGCTGCAACCTCGGCGGCATTCATCGTGCCCTGAGCTGGTGCGGGTTGTGGTTCTGGCGTTGCATCCCTGGGAATCCGTTGTGCACATTGTGGAGGCATCAGAAACAAGAATAAAGTCTATAAGTTCGCAGTTATAAACTCAAAATAGCAGAAGAACGAAGCATACATAAATGAATACAACAGTCCTAAAATATAGGGCTCTACATCAAAGAAAGCTCAGCGGAAACATAATAAGCCGTACAGATCCTAAAGGACACTAGAACCTGATGCTCTGATACCATCTGTGACACCCCGACTAATTAAATACCGGGTAGCTACTCCTTTATTAAATTAATACAAAATGCCAAGTTGGTTCAGTTAATAGCATCACTGTCGAAAACATTTCAATGATTACTAACCACCTAGTATTTAAAAAGTGAGTTGCCAAATTTTAATTTAACTCTGATTAACATGCAATAAGTGAAATGTAAAGGATAACATAACCATTCACAATAAAGTCCAACTATAGTAAATCAATAAGTAAAAATGAGTCTAGAGGAAATACTCCTCACAATAATCCCAATATGAAGAGAAAATAAAACAAGTCTGCATCCTGAATTAATTACAACTCAAAAGTCTGAATAACTGAACTAAATGAAATGTCTCTAAAAGAAATGGGTGACATGCCCTACAACTAAAGAAATCTGAATATAGAGTCAAGGTAGGTGAAGCGTCTACTAGCAAGGTCCTGTAACTTCCACAACAGCTACAGCTCGTCACCTGACTGGAAATACTATGCATGGTGTCCTTGTGGCTGGGCACCTAAAAAGGTTTTTACAAAAAGTATATTTGAAAGCAAACGAGTCAGAGCCCGAAAGTGGAGAGTATTTAAAAAAAATAGAAAGTGTTTTAATAACATTAAAACAATGAATGCAAAGTACATGTTAGGACGTGCTCTCACATGAAATACTCACCTCTCGGCTATTTGTGCACTCCTAACGTACCATACCCATACAAGTGTTTCTCATATCTAACTAGTCCAAAACAAATACTGTCCTTTCTACTCGATTAGTATTATAAGTCCCAACGTTATCAATTTAATAGAGAGCTTTACTTAAATTTCAAATTTCAAAGTATTAGTAATAAAATTTACCAAAAGTTATCTCCCATTTTATATTCTCAATGCGTTACTATAATGATTCTCACATTCAAACATAACAATTCTTTTCATTTAACTGTATATTTTTCACATCATAAATATACAATACAAGCACCCCGAGGCTAAGCTACGGTTCACACATACTCTGCTATCCATCCCGGTACATCACGTACATAAGGATCACAAATTTCGAATCTCTCAGGAATTGTTAGAATAAGCACAACACACAAAAATGGAGGCGAACATAATTCAACATATCCATGGGTCACGTACATACCTACACTCCATAGTCAGCTGACTTATTAACTCACAAATAAGTCATTCTCTTGAACTATGTCCTCTAGGTACCACTCTAAATCTAGGCACACAAGGAGTAGATGGCCCTAAGAGAACGTAAACCTCCCGTGATAGCAAGTATGGTAGGTATGTCATACACATAAAATCATATACATATACTAAGCATGCACACATCTTAGTACTTAACATATTTTATTAGTGGTATACTTATCATTCTTATACCAATACACGAATCCCCGATTTATATATATATACATCATCCATTATCCTCACGACGTAATTTGTTACTCACGTTCTAACCCATAAATATCATTTGGTTCAAACCACACTTCTATGTTTTACTCCTCAAAATATTCCAAATGTCCCAACTATATCGATTAGTCATCAAGGAATTTTCATCTCTACAATTAAACAAGGTTACGGAACACTAGAAGTCAAATCAGGTCAAAAAGACCAAACTGTCAACTCGTTAGAAGTCTCGTTCGAACGAAGTGGGCATCTAACGAGATCTCGTTCGAACGAAAGGCATCGAACGAACATCCCTCTCGTTAGAAGGCAAACTGTCAACTCGTTAGAAGCTCGTTCGAATGAGCTCGTTCGAACGACCTGGGCAGGTCTTCTAACGAGAGGCCAGTTTCGAGCCCATAATTTCCTTTTTTCGTTTTTCCAACTTTCTTCACCTCTAATCCCATAAAAAATTCGTCCCAACAGCATTTTAAGGTTTCTAATACACACTAAACATTCGTAGGTCATAATTAAACATTTATATAGGGCCAAATCTTCCTAAACATCATCAAATCATTACATCCCCTCAGTTTTCCCCAAATCCCATGAACATGAACCCTAGAAAATTAAATATATCCATAGACATAACTAAATCCGTTTTTATGATATAAAAGATGTATTTTCATCTGAATAATCACCCTAACATTTTTCTACATGCAATCTCCTCATAAAATTATAAATCTCTAAATCCAATTCAATGGGTTTTTATCATTCTCCAAGAACAATACAATTTCATAAATTTCCTACGTATGGAAGAAGCATTCTTTGCAATTATCGAAATTAAACCACTTGCCTTATGTCTTTCTCTGATTTTGATGTCGAATTGATGAATTGTTCTCTCTCTCTGCAGAATTCTACTCTCTCTCTCTCTACAAGTTCTTTTTCTCCAAGGTGACAATGGTGGTTAAGGTTGCCCTAGGAAGCTCTTGAAACTAATTCCAATAACCCCCGTAGCCCATTAAGTCATTAAGTGTAGTTAGTGGTTTTAGTGGGTAAAGGTTAAATCAGATATTAATTTCTATTTTTCGTGGGTTTTAATTCCCAAAATTCCAAAATTACCAAACTACCCTTTTACGTTGCCGGTATGGCCTAAAAATGCCCCGGGACCCAAACTAAACCCCCGGCTAGTGTTTTCTGACTATTTCGACCCTTCCGGACGCGTTGGCGCACTCAAAACGACCATACGGTTAATAAAAATAAAAATTAACTTTTTAATTAAGATAATTATATTCCTGACGCGACTGTCACACGCGTCCCAACAAAATTTCCAAATTGCCGTATTTCAATCTCACGACAAATTTTATAATTCAATATTCATATATAGCCATATATACTCATTAAAATCAAATACCAACTCGTATCTCGCTAGTATTTTTATATGGATTAATTTCCAATTAATACGCATTTAATTCAATTAATCCCATAAATAAATATCATAAAAGTACGGGGTATTACATTTCATTTAAATCTTTAACCCATTTAAACATCAATTTCCTTGACAAAAAATTTGTCTCCAATTCATCCGGGTTTACACATCTTATCAGATACGAATATACAACTCAAATTATATATGATTTTCTAATCAATTTAGCAATCAGATTCATGGTTTATAAAACCCCATGTTCATACCCCTTTAAATCTCAAAACGAATTTATTTGATTACACACATCACATGAATATGAATTGAAAAATACTTTACATACTACAGCAAGTTAACCACTTACCTTAGGGTTCGTAGAGTCTGAATTTGGAATCGTGAGTGCTCAAGGTTGAAGATGACTCTTTTTGGCTCTCGTGTGATCCCCAAATTTGACTTTGGCTGCTGTTAGGGTTTCCTAACCCTCTAAGTCTTCTCTAAAATCAATTCAGTCGTTCCCTTATTTCTTTTATTTGTTTAATTAACTTTAATCTCATTTTTTGTTTAATGGGCCAAGCTCAAGTGACCCAAATACTCCCGTGTGGGCCCGACTATGTCTAAAAACGTCCCGTGACCCATTTACTACCTCCGGGTACACTTTTCCGACTATCTCATCCCATTCGGACTCAACAGTACCCTCATTATTGGCATCCGAATTAATTTATAAAAATTCTTATTTTACACCCAATTTAGTCTATACCGACTCCAGACTAAAATAAGTACATATCCCGTCATTAATACCCAAAATGACTTAAATACATTATTACTATTCATTTAGTAAATAAGTTTCCCTAAATATTAACCATTCACTCCCCGATTATTATTTAAATATAAATTACCATAATTAATTCAATTAAAATTACGACACACAAGTAATTTTGAATTCCCAAATTAATTAAATATTTAATGCATGAAAATACAGGGTGTTACAGTCATATCTCGCCATAATAGATTACTTCATATATGAATTTGTATGTACAATTCACAAATAACAAGTTATTACTTCGAGTATGACTTTGTATTAACAAGTCACGAACAAGAAGTACTATCCGACCAAGTCAAATACCGAAATACACTCCTCACACTTGGTCGGCACTACTAATTTACTTCATGTATGACTTCATGTATGACTTCATGTTTGACAAGTCAAGAACAAGAAGTTTGTAAAACTTTGTATACAACTTAATTAGTTAAAAACAAGTTTTACCCAAATAATCCACTTCATGTATGACTTTATCTTTGGCAAGTCAAGAACAAGAAGCTTGTAAAACTTCGTATACCACTTAAGAAGTTACAAACAAGTTTTACCCAACTAAGTTAAATGCGAGAAGTCATATAAAACATTCCTAACGATTAGAATGCACACATATATTCCTCATACACTTGGTCACCACTAATAACTCATGTTAAACTTGGATTAATAAAACTATTTGAAGTTTCATCTAAGTGCATTACTCGAATCTATTGCTTCACAATTACAGTTTAATAATTCATTAGTTGACTGATTGATTAAATAATCAAGAATTGATAACACAAAACTATGGATTTTTATTCAAATATTAGTTGTATTACATTCAAGATCAAATGAATATCAAAATACAGTAAAGCTCTTCGGCTAGACGTTTTCCCCGAGCTTTGGAATTTGGTTTCACTCTCTCTATACTAGGAGGAGGATCATCCAGAGTTTAAGGAGAATTAATTAAGTTCAAGTCCCTCATTATTTGCCTGCTATTGTTACTTGATGCATTAATCATATGATGAGGACGAACTATTTCATATACATCATGCAGACCATAGTCTCCCAAGTATTTGGTGATTAAGAACTGGGGAATAGCATCAGTAGGAATCCACGATATATCCAACTTGAATGGGGGATTGTCAAAATCTGGCAGACTAGGCTCATTCCAGTACCAAACCTCACGCTTACGATCATATTTCAGCAAAGTCAAGCAGTTGGTCCACCCCACTTATAACCTTCACGATGGCTCTAGGAAAGGTGATCATCAACATGGCTAAGAGCTTCATTGTATCCATCCATCCACACCTTTCTGGGTTGTTTGTGAAATTGAAAGGTTAACCTTTTAACTTGATGTTGAAGCTTCTTCAAAACATCACTTTTCACCTTCAACTGAACATATTAGTCGGCAACGACTTTATCCTTAGCTTCCAGATTCGTGGACAACTCAGTAATAGCTTGATTCTTTAACTTTAACTGAGAAGCTTCGTCGGCTAGCATTTTACTGGTTCTTGCCTCATCTATAATTGGTCGACGAATTCTTTGTTACCTGAAAGATTGCCCACTTTTGGTCTTCTGCAGTGCTTCAAGTTCTTCTACTTGCCTGTCATTCTCAGCTTCTAAGAAATAATAACCCTCATCAGCACCACTAGAAGATGACTTCTTCAAGATGTCCAACTCATTTTGAGCTTATTATTTTCCTCCTTAAGAAGTTTGGCTATCACCCTAGATTCATCCACTTCTCGACTCAGCAAAAATTCTTTCCTTTTATACATGGGGGAATATTTTTTTAATCTTTTGCTCAAAACCCTATCCTTCACTCAATGCTTTGTGTTTAGGCTCATAGTCGACATGGAGTGAAGCCAAATTAAACTTGTGGTCTTCCTGAAGATCTTCAATCATTTCATAATAAGTTGGATTATTTTCCACAGCTCTGTCCAGCAAATAGTGGAGGTGAATGTATGATTATCTTACTTGGATGGATATAGGGATGGAAATTTAACCCGACCCGTAGGAGCCCCGCCCTGCCCGTCCCTATTGGGGTGGGTATTAAAACTCGATTAATGAATTAGGAGCGGGTATGGGTTTTAAAAAAAATCCGTTTATTAAATGGGAGGGTTAGGAGTCAAGTTAAATAAAACCGACCCACCCCTCCTCGCCCCATTTAACTTATGCCTTCATAATTACCCTTTATATGTATGTTAATTACAATTAAACCATATATATATATGCACACAGACGCACATACACACTAAAAAAAACCTATAAGTTCTATTGCGGTTTAGGAGTCGGGAAACTCTCTCATGCTCTCTACCCATGTTCTACTGCGGTGCCCCACTAGAACCATTCCCACTTGCTCTGCCTGCCTGGCTAGTATCCCTTCAAATGGAAGCGATTATCCTGGAAGTGAAGTAATACGGCATTAACGACCTCAGTGGGTGGTCAATGGCGGGTTACCCAACAAATGTTGTCGAGTCCTCTAAGTCAGTCTATCCATAAACTTCAGCATCTTATTCTCCTCGGTATTAAACTCATCGGGAATTTTTTTTTCAGACGACTAAACTCTTCCTCATATTAGGCCACCGACATATCTCCCTAAGTAACATAAAGAAATCTCCTTCGCATCTCTGTTTGGATTGCCAATGAAAAATACTTGTGGTCCAACCACACCCAAAACTCCACTATGATCATGACGTCCATCTCTTCTGCTCTAGTAATAGACTCCCAGAACTGCAGTGTTGCACCTACTTGCTTAAATGTAGTCAACATCTGTCTTTGTGAATCACTACAGTCGACTAGGAGAAGATGGAACGTGATATCTTTCTTCCACTGGCTGACAGCTACCACGGCTGAACTGCCCTGGAACTCTGATGGATGCCCTTTTAGGAAGGCCTCCCTCACTATCTCCCATGTTGATGGCCCTGGATGGGTCTGGACGATCGGTGCCACTCGCGGCTTTGGCTCAGTCGATGGAAAGTGATGTGCCATGGAAATCTTAGCATATTTATATACCACGTCCAAACTATGAGCGCTACTAATTGCCTTGAGTTTATGTATAATAGTTTGGTAATTATTACTGATTTATAATCCCATGTGGTAACACCTCATTGGGCCGTTATAATTTAGTGCAAACATCACCACTCATAACTGCGACACCATGTAATTTCTAATAATTACATTGATCAAGTCTATTTATTAAAATATTACAATTTGTCAAAATAATTTAAATACCATCCTTCGCATGAGTGAAACAAAATGATATAGATTATGAAATAAGATTGCGATAAGAAAATCCCATAAAATTAAAACTAATGGGAAATATATCATCACTGTATACTATTTAGAAATAAATTATAATCCCCTGATACTTAATATCAGAGTGACATCATAAGTACAAACTTCCACAAGCTAACCAACTAGAAGCCCAACACAATTACTAAAAGTGTACATTCTAGAACTGAAGTCATAATCCTCGATCTCTCAATACATAAACTGAAATAAATAATATAACAACTACATCCTGATGGTGGTGATGAAATGGGAACGTAACTCGATACAATAACAACTGGGATGCTAAGTTGGGTACTCACGAACACCTGTAAGGGGGATTCAACAACGATGGCCAAGCCATCACAATCTAACATAGTTACTCCATCGAATGATAGTTATGAAAATAAAAAAATAATTCTAAAGTTATGAAGTTAAGTCTCACAATGCATACGTGCCTCACAAATATATATAATAAATGTAATCTTTTATTTTTATATACATCTCGTAGGTTTAAATAGTACCACACGCATGCGAAATAAAATAAATCATTACATAAATAAATCCCCATCATAAGCACATATTGAACCTCGCCTTATCCACCCTAAAACATTACCAATAACAACATCGTCATAATCGTGTTTGACCCCCACTTCCCTTTGGTGTCAGCAAGCCCCGCAATACGAAACAAACCTTATCCACCCAAATATTTCCATAATAATATTATAACAAAAGTGGCCCCATGTGTATGCTCATTAACATAAGAGTAATATATACTGACTATAGAAACCCCATTCTAGGTACCTCCTAAGCACTTACTTAGGTCCTTAGCACTCACTCATCCACCGCAAACCCAAGGTCATACCCCGACTACCAATCTAGAGGCCACTGAGATCTCCCGAGCTCCATTTGACTTCGGTCAACTTTCTCTCCTGAGCTAAGGCTCAATGAAATTTCAAATGTATCTTAATCTCCTTTCCAACGGAACCTCCCATGCACAAATCGGCCTTACATTTTGGATAAATGGTCCATTTTACTATCGAAAACTGATTTGGAGGCCATTGGATGTTCTCGAGCCTCGTTTCAATTTCGATCACTTCCTCTTCTGAGAGGATGATCAATGAATCTTTAATGGTTTCCAAATACCCTTTTCCATGGTTCACCCCATGCACGAATCGGACTTATAGTTCGGACGAACGATTTGTTTTACCCTAAAAATTAACTTAGAGGCCACCGGGTATTCTAGGGATCCATTTGCCTCTTTTAACTCTTCAGGTCGAAGGAGACTTAATGAATATTCAAATGGTTATGAATACCCTTTCCAACTATCCTCCCCCATGTGCGAATCAACCTTACGATACGGACGAATGACCAATTTTATTTCGAAGGGTGTCAAAGGGCGATTTTGGGGCCCATTTAACTAAGTTCAACTCTCCGAACCAAACGAAGCTAAATGAAATCTCAAAGGGCAATAAATAATCTTTACAATGGTCCGTCTTATGCTTTAATTGGCCTTACGATTCAGATGAACGATCCATTTTCCTCTGGGAATATCCTATCAAGTGACCTAGGGGCACTTTCAGGCCCCGTTTGACTTCAGCAAAATCTCAAACCTTGGAGTGGATTAATGTATTCTTAAAGGTCTTTGAATACCCTTTCCATTGGTCCGCTACGTGTGTGATTCTGATTTACAGTTCGCATTTTGTGAGCATTGTTTCGAAAAACCTTCTTCAGATTACCAATTGGTAACGCAAGGATCCTGACTATCGGCAGTGTGTCTAGGGTTATATGTCAATAGGCAGGTATAGAACCATGTCGATCGGACCCTCCTTGTCCCTATAAATAGAGGCCATGACCTCACTTTGAAAGGCACCCTTGAACATCCCTCTCAGCAATTCAGAGTGAATTTCCTCAAGTTCAGAGTTGTTCTTTCCTTAAAATCCCATTCCCCACATTCGTTCCATCATTCATACTCTTTTGGTTAAATTACCACCTACCTCCTTAAACCACCATCACTTCATCTTGAGATCAACGCATCTACAAGCAAGGGCTACTTCAAGTCTTCATAAAAAGGTCTTTTTCTTCCTATTTGTCTTTAAATTCTCTTAATTTTTCACTAGTTACTTCATTTTCTCTTTAATACTTTACTTCGTTACATAACATATCTTAATTCTAAATTTTTATTATTAGTATTCGCACATATTTTACTTTCATAGAAAAATTAAAAAATAAGAAAAAGAGGGTTTACTTATTAGTTCCAAAAGGGAAATTTTCATCACATTTTCTCACACTAAAACACATTTTTCTACACACACACACATATATAATAAATTCCCCGGTTGGATTTATGGGTTAAACCCCACCTCTTTTTGTTTCGAACTACATGGACTTTAATGCCCCCGAGCTTCGTAGGTGTCTTGGGTAAATCCCTCGACTCGAGTCCTCCCATATACATTCGTTATTTCATTCTCATCATATATTCAATATATATACATTTTATATGCTTATTTGCCTGTGTCTTGTCCGATATACACAATCGTTTCTTCATAACTACTTGTGAATCGAAAAACACTTGCATCATATTTTTTATTACTATTTTGGGAACACTCCTAAGGATGACCTCACTCCGCCTTTATCCATGATGCGAGTCAAGCGATTCCATCCTCCATTTATATTATGCACATACATCACGGAGTTCTATTGGATAATATTAACACATGCACATGAGAGAACGAAAGGGCGGGATGTGTGCCTAACATCTTCCCATTCTGTAACTTAGTCCCCGAACCTTTGAACAACATGGTTTTGCAAGCATTAGTATTTTTCTTGATGTCATTCTCTCAAAGCAACAACATTTCTTTTACCTCTTTTGTGTAAAATAGGTTATCGACTCTATCTCTAATATCATCCCACATCGATGATGGCCAAGCACCCCGATAAAGGATGAAATCCCCCGTGCATGCTGGAAAAAAGGGGAAGGAATGAGGGATCCATCTTCAGAGTTTCGACCCCTCGGGATGGATATAGTGATGACTTCGTTGGGGACTTCTATAAGAGGACTAGACTATATTTTTACTAGGGCATTATTCTTTCACTACACCAAAATGCACTTTTAGTAACACACAAATTTATTGATTAGTAACACTACTATACCGTTATAAATACTAATAGCAATTTATCATTAATAAATTAAAATATGTGTTACTAATAACCTTTATGATGTCAAATAATAAATCAAAAATCAATTTTAACAGCACATCTAACAAAATAGAACCGGGAGGCTTCCCTCATAACGAAAATCCCAAAACGCTCTTATCTCACCCAGTATGTTCTCTCATCCCTCACATGACCTCCATCCGAAGTATTTGGAAAAAAATTGATCTACAAAAGATGCTGAGGAAACCCAGAAGAACGATGGACCGAAGAAAAAATCGATCTACAAAAGCTGGATTGCAAGTGTGTAGATACACTCGTTTATCTCGCCGATGTTCTTGAATGTCTAGATGCCAAGGTAAAAAAACAAATTGCAAACTTCTATTTGTTTATATTTGATCGATTTTATGTTTTTTTGTAGTTTTTGCTGTGTAGTTGTGTTTTTGTTAAGTGATCAACTTTTTTGTTTGGTTTTTGGACAAATTAGGTTAAAGTGATTAATTTTTAAAGCAAGCACTCTCATCTGTTTAAATTTAATCGATTTGATGTTTTCTTGTAGTTAATTTAAAATAAAGTGAATGACAAATTGCTGTATTGATCGATTTTATGTTCATTTTGGCTCGATTTGTTCGATTGTTATTTTTTTTGTTATGAACACAATGTATATGATTTTTAGTAGTGAATAACTGATTACACAATTTCCTGTTAGGTTTCGTTTGATTTGATGTTTTCTAGTTTTTCTTTTATTTGTGTAGTTTTTGTTATGAATTTGTTTTTTGTACGTTATCTAGTATTTTTGTTAGGTTTTTGAATGAATTAGGAAAAAATGAAGTGAAGTACTAATTAAAATGAATTGAATAATAAATTTTGTAGTTTTTATTATTTTGAGGGGATTTGTTTAATTGAACCTATAAGAAGAACATGTTGCGGTGAGGATGTCGGCTATGGTGGGAGATACACCAAATTAGGCATGAGATTTAGGGGCGGCCGAAACAGCTGCGACATTAACTTTAGTGGTGGTCGATTTGGCAGCAATGGCCATGGTGGTTATCACGATGACAACCCTCCATCTGAAGTCGTAGGTGTGTTATTCTCTCTCTTTCTCTCTCTCTCTCTCTCTCTCTCTCTCTATATATATATATATATATATATATATATATATATAATATATATATCACACACACACACACACGTATATACATTGATGATATCTTAACCTTGTTTTGTTATTTGTATGTATGCAGAGGTTTCGACATTTGTTCATTCTTGTGAAGGTGATGCAGTCACTAAACACGAGTATGATTATGTGTTTCATATGTATCAATGTCTGTTTTGCCTAGTAGCTTTGGGCTCGTTAAAGATTATGTTTTGTACATATGGAGAAAATGAATAATTTTTTGTGGGTACCATTTATTGTGCTTAGCATAACAAAGTTTTTATTATTTTTCTGAGTGCACATTTATTTATCCTCCAATTGGCTATAAAGAGTTTTTGATGGAGAACTGGTTATCAGGAACTTCTTTGTTAACAATGCCAATACATGCAAAGAATGCTGATTTTTTTAATGTTTTTCGGTGGATCGAATATGGTTTATGTTCGAATTTCATCATGAAATGAGGTTAGAATGCACATCAAATTAACTGTCGTGATTTAAATTGGATTATATGGTTTTGTGAGTATACCTGAATTAAACTATTGGGTTAAATTGCATAGGGACGTGATTTCTTTTAGTATATTTCCTGATGTTGTGAGGACAATCCTCTTACTCCCAATCATACCCCATTAGATATAGATATGTTAATGTTTATAAGTGTGGAAAGATGAATTTTGAGTCCCACCCTGGAGGCTTTTTGGAGCAAAAACTCTTGAAGCTTAGTTGGTTTAGTGTTCCCAACAAAGGCATGCGTCTTTTTGTCCTTTTTTGCACTTGTCACTCTCTTTGTAAAAATCAATTTCTTTGACTTGTATCAAGGAAAATAATATAAAAAAGCATGCAACACATAAGCTAGACTGTTTCAGAGGAAAAACTAAAACGAAGAGCATAAGACAATCGGGGCAACATTAACAAAATCTTCTATAGACTCAATTTGAGAGAGGTTCATTGAGAGAAGGGTATAATATGTTTTCATGTGCTCAGAATTTAGATTTATTTGTATTATTCAAGTTTTGGGAAACATTCTCGACGAGGATGTAAAATAATAACCTACATAGTGCGTTTTCATGCAATATTATGTTGAAATAATTTGTTTGTTAGTGATATCCTCTTTGTAAAACTTGTGTATAATGTTTGTTGAAATAATATTTTCCTTTTTATTCTCAAAATGATTGTGAGAATGTTATTTACTGAGTTTGAAATTTTACACTTTTTGTCATGAAAATTCCTTGTGCCCTTCCCTTTTAAAACCATACATATTCTGGAAGTAGAGTCAATGAAAGCTGGCCCATTTGTACTTTGACAATTATTGTACCAGAACCACCAATTGAATGTTATTTATCATTCAATTCTATAGTCCCACTTCGTATACTCTGATGTTAGATTCTCTTGTACTTTTTTGCTAAATCATTGCGATGTAAATCAGATCTGTCAAGATGTACACTTCAAAGAAGAAGATCCATAAGGATAAGGATGTGGAACCGACTGAGTTTGAGGAGACCGTCGCACAGGTTTTTATTGTTACCTTTATTCAACGTTCTAAGCTATCGTTTATTGGCTTGCTTATTTTTTCATATTCTTCATATTAACTACGTTTATGTCTGAAAGATATCTACAGGCATTGTTTGACTTAGAAAACACGAACTAGGAAATTAAAAGTGAGCTGAAGGACCTTTACCTCAACTCAGGTCTGTAAGGATATTATTGATAATTTGATAGCATGTTAAACTTTTGACCTCTTCTATATTTAATCTCTCTGTGCTAATATTTTGTTTTTACTCTGCATGCAGTTAAATTGATGTCTCTGGAAATTGCAAGGCTGTTGCGATCCATGATCCCTACCGATTGAGAAAAGGTTTTCGCAAGATTCATCTTAGGCTTGTAAGGGAACTTGAGAAAAAGTTCAGTGGAAAGGTAAATTGTCAAATTTTTTTCATTATTTTATCATAATCCCAGCATAGATATGGAGGGAATATAATGACTGCTACATTGGCATGTATTATGCTCCACAGAACATTTCTAAGATTCAAAGTCTTCAATTTAATATTTTGTTCCTTATTAAAATAAGAGGTTTAACAATCACACAGATGGGTCCTCCCTTCTGGGATCGACATAGATTTGTTCCTCGACCAAGTCGGGTTTTACTTGGTCGGCATCTGCTGAGTATAGTTGAGATTGACTTTACATTACATAATGGTTGTCTTTTATGTTATAATTTCCATTCCCGCCAACTCTTTAGTCGACTATCAATTTATTCATGTCGGTTGTCTTTTATGTTATATTATTGATTTACCTTAGCGTTGATGGTCACGGAAAGGTAACAGTTCCACTCCTGCATGCTAATGCTGTTTAATCTTGGCATCAAAATATTGAATTAATGCTGGAATCGTACATTAAAATTCCTCCCCATTTGCCTTGTGTGTATGCAATGGATACAACGTCGTGCGTTTTTATTGTCCCGCTAACTAGGGCAGTGGCGATAAGGATACTCTGCCTCAACAATATTATTTTGGCCTAGAGTTGTGGGAATGGGGACCCTCGAACCTTCATTATTTGTGAAGGACTCGAGGGAGGGATCCTTTGAGCCACCTTGTTGCTATTTGTGTTTGTTGTTGTTAAAACTATCAAATGAAGCTTCCATGGTTGCAAACATCTTTTGAATATTTTTGAAATAATCTTCGTTTGCTTGCTCTATTTGGGTCCTACTCTCGCATAATGATTAATCACCCTTAACACACTTATGTATGAAAACATATATAATCTTGAGAGTATTTGGAAAATTTTGATTCATAGTGATTTCAAGTGTGAATTCTGATGCAACCATATTCTGTACAGTTATCTCAGGTTGTCAGATATCCAAATTTGGTTACTTCATATTACTGAAAGACCCAGACCAACTATGATTTTTCCATTGGTTACTAAAGCCTTCAGCTACATATCTTCACCTTGAGCTTTCTGGCCCTTTACATGGTGCCAAAAAACTTATTTGGGTTCAGCTGGTCCTGAGCTTTAGCGGTTGATTGAGACAATGAGGTATAATTGTCCAAAGAGCGCTATTATTGGGCAATCGCGTTATTCAGGTTGATTCCAATTTGACACGCTTCCAGAGATGTCACTGACTTGTAGCCCAATTAACAACATCATCTGAATCAAAGATCCCTCCTAAACCATCTCTCCACAAATAAGAACATTACATATATGTACCAATTTTGGAGCGCACTGAATTAAAATGATTTCAAACTTCAGGGAACATGATGAGAATTCACTGGAAATTGATTTTGGAGCAATGGACATATCATTGTCTAGCTTGAATCTATCTTCTTTAATCGAAAAAGGAGTCAATTTCATCTCAAAATTTCTCACTTCCAAGATAAATGGTCATTCAACAAGTGCACAACCTCTAGTCGATTACTTACTCTCATTAAATCACCAAGGAGAAGTATGGAAACAATGATAATTATCCCAATAAACTGAATTACTTGCACAAAGAAAATAGAAATAAACTTGTTTTTAAATACTGTTTGGTCCCAAATTTGTAAAAACTTATGATCAATGAGAACCTCAACACGACTTTAAAGCTTTAGGGGGGCTTATTATTAGCAGAAGCTTCTGTGACACCCCGCCTAATTAAATACCGGGTGATCACTCCTTTATTAAATTAAATCAAGGTAAACAGTTGGTTCATTCTCAGCTTCAGTGTCGATAAAAATAAATTTTCCAATTTAACACCCTAAATAATTAAGCTAAGTGTCAAAACCATTTTTCATACGTAACTTTCCAAATTTTATTTAAAGAAAAATCATTTATTTTATTAACAACATTCAATAAATAAGAATCACACCACATTAAATTCTGCAACATAATCCAATTAATTTAATACATTCGTCAATCGAATGTCAACATACGAAATCTAAGTCACACATCCAAACTGAATAAATCCCATAGTAACAATACTGGAAATAACTGAAATACAAATGTCCAATAACAACGGAATAATGGAAAGAGCTACACATGCCCAACTAGATGAAAGTACTAAGAGTGGATCCGAATGAACTAAGTCGTCTAATCAAGAGACCTGCAACTCCCACCTAAGCTGCAGCGCGTTCCTTCCAAGAGATCCTAAGCAAGACGCCCTTGTGGCTGGGCACCTGTAATACATACATATATATATATACAAGAGAGAGAAAAAAAAGAAACGGGTCAGAGCCTGATAGTGTGTTTGATTTAAAATACGTTTAGCAAGTATTTAAATTGATACAGGCCAATGCAACAACATATTAGTGCGACACTCTCT
Organism: Sambucus nigra; assembly: GCA_949130495.1. Lineage (NCBI taxonomy): Eukaryota > Viridiplantae > Streptophyta > Magnoliopsida > Dipsacales > Adoxaceae > Sambucus > Sambucus nigra. The sequence goes on from OX422207.1 coordinate 494,579,571, forward strand.
TGAGAAACTCTCACCTCTCTTCTAATGTGCACACCTATCGCACTAACCTCCCCAACGGGTTGTCTTATCATTTATCGCACTAATCTTCCCAATGATTTAACTTATCTTATATTACTCGTAAGATTCCAAATTTCACGATTCAATTGTTTGAAAAGAATATTTCAATTAGTAACCAAAGTTCTCAATTTGACTTTATTAATCAATAAAGTTTTTCAATTTCATATTATAGTTTCTCAAAACAAGTATTTACAATTTGAGTCATCAACCATGTCCTACATATCAAAACACAGTAGGCAGTTCCAGATTTCAGAATTTCATATATATATATTAACTACTCAAAAATATATATATCAAAACAGCACCCCACATAATAACTATGGTGCGGGCATACTCTACTATCCAAACCCCATATCACTCACATTAAGGGGAATACAACACAAACTATAGGTTCCAAGTCCCTTAGGACCGTCTGAACTATCACTGCGATAGCCTGTACCAAGGATACCTATACACAAACAAAATGAGGCGAAACATAGATTCCAAGTCTCTAAGAGGAAAGCACATACCGGCATCTCTTAGGACCGTCTGAACTATCATTCCGATACCCTGTACCAAGGATATCTATCTTCTAGGGTACAAGTCAATATCCCCCATAAAAGTCCCATCGAGATAAGACTGTCCCAGCGCGGAAACCTCAGGGATAGCAAGTAGCGTGGGCATGATTTTCACACATAGATAGTATATGCATACACAATCATATAACCATACTCATATTACCATATCAATAATGGGTAAATTCTCAATTCCCATAATTACGTCATTTGCATTTATTTCTCATTATATAGTTATCACGTATAACCAGTCACATCTTACTTTAATTTGAGGAACCTTTCCACTTACTACATAACGCTCATGGATTCTATCCTCCCAAGGATAAAATTCAGTAGGTATTCATTTATGTTCCAACGTAACCCTCTTACGTGTCTCTCCCCTTTAACATATACTTACATTGTCCCTCATGTAAGATATCCCAAAAATATAGATTTTGCCCTACATTAAAGGATTTTGAATTTTATTTTCAAAGATGAGAATTTCAAATGGTTTCGAAATCGGAATTAAAATGGAGTTTTAATTGAATTTTTTTATTATTTAGAAGAGTCCTCAAAATATAAAACTCTCTAAGAGTCCTCAAAACATAAAACTCTCAAGTAAAAATAATATTTTTAGAAATCCGACCGTTCGATCAAGCTGAATTTTTGTCAGCAGTCCTGTCTCGCCGTTCGCTACAACATACTAAAATTTCAAGCGATTCCAATGGTCCGATCATCCGGAATAAAATTTTTAGTGTTTGTATCTAATTAGAACTCTTTTCTTAATCAAACTCTTAATCCTTTACATGACAAAGGGTTTCCAGAATATCATTTAAGTCATCACTACATGCAATTTCCTATCTCAAATTGGGTTTTTCTTCCATACAATTCATCCTAATCATTCCTAAACCAATATGAAAGATGCATCAACGAAATAAGCAAGATAAACACTTGCCTGGAATTTTCAGAAGTCTGGTTTGGTGCCAAAATTGGTGTGGTTGCGTTCCCCGTCTCGCGATCTACGCGTTGGTGGTGACGGCGGTGCAATCCGAGGTGTTCTTGGCCTAGAACTCCTTGGAGAGCTTCTCCTCTTCCTCTCCAATGGCCGTCATTTGTCTTTGGTTGTTCTAACCCTAGAAGACAACCTAGATATCTTATATAACCCCTTTAATTTTCATAGGTTTAATTACCCATAATTGCGAAATGTCCAAAACGCCCTCCCGGGGTACTAATTGGGCCTAAAAACGCCCTGAGACCCAAACTAAACCCCCTGGGTACACTTTTCTGACTATCTCGATCCTTCCGGACACGTTGGCGCACTCAAAACGACCATACGAACAACTTATAAAATATTCACTTATTAATCAACATTTAGTCCCGACACGACACAGGCACATCCTGACTTAAATTTCCATAATTGTCATTTTATTCACACGTGACAATATTATAACAATAAATCTCATATATTACTATACTCATCCAGTAATATTCAACAGATAACAAATTTCCAATAATTACTAACTCTCATCACGCTAGTAAATATTTAAGGCAACATTCCGGATTAAAATTAAATTAATTTATCTCAATTAAATTTAATAAATCCCATAATTTAAAAGCTATAAAAATACGGGGTATTACATACTTCCCCCCTAATAACTGAATTTCGTCCCGAAATTTGAAAAATAAGGCCTATCAGGTAGCACAATTCTGGATATCCTTTTCCGTACACAAACTAACTACACATTACGGCGCTCAATCACTATAGCCCTTTCTTCACAGTAACATTGTTTTGCATTCTCTTTGGAGACACTTCACATTGTTTTGCTCCTAACCGACAACATTCGCATAGGTCACGCCTATACGTTATACATTTCATTATCTCACTATCATTAGGAGGCCGCACCTCACTACATGACAAATACTCGGATTTATTCATATACAAAACTCCCATTCTGAGAAAATATTATGAACATTTGATCACTCTTGCTCGTCTAAAACAGTCGTGGAATTCTACCATAGTTATCGGATATTTTTTCGACCGATCCAAAAATTCTGATTATCTACTCTCCTCTAAACATACGGAAGGAGAATAGTTGAGGCTCTTTCATAACAAAACCTTAATAATCACCTCATACGCGACAAATAGGTATGAGTGCTTCTACAGAGCATTCTTGAAATCATCGTACCAAGATTCCAAAATCTCCTTCACGTGGCTCCACTAATCTTTAATCACCATGCACTTATTCCCTGGCTAAGGGTGATACATCCTACTTGAAATGAAATCTTATCTCCGCTGGTTCCTGAAATCCCATATCAAAGGTGGGATTCACCAATCTCATTCTGATTCAGAAATTTATACTGCGTCGGACCATGCAATGGCGCGATCCTTCCTTTCAAAGGAAGTCTGGGGCATACTAGTTAATATTGTAAGCCAGCCCAAAGAAATATCAATCACTTCCTTCTCGGTGACTTAATTCACATGTTCGGGATAAACCCTTGATCTTGTTTTGAGGATGGCAACCCATCCAAGAACTTTACCGACTTTACCAACCTCTTCCAATTTCAGGAATTTTCGATAAACACAAAATTATTTGGTTGATTCTCCTCTTTCAACCAAACTTTACCTATGGGCAATGCATGTAGAGACTACTCACTACGTCTCGCTAAACATCGATTCTTCCCTTGAAATGTCTCACATTAAGTGACACGTAATACTCCCCTTCCTTCCATGTAGTATGCCGAAAGTTCCACCCGTGCCTTTCTCTCCACGAAGCGCACTTCTGGAACTCTTATACTATACTAACATCATTACTCTTTGTATGCGCAAGTTGTTCTCACACTTGACTAATAAAAATTCCGCTCCGGGTGTGCTTCATAACGATTAAATTCTACTCTACTCAAGGAATAGCAATTCTTGAATGGCTTCCCACAGCCTTCCAATCAAGTTAGGGCGTGCTATTCTAATTGCACACTTATGTATGGATTATCGCCCCTCATATGACGTTTAATCCACTCTATCACTTCCACTTCGTTATACTAGTCCCACAAACATTTATTTCACACGTCTATTACCACGTCCCTTCGACTAGGACTATTTTAACTGTAGTTAACCAAGATGCCCACATTTTTGCAACACTCCGACCGCCCTGGGAGAGCGAACGGCGGCTACTCTTACGTAAGACTAACTAAATTCAACGAAATAGAAGGAATAGGGCATTCAAATTCCATGACAATAAAAGAGGAATAATAATTCTCAACCTTCCTCAGATAAGTACAACAATTTTCCCAAATAGGTACAACAACCAAAATAAATCACTAATGCTCTATTAATCAAAATAATTACAGGTCATCTCTTTTGTATAATATAAAGTTCTTTCCAGATAATCCATGCTAAAAATCATTCCAAATCTTTATTCACCTTGTGTTCTGTACGCGGTTATGACATTTGGGTACTCTTAATCACCCTAGAAATCAAAATTCTTAAATTCTCCTTATCATCGTAACACCCCTCAACTCGTGGGGATAACTTTCAATGCTTTCCCACCACAAAAATTCATCTCCAATGACCTTAAAACAAAATTCAACTTCCAACTTACATACATAATTACTTGATCCCATTTCGACCAGGGTACCGAACTCATGGAATAGTGACCAAACGTCTCCCTATTTCCAACATTACGCTAAGTTTCATGCGTGGGATGTCTCGCAAAGCGAAATCCAAACAAGGAACCCCCCCGATACACTACTACCTAGCATTGTCGGTTATCGAAATCCGTTAGGTCCTCCGTCCATAGTATATACCCCTTTATTCCGTCCCTTGACAGAAAAGTTACAATTTCTCCCGTAATTATGCTTAGCAATGAACGTTTCACTAATTGCACTATTGTTCAGTATAGGTTGGTGGTAATAGCATTCCATAAACCTCGAATACATACACTCGGAATTCTCGAAATTCCTTTCCCTAATAATAGGGGTATAAATATTAACTCCCAAATCCCTAAAGGATGAATATAACAATGCACTCTTCCTATCACTAAGTCCGGAGTGCTAAACATAATACTGAGTCAAATCTTTTCGCCCAATGGTAAATCCCGATACATACGGAATTATACTAACAAAGTCTATACATACTTTGGCATCGAATATCTCGAGCCCACTATCTCCTCCGAAGTCTCTAGGATAGATAATATAAGTGCGAGTCCAACCTTCTCACAGGTAAAGCCTCGCCAAAACAAACATAAAACATGTTGCACTAATGCAACCACTCCGGCAGTCTTGTAATAAATGCCCACTATCTTATAACCATTTCTATAATATTTTAACAAAGATAATATCATACTCGTGTATCGCATCACTACAACGAGTAATCTCAAAAAAATACGTGACACTGTTAATATACTCATTCATCCTCCGCGGATAGCACTAAAGAAAAATCCCGCTACACTAGGGAAAAATATTCACATTTTAATAACGTTTAAAATGATATGCATTAAGCTCGTCTCACATGCTAATCTAGCAAGGAACAAAATATAGCGACTCACTCGTGTCACATAAACACGCCGCATTCTCTAAGGATATAACTTATACTTCCATCCTGGCAATCATCTTGACTGCACAAATGGTTTTCGGACGTAACACGTCTGCCCAAACCAAAACAAAATTATTTTAATCGTTGCCTTACTAGGCACCGTATTCCTGTCCTTTTTCTCATTTTGGAACATATTATCGTGAGCGATCTCTCTCCGCACAAAATACCTCAACACATAATCCACTTACCACCAGTCCTACTAACCAGGTTAGGATTTGTCCTCCTCTCGGACTCTAGTAAACTCGATTCCTATAAACCATCCCGATTGTTCTCTTAACTCTTCAAGCCATAAAGATCATGTTACTATCTATAATAGTACTTACTGAATTTACCATCACTTGGTAAGAATTTAACTATCTGAAGCATTTAAATGGTTTTCCTCATGTGTATCTACATCTTTTTGTGGTGCTATACCACCATCGTTGCATTCAGTCTCATTCTCGACTAAATTCTTCGATTTACTTTAACTTCCCCCACAAAGAAGTGTTATCATTTATATAGTCAAAGTATGACATTGTCAACCTCTGAATCGGTCGTCCATCAGAATTTCCTCCTCGAGTATTATCAACTATTATTACAAGTTGGTCTCCCACTTGGATTCATTTCCCCCACTTGTATCTACATCTTCCGATACAAAATTCGCTAACGGTTAAGATTCATATTCACTAATGGATCCCTGACATGCCCTCTCTCAATGAGTTCAGAACCACATTTGCTTCTAATCCTGAATAGTTAAGGAAGGAACATACGGTCAGCACTGTACCTAAGGTTCTCCTATAGGCATAGCATTCCACTTCTAAAATTGGTGGTTGACTCCAACCATTATAATTTCATCCCGAAAGCCAAGAAAATTTTCTCTAAATTTTCACTTTGAGTTTGCCACACTTCATCCTATATCTAAGCCTTTGGGTAGATTACCTCCTTTGGTAAAGACACATACAATTTTTGCATTTCTAAAATTTCCCATTGACAGTCTCTACACGTTTTTTTTTTGTAATACATTGGGTAAGTTTACCCTCGCACCTCATTTGACTATAACAGCATTTGGAAATCACTGCTGCGCCTTAATCGCCTTTCTAGTCTTGGCTTCTCGTGCCATAATAGAGGTGACCTCGACTACAGTCATCATCCTTGGATATATTTTATAATCTCAACTGAACCCTGCCTCCTGATGTACGCTTAACGGTCCTCTTCTGACATCCGTCATCGCTCAGTATACGCACACATCCGAACGAAATTAGAATACACTAATGTATACACATTATACCAGGAGAACGAAATCTTGTCAAGGAATCGACAATCCTAAACATAGGGCTCTATAACAAACAAAGCAACGCTGAAAGCATAATAAGCCGTACAGATCCTAAGGACACTAGAACCTGATGCTCTGATACCACCTGTGACACCCCGCCTAATTAAATACCGGGCGATCACTCCTTTATTAAATTAAATCAAGGTAAACAGTTGGTTCATTCTCAGCATCACTGTCGGTAAAAATAAATTTTCCAATTTAACACCCTAAATAATTAAGCTAAGTGTCAAAACCATTTTTCATACGTAACTTTCCAAATTTTATTTAAAGAAAAATCATTTAGTTTATTAACAACATTCAATAAATAAGAATCACACCACATTAAATTCTGCAACATAATCCAATTAATTTAATACATTCGTCAATCGAATGTCAACATACGAAATCTAAGTCACACATCCAAATTGAATAAATCCCATAATAACAATACTGGAAATAACTGAAATACAAATGTCCAATAACAACGGAATAATGGAAAGAGCTACACATGCCCAACTAGATGAAAGTACTAAGAGTGGATCCGAATGAACGAAGTAGTCTAATCAAGAGACCTGCAACTCCCACCTAAGCTGCAGCGCGTTCCTTCCAAGATATCCTAAGCAAGACGCCCCTGTGGCTGGGCACCTGTAATACATACATATATATATATACAAGAGAGAGAGAAAAAAAAAAGAAACGGCTCAGAGCCCGATAGTGTGTTTGATTTAAAATACGTTTAGCAAGTATTTAAATTGATACAGGCCAATGCAACAACATATTAGTGCGACACTCTCTTGAGAAATTCTCACCTCTCTTCTAATGTGCACACCTATCGCACTAACCTCCCCAACGGGTTTTCTTATCATTTATCGCACTAATCTTCCCAATGATTTAACTTATCTTATATTACTCGTAAGATTCCAAATTTCACGATTCAATTGTTTGAAAAGAATATTTCAATTAGTAACCAAAGTTCTCATTTTGACTTTATTAATCAATAAAGTTTTCCAATTTCATATTATACTTTCTCAAAACAAGTATTTACAATTTGAGTCATCAACCATGTCCTATTTATCAAAACACAGTAGGCAGTTCCAGATTTTAGAATTTCATATATATATATTAACTACTCAAAAATATATATATCAAAACAGCACCCCACATAATAACTATGGTGCGGGCATACTCTACTATCCAAACCCCATATCACTCACATTTAGGGGAATACAAATTCGGAATCACTCTCGAATTGTATTAACACATACACAAACTATAGGTTCCAAGTCCCTTAGGACCGTTTGAACTATCACTGCGATAGCCTGTACCAAGGATACCTATACACAAACAAAATGAGGCGAAGCATAGATTCCAAGTCTCTAAGAGGAAAGCACATACCGGCATCTCTTAGGACCGTCTGAACTATCATTCCGATACCCTGTACCAAGGATATCTATCTTCTAGGGTACAAGTCAATATCCCCCATAAAGGTCCCTTAGAGTTAAGACTGTCCCAGCGCGGAAACCTCAGGGATAGCAAGTAGCGTGGGCATGATTTTCACACATAGATAGTATATGCATACACAATCATATAACCATACTCATATTACCATATCAATAATGGGTAAATTCTCAATTCCCATAATTACGTCATTTGCATTTATTTCTCATTATATAGTTATCACGTATAACCATTCACATCTTACTTTAATTTGAGGAACCTTTCCACTTACTACATAACGCTCATGGATTGTATCCTCCCAAGTATAAAATTCAGTAGGTATTCATTTATGTTCCAATGTAACCCTCTTACGTGTCTCTCCCCTTTAACATATACTTACATTGTCCCTCATGTAAGATATCCCAAAAATATAGATTTTGCCCTACATTAAAGGATTTTGAATTTTATTTTCAAAGATGAGAATTTCAAATGGTTTCGAAATCGGAATTAAAATGGAGTTTTAATTGAATTTTTTTATTATTTAGAAGAGTTATCAAAATATAAAACTCTCTAAGAGTCCTCAAAACATAAAACTCTCAAGTAAAAATAATATTTTTAGAAATCCGACCGTTCGATCAAGCTGAATTTTTGTCAGAAGTCCTGTCTCGCCGTTCGCTACAACATACTAAAATTTCAAGCGATTCCAATGGTCCGATCATCCGGAATAAAATTTTTAGTGTTTGTATCTAATTAGAACTCTTTTCTTAATCAAACTCTTAATCCTTTACATGACAAAGGGTTTCCAGAATATCATTTAAGTCATCACTACATGCAATTTCCTATCTCAAATTGGGTTTTTCTTCCATACAATTCATCCTAATCATTCCTAAACCAATATGAAAGATGCATCAACGAAATAAGCAAGATAAACACTTGCCTGGAATTTTCAGAAGTCTGGTTTGGTGCCAAAATTGGTGTGGTTGCGTTCCCCGTCTCGCGATCTACGCGTTGGTGGTGACGGCGGTGCAATCCGAGGTGTTCTTGGCCTAGAACTCCTTGGAGAGCTTCTCCTCTTCCTCTCCAATGGCCGTCATTTGTCTTTGGTTGTTCTAACCCTAGAAGACAACCTAGATATCTTATATAACCCTTTTAATTTTCGTAGGTTTAATTACCCATAATTGCGAAATGTCCAAAACGCCCTCCCGGGGTACTAATTGGGCCTAAAAACGCCCCGAGACCCAAACTAAACCCCCGGGTACACTTTTCTGACTATCTCGACCCTTCCGGACACGTTGGCGCACTCAAAATGACCATACGAACAACTTATAAAATATTCACTTATTAATCAACATTTAGTCCCGACACGACACAGGCGCATCCCGACTTAAATTTCCATAATTATCATTTTATTCACACGTGACAATATTATAACAATAAATCTCATATATTACTATACTCATCCAGTAATATTCAACAGATAACAAATTTCCAATAATTACTAACTCTCATCACGCTAGTAAATATTTAAAGCAACATTCCGGATTAAAATTAAATTAATTTATCTCAATTAAATTTAATAAATCCCATAATTTAAAAGCTATAAAAATACGGGGTATTACATCCCTCTCTGCATTACCCAAAGAAACTCCCTTCCAGAACTTTGAGTTGAGGTGAGATTTTAGAGTCCTTTTTGTAACATAATCTACAATGTAGAATGTGTTTGCAAAAATATTCCAAACGGAACATATAAATTTGGCCTTAGAGGTTTTCATCTGATTTATCACATCCTTTTGCAGGCTCAAAGAGTGTGGATTTGAGAAGGGGTGGGGTGATAATGTAGAAACAGTTACAGAACAATAAGATCTCTTTCAGAGGTACTCCAGGCCCCAGGCCCCAGACCCCTTAAGTATGGAGAAGTTCTTCATCAGGGTCCCAACCACATTCATTGCTGTGTTATTCTCTTTCCATGGATATTTTGGCCAATCAGATGTCCTTGGTTTTCCTGACACTAGTGGGCATGTACAAATTCTATAATCTCATCATTGACTCTATAGTTGGATCTTAGAAAGTATAGAAGAGTAGAAAGAGGTAATGGTAAAATAAAATGTGATTATTTTTAGAATAAAAGCAAGAACATCAGTCAAATTGCAAATAAACCCTGCTTTTATCCTAAAATAAATCATATCTTATTTTTCCATTCCCTAACCTTGCAACTAAACCCTGCTAAACTATTAAAAAGTTGAAAATACCCCATGTGTTGTTAAAACCTTGAAAGGTACTCGTATGAGAAAATTCAAGTAAATCAAATTGTTTTAGGAGATTTCTCCAAAATTGATAGTTTAAGGAGGTATATACAATTGGCGTGATAGTTCGGTTGATTTATGGTAATTTACTCGTTATTTTATCATATAATGCTATAAATTGTATCATTTTTTACCATTTAATTGCGCTTTTGTCTATACTTTCTGAGAGAATGATATCCAGACATAGGGTAAACTTTCATGTATTTATCCTTTTAGATGAAAATAAAAATTTCTCATGATCTTAATAGGTAGTTTATGTTTTGGATCAAGTGGTAGCTTTGGAAGATGAACTGCTGCTCAAAATTAAGCATCAAGGTCTTAATGTGAAGCCTCAAATTCTTGTGGTAAGTTGAACATATGATAACATATGTTTCTGCAATCAATAAAAGATTATGAGAAATAATATTAAATCTAATCTTCTTGATTATATATAACAGGTCACGAGTCTTATCCTCAATGCTCAAGGGACTAAATGCAGACAGGAGTTGGAACCAGTAATCAATACAAAGCACTCCCACATCCTTCGTGTTCCATTTAGGACAGAAAATGGGGTCCTCAATCAATAAAAGATTATGATAAATAATATTAAATCTAATCTTCTTGATTATATATAATAGGTCACATGTCTTATCCCTGATGCTTAAGGGACTAAATGCAGGCAGGAGTTGGAACCAGTAATCAATAAAAGCACTCCCACATCCTTCGCGTGCCATTTAGGATTGAAAATGGGGTCCTCAAGCAATGGGTTTCTCGTTTTGACATTTATCCCTACCTTGAAAGGTTTACTCAGGTACGTGCTAACTAATATTGTGAAATTCATGCTTTATGGTTACTAATAACTTTAATACCCTAAATAATTTTAAAATAATTTTATAAATTCATGTTTTATCAATTTGTTCTTAATTTATTGTTGCTTACTAATATTGTTTTTGTGTAGAGTGGCTTTAAAGATGACTTAGTCAGTATAATGAAGGCAATTGTTAGAAGCAATCTTGACTGCCAGGTTTTTCTTCCTTTTGCAAAGTTATGCTAATATAGTTTCTAAACTAGAATTTCATAAGTTCCCATTGCATGCTTTGATTCTACAGATGATTAGTTCCCATAAGTTCCCACGACTGTTTAATCATTGACGACACTAAAAAAACTCAACAAATTTCTCGACGACCCTGGACTTGTTGAAGGGTTTATATGTTGAGATGAAGTTTGAGAGGCCTAGTAAGATCTAAGCATTGAGGATTTGAATCTATCCCCGAACATGCTAAATTCGTCATTTGTTTGCATCAAAGTTTATGTTTGGTACGTGTGCATGCCATGCCTATTACTTAATGTTGAATATATAAATTGTATATTAACACATAAATTGTAAATTCATTACAGAAGATTGTATACGAGAATGGAAAAATGGAAACACTACCTTTAAGGCTCCCAAACCGGTCCAATGCTTTGGGTTCTATACGATCTCTTTGGGAATACGGTACGTGTCGTCTTTACGTAATCACTCTTAATCCTCCGTCAAAATTTAACATCTCAATAAACATGTTCAGATTCCTTTCAGCATGATTTGGATCATCTATAAACCCTTATTTATTTCCGTATATGTGTAAGATTAAAATATGAGTTAGGATTTATAATTTCTATTTTTTTATGTTTGTGCAGAGTTTATAACTTTAGTTGAAGTGTAGTTGGTGTTGCTATCAGAGTTCCACACAGTCGTTATTACCATGCAATGCAATCCTGGATCTGCAGCTTCGCCACTACTATTACCACGCAGTCGCAACACCACGATGTGGTCGATAACGAGTGGAAATATATTTGTAAAGTATTGGAGATATTTTAGCACTATTGGGATATTAATTTTTATTGAGGTTATTGTCTGGATGTGTAGTAGTGTTGTTGGTGTGGAGCATTTGTATTGTTGTAATATTTTTTTATACCTTAAACAGGTGGATAGTACTGTAAATAAAAGAGATTTTGTCCATTTTTTTTTAAATTTAACTTATTTGTGTTGAAATTAAATCAAATTGATAGTTATTTTGTTTTCATTATGTTAGCATTTTTTAATATTGTATACCCTAATGTGTGTGTGTGTGTATGTGTGTGTGTGTTTGTATATATATATAGATTATTTTTTATTTTTTTGTTTTAGTAACGGACCTATACCGTTACTAAATGTGTTACAAAAATTGTGTTAGGAATGTGTTACGAAATTAGTAACACTTTAATAACGGTAGAAAAGTGTTAGTAACACAAAATTTAGTAACACTTTAGTAACGGTAAAATAGTGTCAGTAACACAAAATTTAGTAACAGTAAAAAAATGTTAGTAATTTTCTTCCCCACGCCTTTTTTCTAAAGCTTTTTTAGTGTTACTAATTATTTTATTAACACTACAGTAGTATTACTAATTGACTGTTTTGGTGTAGTGTTTTCTGCATGTGTGCGTATGACCTACCTGTGTGTTCCCTTTTATCTTCTCTTTACCTTTTTGTATATATCTCACTCATGCATATATCACTCTTCACTCACTATACACTACAGATACTTGTATATAATCTCCATGTACACTTCACACACTTACACTTAGCTTCACCTTTCACTCACATGTTTCATACACCACTTAAAATATCCATGCTTAGGCTTCACTAGCACACAACCACACTTATTACACTTGTATGTATGCTCGCTTACACATGTCACACACCACTTGTAGTTGATCCATGTATAGGTCCACTACCACATACACTGAGCTCACTTGTACATACTCCCATGTCACATACTCACTCACATGTATCCATGCATAGTATAGTTTCCATGCTTGATATACTTGTATATGCTCCCCTTTAGTGTAGTTTTACATTTACTCATCATAATGAAAAATGATAAAAAAAATACTCTATCTCATTAACATGTTAATTAAGACTCATGCATTTTTGCACACTATATCACCAAGAGCATGGCTACTTTGACCAAAATTTTGTCCCGTACAAGGGGGTCACTTTGTGATGGGTGCTGGACCTGTGGGTCATAGTTAGCATAAGCGATATGACTCTCACCTTCCATTGGCATCGTACCTTCGACGTATATCAAACGGTTCCTCCCACATTATACCGCTTGACCGAACTCACAACATAAGGTATATAGTAAGTAACTCGTTCACGTATGTCGAGTATATCAAATTTTCTCTCATACGTACTGTACCCACGAGGTATATAGTGAGTCAATTCACGTACACAAAGATATATCAAATAGCTTTTCCATATGCACCGATGAATGATTTCCTTTATGGGCAAGAGGTAAATCATCGAAGTCATGACAAAGGGGGAACCCTTCCCCTAACCTAACAATTGCATAAACCTCATATAGGTGTCAAACCTTGGACACTTATATTTAGTTTGACAATTACCATGCGAAACGCATATAAATGTCAAACCTAGGCATATCACCCGAATTTTCGTACGATTTTTCCTTTTTTCAAAACAAATCCCCATTCGCAATCTTGGAAATAAGTCCAGCCATGTTTTACACATCTTTTCAAACCCATTTTCCCCGGCTCGGGTCCTGTCCGGCATTTTTTTTTTTTGCATTTAAGTAAACCTATACAGGTGACAATTTAATAATAACATTAATAATAATCATTTTGCGATTCCTCTTCTTTTCACTCCATTTCTAAAAATACCAAAAATATTTTTTCTCCTCCTTCCGAAATACCCAAAATTTTCTCTCTCTTTCTTTTAAAAATAAATTTGAAACATCTTCCCTCTCAGGTCAATCACATACTCGAATTTGGTCTGGCTCCATGTTGACTTCGATCTTCCGTGAAATCGCCCGAAGCTCCCCTAGTTCTTTTGCTACCTCATTCGAGTTTGGTATTTACCTTCACAAGCTCTTCATGGAGAATGTCAACCAAGCACTGAATGTGTAGCCCGATCTCATGACCGTATACATCCATCTCAGTGCTAAGATTGAAAACCTTCAAATCGAGGTCCATGAGATACAACGTCACCAGGCCCAGATTTTCGAATAACCCAAGTTTTTTTTCCCTCATTCCATGGGTTCACCCTTTCTCAAACCTGTTTGGGTCCCAGATGACTATCAGCATGCTTCGCACGCTCCGCCTACCAATGGGTCACCTCCATCTCAACTACCGATTCCAAACCTTGCATAATCAGGGCTAACTCGCCAGTACCCATGGATCTTAAGGAAGAGGATCTAGGTAAGGTCATGTAAGACCTCAAGCTATTGTCAAAGAATTTTGACCAGGTCAAGATATTCAGGAACTACATAGAATACACCCATATGTATCTATATCCTAAAGAAAGACTACCGAAGAAGTTAAAGATGCCAGATATCAAGAAGTTTGGGGGAAGAGGACCCCCAATTTTTCACCTTTCAAGATATCATTGATCTATGACCCTCATTTGTGTCTTTAAAGAGATAATGGACCAAATGTTCCAACAGACCTTGAAAGAAAGCGCCCTCCATTGGTTTCTGTCCCATGAAGAATCTAAAATCCATAGTTTGGAGGATGTTGCCCAAGAATTCATGTCTCAGTATAAGTATAATGAGGAGCTAGAGGTTACGCGCCTAGATTTAGAGCTTCTTAAGCAGAACCCTAGGGAAATAGTTAGTATCTTTATAGGAAGATGGAGAGAGAAAGCTACTACCATGACCAACAGACCCTCCGAGGATGAATAAGTTAGTATCGTGAAGAAGAACTTATTGCCTCATATCAGAGCGTCCATGGAAGGATAGTAATATCCCTGCTTCTGATCCCTTCAAGAGACTAGTGTAGAAATTAAGGCATGCGTTTCCAAAGTCGAATATGAGCCCAAGAAAGTAACCGAAAGTTCACTCCCAAGAAGTAGGAAAATCACGCCAATTATATAGTCTCAACCATCAACAACATTTCCCAACCTGCTACCTCATGGGCACCAAAAAGTCGCCCCAACCTTACCAAGAAAGAGGAAACTGAGATCCATGCGCCTCTATCAAAAGTCTACCATTCCTACTGATTCGAAACCTTATTAAACCGTTGGATCCTCATCCTCTAAAAAATCCACCCCCTAAAAAATTTAAAGCGGAAGCCTGCTATGACTTCCACCAGTCAGTTATCCATACTACCGACCAGTGATTTCATCTTTGGAATGTGATCCAAGGTTTAATTGATGGGGTATCATCGCTCCACTAGCCAATCCTAAGCCCAACACCATCATAACCCACTTTCAACCCATAAAAATGCTATATTTTGAGAAAGTGACTCGGAATTTGATCGATATGCCTAAATCGTGCCCAATAAAGCATCCATCATACCCTTAATCTCTCCCAAACCGCTTAAAGTTTGCCCATATTTTCTCCTACACCTTACCTGCTTCATCGACAAACCTTTTTCACTCATCACAAGGGCTTGCATTGCCATTTGTATCCAGTATGAAGGAAAGGATAGAGAGTACCCTACGTTATTGAACTAACTCTTGGAGTTTATGCTGAAATTGCCTTTCGAGATGACTATTGACTGTTGTAAATTAAGTGGCTTGTTCGTGGAAGCCCGAAAATGGGCTCGGGAATCAGATAAGTGGGTGGTACCCATTGATGAAGTTAGTCTAAATAACATAATGCGTAATATAGCCTATGTGTTTCGACAAATATGTGAAGTTTACAGCATTGATGAGTTACTCACCGCTTTGAAGCTTTAGGGATGGTCGGTCCCTTCACTCCTGTACCTCCCCGGTGACTTCGAAGATCTATATGATGAACCCGTCAAGGTTATTGAATGCATTAATTTCTCTTATCAAGAGGACATAATTACAACCATATGGGGAGATGACTTTGACAGTTTAAATGACGAGCCCAGTCGGGAAAACACTAGTCTAGTAGACAGTTTGTGCGAAATGATATCCTTCGAAGATCTGTTGGGGGAAATAAATAAGGTATCCATTTAGCCATAAATAAATGAAGACACAGGGTTCCTGTTCTTCCCCAGCTCGATAAATCACATAACCAGGTTAGGGAGGCACTATAAGGATCCAATTCCTAATGTGACAGCGACAGATAAGGGAAAGGGAGTTGTTGAAGAACTTCCTATGCCAGAAATGATCATCAAAGAAAGAAAAGTCCTTAACCAGGTCAAGAAAGTCAAAGCCATAATCCCCTTATGAGGGCTTTTCATATTCTCCTAGTTGCACCAGAATGTTCTGATAAAACTACTCATCAGGCCTTTAGTATTTCCTTCCACTATTCGTGAAGAAGTCGTAAGCATGGTCGGGTCCTTTACCTCTTCCATACTCCTACCCTTTTTTAAAAAAGATATACCTAAGATTGGCCGTGACCATAATTATTCTGTCAACATCTATGGTGACGTATTGGGAAAGACTATCCTAGGCTCACTTTTTGATAATGAATCTTCCCTCGATGTTTTGCCTCTCAAAACCTTCAATTTATTGGGTTTGAATGTTGGTAATTTCACTCTCACTTCATGCGATATTACAACAATACCCGTTAAGAGGTAATGGGATCCATAAAACTCACAGTAGGGGCTGACCCTATCTATCATGTCAATGATTTCCAGGTTATTAACATAACTGCATGCTTCAACCTTCTTCTTGGTTGTCCATGGCTCTACAGTATTCGATGGGTATCATCTTCTTTTCATCAAAAACTAAAATTCTTCGCTAATTACCAGGTTATCACCATCTTGGGGGACGATGACAGTTCAGACACCGCTAGTACTAGTAACACAATATTAGAGATCCAATATGGGACGAATGACATGATTTTCAATGGATTTAGAGTCGACCTACTTCCCCTTCCAGCAAAAGATAGTTTCAAAGATCGGGTCTAACTGGAACACAACCCTCATGATGACATCATCATGATTCAGATGTTCTAAAACATGCACTTCAAGCCCAAAATTGGGCTAGGATTAAACCAATAAGGGATCTTTGAGCCCATAGTACTGTAGGAGGCCTTTTCTCCAGGTGGCCTAGGCTACCAACCCTCATAAAAAAAACTTAAAGCCCTTCAATGGCCACTATTAAAAACAAGCATGGAAGAAGAGAGGACTGTTTCGAGAGACTCTTTGATAGAATGTGATAGGATTCAGCGGTGGGAAAGTACACCCTCCAGGAATGTATGGAATGGATGTCAGAATGGGGGATACCTGACCGAAGAGGATCACAAGAAAGGTTAACTTTTTTGTGATGGACGAGAGTGTGTACTTGGCCTATTATATTATCATGGGAAGAATATCCCTTAAGGAGTTTAAGGTCGTGCCTTCCACTGTACACCAGATGGTAAAATTCTTGACTCCATATGTGGTAGGGGAAGTCCAAGGTGATCAAGTATTGGCATATGAATGCTATTTCAACTCGTCTAAAGAGAGGTAAGCACGCAAGAAGGCCATGCCAACATATAACATTGACACACTGGATCCCAGGGATGAGACTAAATTGAAGAAAGGGAAGGCCACGAAAGAGGTAAAATACATCATCCTTAATGAGGACGAGACAAAAAAAGCATTTAGGTCGGTACAACCCTAAGAAGAGATATAAAGGAAGAGTTGATCAAACTATTAAGGGAGAGGCAGAGTATCTTTGCCTAGAGCCACGAAGATATGTCGGGCATAGATCCTGAACTCCTATGACATAAGTTGAATGTGGCCGATGGTGCAAGGCCGATACAACAAAAAAGGAGAATCTATTATCCAAAAAAGTATGAGGTTATTCGGGAAGAGGTGAAGAAGATGGAGAAAGACGATTTCATAAGGGATGGCATATACCCCAAATGGCTAGCCAACGCAGTCATCATCCCCAAGGCTAATGGCAAATGGAGGATGTGTGTCGATTTCACAGACCTGAACAAGGCCTGCCCCAAAGATAGTTTCCCATTGCCAAGAATTAATGAGATGGTTGATGCCACTGCTGGCCATGTGGATACGTACTCAGGCTACAACCAGATATCTATGGACCCGACGGATAAAGATAAGACTTCTTTCATAACCGACAAGGGGACTTATTGTTACAAAGTCATGTCTTTCAAATTAAAGAACATCGGGGAAACATATCAGAGGATAGTCAATACGAAGATTCTTAAGGTCGACACCCATGTGTCCGACCTCAAGCAGATGTTTGATACTATGGATAGGTTCAAGATGAAGCTCAACCCCGCTAAGTGTGTCTTTGACATGGGGGTAGGAAAGTTTTTGGGTTTCATTATGAAGCAGAGGTGGATTGAGGCCAACCCGAAGAAGATCAAATATTTAGTGGAGATAAAGACTCCGATGATGATCAAGGAAGTGCAAAACGAGTGGCAGCACTGAACATGTTTGCATATTGATCCACTGATAAATGTATTCTATTTTTCAAAGTGCTTAGAAAAGCTTTCGAATGGAATACAGAGTGTGACAAGGATTTTTAAGAGTTGAAGTCCTACCTCGGTTCCCCCTTGTTATTCTTAAGACCTGTTAAGGGAGAGAAGCTTTATTTGTATCTAGCAATCTCTGAATCGGCTATCAACGTAGATATTACAAGAGACGAGGATAAAGTATAGAAGTCAGTATATTTCAAAAATAAGGCCCTCCAAGGGGTCGAGCAAAGATACCCTAAGATGGAAAAGTTGGCCTATGATCTAATCCATGCCTCAAGAAAAATGAAGTCATACTTCCAAGCACATACCATGGTCGTCCTAAGAGACTCTCCACTTCGACAGGTAATCCACAAGCCTGAGTAGTCGGGGAGATTAATGGCTTGGGCGATAGAGTTGGGAGAATTTGATATCATCTACAAACCTAGGATGACCATCAAGGGGAAAGTATTAGAGGACTTCGTAGTCAGGTTTACCTGGAAAGAAGCCAATACAGAGGAGTTTGAGGTCCCGACTGATGGGCTAGAAAGAGAAGTATGTTTCCCCCAGCTTAAGGCGAGACGAGTGCACCAAGAAGAAAAGTTTTTGAAAATAAAGAATAAAGATAAATCTTCAAGAGTGGAACCCTAGAAGAGGGAAGTTTTTTAAAAGATGGAATGGTATGGAGCTTATTTGTTGATGGATCCTCATGTGAGGTAGGTAGCGGACCAGGTCTAATTGTGTTGGCACCAAACGGGACCAATATTGAGTACGCACTGAGATTCAGCTTCAAAGGCTGCAACAACGAGTCAGACTATGAAGCTCGCCTTATAGGTCTTTCCCTTACTAGAGCACTAAAAGTCGACCAGCTTCTAGTGCATAGTGACTACAGGTTGGTCGTAAATCAAATTCTGGGGGCATATAAGGCCAAGGATGATAGGATGGCTAAATACCTATGAAGGGTAAGAGTCGTACTGAAGAATTTCAGGGAAGTAAATTTAAAGAGGATACCTTGACTGAACAACAGCCAAGATGATTCCTTGGCTAGGTTAGGCTCAACTACAAAGATAGAGGTTAGAAGGCTAGTACTAGTAGAGATCTTATATCGACCTACCATTGAGGAGGAAGAGAGCACGTTGGAGTTTTGTCTTAATTTAAATATGGGAGCCTCTTGGATGGACCCTATCATCCGATATATTAGAGATGGGGGCTGTCATATTCTAAAGCCAAGAGAAAAAAACTGAATTACAAAGATACCAAGTTCTCTATCATTGGTGATGTGTCGTATAAGAAGGGTCACCTCCTACCTCTACTCTGATGTGTCCACCCGACAGAGATAAACTAAATTTTAAGGGCTGCGCACGAGGGATCTTGCTCTAGTCATATATGAGGAATACATTTAGCAAAGAGGATCATCACTCAGGGATACTAGTGGTAGACATTGATAAAAGACGCGGCAGCATACATGAAAAAGTGCAATAAATGCTAAAGTTTTGCCACCATTCCCCATCAACCTCATCAGCCTATTACTTTTATCACCTCTCCCTAGCCATTTACGATATGGGGGATTAACTTGGTAGGACCTTTGTTAAGAGATGTGAACAATTACTGCTACATAAACATAGCAATTGATTACTTTTCAAATTGGGTAGAGGCCGAGCCGATAATAAAGATAATGGAGAAGAAGACCTTCAAGTTTATCAAGAAGACCAAAATTTGCAGGTATGGTCTACCCAACACTCTAATCTCGGATAATGGAAAATAGTTTAAGAATGTGTCCCTAGAGAACTATTGCAAGAAGGTTGGCATCAAGAAGTTCTTCTCAACTCCTGGCCGACCCCAGGCCAATGACAGATAGAAGTGATGAATAAATAAATTCTTGATGGGATTAAGAAAAAATTAGAGAATGTCAAAGGAAGATGGTTTGAAGAAGTCTATGCTATCCTGTGGGCGTACAAGATGACGGAGAGGACTCCAACTGGGGAGACTCCATTCATATTGTCTTATGGCTCGAAGGTCGTGGTGCACATGGAGATCGGTCTCCCAACCCATAGGGTCCAGACGTATGATCCATAAGAGAACGTCACAAAATGAAGACTTGATTTTGACCTTGTTAAAGAGAGAAGAGAGGACGCTGAGGTCAGGCAGGCTGCCTATCCGCAGAGGATAATAAAGTTCTATAATAAGAGGGTGAAAGCCAGACCGCTGAAAGTAAGAGACCTCATCCTGAAGAAGACATGGTGGAAACCCAACAAACTCCATCAGAAATAGCATGGCCCTCACAGAATGGATAAAGAAGTGGTACCGATGACATATCGGCTGGAAAATTTGGATGGAGAACTATTCTCCAACCCTTGGAATTCCGATCACCTCAAGAAATATTACCAGTAAGTTTGTATTTAGCATTATCTATACGTTGTTTCATTTGTCTATGTACATGAAAAGAATATTATGAATAAAAAATCCCAAGTGTTCTCTCCTACTATGTTGATTGAATGACTTTGTAACTTTATATGTTAGTTCGTGATTAAGCTACAAAACATCATTAATGGTGAAGTAGCCCATCCTCCTTGAGATTCTCGATGACATGACAGTCTAGATGGGGTCAACCTCGTCCATGGACTCTCGATAACACTGAGAGGGGGGACATAATTAAACATCATTAACTTGGTGGAAAAACTCTCTTGATCGAGATGACATAATTTGGTAAAATAAAAAAATCACTTAGTTATGGTTTATATTAAACATCATTAACTTGGTGAATTAGCTCTCTCGGTCGAGACGACAGTGCATGGACGAGATGATTCTCATCCATACACTCTCAAAAATATGAGAGGGGACTTATGATTAACATCATAATTCGGTGAAATCAAATTTAAAAATCACTTAGTTGTGATTCATATTAAACATTAATAACTTGGTGAATTAACTCTCTCGGCCGAGACGACAGTGCATGGACGAGACGATTCTCATCCATACACTCTCCAAATGACGAGATGGGACTTGGTGAATTCAAGATAAAAGCCATTATTTGTCATAATTAATCTTGAAAAAGTATTAGACGAGAGTAATATTGACAAGAAGAAAAATTATAAGCATTAATTCCATTCATCATAACCAAAACTACATTTAAAATGGAAGCATACAAGTGTAATGTCAGTAAAAATAGTCTTATGCTTATTAGAAAGGCATCGAAATACATTAGACTAAAGGGAATGCATGGCCACATGCGGCCTCCCAAATAAAAAGAAATTAGATAAGTACTTCAAACAATAGTTTGGTCTAGGACATTGGTAGTAGCATCAACCTATGGCTGGGTTTCGGATGGCAGCTGGGTATCCATCTAAGATTGCGTGTTATCCCCATCATCTTTGGTATTGTACTTATTCTCATCATCAACAACTTCTATCAGCTCAGTAAGGTTGGCCTCAGTAGTGGTGGTACCACCCTCAACCTCGCCCAGAGCGACTGAGAGGAGAGGGTTGCTAAAGTTAACGCCTTCAAAATCTTGTGGAGATAGATCCCTAATCTCAACATGCTTTCGCGCTGACCATCGGTCAGCAGTCTTAATGCCACGTTCAAGAAAGTCAATGGAATAACCACCAAACTCCTTGGACTATTTGAACTTGACCACGACTTGAGCCTTTGCCTCGTCCAAAGCAACTTCAACACCTTCGTCAATCTCCCTTTGCTTATTGTTAGCCATTTTTTTAAAGTGTTGGCATGGTCTTGCTTGACCTGGTCCAATGCATTCTTGGCCACCTACTCAGCATTATTTAACGTTTAAAGATCATCCCTCAGACCTTGCTCCACTTTCTCAATATCTTTTCCCTTCTGAATTAAGGGAAGTCTCTTCTTGACCCAATCGCCGAGACGATAGAAAGAGAGCATAATCTACAAAATAAAGCCAAACATTGTTAGCACAGGGTTACACTTTAAAAAAACAAAAATGAGAAGTTTGGATGAGTACCTGGACAACCTTATGTAGGTCGAACTGAGTAATAATGGACGAGATGACAAATTAAAGAAACTGGATCAGACTCTCAATAGCACCAACGAATTTTTGGGAGTGGCCCATGATGTTGTCATCCCTCAACTTCAGCTGAGCAAGGCGCGCAACAAGGGCGTCTTCTGAATTGATTGGAATAGACCTATCCAACCCATGTGTCATCCGACTTGATTTTTAAAGCCGAGAGGTGGTGGTGTCCTTAACCCTTTTTTTTATTTTCCTAGCATCATCGGCCTGGCCGGGGCTGCCAGTTGTTTTCTTTATCTGGCCTGTTGTAGTCGTTGACTTCTGGCCAAGCTTATTGACTAAATTAACAAGGTTGGGGACCACCATCATCCAAAGATAATCAAAGATATTTCTCGGACGACCTACAAAGAGCCGAATGTTATAAAAAATAATCAAGTAGACATTAGAGTTTAAAAACGACACTATGATTTGTTAGTCTAACTTACAAATATCTATGAAAGGGTTTACTTCAAGACTAGCCCTGGCTGAATTATGGGGGGTCAATAGATCTTCGTATATGGAGAAACCACCACCCTGGACCTGAACCCTCAAGGTCTTAATTTTATCCTGGTCGTCTAAGTTTAGACCATCAAGCTTTGTAGACATTAACACCTTGGCCCATCGTGTTAATACCCTCTGGTCAGACGAGGATGAGACATGACTGGTTAGGAATTTCAATACGCCAGAGACTAAGAAATATCTCGCATTCCAATGGTGATTAGATGTTTGATTAACCAAGATAAAGTTTTTAGTAGAATTCCTAGTTACGAAGTGATAGTAGCAAGGTTGGGATTTTGTGCAAGAAATGTTGTAGCATGTAGTAGAAACACTAACAAAGAGGTCGGTGCTATGGAAAAATCTCCAAAGCATTATAAAGCCCAGAAGGGTCCTATAAGCATTTGGGGAAAGATTCGCAGGAGCTAAGCTTAAGTGAGAGAGGACATCTCATATTATGGGATGAATGGGGAGTCGAAGCCGAGTTTAAGCATTTCCTCATAAACAGCTACCTCTCCAGGTTGACCATCGAAGGCCCTCTCATTTAAATTCGGAACCCTCTTTGTTATATCAGGGCCTATACCATATAAATGTCTCCAGAACAAGAGATCAGCCTTAGTCACTGTACTCTCAAATATCTAAGCATAAGAAGTGTCAAATGGATCCTCAAATTCATCCCCAGAATTTACGACATTGGGGGTTGATGTTCCAGTTGGGAATAATTCTTAGAACTCATCATCAATCTGTGCAGTGATTGGAATAACTGTTGGAGGACTGGCGATAGTCACTCTTGTCTTGGGAGAGATTTGGGACTCATCAGACGATAAGTCCACCTCATTGGACCTAGTCACCCTAGCCTCAACCAAGTTTATTAGAAAGAACATCATCTTCAAATACAGAGTTCCCTATAATTTAGTGTCAGATAATTGGCTCCATTTTGAAGCTGAGGTCACTGAACTAGTCGATGAATACAAGATTCAAAGACATAAATCTTCTCAGTACTGACCCCAATCCAATGGTACCATTGAATTCTCCAATAAAAGTCTTAAGACCGTAATTATCAAGATGACTAAGATTTATCGAGATTGGGCCGATCGAATCCCTTACTCCCTTTGGGGCTACTGCACTTCAATCAAAACACCCACTCGGGCTATCCCTTATTCTGGTGTATACGGTATAGAAGTTATCCTCCCCATTGTGCTATAAATACCTTCCTTCTATGTCTTTCTTGAAAGTAAAGTTAACAAGAAATAATGGCACTAGAGCCGCTTCGATGAACTGTCACTCTTGGATGAAAAGAGACTGAGGGCTCTCTACCATATACAGGGATACCATTGCTAGATATCACAATCATTCAATCGAAAAGTCAAGGACCGTGGTGTTCAAGAAGGAGACTTTGCCCTCAAAGGGATCATAGAACCCGTCTAGGGGAGCCCAGATGGAAATTCAAGCTAAATTGGAGTGGCCCCTATAATGTGAAGAAAATCCTCTTAGGGGACGTCTCTATGCTCACAAACCTCGATGGAGAAGAGATGTCATGTCCAGTCAACCTGGACCATCTCAAGAAATTTTACCATCAGTCCGAAATCTCGGCGCCCTACGACTTTTCTCATCCTTCTTCTATTCTAAATAAAAAAATCTTAATTTCCCCTACCCAGAACTACCTAGGACATGATCCTCTTAAAAACATTTTCTTTTCAAAGTAAAACTCATGATAATTTTCAAAACCCCCAGAGGTACATAGGTAGACCATATGCTATATATGGGTCAGGTCCCCTTCTTTTTGACAAAATTTAATTCTTTTCTAACCTCCGAGAACGGCAGTTCATTTAATCGTTTACATGAATAAAAGGATTATGTATGCCTTAGCGATTATTATAGATAGTTCAAATGCAAAACTCATCAAGAGGCACAACAAAATGTGTTCAAAATCAACTTTTATTTCTAATTACCAGTAATGACATTGTTACACGAAGTATCAGTGAAGGAAGTCCAACTAACCACCCCTCTCCACTGACCAAACTACTCATAACCAAACTTAACCCTAACCAAACTACACAAAATTATCCCCAAATTCTAAATTTAAAATCAACCCAAACACCAAAAGCTTTATAAGATGCTACCTTCAATTTCCAACTGACCCTGCTTCATCATCATTACCAGCCCCTAGAGATTCCTAAGTTTCCCACTCCTGATTGGCATTTCATATACGTTTTGTTGAGACGAGAAATCGGACACTCGTTTGAAAAATGCTACTTAAGACGTTTAATACAAAGTTAAACTATTAAAATGGCTCTGAACTATTTGTTGAAGAAACTCTTTTAACCAAAACAAAACTTAACACAAGATGTGTTTAAAAAATTATCAAATAGTTTGAATGGGTGTGAATGAGTTAATTCAGATCGAGAGTAAACCTGTTTTGAAAAACAAAACTTAATTTATTAAGTCAGCACAGCTAAGAAGAAGATGATGAGAATATGAAGAAGAACACAAGTAATTTTTAACGTGGTAAAACCCCACCCAATTGGGGAAACATCCACGGTGACCTCTACGTCACAAAATAAAAAATCCACTGAAATCAAAGTAACAAATTACAAGCTATTTAACAATCAAACCAAACAAACACACCTAAACTAAGTTCAGAATCGTTACCAACTCCTCTGGATTAGATTTGACTTCTCTGAAGGTTGTTATTGTTGATGTTCTCTCGAGCTTCGTAACTTTACTTGATTCCAGTCTTTACGTCGGCTCAAACAAGTTCAAGATCATATAACCAACACTTTAAGTGTGGTAGAGTGAAAGTGTAGTGGTGATGTTCTCCCTAACATATGCATGCAACCCACTCACACTTAATACATACATAATGATTTAATCAACTTACAAAGTCACTAGATATGTAAGAAATTCCAAAATAAATTTACTCAAAACTAAAATAGACTTTTAGACCTTTTAAAATATTCGAAGATTAAAAGGGAGTCTTGTTGTGAAATATCCAAGATCTTAACACTTTAGGTTTTTGAAAATATTATGTAGAAAGTGAATTCCTATCAAGACCTCAAAAGTAGATCTTAGTCCGATAGTTTCAGTAAAATGAAATCAGAATGAAGATTGTTGGTTTAGGGTTTGAATAAAAAAACTCAGTTTTAAAAAATAACCAACAAATAAGATTTCTCGAAAAAAGAAATCAAAACAGTAATCTATCTATGTGAGATGTATCACAGAAATAAGATCTCAAGTTTCTATAAAGAGAAACTGAAAAACTCAATGTGATTAAGTTAGAAAGATGATCAAGAACAAGAGAGGATAACTTCTCAAAACACGATATAAACACTCAGGTTTAAAATCTCGAAAAATTATTTTTGGATTAGGGTTTGACGAAGTTAGGGTTAGTGTTTCCTTTACCTCTCTTATTTTTCTTTCTTGTCCCTATTCTCTCTACGCTCTCTTTTTTCTCTCAAACGAGGAACTTTCAAAAGTCTCTAATTTCCTCACATATGGCATCTATTTATACTGGCGTTCGACGTATTTGGAACGAAGCCATAAACCAAGGGCTGAGATTAAGGGAATTTAAAACGATGCAAATCCAAGGGTTCACAAATAGAGGTGCAAAGCTCAACTCTGATTGGTTAAAACCATCGCAGTTGGATTAGTTCCAAACGCATGAAGAACATAGATGGAAATGATCCAAGGGTCCAAAATAATGTAAATGTATGTGAGTTGATAAAAGCACAAATCGAACCATTGTCAGTGCAACACGTATAGGTTCAGGATCAAGAATCAAATGCGTGTTTTTGAGTTCATAAAAATTTAACTTTCACCCACATATGTTTCTACCGCTTTTGGATTCTACCCAAGAGAGTTTTAAGGAAAAAAATATTTAAAAATCAACCCACAAACTTTATTAAGTTCAAATTTTAATTTCCAAAATTTAATTAAAATTCTTAGAAAATATTAATTAAGTCCCAAAAAAATATTTAAAAATCATATTAGGGGATTTAACTCACACACGGTCATAATGAGAATGAAATACAATATGTATGCATTCCTAGTGTGTGGTGTATGTGAAATACCATCAAGAACTTGTAGAGGAATATCAAAGTTGCTAAGAGAGTTTTGAGGCTTTTGGGTCTAACTAGGGATGGACGCAATTTCGTCACTATTTCCAAACTAGATGAGATCCTATATAATGCATACTCAAATGAGTCAAAGATATGGGGTGCTTCAATCTCCTCTTTTGTAAATACGAGACACAATCTCCTTTGAGTCAATAAGGACTCGTAGGGATACCAAAAAGAAATAAGAAAATCCTATTCCTATAAAAAAATCTATCTACCCAATCTCCTAGAAATAGAAAAATTACATAACTCAACTATGTACAAACCATTACCCTATCAAAATTTGATGCAATATTGAGGTACTGAAATATGCAAAAAGATACCTAAGATCAAGTTTAGTGGATGAGAATGTACAATAGTGTCCAAGTGGACTCAAAATTTCTCCTCCATTTTATCTCAAATGGATAAAGGGCAGTAAGAATCAAATAAGAGAGTTATAAGTAGGTAGATATACAAATTATTCAGCTAAAACCATGAGAATTGATTTGCGTAAAGATTCAAAACGCTTAAAGTCCAAAGGTTTTGTAAACAAATCAGCCAATTGTAGATTAGTAGGTAGGTAATTAATCTCTAGTTCTTTTAATTCAACTAATTCTCATATGAAGTGATATCGAATTTTAATGTGTTTAGTGCGAGAATGTTGAAATGGGTTCTTAGAGATGTTGATCGCACTATGGTTATCGCAATAGAGATGGAGTTTTTCTTCTTTTATATTATAATCTCTCAGCATTAGTTGCAACCATAATAACTAGGCACAATAACTTCCAGCTACAATATATTCAGATTTTGTAGTAGATAAAGAGGTGAAGTTCTGTTTTTTGCTGTTTCAACCAACCAAGTTGTTATCGATGTAGTAACGTGCACCTAATGTACTTTTACTATCGTCGGAACACCCATCCCAATCAGCGTCAGTGTATCCAACTATAGTGCTCGATGTGTCATTAGTGTACCACAACCCTAAATTGTGAGAGCCTTTTATGTATTTAATAATTCTTTTTACACATAATAAATGGCTCTCTTTGGGATTATTCTGACAACGGCCGCACACACACACAACGAACTTGATATCAAGGAGTGAGGCAGTTAGGTAGAGCAAGCTTCCTATCATACTACGATATAAGGTAGAGTTAATGGATTTACCATTTTCATCTTTGGAGAGTTTGACCGAGGTACTCATAGGCGTTCCAGCCTCCTTAGCAGTATCTAAGCCAAACTTTTTACAATATCTAATGCATATTTAGATTGCGAAACAAATAAACCTTCTGAGTTTTATTTAACTTTAAGGCCTAAGAAAAATTACAACTCCCTCATAAGCGACATTTAGAATTCTTTATGCATAATGTCTGAGAAAGACTTGGCTTCTGAAGGGGAAGTGGATCCAAAAATGATATTGTCAACATATATTTGAGAAATAGTAATATTTTTGTCAAAATGTTTGACAAACAAGGTTTGGTCATTTCCTTCTCTCCTAAATCCATTATCTAAAAGAATAGTGGACAGATGCTCATACCAAGCTCTCAGAGCTTGTTTTAACCCATAAAGATATTTCTTAAGATGATAAACATGATTAGTATTATGAGGGTTAATAAACCCTTTGGGTTGTTCTACATAGGTCTCCTCAGTTAAAATTCTGTTAAGGAAAGCAGACTTTACATCCATTTGGTAATGTGTGAAATGTAAATGACATGCTATAGCAAAAAGTAAACGAACAGATTCGAGTCGAGTAACAGGAGCAAATGTTTCCTCGAAATCTATTCCTTCAATTTGAGAGTATCCCTGGGCAATTAATCGAGCTTTATTTATAATGATCATCCCAGACTCATTAGTCTTGTTTTTAAAAATCCAATGTGTGCCTATAACCCTTTTATTTTTAGGTCTGGGTACAAGATACCAAACATCATGAATGATAAATTGAATAAGTTCTTCTTGCATTGCAGTAATCCAAAATGGGTCATTCAAGGCTTCATTTACATTTTTGGGCTCAATGAGAGACACAAAACATGCAAAATGAGCAATGTTACGAAGTTGGGATCATGGGATCTTATACGAAAACGTTCAATTGGATTACCAACAACGTTATCTATGGGATGGTCTTAGAAACCCAGTTAGGTACTTCAGGGGTCTCTGTTGGTAAAGACTCACTTATTTTATGAGAGTCATAATTTAAAAGGCTTTAAGAGTTTTCCACAATAGCTGGTCTAGTAGTTTTACTTTCTATAGAGGTGTCATTTACAATCACATTAATGGATTCCATCATGGTCTTAGTATACAAGTTGTAAATACGTTAGGCTCTACTATCAGGTGAATATCTTATAAATATAGATTTATCACCTCTTGTTTCAAACTTAGATAAATGTTCTCTGTCTTTATAGACATAACATGTACTACCAAATGTCCTAAGATATTTAAGATTTGATTTCTTGCCACACCAAGTTTCATAGGGTGTCTATTTAGAATTCTTCCTAAGGTAGACTCTACTGATAATGTGACATGAAGTACGAACTGATTCAACCCAAAAGTATTTAGGTAAGTCTTTGGCATATAATAGAACTCTTGCCATTTCCTTAATAGTCATATTTTTATGCTTAGCTATCCCATTTTGTTGGGGTGTCTTGGGAGGACTAAACTCGTTTTTGTAACCATTATAGTCACAATATTCAATGACACCTGAATCTATGAATTCTCCTCCTCTATAAGCCCGGATTCTATCTACTTGGGAGTCCTTTTAATTTTTTATACGAAGTAAGATTTTTAAAAATGATCTAAAGGTTTTAGACTTCTATTTTAGAAAGGCAACCCAAGTGAATCTTGTGTAGTCGTCAACCATAACTAGAATGTAACTATTTCCACAAAGACTAATAGTACGAGAAGGACCCATTCGGTCCATATGGATAACTTCTAATAGTTTAGAGGACAGAATATCTTTAACCCTTTTGTGAGATGCCTTAACTATTTTGCCTTCTTCACAGGGACCACAAACTATGTTTGAAATAGGTTTTATTTTAGGAATACATCTAACAATTTCCTGAGAGGACAATTTACTAAGACTATCATAATTTATGTGACCCATTCTATTATTCCATAATTCATTGTCATCCATTCAGGCAATGTTACAGACCTCTGTACTAGGATTAATTGTGTAACAGTTATCTGGAGTACGGAGTCCTGTAATTATGCACTCACCATTTTCATTTAAAAAATTTCAATTGTTCTTCGAAAAGGTGTATGATTAGAGTCACAAAATTATGAAATACTTAGTAGATTAGCCTTAAGACCTTTTCTAATAAAACATCTTCAAGAATAAGTAATCTTTCTTCTTGGAGTGTTCCTTTGCCGATGATTTGGGATCAAACACCATCTCCAAACAAGACTTTGCCTCCGGAGAAGTTAGTTTTGTTTGAGAGTTTGGATTCATCCTCGGTCATATGCTTAGAACATCCAGAGTCTAAATACCATCCAGACGTGGTGTGTTCATCTTTCAAAATGCTGATCACTATGTAATATTTCATTCGGGGCACTAGATCATCATTTCTTTCCTAAGTAGCTCTAGTTTTCAATTTGCGCTTATTAGCTTGTATTTGATAAAGCTTGAGAGCTTCAGCTTTTTGTCTATATAAATTTTGGACGATTTTATTGTTGTTATAAACATTTTGAGCATTTGGTCGAGAAAAGACTCTAGGATTATTTCTTTACGATTGTCTTTTAGTATTAGATCTTGTCTTTCTCTTTCGATAGTTAGAGTTTTTATTTGGTAGTTTAGGAAGGACATAATTTTTATGGCTTCTCCTAGAATAATTAAAGTTCGAATAGGTAAAGGAGGGATAAGTAGTTTGGTATATGCGTTTGGAATAGCAACCATGTAAATAGTGTCCTTACACATCACAATATGAGCAATAAATATTGCTCGTAGAAGTTAAGTCTTTAGGAGAGTTTTCGAACGTAGGTTTCCCTAAGTTATGAATTTTGGATTATTCCTAGATGGAACAGTTTGAAATGAGGTCTCACTCTTTATAATGGTAGGACAAACGTACTTGGCTTTAATTTGAACATTATGCTTAGAGGTACTTGTCTCATCAAAGTTTAACAGCTGCTGATTTTTATTAAAATCATTTTTCAAAGATTGAAAGTCTGGACAAATTTCCACAGGTCTTTTCCCACCAGTAACAAACTTTATGGTTTCAAAAGGTTTAGTTTGTTTAATATTTTAGTGCAAAAACCTATTCCAGATCTATCATCAGAATTGAGCTTTCTATCAGCAACACAGTCCTCAAAACAATTAGAATTGCTTTCAAATTTTGAGAATTTTTTTAAGCCTGTTGAAGCCTTTTCTTTTGTTTGTTCCAACTCTAATAATGATCCTTTATACTTATTTTCCAAAACATTATTGAATTCAGTCAAGTCTTTCACTCTTTGTTCAAAAGCTTTTATTTCCTCATCATGAGTTAAACTTTGAGACGTATACTCTTCAGCATTTTGTTTAACTATTTGGTTTAAAGACTCTAATTTCTTAGAAAGATCTTTGACAAGTTTTTCTAGTCTAGCGCTTTTCTTGAGAGTTTTTGTGTAAAGTGTGTGAATTTCAGGAAGGTCCTCATTACTGGAGTCACTAAGTGAGCTGTGTGTTGTGTCCCCTATCGATTCAATTTTAGGACTCGCACGCCCATTGGCATCAATAATAAAATGATCACTTTGACTCACACACTCAAATTTTAGTACTACAATCATTCTCAAGTAGTAAGGCAGACATAACAATAGAAGCAACATCAGTTATGGTATGATCAATTTCCTCCTCATCATTATAGATTATGTTAGAAAAGAATGACATGCAAGGGTCATAAGAGTTGGATGGATCAGGTTCTTCATTTTCAGAGTCACATGAGTCATTCCAAGTCTTGCATAGTTGAGCCCTATTATGTTTGGGGTGTTTGTCTAAGTTAACCCTACAATCACTATCCATGTGTCCTAATTTGCCAAATCTACAGCATTCAACATTTTTAAGGTCTTTCTGAGGTCTCTTGTGATCATTAGTCTTTTGTTTGTCAAGTCTTCTCTCATGAGGCCTATTGTTAGAAGTGTTGGAGTAATTAGGTTTCCCTTGTCTAGAAGAAACTTTGTTTCTAAAGTTTACACTTTTTTTTTAATTTCTTAGACATAAGAGCAATTTGATTATCCAATTTATCCAAGTTATCCAAGTCACAATCCTCATCAGAGTCAAGGTCAAGGTCAGGTTTGATCAACTTAGATGAAAAAATAAGATTAGAATTATCCTATTTTTTACTGGTCTGGATCAATTGTTTCTTGAACTCTAGTTCCATTTCCACAGTTTTTAGTTTACTACTGAGGAGTTCTGGGGTAATATTTTGATCATCCATTTCCTCAATATCATATCTTTTGTTATCAAACTTATGTGGAAGTGAACTTAGAATTTTTGAAATAATTTTTTTCGTATCATAGGTTATACCATTAGCATGTAACTTAGTCACAATGTCAGTTAACTTAATATAGAAATCATCAAAGGTTTCAGTCTCAGACATGATAAGAGAGTTATACTGTTTGATAAGCATTTGATTCTTTGCATCTTTAACTCCCGTATCACCCTCATGTGCAGTTAGAAGAGTATCCCATGCTTCCTTAGAAGTAGTGCATGATGAGATCCTCTTGAACTTATGTTCATTTATAGACATAAATATGGCATTCTTGCCTTTATTGTTACATAGCGAAATTTATTTCTCATCTTTAGTTAATTCACTTAGTAACTACCTGATTCTAACAAGACTTCCTTCAGCTGCTGGTTTAGTAGGAAAAGTGTAACCATTTTCTATATCTTCCTAGACTTCATCTCCAAGAGTTCCTTGAATGAAAGCAATCATCCTTACCTTCGAGTAAGGAACAGGTTCCATCAAAGAGAGGGGGTCTGGACAGGTTACCTAGTCTCTCAAATTTCTCGTCCATACTTTTGTTTTGTAAAAAACAATTTCATAAACACACGATCTAAAAGATTTTAAAATAGCCAATCTTTGATACCAATTGAAAAATACCACTTAAGACGTTTAATACAAAGTTAAACTATTAAAATGGCTCTGAACTGTTTATTGAAGAAACTCTTTTAATCAAAAATAAATTAACACAAGATGTGTTTAAACACTTATCAAAATAGTTTGAATGAGTGTGAATGAGTTATTTCAAATCTAGAGTAAACCAGTTTTGAAAAACAAAACTTAAACTATTAAATCAACACCTAATAAGAAGGTGATGAGAAAATGAAGAAGAACACAAGAAATTTTTAACGTGGTAAAACCCCACCCAATTGGGGAAACATCCACGGTGACCTCTACGTCACAAAACAAAAAATCCACTAAAACCAAAGTAACAAATTACAAACTATTTAACAATCAAACCAAAAAACACACCTAAACTAAGTTCAGAATCATTACCTACTCCTCTGGATTAGATCTGACTTCTCTAAAGGTTTTTGTTGTTGATGTTCTCTCGATCTTCATGAATTTACTTTATTCCAGTCTTTACGTCAACTCAAACAAGTTCAAGATCAAATAACCAACACTTTAAGTATGGTAGAGTGAAAGTGTAGTGGTGATGTGCTCTCTAGCATATGCATGCAACACACTCACACTTAATACATACATAATGATTTAATCAAATTACAAAGTCACTAGATATACAAGAAATTCCAAAATCAATTTAGTCAAAACTAAAACAGACTTTTAGACCTTTTAAAATATCCACAGATCAAGAGGGAATCTTGTTATGAAATATCCAAGATCTTAACACTTTCGGGTTTTGAAAATATTATGTAGAAAGTGCAAATCCCAATCAAGATCTCAAAACTAGATCTTAGTCTGATAGTTTGAGTAAAATGAAATCAGAATGAAGATTGTTGGTTTAGGATTTGAAAACATAAAATCAGTTTTAAAAAATAACCAACAAACAAGATTTCTCGAAAAAAGAAATCAAAACAGTATTCTATCTATGTGAGATGTATCACAGAAACAAGATCTCAAGTTTCTATAAAGAGAAATTGAAAAACTCAATGTGATTAAGTTGGAAAGATGATCAAGAACAAGAGAGGATAACTTCTCAAAACACGATATAAACACTGAGGTTTAAAATCTCAAAAAATTATTTTTGGATTAGGGTTTGACGAAGTTAGGGTTAGTGTTTCCCTTCCATCTCTTATTTTTCTTTCTTGTCCCTCTTCTCTCTACTCTCTCTTTTTTCTCTCATACGAGGAACTTTCAAAAGTCTCTAATTGCCTCACAGATGGCATCTATTTATACTGGCGTTTGACGGATTTGGAACGAAGCCATAAACCAAGGGCTGAGATTAAGGGAATTTAAAACGATGCAAATCCAAGGGTTCACAGATAGAGGTGCAAAGCTCAACTTTGATTGGTTAAAACCATCGTAGTTGGATTAGTTCCAAACGCATGAAGAACATAGATGGAAATGATCCAAGGGTCCAAAATAATGTAAATGTATGTGAGTTGATAAAAGCAAAAATCGAACCGTTGTCATTGCAACACGTATAGGTTCAGGATCAAGAATCAAATGCGTGTTTTTGAGTTCATAAAAATTTAACTTTCACCCACATATGTTTCTGCCGCTTTTGGATTCTACCCAAGACAGTTTTCAGGAAAAAAAATATTTAAAAATCAACCCACAAACTTTATTAAGTTCCAATTTTAATTTCCAAAATTTAATTAAAATTCTTAGAAAATATTAATTAAATCCTAAAAAATATTTAAAATTCATATTAGGGGATTTAACTCACACAAGGTCATAATGAGAATGAAATACAATATGTATGCATTCCTAGTGTGTGGTGTATGTGAAATACCATCAAGGGCTTGTAGAAAAATATCAAAGTTTCTAAGAGAGTTTTGAGGATTTTTGGTTTAACTAGGGATGGACACAATTTTATCATTATTTCCAAACTAGATAAGCTCCTATATAATGCATAATCAAATTAGTCAAAGATATAGGGTGCTTCATACTGCATCGTCCAAACTGACTTCATCGACGGTTACCACCCAATTATTTGACTTTAGAGAACACTTTCGGGCTTCCATGAACCGGATGCTGAACTTATGACAGTAGATAGTCATTTCAGAGGGAAATTTCATTCCAATGTCTAAAAATTGGTTCAGTACTACTTGTAACTCCATATATTTCCCTTCGAACCAGGTATGAATAGCAATATACACTCTCGTAAGGAGAGACAAAGCTTGGTCGGCAAAATAGGTAGGATGTAAGAGAAAGTATGGGTAGACTTCAAGGGGTTTGGGTGAAAATACAGGTATGATAGGTGTTTTATTGGGTAAAATCTGAGAAGATGGATCGACTTCCGGGTTATTATCTAGGCAGATAGAATTTGTATGGGTTGAAGGTGGGTTGTGAGTTGTGTTGGGTTTAGGATTGGTTGGTAGGATGATGATGCCCCGGTTAATTAAATCTTGGATTACATTTCAGAGATGGACGCACTGATTAGTAATATGGCCGAGAGTTTGGTGAAAACCACAATAGGAGTCGATTTTGAAATTTTGGGGAAGTGGGTTTGGTAATGGATGAGGGTCCAAAGGTTCTATGAGGTTCTAGCTCAATAAGGCTTAGTAGACTTTAGAGAGGGTAGAATGAAGCTCGGTGTATTCTTTTTTGATGGGACTATCATGGCTTTTTGGAGCCCAAGAGGTATTGAGTTGAGAGATGTTGTTAATTGTTGAGACTGTAGAAGGCTTATCATAATTTTTGGGAGTGAACTGTTTGAACACTTTCTTTGGATCCGCTTATGTCTTGGTAGAAGTTTCTTCAATTTCCACACCTGCTTCTCGAAGGGCTCGGACGTGTCGGTAATATTTTCCTCCCATAGTTGCTCAGATATGGGGTAGGAAGTTTTTCTTCACAATGCTGACTTGCTTTTCTTCGAAGGGTCGATTGGTCATAATGGAAGCCTTATCTCTCCATCTTGCTATGCCCTCCATCTTGCTATGAAACTACGGATGGTTTCCCTAGTGTTTTTTAAGAAGATCTAGATCACGACGTGTAACCTCTAACTCCTCGTTATATTTGTACCGCGATATGAATTCTCAGAAAACATCCTCCTAACTGCAAATCCTGGATTCTTCTAAGGATAGAAACCAATGGATAACACTTTCTTTCAAATTTTGTTAGAACATTTGGTCCATTATTTCTTTAGAGTCACCGAGGAGAGTCATGGCTCGATGGTAGCTTCTAAGGTGAATAAATTAGGACTCGCTACCCCTAAACTTCTCAATGGTAGGCATCTTGAACCTCTTTGGCAGTCTTGCTTTTGGGTAAGGAGACATATGGGTGTAATCCATGTATTTACCAGATATTAGGACTCGCTACCCCTATTCCTCCTTCAGATCGACAGGTACTAGCAGGTTAGTCCCCGGCTGGGAAAGATTCGGTATAGGGAGCTGAGATGGTGGTGGCCCATTGGCAGGAGGGACACATGGAGTGTGTTGATATTATTTTGGCACCCAAACAGGCTCAGGTGTGGGTGGACCATAACATGAGGGAAGAGGAGCTTGGGTTCCGTGGAAATCTGGACCCCATTTCATTGCATCTCATGAACCTTAGTTTAAGGGTTGTCAATCTTAGCGCTAAGTTAGACTATGACTGCCATCAAGCTGAACATGAGGTACTTTGTTTTTATTATCCATGGAGAGTTGATGAAGGTAGATATCAGACTTGGAGGAATTAGCAGGGGAACCGACGGAGCTTCGGGGCGGTTCAACAGAAGACCGAAACCAATAGGGAGCCAAGCCAAGAAATAGGAATCCGATCGACCTGATAAGAAAAATGATTCGATTTTTTTTTAAAGAGAAAAGGAAGAATTTATTTTTGTTAAAAAGAGGGAAAACGTTTTTGACATTTATGATAAAAGGAAAAAAAAGCTTTTGGTATTTTTGATAATATGATGAAAAATGTTTTTGATATTTTTAATAAAAGGAGGAAAAATGTTTTTGGTATTTTTTTTATAAAAGGAGGAAAATTGTTTTGACATTTATGATAAAAAGGAAGAAAAATATTTTTGGTTTTTTGATTTTTTAAGGAAGGAGGATGAAAGAAAAGAGTGAGGGTAGAATCTCAGCATGATTATTATTTATTATATTTTCACTTGTATTAGGTTTACCTAAATGCAAAAATAAATGTCGGACGAGACACGAGACTGGGAAAATTGGGTTTGAAAAATATGTAAGATATGGTTTGACTTGTTTCCAGGCTCGTGGAAAGGGTTATGTTTTGAAAAATGACGAAATCGCGCAAAAATTTGGGTGGCATGCTGACCCTTTATTTCAGCAGAGTTTCGTGTAATAACTAGCAAACTAAATATATATTCCCTACTTTTGACACCTATATGAGCTTTAAGCAATTGTTGGGTTAGTGGAAAGGTTCCCCCCTTGGCATGACTTCCAAGATATACTTCTTACTTTTGAGGGAACTCGATATGTGTTGATAAGCCATTTGATATACCTAAGTGTACGTGAATTGCCTCACTATATACCTCGTGGGGACAGTACGTGTGAGAGCTAATTCAATATACTCGATGTACGTGAATGAGTTCCCTATTATATACCTCCCTTCATGAATCCGGTCAAGCGTTATAATGTGGGGGGAACTGTTCGATATATGTCCAATGTACTAGGACAATGGAAGGTAAGAGTCATATTTCTTAGGCTAACTGTGCCCTGTCGAACCAGCGCCCATTACAAAGTGAACCTCCAGTACGGGACAAATTTTTGTTAATAAGGAAATTCTCTTAGTGATGTAGTGTGCAAAAATGCATGAATATTAATTAGTATATTATGGAGAGAGTTTTTTTATTTGGCGTGATGAGTAAGGGAAATACTATTTGAAAATAAGTAAAGTAAATCTAGCGTGGAGTGTGAAGATTATACTAAGCATGGATATATGTGAGTGAGTGATTATATATTCAAGTGAGTGTGCGGTAGTGAGCCTAAGCATGGATTATCTACAAGTGGCATGTGATATGTGCATGTGATCATGGATATGTGCAAGTGTGATAAGTAGAGGCGTTTACTAATGAAGCCTAAACATGGATATTCTAAGTGGTTTATGAAGCATGTGGGTATAAGTGACCTTATATACAAGTGTAAGTAGTATGAGCCGTACATCGAGAGTATTTACAAGTGTGTGAAGTGAAAAGTGAGTGAGAGGTTATATAAACATGGGGTAGATATATACAAGAAATAACATAGAAGAAAGGGAACATATAAGTAGGTGTATATGCACACATGCGAAAAATGATAACACCCATGCACACATAGTCTAGCCCTCTTATGACAAGTAAGTCCCTAGAAGATTTTCCACTATGGTCAGCCCCAGATCTTTCTCCCACGGGGGTTATGACGCTCGCGTGCGCGGTGAGAGAGAAGAAGAAAAAAAGCATCTCTCGCCCTTCCACGGGGTGCTTCGACCGTCGTCGATTTTGGGGTGATGTAAAGAGATAGAGTCGCCAGCCTATTTTGCACAAAATAGGCAAAATAGATGTTGTCGCCTTAAGAAAACGGTATTAAAGACATATTAGCTCTTGCGAAACAAATTAGTTCAGAGGTTCAGGGGCTAAGATACGGAATGGGAAGGTGTTAGGCACCCATCCTATCCTTTCGTTCTCTCATGAGCTTGTGTTCTTATTCTCCTTAATTTCTTCGTGAAGTGTGTGCGCGTGTATATATAAGTGAAGATCGGAATCGCTCAACCATCATGGATAAAGACGGAGTGAGATCATCCATAGGAGTGTTCCCAAGATAATAATTAAAATATGATGTGTGCGCTTATCGACATATTGATCGTTATGATAATATATTGAAATAATATATGAATAAAATAGGAAAAGAGGACTCGAGTCTCGAGTTTTATCTCGAGACGCGTACGTATCCTATAAATTCATCAAAGTCCACGTAGTTCATATGTGACACGAGTGTGGAGTTCATCCCATAAATTCAACTTGGGGTTTTATTATTTGTGTGGGTGTAGAAAATGTGTTTTTAGTTTTGAGAAACTGTGGTGAAGAATACCATTTGTAATTTATAAGTGTAGCCCTCTTTTTCTTGTTTTGTTTTTTTATAGAAATATATTAAGTGAAATAATACTAATAAAGGGATTGGATATTAGTGTGTGTGATTTAATAAAGGTGAAAATCTAAATTAAGATTTTACATAACTAATGCGAAAATAAAGAAATTTAAAGAGAGATAAGGATCTTTGGACCTTCTTTGGAGACTTAAAGCTTGATCTTGATCATTGAGAGGATCCCCTTGCAAGTGGGTGAATATGGTAGGAGGAGAGGGAAGGGGTTTTATAAATTGGGTGTGAAAGTGATGGAAATGGAAGGTAAGGAGAGGTTTTAAATGAGGAAACTTTGTTGACTTTAGAAGAATGTTACTGAGATCACTCAAGTTGATGTTTCTTAGGTCTTTTTCGGACTGAGATCATGATCTACTTATATAGGGTCAAGGGGCTTCCGATTGGCATTGTCCTTGACCTGATTATTGCAGTAATACCTAGACATACTACCGATAAACAGGGAAATGGGTTAGCGATTCGAAAGTCTCATGCAAATTTTTTGAAAAATGATCATAAAATGTAATTTGTAAGTCCAAATCGCGCACGAGGTATACTGTTGGAAAGGTTATTCAAAGACCTTTAAGAATCCTTGGGCCACTCCTAGTTTCGGGAGTTAACGTTTTGTCAAACAGAGTTCAAAAGCGTTCGTCGATCCTTTGGATAGAAGATCGGTGGACGGCGATGGATCATTCATCTGAATCATTCAAGGGATGGACCGTTAGAAATTTTATGCGAGGCCCTTTGATTTTCTAAAGATCTTTACTCGGTTCAGAGAGTTGAGTTTGGTCAAAAAAATCCAAAAAGTGCCAGGTGACCCTTCGGAGTAAATGAGTCGTTCGTTCGTACCATATGACTAATTCGTGCACGGGGCAAATTATTGGAAAGGGTATTCAGTGGACTTTGAAGATTCATTCAGTCTTGTTCAAGCTGAATAGTTAACTTTTCTTCAAACAGAGCTCGGGATTTCGCATGGCCTCCCGATCAGTTTTCAGGGGAAAATAATTATTTCATCCAAACTGTTATGCCGATTCATGCACGTGAATGACCGTTAAAAAGGGAATTCGGGTCACTTTGAAGATTCATTTAGCTTTCGCTCTGACTATGAAGTTGATTGGTGTCAAATCGGGCCCCGAGAGTGTCCGTTGGCCCCTTTATGACTTTTGATGGTAAAATGGTATGTTTGTTCGAACCGTTATGCCAATTTGCGCACATGGCAGACCATTGGAAAGGGGATTCAGAGCCCTTCAAATATTCATTGAGCTTTTACTCTGATGATTAAGTTAATCAGAGTCAAAAGGGGCCTGGGAGCGCCCAGTGGCCTCTAAATCGGTACTCAGAGTATGACCTAGGGTTTATGGTGAATGGGGAAGTTCTAGGGATCTAAGGAGAGGCTTATAGGGGTCATAAAATATGGTTTCCACAGGGGTATTACACCACCAAATTTTCATCATGCTTCTTATACACACAAGTTTCATCCAAACACTAATCAAAACCCAAATATTTGATTGTCTGATCATTTCGAATGTTATATGACCTTGATGCTTTTTTAAGTCCATAAATGGACCTCTTAAGCTTGCACACCCTCTTTTATTGCTCATTTTATATTAATCTCATTGGTTGCATCATATAGATGCACCCGTCAAGATTACTGTCCAATAAGGCAGTCTTGACATCCATTTGTCAAATCTTAAAATCGATCCCCTCTTTCTGAGTGAACCCTTTTTGTTACAAGCATCTACTTGAAGGTTTCCACTTTCCCATCTACCCATCTCTTCTTCTTGTAGAGTAATTTTACAATTGGTTCCTTCATCTAGAGTTCATGATACTTCTCCTCCACTTCTGGTAAGGTAGGATCTCTATGAACTATTAGATCTTAAGACAGATTGTCCATGTTTGTAGCACCATTTATGGAGTTGACTACTAAATCTATTGAATGACCCTTCCTAACTTGCATCCCCTTAACATTCTCATAAAGGTTGTTGGGTTCATTATTTGTAATTCACCATTAATCATCCCATGGCATCTTGTAAGATAATATAGGTTTATTAAGGTTTCTCAATAAGAGCCTCTCCTTTTATTATGTGGCAATCCATATCATCATGACCATTGAATTCGTACTTACAATCCTATAAAGGGAGATTCTTATATATATCAATTTGATAAAAACCTTTCTCCTCACATTGAATCCACAACCAGTTAGACTCTTTAAGATATCCACCTAAACATAAGCCCTGGCGAAATTTGGGTGACTTAAATTCTATTGATTCATCCAATATAAAAGGAGACAGAATGATAAGGTTAATAATTAAAATTATTTTTTCAACAACAAATGGATCAAAAGGTGTGGAAGCCCCACCCAAATCACAGCAATTAAGGGATCCACATTATCTTGAAGATTCATTTTCCATTGCAACACTTTTATAGGAGACTTATATGTGTACCATTGATCTCGTAAATGTAATCGCATTACAGTTAAGAAAAAAGTGAACATGTTAATTCCAAAAAAAAATCGCCTTTAAAACAAATGTATGAAAAACTTTATGAATAACTTCCATGATTGGGCGTCGAAAAGAAAACTTGTCTATCAATTAAAATTTATTAGGATGGTCAAAGTATTGATATTCTCTCTCGCAAACATCACTGTTGGATCCTCGTTGAAGGATGACGGGGGCTCAAAGGGACATCACATGACTTGTTTCCCTCGCCTAAAATTTCTTAAAAGGATTTGACGGCTAATAGGTTTTGTGATTGCAATGGGGATCACAGGGGTTAAGGGGTACTCACCTTAATACTCATCATAGGGTCCATTTGTAAAGATGTGAGTAATATATTATAATGTTGATTTTTCTTTAAATATTTTTTACCCTTAATGCAAGGTCTTTATTGCTAATTATATCCCCCCCCCCCCCCCCTTCACTGTTCATTATTTATCACCTTGTTTAACAAAAGAAGATGGTGAAAGGAATGGAACAACGTGTATTAATGTTGAACAACTAACTAATAATTCATACCAATTAAACTTTTAATGGTGAATGTATATATTTCCAATAAATAATGGAATTTAATATGTGAGAAACAACACAAAATTATAGGAATGACATTTGTGAGTGACCTTTCACATATATATACATGTGAATGAACTTTCACATGTAAATTATGGCACTACACACTAAGTGGTTGTAGTTTTTATGATCTAATAGACTCTAAAATTACTTTTTGTCTTAATTTTGAGCGCATGCGAGTTTTTCGACTGTAACATGGTACGTGTTTGATAACTTAAGGGAAAGTTTTATTGCAATTAGGTTGTGCTGAGACCAATTGTTGAACTTTTGTGCTAATATTTTGTGATTGAAAATTTACATTCTTGATGTTCATTATAGTATTGTAGTTAAGGATGTGTTATAGTCATGGGACTTACATCGAGAGAAAAATTAGAAAGAGAGAGAGACTCTTATACATACTAAGTAGACATACTTGCTGGCACAAACATATTTTTCTAAAATATTAAATAATTGAGTTGAATTTTTTTGTGTGGTATTTAAACATTTCAAGGGACTCATAGAAAAAATCAGCAAAAATGTTATTTTGAGTTGATTTTTTTATATGGATCCCTTGAAATGTTTAAATACCACACAAAAAAATTCAACTCAAAAATAACATTTTTACTATTTTAAAAAAATCGGTATGTATGCCTTGTATATATATATATATATATATATATATATATATATATATATATATATATGTATGTATA
Organism: Sambucus nigra; assembly: GCA_949130495.1. Classification (NCBI taxonomy): domain Eukaryota; kingdom Viridiplantae; phylum Streptophyta; class Magnoliopsida; order Dipsacales; family Adoxaceae; genus Sambucus; species Sambucus nigra. Next base: position 494,622,622 of record OX422207.1, read on the forward strand.
GAGAGAAAGAGAGAGAGAAAGAGAGAGAGAGATAAATAAATAGAGAGAGAGAGAGAGAGAGGATCTCATGAGTTCTCCTAATTTGAGTTCCCTGAATGAGGTCCATTTTTTAAAATTGTAAATAAAATATATTTGGGCTGATTTTTTTTATGGTTTTTAAACATTTCATCAGGGCCATATAGAAAAATCAGCTCAAAATGATTTTTTTTACTATTTAAAAAAAATCGGTCAACTTTGTTAGTTTTTAACATCTTAAAAACTAACACGGTTTGACCGACTTTTTTAAAATAGCAAAAAAATCATTTTAAGCTGATTATTTTTTATGGTCCTACTGAAGTGTTTAAAAATCATTAAAAAATCAGCCCAAAAATATTACTTTTGCTATTTTAAAAAAATGGACCTCATTCAGGATCCTCAAACTGGAACCTCACTTGATCATTTCCCTATATATATATATATATATAAGAGAGAGAGAGAGAGAGAGAGAGAGAGAGAGTAGTGTGCATATCAAGTTTACATACTAATTTTTTAACATAGTAGCTTTCACACTTTTAAAGCACTTTAACGCTATGAAAGTTTGACCGATTTTTTTAAAAATGCAAAAAAAAATATTTTGAATCGATTTTTTTTATATGGGTCCCTTGAAATTTGTCACATAAAAAAATTCAACTCAATTTTTTTTTAACATTCTAAAAAAATAGGTTTGTGTAGGAGTGTAAGCGGTACGGTTTCGGTAAATTCAGTACGGTATGGTAATTTCGGTACGGTTTTTTCTGGTTTCATAAAATTCGGTACGGTAATTTCGATAAATCAATTTTTTAAATATTAAAACCAAAACCAACCAACTTTTTTGCGGTAATTTCGGTTTCGATAAGACTGGTTTCTGGTATTTTAATATATGAAACCAAAATCATTTTTTTCAGACCAAAATGGTACGGTACAGTAAAAACCCGTACCGCTTCCACCCCTAGGTTTGTGTGAGCAAGTGTGTATATTTGGTATGTATGAGAGTCTGTCTATATATCACTACAAGAAAAAACACATTTCGCGATACAGTATATGTGCCGCCAAAAGTATTAATTATGTCGCAGAAGACATGTCGCAACATAGGACCATCTGGCACCCGTGTCGCGAAATCCCCATCTAGTAATGTATTCGACGACATACAATATCTATCTCGTGGAGTGTATTTACCATTCGTGACAGAATGTATATATTTATAAAAATATATATTAATATTTATTTTTTATATTAAATAATACCTCGCCTTTTACGACATAATGTCATGTCGCAGAATGTCATCCTTTAGGCGACATGCTATACATGTCGCGAAATGTCATCTTTTAGAGGACATGCTATACATGTCACATAATATCCTCCTTTAGGCGACATGCTATGCAAGTCGCAAAATGTCATCTATTAGGGAACATAGTGTACGTCGCTAAATGTCATCTATTGTTCCACTAAAAGTCATTATTCAGTATATGATTTAATTTTCAGCAACACTCACGTTGTGTCGCTAAAAGAGTTTTTGTTTTTAATAAATAAATTTATAATAATATTGCAAAATGAGTATCTATAAATTTTTTCCATGATATAGCCAGTATAAATGGGCATTCATAACAATTTAACATCCAAACTATTACACAAAATGACACCATATTCAATTCTATAATTATTCATTTCTAGTAAAATATATGTATGATTACAACAAATGTTCAAAATAACACCAAATGCAAAAATAAAAGACATTTCGCTAGAAACTTCGAGTCATTTAATCGACTAGCCCAACGAAATCCATCATTGATCTGTGACAGTAAACAAATAAACACATGTTAAGTTAACCATAATTGGATTACATAATATGAATAAAAATATCTACTTTAATCATAAGTGTGCCTCTTTTTGCTATGTTTAATAGTCGTTTTATGTTTTCGCTCCCCGACGCTCAATTTTCAAATTGGGGTATTTTTGAGTTAATTAATTTAGAACACTTAATAATTTCAAAAAAATCAACAGAATTTCCTTTGTTTATTCACGAAATCAAACATGTTTTAACATTTGAAAACATCAACAAAAGACATAAATAAACAATCAATAAATCCCTTCCAACAATTTAACATAAATAATCTCCTAAATAATTCAATCGATATAAAGGTTCACCAGACTCGTGTCCATGGTTACAAAATAGTCTCACATGTGTCGCACAGCCCAAAAATAGTCGTAATTTAGTATCATATGTGATTTTCACGCTCTAACCCCCAATTCTCAATACATTTCCTAAACTTATGTTTGAGTTAATCAATTTAGAACATTCAATAGTTTTAAACAAAATTGGAAGAGTTTTCTTTGTTTATTCATTAAATCCAACCTATTTTAATATTTAAATAAAGGAGCATATACCAAAAAGTCCCTCGAATATTTTTTAATACACGTTTAGTCCAAGCCTTTTATACTGTGCGAGGTGTTCGTGCCTCTTACGAGTCATTTGGAAGCTATTTTGGGTTTTCACCCACTAACGGTGTGTTTTAAGCCTAAGTCTAGATTTTTGCAAATTATCATCGTATTTGCAAACCGGGAGTCCCATGACTACGCGGTCAGTTCCTACGGGTTACATTGGTCCCGTGCGAGGTGTGTGTGCCTCTTACAGGGTCGTTTGGTGGTTGTTTTGGATTTTCACCCTCTAACAGCATGTTTTCAGCCTAAGTCTAGATTTTTACATATTATAATCATATTCTCAAACCGGGATTCTCGTGACTACGCGATTAATTCCTACATGTTTCATTGGTCCCATGTGAGGTGTTCGTGCATATTATGAGGCTGTTTTGAATTATCTCCCTCTAAAGGTATGTTTTTAAGCTTAAGTCTAGATTTTGGCAAATTATCATCGTATTCTCAAATCAGGAGTCCCATGACTACGCAGTAAGTTCCTACGTGTTACATTGGTCCCGTGCGAGGTGTTCGTGCCTCTTACGAGATCGTTTGGGGTCCATTTTGGATTTTCACCCACTAACGGCATGTTTTAAGCCTAAGTCAAGAATTTTGTAAATTATCATCGTATTCTCAAATCGGAAGTCCCGTGACTACGTGATAAATTTATAGGTGTTACATTGGTCGCGTGTATGGTGTTTGTGCCTCTTACGGGGCTGTTTGGAGGTTGTTTTGGGTTTTCACCCACTAACGGCATGTTTTAAGCCGAAGTCTAGATTTTTATAAATTATCATCGTATTCTCAAACTGGGAGTCCCGTGACTACACAGTCAGTTCCTATGAGTTATATTGGTCCTGTGCGAGGTGTTCGTGCCTTTTACGGGGCTATTTTGAGGCCATTTTTGGTTTTCACCCACTAACGACATATTTTAAGCCTCAGTCAAGAATTTTGCAAATTATCATCGTATTCTCAAATCGAAAGTACCGTGACTACGTGGTAAGTTCTTAGTTGTTACATTGGTCCCATGCATGGTGTCCGTGCCTCTTATGGGGTTGTTTAGAGGTTGTTATCGATTTTCACCCACCAACGACATATTTTAAGCCGAAGTCTAGATTTTTGTAAATTATCGTCGTATTCTCAAATGAGGAGTCTCGTGGCTACATAGTCAATTCCTATGCGTTACATTGGTTCTGTGCGAGGTGTTTGTGCCTCTTACGGGGCCGTTTGGGGGTTGTTTTGGGTTTCAACCTCTAACGACATGTTTTAAGCCTAAGTCTAAATTTTTGTAAATTGTCATCGTATTCTCAAACCAGGAGTCCCGTGACTACGCGGTCAACTCCTACTTGTTACTTTGGTCCCATTGAAGGTGTTCTTGTAACTTACAGGGCTGTTTGGGGTTGTTATATATTTTCTCCCTCTAATGGCATGGTTTTAAGCCGAAGTCTAGATTTTTGCAAATTATCGTTGTATTCTCAAACCGGGTGTCTCGTGACTATGCGGTCAGTGCCAACTTGTTACATTGGCCTCGTGAGAGGTGTTCAAGCCTCCGGGGGCATTTGGGGTTTGTTTTGGGTTTTCACCCTCTAATGGCATGTTAGGTCCGTTTGGGGGTTGTTTTGGATTTTCTCTGTCTAACGGTATGTTTTAATCTTAAATATGGATTTTTGCAAATTTGCATCGTATTCTCAAATCAGGAGTCCTGTGACTAGGCAGTCAATTTCTACACATTACATTGGTCACGTGCGAGGTGTTCGTGCCTCTTACTGGTTCGTTTGGTGGTTGTTTTGGGTTTTCACCCTCGAACGATATGTTTTTAATCAAAATGGAACGTTTATTAAGTTTAGAAAATTTTGACATAGTTTCCTTTGTCTATTCATTAAATCCAACATATTTTAACATTTAAAATAAACTCAACAATAGCAGCAAATTCCACAACCAAACCACCAACAAATCCCTTCCACTAATTTAGCTAAATAAGCTCATAAACTAAGCCATTTTACGTTTGGTTACTTTTTATCGCTATTTCAGACCATTTTGTTATTTAATGACGTAATTTTTAAAGAGAATTTAAGACTTTGACACTAACCAAATTTTATTTGCATTTTGAGAGAGAGAGAGAGAGGGCGGTTTAGCCTCATTCCAAACAGGCCACGACGAGCTTATATGCGGTCTCTTTCACGAAGAGTGAGAAAGCGTGCGATTTACTTGAGAGGTTGAATGAAGATTCATTCAAACAACTTGAGCCACGACTAGCTCCTTGAATGAAGGTTCATTAAAACAACTGGAAATTTGAAATAGACAAACAAAAATTTCAATGATATTATTTATATACAAACAACGTAACACAATCCAAAATAAACATATAGACATGTAAAGCACAGTGATATTACTTGAGGAGTTGATTACCAGAATAGTTATCTATTCTTATTTGAACTATTTTTAAGTTCAATTACAAAGAATGAAATTATTTATAATCATGAAGGAATGAAAAAGAGTTACATTAAATTCATAATCGTGTGTTATTATATTATATTGATTTGAACAAAAATTGTATTGCTACATCTCACTTCACTATAGTGAATGCCACAATACATGAGGGAAATATTAAATCACTTATCATTCAACAAAGAAAAAAAAAATCACATAATCACCTTCTAATCTTCAAGTACATATTAATACTAATATAGATCACCCACACACAACAGACTAAACTTAATATTAAATCTCTAAACACAAAATCATATGGAAGCAGATGAAAACTTGGAGATTTATGAAATCAAGTAGTACTCATCCTAAGAAGAGGGTCCAAGCATGGCATTAGTTCTTCAATAACATTGAAAACTTGTATGGTTGTTATGGAGAATTTTAGAACACATTCATTCATCTGATAGATGACTGATGAAAGGACACCTAAAATGGGAAGAAAATCCAAGCTGCTTCAAAAACTAGGAAATCAGAATTTAATGTGGGCTTTGTCTTTAAGTGGTGAAGGAATATGAGAATCAATTTTAAATTTCAATTTGTCTCGAAATTTCTATTTTTTCCAACCAAACATTGAAAACCAACCCCAAAGCAACACATCTCCATAAAAATGTAGATTTCTTTATGTTTTGCGGTATCCTCCATTCCATTATAAGAAGATCATACCAACAACTAGGATAGTTGCAGTTACTTATATTGAACCTGTGAGCCTGAAAAAAATCAACATGAGCTAAATCTCAACCAAAAAAATAACTAGCACCGCATAAAAAATGTGTATTGGAGATCACATCAGGTTAAGACCGGCTAAGTTTACTAGCTAACAACCAATGACCTTTAGGTTTTTAGAATACTTAAAAAAGGTAGTTAAACAAAAAGTAAAAATCAAAGTGATTTAAACAGGAACCTTACAAACCAAGATTGTTACCAAGTTTATCTTATCAATAACACTCTTTATGTCTCAAAATAATAGTCACACTTTTCTTTTTAAAATGTCTCAAATTAAGAGTAGCATTTCACAAGTCCATGTACCAGATCTCAAGATATCTAAAATATATTGATTTCATCCATTGATTACATAGAATTCAACTTTCCTTCTAAAGATTGAAACACCCTAAATCTTTGACTTACTTGAGTCTACATTATTTAGGCATTTCAACTAAATTGGATATTGTGTGAAAACATATTTTTTAGTACGAGCCTTCTCCATGGTACAACAAGCGACGTTACTCGATGACTCAACATGCCTCGACTCTACTCAACGACATATCTGAGTAAAGGTATTCACGTGTGTTGAACATTTGCACATGACACATTAGGCACACATGCATATATTGATTGAGATTATGTGATTGGTTGTCTAAATATTTTCTAAAAGTGCAATTATATTATTTTTGCTTAAAATAATTTTCTTAAAAATAAAATTGGTGCAACTTTGATTCAAAATGAGTTTCTTATTCTAAAATAATTTTCGGAATTATTTTACACAGTAGAATGAATTCTTAAAGCAATATTTTTTGTTTATTAAAATTTCATTTGTACTCTTTATAACTGTTACTTTTGGTGGTAACCAAATCTTATGTTAACTTTCATGAGGAGCTATATATATATATATATATATATATATATATATATATAATGCTTTAAGCTTAGAACAAAAGACCTATTATGTCCATTAGTTAAAATCTCATCCTATTATTTTAGGAAGCTTTCGTCCTTAGTTGTTATACTACCTATAGGCTGCATGCTTGAACATTAGATATTTTACGGCTTAGACCTGCTCTTGATGTTGACCGAATTGACCTGTTTGTACTCGCTAATTTAGACCCATTAGTTTTAAACTTTCTGCTATACCATGCCTTACCTAATTGAGTTGACTGCATAGATCAATTTGGGTACATTAGCCTCTGTTAACTCTATCTCATAGCTGTACCTGTGATATAGGTTAGGAGCTTTAGTTCCATTACACTCATTTGGTGCACATAGCTTTTGTAGGTTTATTTTTTAAACTATCGAGTTTTATTAGCTCGACCTTTTTATCCATTTGAGATTCCACTGGTTCGTCCTTTACTCATAGAGATATCTTTAGTTCATTTGGTTAAAAGGTTATAGCAGTTAGGATCCTCTTAGAACAATATTATCCGTTGGTTTATGAGAGAGTGCTTTTAGATGTATGCCAGCTGTACACTTTCGGTTATACCCTTCACCGCTAGTTATTCAAAAGATTTATATCCGTTAGAGAGTTTGTTAAACTAAAACCCTATACAATAATGGGTTTCAAGATAATGGTTTTAGGTTGTTCAGTTTGTTTATAACCGACTTAAGTTGTGTGGGTTATTAATAATCTGTTAATTAGTTTTAACTCGAATTAATCTCGGCCTTGGATTAATAACTTTTAATCTGAACCCTTGATTTTAATGTTTCTAGAATTATCTTTTCTCACCTATATAAACCTTATTAAAGAGATTATTAGAGTTAGATTGGTTGGACTTTTTAGATCAGATATTTTCTAGGGTGAGAAACAAAAGGGTTAGAATTTTTAGAGAGAAAAATATATAGAATTAGAGAGAATATCTAAGAGAGAGATTGAATGTTATTTTACACACATTGTGTTTATTTCTACTTCATCTCATTTCTGTTTTTGCTTTTAAATTCTCAATGATCTTGCACATCATCTCATATTTTAGAGATTGAAATATTGTGTTATTGTAGAGAGAATTTATGTGCTTTCATGCTGAAATAATTTTTTTCAAAAACTAGAATTTCTTAGATTTTTAGATCCAAATTTTATTAAATATTTTTATGATCTAAATATTCTGATTTTATGTTAGATGCTATATGATGTTTAGATCATAATTTCTCCGTATCTTGCATGTTTATTGAAAATCTTTTAAAGATCTGTTTTCTCATATTTGTGAAATTATTTGTAAAACACTTTCCTCATAAAATTGGATTTTATATTTTAGAGAGATTGAGAACACATTTTATGATAACTGTTGTATAATTATTTGTAAAACACTTTCCTCATAAAATTATTTGTAAAACACTTTCCTCATAAAATTATTTGTAAAACACTTATCACGAAGACATAAAATTATTTGTAAAACACTTTTCTCATTTTTGTTATGTCTTCATGATAAGTGTTGTATGTATTTCTTATAAAGAATGTTTATAAGATTTATGATTAAAAATTTATTTTGTAAGTTTTTGTAGAAAACTTAATTGATTGTTAATTGAAAATGTGTTTTTGTTAAGCTTTTGTAGAAAACTTATATGCTTGAGACTTGAATTAAGTTCTTGCATGGTTTGCATTTAGGACATATTCACTTATACGTTTTGCACAACTCAAAATATAGAAAGTATGTTGTTGAGAGAGAGATCAGTTTTGACTGAGTTGGAATTCACTAAAACAAGAAGAAAGGAGTTAAAGCAAGGAAATTGTCAGGGAGATTAAAGTGTCAGTATCAGAAATTCCGTGGAGGAGAGACCAAAGAGTTTTATGCTCGGGAGAAGAGATATCTCGTGTAGGTATATTTTTTTGACTGTTAGACTTAGGATCTTTCATTGTATGTTTGGGTGCTTGTAACTCTTGTAAAATTATTTATAGTGGAATTTTTGTTTTGTGGCGTAGAGGTCACCGTGAATGTTTTTCCTAGTTTGTATTTTTACCACTTAAAAAACTCATACTTGTTATTCTTCTCTTCCTCATCTTATTCTATGTATGATTTAGAATTAAAATTGTTACATGATTTAATTACTTGAATTGGAATAATTAATCATATTTGATATATTGGATTGTAACGTAATAAATCAGATTGTTATTAATTTGACTTCAGATTAAATCATATTTAATTGATTTCAATTTTCGCATGTATTAAAATTTGATTAGTTGAATAATAAAGTTTTTCTTTATTTGATCATATATATGTTATTAGAAAAACTTGCATGAAATCAGAGTATGTTCATTTGTGCATATGGAGATTGTTTCATGGGCGTATTCGGGAATTTCAAAGTTATGATAGTAACTCTTAAACTGAGACAGAATGAGTATATGTATTATCAACTTTCAAGATGAATTGTGACTTGTGAACACAATTCCAATATGCTCCAGCTCCACAGGTATTGAGGGGCATTGCGATTAAGAATGCTTTTGGTTTAACCTCCCCAAAATAGGCACATCAATAAATTGGCAATGTTTCTTCAGCTAGTCATTGCATGCCTCTGCCATGATATAGAAAGTACTTTATTTGCATTAGTCTAAGTAAAATTTATAGATCATTTAAAGCCTATAACATATCAATAAAATATTCAAATGAACATATTGCTACGAAGTTCTGTATGATATCCCAACATGGAAACAAAAAGCACTCGTATAGATAAATATGATACAATATAAAAGATTGAAAATAACCTTGCTTACTCTCATGTTTTTCGGTAGCTTCAATAATTGACATTGAGAAGGCTCGTTAATTTCAATGGGCTTCCCTGGCCCGTTCGTCTTATAATTGCAATTGAAACAGCCCAAGCCATGGCCCATCTCTATTTTGATATAAACCCACCAATATATCATTGAGATATCAAATCAGACGACATATTATTGGATGTCAACTACAAAACATTGAGTTCAACTTTAAAATGCTAGTTATAGGGCGCTAGTCGCTCGCGCTTTCGTTTTTAATGTGGCTGCTAGTTGTAGCGCTTATGTGTTATAATATGCATTTCTTAAAAAAAGTGTTATAATATGCATCTGAATATTTTTTAAACATTTTTTCCAACTGTTCAAACTTTCCACAACTCAAATATATTAGAAAATAATATGTACACACAAAAATCATTTAAATGAAAAAAAAATAGAAAAGGTTCATTATATCTCTTCAAATATCCTCACCATATTTTAATTTCATAACTACAGTCTTTAATACATCTTGGACTTTAGGTTTTAAAATTTAATAATGCCATAATACTAGAGTATAATAAGCACAGAAAAATTAGAGTAGATACTAGAGAATGTGCATGATGCACAATGCATCAGAACAAGATAAAAACATGAAAAATAAACCAACTATTGTGAGCGATGTTTAATGTAAAGAATATAATTGAATCAGATAAAAAAAATACAGAGTCCTAGGTTTTCCATTGATCCAACTATATACCTAAATCAAAAAACATAAATAGAGATTAGAAAACATAAATAAAATGTATATATTTTAAGCCCTAGGTAACTAGAGATTGAACCCTCAAAGGGACAGTTCCATAATTTGGTCGGTCATTATTTAAGTGAGACTGATACAGACTAATGCAGACAATACTTTAAAATATCCGATTAGTCTTATTGCATGAAACTTGCTTACAAATACAACCTCTAGTCAATCATGAAAAGATATTTCAGTATTCTTTATTTACAACGAATGAATACCAAATAGGGGTTGGCAATAAGACACAATACAACATCAACGTGTACTCAATAAGCATTAGCATTCGACACGTTACAATATTAGTATTTAAAATAAGGTGTACGATCATGGACATAGGTTAGTGTGTCTTGGGGCATGGATCTCTGAAGAGTATCATGATGATAAATGTAGAACTCAGTTTTCACTAGTATTGTTGTTAGCAAATATAACTTAGACTAATAGGATATTCGACGTAACATGATAATTCGCACACAAGAATCCATAATCAGGTCGTTGATCGAATGTCAATGAATGGCAGTAATGGAAGTATGATGTAAACTCCATTGGGTGAGACTTTCATAAAACCTTCAGAAAGAACATAATTTAGAGAAAAGTTGAAGATCTATCTTTCTGAAATATAGTATAAACATACTTTAATGGGAATTGATAACTTCTTCTTAAATATTTTATCTTACTTTTCTTCATTATAACAACTTTTAAACCCTGACATGGAAGGCCACAGAGTTGTCTGTACTATGAAATTACAGTGGAAAAATAATGGACCTTAAAATGTTACAACAAAATCCCCAAAGAATACATACAAAGGTGTCTTCAATCCTATGAAGTGCGGAATGTCGAAATGAAATGATTACAACTTATAATATCCATCATTTCTTAGTCGATTGTAGCGTCATTTGAAATTTTCAAATGAGCTACTAATTAAAGTACTATCTAAAACTAAAACTAAAATAAGAATGAAAATGAGATAGTGAACTCAATAGTTAAATATGTAATTGAATGTAAATGTAAAAACAATCCATGCTGCTTAAACACACCTTGATTCACTTGATATAACAGTCCAAAAATGAAAGATGGTTGAAATTGAAATTGCTAAGCCAATTATATCTACAAAACTATATCTCAATCAAAACCTTAATCCAAAGTTGAAGGATGAAATTTACACACACAAAACTATTGACTTACACACATAACTACAAATTGACAAATTTATACACAACAAGGCATGCAAATGGCCCCCGATGTTTTGAAGGAAAAATAAGAAATTTTATAGCGAGAATACTAACTGATGCGCGTGGTTGAGTTTTATTCTTCTATTCTTTTGTGATTGTTGGTACTTCAGGATGGTCCAATCAAATCCATATCTCGCAATACAACAAAATAATTGTTCACTTAGTAAGTCCAAATATGCGAAGAGATCTCATCACAACACAACGAAATATATATATATATATATATATATATATATATATATATATATATATATATATATAATATCACAGTGCATATTTACGGATAAGGATTTCATGTGAACTTTGTACATTGCAACACATATCAGGCTTAAGGTATATAAAACTTTAAGTAAATATCTTCACGATTGAAACATTCACGGAACAAACGCATCAAGAATACATAATCAGGTTGTTAATCAAATGGAAATAATGGAAGTATAATGCAAACTCCACTGGGTGAGACTTTCATAAACCTTCAGAAAGAGCATAATTTATATAACAGTTGAAAATCCAATCAAAAAGATAAATTGTATAAAACATACCTTAACTGGAGTTGATAATTTTTTTCACATATTTTATCATACTTTTGCTTGGTTGTAGCATCTTTTAAATTCTTCCAAGAAAGGATACAAAGAGTCGTCCTGTTAATAGAGGTGTCTTGAGAAATTACAACTTGGAATGATGGTGGAAACAATATAGAATCACCAATGATGGCATCGGAGAATCACGGATGACGCCAGAGAACCGCGATGGAGAACGAGGGCGAATGAAACGACTAGTCCTTCAACCAGAACAATTGAATGATATTTTTAATTTTACAAAATTCAATCATCTTTTCAAATTAGATAATCAATCGATAAATTAAAAAAAGAAAAAGAAACAAATAGGGCAAGACAACTAAATGGATAGAAAATAGATGGAGAAGAGGTTTGTGTTGATTCCAAGTAATGTTGTGCATACATACATATCTATAGTTACACACAATTATATTTCATTTGATTTATTATTATAGACCAGAGCTCAAGTCAAATATGATCCAGAGTTAATGAATTGAAGTGTAATAAACATTGCTATCGAGACCAACGTTTCTTTGAACTTATATAGTCTATTATAAAGACAAACTCTAAACAATTCTAACCAAAGATTTTTTAGACACAACACTCATATCAGAATAGATCCATATTTTGGTCAATTACACAAGTTTTTAGACTCAACACTCATACCTAAATAGATCCACGTGAAGAATTTCAAACCTAATTTACATGAAACCTAAGCTTTTTATTTTGAAAATCCCCATTTTTTTAAAAATCCACAAATATTTAGGGACAAATCTCTTAGTAAAATTGTAAAAAAAAAAGGAAGTGGACATGAGAATTAATTTATTGCTTAATTAAATGAGGACCGGTCCCGGGATTATAATAAGTATGGTATAAACCAAAGACGAACAACTGTGCTTCCAATTAAAGAATATAGAATCATGTGAGTTTGTCATCGGTACCTGAAGAACGACAGTATTGATGACTTCGTGCGGGACAAAACAACCATGGAAAACGATGACGGTGGAGATCGACGGGGGTGAAAGCGACTTGGGGTTTTATTTTAAGAGCGGGAGGGATTTTTTTGGGGGAAAGACAAAATTTTAGCCCAAAAAAGATTATGTTTTTGATGGGATGATTTTTTCTTTAATTTTTTTTTTAACTTATACATTCTGTGACGTGTTTTTTATGAAGACGAAAGTATATGTACTGTCGCTACGTGAAAAATATATCACTAATTGTAAGGGATAATTCCACGACATCGATTTCATGTCACGGAAACAAGGAAACATTCTGCGACATCTATAACGTGTTGCCAAAAGTTGGGGGAACAAATTCGCGATAGCAATTGGATGTCTCCGAATGTAGTTGAAATTGGCGGGGGAATTTTAGTGTTAAGACCTCTAAAATAATGCCTTTTCGCGACAAGAAATGATATGTGTTGCCAAAGTATGCCCTTTGGCAACACAAAAATGGATGATGTCGCTGAAACATGTCGCAAATTTTTTTTCTTCTTGTAATGTGTATATATATATATATATATATATATATATATATATATATATATGTATATGTATATGTATATAATGTGTGTGTCTATGTTATAGCGAGAGGGTGAGTGTGATCCAAAAAAGTAACCTGGTAAAAAATAAATGGACTCGAGTCATTAAATAAGTACAAAATATAAGCAATACAATATCTAACAATGGATAAGTATCTCAAAACATATTACAATAAACAAGTCGATAGTATTAAAACACATTTGAAAATTAAAAAGAAAAAAAGGTAAAGAATAACTTATGTAGTTTGGATCATAATATTAAGTTTATTAAAGCTCCCGAATCAAGTTAGGGAATTACATTACGTTTAATCATAAAAATATTATCTCATCATTGAGTAAAATATATCTGAAGTATATCTAACCCAACATAGAAAAATACGAGTGAACGAGTAGATAGTATCATCTCATATTTTAAACATCACCTCCTCTTGTTGACTGAAACTAGGCTCTCCGTGTAGATAACAACCTGCAAAGTTGTAGGTTCCCCCGTTTGAAAATGATATTCCTTCACTTCCTGGGTGTTAAGGTCACAATAAACCAATTTTCCATTAGTCCCTTTCAAAAGTAGCTTATCGTGCTTCCAAAATGACAATCGCTAGTCAATTCTTTGAAGAGGTCCAATGGTAGATTGTTTAGTCCATGATTCCTTGACACCATATCCATTCATAACCCATATATCAAAATCAGTGTCCACTTCTAATGGGCCATATATAATCAATGCAAGGGATTCATTTAAAACTGCAAGACTCCGATCTTTTCCATTACCGAATGGGCAACCATCAGGGAAAGGTATCTCATGGAACACTTCAAAGCTCATGTTAAAACAAAGGATGGACTCAGGTTCTTAGCCTAGAGGTTCGTTTTGTGAATACCAATGAAAACATCCATTATATAGTAGCTCAAAGAGGGGAAATACCAAATATTGGGAAAAACGTCATCAAGCTGTCTCCAACAATCCTTACTTAAGTTGTATATTTCAGCTTTTATAGATTCATTAGAAAAATCGAATGTAGGATCATCATAAAAAAATGGAGGAGAATGACCACCTTGTAATCATTAGTGTGTGGATCATAGCCAAATCCTATTCCCTCTATAACAGACATTAAACCTGGTCCGTAGGTGAAATCAGGTGCAAGAACTACCTTAAACTCTCTAAGAGCCAGATTACATAAAAGAATGTTGACATGATAATCTAGACAAACAATGCCATTCCAAGAACCTAAAAGTTGTAAAAATTTATGCTCAGATAGTGGTATATCTATATCTAGAGGTATAACACCAAGAGTTTCATATGAAAGAAGGGATAACACATTTTTGTTGTCTTGATCTAGGCATCGCTTTGCAAGAAATCATTCCTTTTTGTTGAATGTTGCCACATTGAGATGCTTGGTAATGAAACTAGGTTTTTTTATCATTGCACACCAAGCTTTACAAACCGACCTGAATCGCAGCAGCGATTTCAGGTGCAACCGGGATAGAACCTCTCTCACAACATCTTCAGACAACTTCCCGTTTGCCATTTTGTCATTGGAATGAAAAAAAAATATACTGTTAGGCAAAGGGATAACATCAATTATCATTTAACTTTATATGAAGCAATGAATATTAATTTGCATCTCATTCTGCGTATACACCATTGTGAAAATTTCCATATGAATAAAAATTGAATACAAGATTTGTAAATACAAACATACGAAAATCATGCATCAATGTAACGATGTTTATACAAAATATATAATTGTTCATGCGGAGATGGAAAAAGAAAAATTAACTCTTTATTATCGTTTGTGTAAACCATTACATCGCAACATAAATATTCTTCTCTTCAACAAGAAGGAACGACTATTCGTGTCTTTTTTTCACATACGATGCCAATTGTGGTAGCAAAAAATATACTCGTAGGGAGGTGCCAAACCATCTTGAAAAGAGATAAAAATAAATGAGAAAAGACAAAGATTTACTTGGTTCGACAATCGATGGCATACGTCCACCAGGCTTCAACAATGTTTCACTATAATAATTAGAGAATTTACATGAGAGTATTTCTCTAGCCTTTGAACTCCCCTTTCACAATGGGGGGGGGGGGGGGGGGGTGCCCCTTTATATAGAGGCATGGGTTACAATTGGATAAGTCCTCTCCTCGTAGAGTTTAAGTTACAATCAAACAATGCTTCTTAGTCTTCTACTTTATCTAGAACTCTTAGTCATTCTTATCTTGTTGGAGCCTACACGGGTCGTCATCTTGATCAGTGTGCTCGCAACGTGTCACGCTATTAATGGAGGTGTATTCCCCCCCCCCCCCCCCCGGAAGTGTTTTTGTTATTTTCTCTTATTCTCGATGTAAAAGTTCCTCTCATATAAATCTTTAGTTTGTGAATAAAGTTTTCGTTCATCTTCTCAAATATTATTTGATTACGTCTTAGCTGATTAATTTAAAAAAAGGATTTTGAAACCCTTACAGTTTTAATTTTGTTTTCAAATTTCCTCTTTATATCTTTATTTCAAATTTCTTTTAAGTTTAAAACTTGTGTTTATATACTATTAGTTTTAAATTAAAAAATAGTTTATGATGGAGAAAATAGTTTTAAAAAAATCAAGTTTAAAGAAAAAGAAGGTTTTTTTATAAATGTTTTAAAAAGAAGGGCAAAATTATGGAAAACACTTTTCTTTGATATTGAGCAAACCAAATTTTGCCAACAAAAATGAAAAAATGATGACAAATTTGTATATGAACATAATATTCTTGAAAAAATTTCATGACAAATCATAACAAAAACACAAAAAATAGTGGACAACAAAACAGATCCTTCCTAAATAACGTTTTCATTATCTACCCATTAATAATAAAAAGGATCAAATACCAAAAAGTCGCTCAAACATTTTTTAATATACATTTAGTTCAAGCTGTTTATTTTGTACCAAAAATTCATTTATTCTCTTATCCTTAAAGGTTCACGCCAGTGGCATGGTAAAGCCATGGTAAAGTCTTTTTGACATGATGAACGACTTTTTGATACAAAATAAAAAGACTTGGACTATACATGTATTAAAAGAATCGAAGAACTATTTGATAGATCCCCTAATAAGAAATGTCTTTAAAAATAAAAATAAAAAATACAAAAAGGTTTGTTGAACAAACCAAACATAGGGAAACTTAATATAGGATGTTGAGGCAAAATTTGATCCTATAAAAAAGGTTATTTGGCCTCCCACACTTTGTGTTCCTCAACAAATACAAACTACTATCAACCACGATTTTAACTTATCCGAACAACCATATATTTAACTTCGAGAACCCCCTTGCTGCCCCACCCTATTTAACTTTGATATACAACTCTCTTTCTGTTGGTGTTTTCTGTTTTAGTAAACGTTTTTTTTAGCTTTTTAAATTAAATCTCAATTACTCCCTTCAAACCTACGAATTACTTGGTGAAGATTAGTCTGCAAACAACTATCCTTAAATTGGTTGATTTATGCGTCGCTGTTGTTGTATCCCGCGTCAATAACAACCGATTAATTTGTCGGTTCCCATTTTTCTCAAAAATTGCATCAATCGTGTTCTTATCTTAAAGAAACAAATATTATGTAAAAAATAATTTAAGGTTTTAAAAATTAAATAAACTGAACCTACTCCCGTTTTTATAATCAGGGCCTCTGACTGCAGGGTGATCAAATAGCAGATTCTCCTTGATTATTGTTTAGAAAATAAGATAAAACAGGGCACAATTCTGTATTTTATTTTATTTCCTTGTAAGGAGATGCAAATTAATATTCATTGTTTCATATAAAGTTACATGATCATTGATGGCATTCCTTTGCCTCACAGTATCTTTTTTTCATTCCAAGGACAAATGGCAAGCGGGAAGTTGCCTGAAGATGTTGTGAGAGAGGTTCTATCCAGGCTGCCGGTGAAATCGCTGCTGCAATTCAGGTCGGTTTGTAAAGCTTGGTGTGCAATGATAGAAAAGCCTAGTTTCATTACCAAGCATCTCAATGTGGCCACATTTAACAAAAGGGAATGCTTTCTTGCAAAGCGATTCCTAGATCAAGGCAACAAAAATGTGTTATCCCTTTTTTCACATAAAACCCTTGGTGTTATACCTCTGGATATAGATATACCAGTACTCGAGCACAAATTTTTACAACTTTTAGGTCCTTGCAATGGCATTGTTTGTCTAGATGATCGTGTCAACATTCTTTTATGTAACCCGGCTGTTAGAGAGTTCAAGGTAGTTCCCGCGCCTCACTTCACCTATGATCCAGGTTTAATGTTTACTGCAGAGGGAATAGGATTTGGCTATGATCCACACAATAATGATTACAAGGTGGTCAGACTCCTTCATTTTTTTATGATGATCCGATGTTTGATTTTTCTAATATATCTATAAAAGCTGAAATATACAACTTAAGCAAGGAT
Source organism: Sambucus nigra (assembly GCA_949130495.1). Classification (NCBI taxonomy): domain Eukaryota; kingdom Viridiplantae; phylum Streptophyta; class Magnoliopsida; order Dipsacales; family Adoxaceae; genus Sambucus; species Sambucus nigra. The sequence goes on from OX422207.1 coordinate 494,640,468, forward strand.
TATTGGAGACAGCTTGACGACGTTTTGCCCAATATTTGGTATTCCCCCTGTTTTGAGCTACTATATAATGGATGTTTTCATTGGTATTCACAAAACGAATCGCTAGAACAAGAACCTGAGTCAATCCTTTGTATCAACATGAGCTCCGAAGTGTTTCATGAGATACCTTTCCCTGATGGTTGCCCATTGGTGGATGAAAGATACAGGAGTCTTGCAGTTTTAAATGAATCGCTTGCGTTGATTATCTATGGTCCATCAGAAGTGGACACTTACTTTGATATATGGGTTATGAATGAATATCTTGTCAAGGAATCATGGACTAAACAATACACCATTGGACCTCTTCAAGGAATTGAATGGCCATTGTCATTTTGGAAGCACGATAAGCAACTTTTGAAAGGGACTAATGGACAATTGGTTTATTGTGGACTCAACACCCAGGAAGTGGAATATCATTTTCAAAGGGGGGAACCTACAGCTTTGCACGTTGTTATCTACACGGAGAGCCTGGTTTCAATCAACAAGAGAAAGTGATGTTTGAAATATGAGATGATACTATCTAGTCGTTCACTCACATTTTTCTATCTTGGGTTAGATATACTTCAGATATATTTTACTCAATGGTGAGATAATATTTTTCTGATTAAACGTAATTTAATTCCTAACTTGGTTCGTGAACTTCAATAAAGTTAATATTATGATCCAAACGACATAAGTTATTCTCTACCCTTTTTTTCCTCTTTAATTTTCAATGTGTTCTAATATTAAAGAATTTGTTATTGTAGTATGTTTTGAGATACTTATCCGTTGGTTGATATTGTATTGCTCATATTTTTGTTGTCAAGTTATTTTTTTGGATCACTTATAAATGATTTCAACACTCACCCTCTTGCTATATAAAACACACACACACACACACACACACACACACACACACACATTATACATACTTGCTAACGCAAACTTATTTTTTTAAAATATTAAAAAAATATTTTTGAGTTGAATTTTTTTTTATGATATTTAAACATTTCAAGGCCTCCATATAAAAAAATTCAGTTTAAAATAATTTTTTTTGCTATTTTAAAAAAATCAGTCAAATTTTTATAACTTTTCAAGTGATTTAAAAGTGTGAAAGTTAATATGTTAAGAAATCGAGTAAACTTGGTATGTATATGAGTCTCTCTCTCTCATACATACAAAGTATACATACTAAGTATACATACCAATTTTTTTAGAATAGTTAAAATAATATTTTTGAATTGAATTTTTTTATGTGGTATTTAAACATTTTAAGGGATCCATATAAAAATAATCAGTTCAAAATAACATTTTTTATTGTTTAAAAAAAATCGATGAAATTTTTACACCTTTTAAATTAAAAGGTGTGAAAGTTTCAGTGAATTTTTTAAAATAGCAAAAATGTTATTTTAAAATGATTTTTTTATATAAGTCCCTTGAAATGTTTAAATACCGGACAAGAAAATTCAACTCAATTTTTTTTTATATTTTAGAAAAATAAGTTTGTTCCAACAAGTATGTAGTATGGATGAGAGTCTCTCTCTCTCTCTCTCTCTCTCTCTCTCTCTCTCTCTCTCATTTTTCTATCGATGTAGGTCCCATACCTATAACACATCCTTAACTGCAATACTATAGTGAACATCAGGAATGTAAATTTTTAATCACAAAATATTAGCACAAAAGTTAAATAATTGGTCTCAGTACAACCTAAATGCAATAAAACTTTCTCTTAAGTTATCAAACACGTACCATCTTACATTAAAGAAACTCGTATGTACTCAAAATTAAAACAAAAGGTAGTTTTACAATCTATTAGATCATAAAAACTACAACCACTTAGTGTGTAGTGCCATAATTTACATGTGAAAGTTCATTCCCACGTATATATACGTGAAAGGTCACTGACAATGTCATTTCTATAATTTTTGTGTTATTTCTCACATCTCAGATTCCATTATTCATTGGAAATTATACAGCCACCACAAAAGTTTAATTAGTATAAATTATTAGTTAGTTGTTTGGAATTAATACAGATTTTCCCATTTGTTTTACCATCTTTTTTTGTTAAATAAGGTGATAAATAAGGAACAATGAATGGAAGATATAATTAGCAATAAAGACCTTACATTAAGGGTAAGCAATATTTAAAGAAAAACCAACATTATAATATATTACTCACATCTTTAAAAATGGACCCTATGATGAGTATTAAGGTGAGTACCCACACCTTAAGCCTTGTGATCCCCATTGCAATCACAAAACCTATTAGGCATGAAATCCTTTTCAGAAATTTTGGGCGAGGGAAACAAGTCATGTGATGTCCCTTTGAGCCCCCGTCATCCTTCAACGTGGATCCAACAGTGATGTATGCAAGATAGGATATCAATACTTTGACCATCCTACTAAATTTACATTGATAGACAAGTTTTCTTTTCGACACCCAATCATGGAAGTTATTCATAAAGTTTTTCATACATTTGTTTTAAAGGCGAATTTTTTGTGGAATTAACATGTTCAATTTTGTCTTAACTGTAATGCGATTACATTTATGAGATCAATAGTACACATATAAGTCTCCTATAAAAGTACAGAAATGGAAAATGATTTTTCAAGGTAATATGGATCCCTTAATCTTGAATTTTTCGGATTTGGGTAGGGCTTTCTCACCTTTTGATCCATTTGTTTTCAGAAAAATAATTTTAATTATTAACCTTATCATTCGGTATCCTTTTATATTGGATGAATCAACGGCCTCTGATTCACCCTAATCTTGCCAGGGCTTATATTGAGGTGGATATCTTAAAGAACCTAACTGGTTGCGGACTCAATGTGGGGAGAGGTTTTAATCAAATTGATATACATAAGAAGCTTCCTTTATAGGATTGTAATTGTAAATTTGATGGGCATGATGATATGGATTGCCACATAATGAAAAGGAGAGGCTCTCATTGAGAAACCTATATAAACCTCTATTATCTTAAAGGATACCATGGGACGATCAATGGTGAATTGCAAATAATGAACCCAATAACCTTTACGAGAATGTTAAGAGCATACAAGTTAGAAAGGTTCATGCAATAGCTTTAGTAGTCAACGCCACAAATGGTGCTACAAACACGGATAATATGTCTTAAGATCTAATAGTTCATGGAGATCTAACCTTACTAGAAGTGGAGGAGAAGTCTCATGAACTATAAGTGAAGGAACCAATTGTAAAAGTACTCTACATTAAGAAGATAGGGGTAGATGGAAAAGTGGAAACCTTGAAGAAAATGCTTGTAAAGAAAGGGTTCACTCAGAAAGATGGGATTGATTATGAGTAAACCTTCTCATTGATATCCATAATAAAGTCTATCTGAATTCTCTTATCCATTGCGGCTCATCTCGATTTCAAGATTTGGTAAATGGATGTCAAGACTACCTTCTTAGATAGTCTTGACGAGTGCCTCTATATGATGCAACCTATGGGATTCATATCAAATGGACAAGAAAATAAAGTGTGCAAGATTAAGAGGTTAATTTATGGACTTCAAAAAGCATCAAGGTCATATAACATCCAAAATTTATCAGACAATCAATCTTTTGGTTTTGATCAGTGTTTGGATAAAACTTGTGTGTATAAGAAGCACGATGGAAATGTGGTGGTGTAATACCCTCGTGGACACCACATTCTAGGACCCCACCCTAAGCCTCTCCTTAGATCCCTAGAACTTCCCCTTTCACCATAAACCCTATGTCATACTCTAAGTACTGATCTCAAACGTTAGTCAATCCTTTGTTTCAACATGAGCTCTTAAGTGTTCCATAAGATACATTTCCCTAATGGTTTCCCATTCGGGTATGGAAAAGACTGGAGTCTTGGAGTCTTAAATGAATCCCTTGCATTGATTATCTACGGTGCATTAAAAATGGACACTTATTTTGATATATGGGTTATGAATTAATATGGTATTAAGGAATCATGGACTAAACAATACACCACTGAACCTCTTCAAGTAATTGACTGGCCATTATCATTTTGGAAGCACGATACGTTACTTTTGAAAGGGGATAATGGACAATTGGTTTATAACAACCTCAACACCCACGAAGTGAGGGAATATCATTTTCAAAGGAGGGAACCTACAACTTTGCAGGTTGTTATCAATACGGAGTGCCTTGTTTCAGTCAATAAGAGGAAGTGATGTTTGAAATATGAGATGATAGTATCTACTCATTAACTCTTGTTTTTCTATCTCGGGTTAGATATACTTCGATATATTTTACTTAATGGTTGGTATAATTTTTTTTGATTAAACAAACATAATTCCCTAACTTGATTCGTGAACTTTGATAAAGTTAATATTATGATCCAAACTACATAAATTATTCTCTACCTTTTTTCTTTTTAATTTTCAAATGTGTTTTAATATTGAAGAATTTGTTATTATAGTATGTTTTAAGATACTTATCTGTTTGATTGATATTGTATTGCTTATATTTTGCAAGTTATTTAACGACGGGGTCCATTTATTTTTTTGTCAAGTTACTTTTTTGGGTCACTCAAATGATTTCAACACTCACCCTCTCGCTATATCAAGCACCCATATATATATATATATATACTAGGGTGTATCCGTGCCGATGGCACGGTGATAAATTTGTTCTCGATTATTTGTAATACACTTATAACCATGTTAACGGCTTGGTTATAAATTTGCTCCTATGTATAGTATTTTACCGTTTAACAAAGACTCAAACCTAATGTTTAAATTTCATCTTATTAAATAACGACGTTACACACACCTTTTGTAACACTACATTAAAATGGGAGAAACGGGAGCTTTAAAGTCGAAACTAAAATAAAAATAGAAAAAAAACTCTCCAAAATTCATATAATGTTCCAATTGAAATACTGTCCAAAAAAACTGTCAAAAGATATCATAATTGCACAGATATTAAAATAAAGTCAAATAATAACACAAAACAACTCTTGTTCTTGCCTATTAAACCTTTTTGCTCATCCCACACTGTTCCGCATTAAGTCATTATTTTTATAGTTTATATATTTTTAGGGTAAAAAATAATATCAATTATGAATATAGAATAACAAATATTTGGTTTCCATTTTTAATCCCTATTTTCAAATTATCGATTGACGTGGCATGCTGTGATTGGTTAACGTTTTATGGATGTAGGTCCGCGCCAATGACTTTTAAAAAAAATATGGATTCAAATTATTAATAAAATATTTGTTGTTCTATTTCCAGAATACATATTACAATAGACCCTAAATTTATAAAGCCCCTTATTTTTATTAATTCCACACTTGAGTGATTCATTTAATGAAATCAATAAGAGTGATGCATCAAAATAGTTTTCTTCTAAATGACTCAATGTATATTCTATTCAAGAGAGGATTTCGACCGCTCCTTGTTAACTCGAGCCATGTGCTAAAATTCACACTTGACATGCTCGTTGTTTTTAACCTGAAGCCATCAATACAATTCATGATCTTAAGAAGAAAATACATAAAATATTTTGTGTATTCCCATAACGACTTTTCATACCCTGAAACAATCCAGCAGTTTGATCAAATCTAATGAATAAAGCTAATGTCATAACGTTTTTTCATTTCAAACCCATTACTAAATTGGCTTCAACAATAATGGTGCATGTAACAACTCATTATGGCAGATAAATATTTTCGATCTAGAAGGAGGTGACTAAGGAGAAATATAAAAGTGTTTACACCACAAGAGAAATAAAAATTTATAATATTTTCAAACGTAATTTTGTATTAAATTTCATCACAGACGATCGTCTCTCTATTATGTGTAGGTGTTCTTTTTTTTTACCCTTGTGCTCTGATAAGGTGTGACCATTAATTGCAACTTTTACTCCTAAGGAAGTACAACCTCCTTGCAAACCCTCTTCAGAATAAGAGTTGAGAGGAATCTACTGTCATACGATATTCTTAATTAAAGAAAATCATGGTAAGAGAAAATTGGTCCAACACCCAATAAAAAACATATATGTCTTTAAGAACCTATTAGATCAACAATAGATGTTTATATGTTCATAATCTACTATGACAAATCATAGCCTTTATAGCAATAAAGGCTACATTTCACAACCTAAGGTCTCTCTAGATTCAATCAATCATTGTAGTGACACTTCTGATTTCCATATCCATTAGGCAGCTTAAGAGATCTTATGAATGTCCTTTGTATAGACCTACAAACAGGAGAATCGATAAAAAAATATTAGAAACTTGTTCATGTTCAATTTTCGTCTCAAGTTTAAATTCAACCTGTTAGACATTAATAACTTGTTTAATGGGTGTTTAAAAGAAGTAGTGTTTAAATTCAGCCCATTACACACGCACTATATAATAAATGCAAAACTCACAAAAATTAAAGACAACCAAAACTCACAAACATATATACTATATATCTAAATACTTATAAAGTGAAACAATTTAAGCAAACTTTATTGTCAAAAATGTATTTAAATTAGAATTTAAAATTTAATTACCTCTTTAAATGGTCCTAATTTAGAACACGACGATAAATTTGTTCCCGTGATATTTTTTACCTGTGCCGATGGTACGACGATATATTTGTTACCGTGTCGCCAATAGTGAAAAATATAAATATGATTGGTCATCCAATGAGAGTATGATTACGATTTTAAAATGGTGCATTTGTGCACTCGTGCCGATGGTTCAGTGAATATTGGTGTATTTATGTTTTTTGCAAGTGGAATTTAAAAATGCAGTTAATGTCCGTTGATTCATTAAAAAGTCAAATATATGAAATCTAAAGAAAGGTTGCATGACTCGGCACTGTTGTAAATTTAATCTAGCGTAACACATGACCCTGTTAAATTTTACCTTGTTAACACGCTTAACTTTGACATTACAACTAAATTCTCGACCCCCTCATGCAACTAAAAACACATTGCAATGGGATTCATTTTTTATATACCAAACCAATATTCTAATTCCTTAATTGAGACTGTTAGGTCAAACCATTTATATTAGTATAATTTAATATAATTGTGTTAATAGTATCTACTTGCAATGTTCAATGATAGGTAAATTTGTTTAGATTATTTATATTAATTGGCACATTAATATGTTTACAACATCTTTGTGAAAATAAACACGCCTCTAATTCATCATTAACTCATCTTTGTGTCGAGATAACAATCCTATGACATGAACACCCCTTAATCATAGGTACAATAAAAACCTAAATGGGTAGTGTTGATGTAAAAAACTAGATTACACTAATTTCTCAATCACAGATAAATAAATAATACAAAGATTTTTAAAGTGGTTCGGCTAGGAATAAAGCCTACGTCCACTGTTATGTTATTACTGAGTGTTTGCAGAATTCTTGATTACAAGTTCTCTCAAGAAATTCCCCCCCTCTATGAATGGGTTTGATACCAGGTATTTATAGCCTTGAGGCTGTACATGAAAGGTTCAATACATTAAATGATATACATATGAAAGGGTAATACATTTAATGCAGCGTGTGCGTCAAGAATATAAGTATTCAATGAATATCTGAACTGTTGATTATCTGGCAATTAATGGTACGACCGAGGTGCAGCTCGGACCGCCATAGCTGCTAGCTGATCAGGAGTACCTCGGAGAATTAGAGTACCTCGGTGCGCTAGAGTACCTCTGTGCGCTGGAGTTCCTCGGTGTGCTATAATTCCTCGGTGTATCCTCGTTGCTCAGAAAGAAGCATGGTTGGTCGGGAAATGAACTTCCTCGCTGCTATCGTGCCACGTAGATTGACACGTGTCTTCGTATTATTCGTCCACATCAGCATATTAATTTTGGTATCAACAGAAGCCCCCAATGTTTCATATTTCGAACTTAGAGGAGTATGGAACATTCTTTCTCGGTATATGGCGATATTAAATAATCTTCCTGGGTTTCAGGAACATTGTATTCAAATTTCCTTCTTATTTCGCTGTTTCTGCCTTTTTTATAAGCGCTTCGATCTTTGTGCAATTTTTGTCCCTTTAGCCGCCGGAAGTTCAGTAGTTTCTTTTTGGTAATCATTTCTTTCGCCGCTTCCCAATGCAAAGTATTTAAACTTCTTTGGTAACCATACCGTCGTCTACGTTTTCCATTTTTTGCATTCAAGCTTTCTATTCTCTTCTTCTCTTGTGCGTTCATCCTTGTTTCCGTTCGTTGTCAACACACCTCCTTTCTTTCTGTAAGATCTTCTTCCTTTCTTCTGTATCTCTTTTATTCAATATGGTTTATATTGTGGAGTCTATCGAGAAATTCCGTTCTGATTTTTCCATCCCTTCGTGGGTAACTCTAGAGGTTCTTTCTGAGCCTTTAGATTACTTTCGATTGGCTGAGGGACATTGGTTCCCCAGTCTTTTTGTTGCTGAATGTGGTTTTTCCTTTCCACCAAACCCATTATGTCTTGAGTTTTGTCAATATTTTGATCTTGTTCCTGCAAAAATAGCCCCCAATTCATGGAGAATAATTAACGGGGTGCACAAATTAAATCTAACTCATGGGACTCGTATTGGGATCCCTGAAATTATGTTTTGTTATAAATGGGCCACTCTAGATAATATTTATTATTTAAAAACTAGGTATCTGAATAGGGCTCTTGTAGTTAATCTCCCTGACTCAAATAGGGATTATTTTGAGAATGGGTTGGTCATAAAAAATTGGCAACATGCGCCTTTAGCTGGGAATGAAGTATACAACGGTCCCAGATGCCCCCCATATGGCAATGGGATAGGTTTATTTTTCATTTTATTTTACTTATAAACTTATGCTTTCATCATGTTTGATAAAATGTATGACCGATATTTCATTATGTATTTATTTGCAGTTGATAGCAAAAGAAAAACTCCAAAGGAATCAGAAGTGAATATTAAACATCTGAAACTTATCTGGGGTTTGCATAAGAACATTGCAGACGAACACATCCGATCTGCTTCATATTTGCTACAGTATAAGAGTTACACAACCTCTTATACTGCTCGCCCTGTTGAACCAGCTTCAACACCAGAAGGTTCATCTTCAGATTCTCATATCCCCTTATCTCAGAGAATGGGCAAGAAAAGAGCTCCTCCTGCTCTATTTGATGAAATTTCCTCTACTGTTGGAGCCAAGAAAGGCAAAACTGATGTCCCAGAAGGGACTAAAAAAGTAGATGCTGGGTCCTCCAAGGCTGTCGAGAAGCCCCCAGTGGCCCCGAGCAAGAAAAATGCTCCTGCAGATGTAATTACAATCTCCCCGACCAAGACCTCTCTGGTTGAAGGTTCTGACCGCCCGTTGAAGAGATTGAGGAAATCATCCTTGGTTACTCCGGCTGAAACTGCCTCTTCTTTACCTGCTAGTGGTACTGATGTTCCAAACATCATTCTTCCAAGCTCTGCAATGAGCTCGGTCGTACCTGAGGTCTATGTTCTTGATGAAAGAATTCCTAGGGATACGTTGACATCCCTAGCTGCTCGTCACCTTGCTTCAGTAAGTTTCTCATACTTATGATTTCTCTTTCTCCGAAAGTTTGCATTTTATATTGACTTCGCTATTTTTCTCATCTTTCAGCTGGTGAATTGTTTCAATAATATTGTGAAGAAGGATGAAGCTATTAAAGCTTCAAGCTCCTCGTCAGGTGTAGAGGATGCTCTGTTGGGTTTGACCCAATCTTTAAAAGAATCTCGTCAACAATATATTGACGAAAAAGCTATTTGGGAGAAGAAATTAGCTGCGGCTGAGGCTGAGAAGGTGAAATTGGCCGAAACCTCCAAAAATTTGGAGGAGAAAGTAAATGGTTTAGAGGTTAAACATCAAGAATATGATGGCCAGCTGAAAAAGGCAAATGAAGAGTTATCTACCTTGCAAGATATCAAGGTCAAAAAAGAGGAATTGGAGGTGAAACTCTCTTCGGAGAGAGTGAGGAGAAAGGTCGCAATCAAGAAACATTTCAGTGCTGGTTGGGAGAAAGGATGGGAGAGAGGGATAGCTGCAATGACATCCCAAGTCCAATATGGGAAGTCGAAATACTTCCATGATGGCTGGGTAGCTGCTCTGCAAGAGCTGAAGATCCAAGACGATTCTGAGCTATTCCAACAACATCTTCCTGGTCCTCCTCCACCAATTGTGGAAGAAGAAGAAGATGAGCCTGCCTCAGATGAGTCTTCTATGGCTATGGGTGACCCAGTCTCTGCTTCTCAACCCTCTATCAACGAGGACGTTTCTTCCATGCCTCCTCCTCCCGAGAAGATTCATGCTGATCAAACCGTTGTTACCACCGAGCAACCGAGCTCCTCATCCCAGCCTCCCGAGAAAGTCTTGGGGGACAAGGAAAAGGTGTGAAGTTGTTCGGTATCATTTCTATATTTCTTTACTTGTAATCGAACAATGTAATTTTTTGATGACCTAATAAAATACATCTTCGTTTCTCTTCTTTGTTGATACTCTGTCTGCTCTTGTTTATTAATTCCTGCTTCCTCTTCTTTATTAGTTTTTGGCCAGAATGGAATTGATATCTGCTCCTGATACTGAGTTGATGCGACAATGCAATGGATATTATAAAGCTGGTCATACTGACCTAAGTGTATCAGAGATTGTCGACATCCTTGGTCACGATGCCTCAGAACAAGCAGTTGAAGCTTACCGGTATCTGAAGGATTTGCTTGATAGATCGGTGGCCAATAATGTGGCGTATTACGAACTGATCGAGGAACTTCATGATTCCATAAAGGATCTCCAAGGTCAGCACAATGAATCAATGGCTTTGTTACACAAAGATTATGAAAATAGATACCAACAACTTTCTTCTGAAACAGGCCATAAAAAGATCATTGCTGGGTATGATATTAGGGAAAGGACCCTAAAAGGTGAAGTTGAAGCTTGCAGGCAGATTGCCGAGATCCTGGAACAAGAAAACAATAATTTGCAGAAAAAATTGGCTCAATATGAATCTGCTGCTTCATCTTCTACTGCATTAATACCAGTTACTGATGAAGGCTTCTCGTTCTTAGAGGTCGAAAACGCCAAACTAAGGCAAGAGCTGGAGGACTTAAGAAGATCTGCCATTTCTGGAACTGCTCGGGGATGAGGAAGAGGTTCTCGGGGGCGAGGAAGAGTCCTCAGTCAAAATGTTGAAGAGGCTCGCACTCAGTCTACTCTGGAAACTCAAGCATTCCAGTTGAAAGTAAAAGACCGTGCTCTGACTGAAATGTCCAATAAAAATCTGTCTCTGGAAGATCAGCTTACATCGACGAAATCTGCCTTGCACAATAAGGATCTTTTTGCCAAAAGCCTTCATGAACAATTGGATAGATTAACCTTCCAATTCCATAAACAGCCAAGGGAATTATGGATGGCAGGATACAATGAAGCCCTTGTTCACCTGGATGCTCGTATTGAACATGCCAACAATGAAGGTTACAAGCAAGGATGGTTGAACGCACTGGGTGTGTTAAAATTGGAGCAAGGACATTTTTTATGGGATTATCATGCTCCATCATTATTAGACCTTCCTGTACCACCTTTCAAATTGGACATGGCATGGATCCCAGCTCGTTCCATTCCTCGTAGCTTGATTTCAAAGTACCTTGGTGATTACAGCCTTCATTCTGAGGTTGAATTGTCTCGTCCTGAGCATCTCTTGGATACACCTTCTGTGATGAACGTCAGAATGCTCAGGGATGTTAATTTCATCAATTCTCCTTTTTGCCTAGAGGATCCTCCTGCTGGCGAGGAGCCTATTTCACAAAATAAAGGAAAGAAACCAATAGAATAGGTTTTCAATGTAACAGTTAGTACATTTATGTAACTTGTAATTTATTCGAGATTTTTAATGAAAAGACTTTCATTTTCCGTTTGCCAATTTTGCTATTGTCTTGTGTTTATCAAACACCTCTATATTTGTGCATATGTATCTATATATCTTTTAAAAAGATAACAATATTGTGCTAATCAGCAACCAACTTAAAAAATTACAAGTATCAAGGTTGTTCAATCACTTAATAAAGTAAATTGTTCAAACTGTTTCCAACCAACCAAGGTGGATAAATAATGTTTGTCGACCAACTATAGTTGATGGATTTTTATCCCCGACCAACTATACTTGGTGTATTTTGTTCTTCAAAGAACTTTTTGTAATAATATTACCTCCCGACCAACATAAGTTGTAATATGAAAGTACATTTTTATCATACCAACCGTAGTTGATCATGCTGGTGTACACCTTTTAACCAAAGGAATATTTCTTGGCTCCTTAAAGCTTTTGGCTACTTATAGCACTTTTTGGCTCCTTAGAGCTGTCCTCCTAACCAAAGGAGGTTGGCTACTTATAGCACTTTTGCTCCTTAGAGCTGTCCTCCTAACCAAAGGAGGTTGGCTACTTATAGCACTTTTGCTCCTTAGAGCTGTCCTCCTAACCAAAGGAGGTTGGCTACTTATAGCACTTTTGCTCCTTAGAGCTGTCCTCCTAACCAAAGGAGGTTGGCTACTTATAGCACTTTTGCTCCTTAGTGTATTACACTAGTATTCCCCGAAAAACTTTCAACCAGAAAGAAAATGGCGAAACAACCTCGTTTTATTCATAATGAAAGAAATGCTTTACATTTGTCATTACTGATAATACTTGCGTAGGTGTTCAGCATTCCACGCATTCTTAAATGCTTCTCCCTCTAGAGTTGCTATCTTGTAAGTTCCTGGACGAACAACCTCTGTAACTCGGTAAGGTCCATGCCAGTTTGCTTCCAGTTTATTCTGCTTCTGAATGACCTTCTTTAGCACATAATCTCCTTCTTTTAGATCGCATTTCGTCACCCTTTTGTTGTAAAACAAAGCTGTTCGTTGTGGATAAGCAGCATTCCTAATAGCTGCCTCTTCTCTAACCTCCTCGAGCATATTCAAATCCAATCTTCTCATTAAATCACTGATCGGAGAGTTGAAATTCAATACCCTGTGTGTCGGTAAGCCCAACTCGGCAGGTATTACAGCCTCACTTCCAAATGCCAGCATGTATGGTGATTCTCCAGTTGCTGCTCGGGGAGTTGTTCGGTAAGCCCACAAAATTGACTGTAGCTCATGAATCCAATTTGCTTTGGCCTCACTTAACCTCTTCTTCAAACCATTTAATAATGTTATGTTCGTCACCTCAGTCTGTCCATTGCTTTGGGGATGGCCTGGTGCTGAATGAAACTTCAAAACGTTCGACTGATGACAATAGGCAGCAAATTCTTCATTATCAAATTGTGTTCTATGGTCTGTGATAAAAGCATGTGGGAGACCATATCGGCAAATGATATTCTTCCAAATGAACTGATATACCTTCTCGTATGTCATATCAATTAGTGGTTCAGCCTCTACCCACTTAGTAAAATAATCCACTGCAACGACGAGGTACTTGAATCTTCCTCAGGTGGTGGGCAGTGGTCCAACCAAATAAATTCCCCACATGGCAAATGGCCAAGGGGAAGTTATTGGTGTCAGCAATGCTTGTGGCGTTCGTCGGATGGAGGAAAAACGTTGGCACTTGTCACACTTCTTAGCATACGCTATACAATCAGCCCTCATCGTCGGCCAGTAATATCCTTGTGTCATCACCCTTTGCAAAAGAGTCCGACCTGCTACATGAGCTCCGCATGATCCTTCATGGATTTCTTCAATCAATTCCCTGACTTCTGATGGATGTACGCATCTCTGCAAACCTGCCATAATTCCCCGTCTATACAAAACACCATTAATTAATATATATCGAGCAGCTTTATACTTCAGTTTCTTGGCAATGAGCTTATCCTCCGGTAGCACTCCTTCTTCAACATATGCCCTGATAGAATCCATCCAAGATGGTCCTAAATCAAGGGTTATTATATTCACCATCAGATCTTCTTCTATGCTCCGACTTTCCAGTACTTCAATTGGTATTGTCCTTCGCATCTCGGTGCGCGTAGCTGATGCCAATCGGGCCAATGCATCTGCTCTAGCATACTCCATCCTTGGTATTCTTACCAACTGAATGGCATCAAAGTCTGCCAATAATTCCATCACCTTTTCATGGTACTTCATCATTAATTCCCCTTTAACTGCATATGTTCCCATCATTTGATTCACAATTAATTGAGAATCACTGTAAACAATTACTTGCTGTGCTTCCATAACTTTTGCCAAATGAAAACCTGCTATCATAGCCTCATACTCAGCCTCATTATTGGAAGCTTTGAATTGAAATCTCAAGGCATACTCCATGTCAATATCATCTGGGGTGTTTAAAACAATCCCTGCTCCACAACCAGCTGTGCAAGATGATTCATCTACATATAATCTCCATGTAGGTACTTTGTCTTCAAATTTCTTGTCTGTTAGAGTTCCTCGGCAAAATATTTGTAATTTTCTTTCATCATCCCCTGCTATCTTTCTCTCCTCGTCTATCATCTGTTCGCACCCTTTTACCAACCTTAGCTGGTCTGGGTTTGAACATGATGATTTTTCTACATCCAAAAGTCCTTTTACCAACCTTGGTTGGTTTGGACCTGTGTCTGTTGATTCTGTATCGTCCACAGGTAGGTCAGCAAGCACCTTTTGCTCCTCGGGGGTATCAGGGTATGTGAACTCTGCTATAAAATCTACTACAGCTTGCCCTTTCAATGATGATCTGGGTTCATACACAATATCATATTCACCGAGTTCTATTGCCCAATACATTAATCTTCCTGATTTTTCTGGCTTGTGAAGGGCTTGTCTTAAAGGCATGTCGGTATACACAATGATGGTATGGGCCTGGAAATATGGCCTCATTCTTCTACTTGCTTCAATTAATTCCAATGCCAATTTTTCTAGCTTTGGGTACCTGATTTCTGCACCTCGGAAAGCCTTGCTTGTGTAATAAATTGGCTTCTGGATTCCATTCTCCAATCTGATCAACGTCGAGCTAACTGCATTTTCTGATACTGCCAAATATAAGTATAACTTCTCTCCAGTTATTGGCCTGGACAACAATGGTGGTGCTCCCAAATACTTTTTCAAGTCTTGAAAAGCTTTTTCACATTCATCAGTCCACTCAAAACTTTTTCGCAGTGTTTTGAAGAATGGAAGGCATTTATCAGTTGCTCGGGATACAAATCTGTTGAGTGCTACAACCCGTCCGGTAAGACTCTGCACTTCTTTCCTCGTCGTCGGGGATCGCAGCCCTAAAAGAGCCTTGATCTTTTCTGGATTTGCCTCAATACCTCGTTGGTTGACGATGTATCCGAGGAACATTCCTTCTCGTACTCCAAAGGTACACTTCGTCGGATTAAGCTTCATCTGGTATTTATCCAGTTGATCAAAAGTTTGACTCAAGTCAACTAAATGATCAGCAGCTCTCTTGCTTTTGGTGAGCATGTCGTCGACATAGACCTCCATGTTGCGGTTGATTTGTTCGGTAAAAACCTTGTTCATCAACCGCTGATATGTTGCACCTGCATTTTTTAAACCAAAAGGCATAACATTATAACAATAAGTTCCCCTTGGGGTAATAAAAGAAGTACTTTCCCTGTCTTCAGGTTTCATTTTGATCTGGTTGTAGCCAGAATAAGCATCCATGAAGCTGAGTAGCTCGTGTCCCGAGGTAGCATCTACTAGTTGGTCAATTCTGGGCAATGGAAAGTGATCTTTTGGGCACGCTTTGTTGAGATCAGTGAAATCAACGCGCATTCTCCATTTGTTATTCTTCTTCTTTATCATCACCACATTCGCCAACCAGTCTTGATATTTCACATCTTCAATGAATTGGGCTTTCTGGAGCTTCTCGACCTCCTCTTGTATGGCCTGGTTCTTCTCGGGACTAAACACTCTTCTCCTCTGTTTCACAGGCTTGATCTCCTTATTCACATTGAGCTCGTGACATAAGAAGTTTGGATCTATTCCTGGCATGTCTTCATGACTCCAAGCAAAAGTATTCTTCCTGTTTCTCAAGAAATTTATCAACTCCTGTTTTATTGAAACATCCAACGACGATCCTATCTGGGTTGTTCGTTCAGGGTGCTCGTCGTCCAGAATAACATTTTCTGTAGACTCCACCACCTGTCCTTTTACAAGTTGAGATTCATCCCTGGGATCAAGAGTTTCAATTTCTGTACCTTCCTCCACCTGGTAAGTAGTAGTCTTTTTCTTGGACTCTTCAAGCTCCTCTTGCTCGGCAGACGAATAATAACATTCCCGAGCTACTTTTTTATCACCTTTCACAACTCCAACCCCAAAACTCGTTGGGAATTTCAAACATTGATGAACTGTAGATGGAACTGCTTCGAACTTCTTCAATCCAACTCTTCCCATGATGATGTTGTAGGCTGACTGCACATTCTTATCCATCACAAAGAAGCGTATTCTTTCTGTTCGACAAGCAGGCCAAGTTCCAATGAGTATATCCAACTTGATCATCCCCAGTGGAAAAACTTTTTCGCCAGCAAAACCCAGAAGGGGTTTGTGATAAGGTTCCAATTGAGATAATTTCAAATTTAAGCTATCAAAGCATGAATAATACATGATGTCTGCCGAACTACCATTGTCTACTAACACCCTTGAAATGACCACATCCTTCATTCTCATTTTGATCACCAAAGGATCATCATGAGGGTAAAGAACACCTGCCAGGTCGTTTTTTGAAAAACCAATCACTAGCTTCTCTTTGTTTACCTTCCTCGGACGATCATCCTCGGCCAGGTTTATTCGCTGAATGTATGAACAAGCTTGAGCCTCTCCGAGGTAAGCTTTTCTTTCTGCAGTAAGGTCTCCTCCTCCTGCATCTCCTCCTGTAATAACATTACAATCAAATGACCCAAAACGTATGGAAAATACCTCTCGTTCAGGTTTCCTTGGCTTCTTGGGAAGATCGGGGTCATCATCTGGATCCTCTTCATGGTCCCTCCTCTTTTTCTCCTCTGCACGACGAGGAGATCTAGATCTCTCTCTAGTTCTATCATCGTTCTTCCTTTCACCTCTGCGATCTACATACTTTGATAATTTCCCTCTTCGGATGAGTGTTTCAATCTCGTTTTGAAGGGCTATACAATTTTTGGTCATATGGCCATGATCTTTGTGAAACTCGCAATATTTGGCCTTATTCCTCAGGTCGGGATTTGTCTTCAGTTTCTCTGGCCACTTGATTTCCTCGTTATTCCTGATTTCTTCCAAAACATGATTAATACCCATTTTCAATGGAGTATAATTATCATACTTCTTTAGGACTTCCAACTTCATCCTGTTATTCCTGGAATGTTTGTCACCACCATTACCTTTCTGATGTTTCTTCTTAGAGTTGTCGACCTCCACTTTACCTTCTTTATCCATATTCTTCTTCGCAGCCATAGCCTCCTCGGCATTCATGATTTTGGCCGCCTTTGCCATCAACTCCGACATATTTTTAGGTGGATCTTTGGCCAAAGTGTAGTACAGCTTGTTAGGCAGCAAACCACTCATCAGAGCAGTGATTGCTGTCTTTTCTTCATAATCTATGACTTCCAACTTCTCGTTATTGAAACGAGTTATGTAATCTCTAGTACTTTCACCTGACTTTTGTCTAACACTTAGCAAGTGTGCTACTCGCTTTATCGGCTTTGCTCCAAAACAAAAATTGCCAATGAACAATTCGGCTAACTGAACAAAAGTTGAAATCTTACCCCGAGGAAGATTATTGTACCATATCTGTGCAGATCCGGTAAGAGTTACCGAGAATGCTCTACACCTCATCTTGTCGGGGACAGCGTAGATATCTGCAGCAGCTTGGTATTGTTCTATATGAAGTACGGGATTTGTCTTTCCATCGTACTTGGGGGTCACTACAGGTGCTTTGAATTTCGACGGTGTAGGGAAATCCACAATGGCTTGCACAAAAGGTGTCCCTTGAACAAAAGTTCTCTGTAAGGGGTTCCTCGCCTTAGCCATTTCTCCCAGTCTATCCTCCAACCGTTGAATGGAACCTTTCCATGCTTCATTCCCTTCCTCGGGCCGCTTAGTCCGAGCAACTGATTGCTCTGACGTAGCTTCCTGAGATTTATCTCGACGAGTAGCTGGTCGTGATTTTGCAGATCCTTCTCTCAAACCTGGTGGTAGTCGAAAACTTCTTGATGGAGCCCTAGGTGGACTCATGTTCCTCCTTGGTCCTAACCGACTGAAAGGAGACACCCTGCTTAATCTTTCCAAAGCGCTAGTTCTCTCCGGAGAAAGAGTGATATGTTGATCTGTATCCGTAGCCCGTATTGATGAAGTTCGTCCAGGTTGATAAGAAGAATCATTAGATTCCCCTTGGCGATATGACCCAGTACGTCTGGATCGTGAATGCCCATGATCACTCCTTTGCCCTGAATGGGTAGGTGCACCGCCTTGAAGAGTTTGAATGAGTTGCCTCATAGATTCTTGCATGGCGGTTTGTCCTTGAGCCAGATTCGTCATAATTCCGGCCAGATCTGGAGATGCAGATGGATTTGGAAGATTTCCAGTATTTCCAGCATTTCGATTACTGGATTCTGGGTTATCTGCCATTGGTGATAAATGATTTTTATGAAAAACGATAGTAACAATCGTTTCTCACAGACGGCGCCAATCTGTTGATGTAAAAAACTAGATTACACTAATTTCTCAATCACAGATAAATAAATAATACAAAGATTTTTAAAGTGGTTCAGCTAGGAATAAAGCCTACGTCCACTGTTATGTTATTACTGAGTGTTTGCAGAATTCTTGATTACAAGTTCTCTCAAGAAATTCCCCCCCTCTATGAATGGGTTTGATACCAGGTATTTATAGCCTTGAGGCTGTACATGAAAGGTTAAATACATTAAATGATATACATATGAAAGGGTAATACATTTAATGCAGCGTGTGCGTCAAGAATATAAGTATTCAATGAATATCTGAACTGTTGATTATCTGGCAATTAATGGTACGACCGAGGTGCAGCTCGGACCGCCATAGCTGCTAGCTGATCAGGAGTACCTCGGAGAATTAGAGTACCTCGGTGCGCTAGAGTACCTCTGTGCGCTGGAGTTCCTCGGTGTGCTATAATTCCTCGGTGTATCCTCGTTGCTCGGAAAGAAGCATGGTTGGTCGGGAAATGAACTTCCTCGCTGCTATCGTGCCACGTAGATTGACACGTGTCTTCGTATTATTCGTCCACATCAGCATATTAATTTTGGTATCAACAGGTAGGATAAAAAAATGAGTAACAGACGTGACTATGTACAAAAAAAGAGTAGCAGACATGACTGTTAGTATTATGGTTTCTCACCCCACTTGTGGTACATTATGTTTTCAATCTTGTTGAACTAATTTTTTTATTCTTCACACCTTAGCCCTATATTGTGATACATTATGGGGTGACTCTTATGTATAGTAGAAATGCGTCGATTAGGATAGGCAGAGTAAGTTAAGTCAATAGGTTTAGATCACACTAGGCAAGTTTGGAAGCAAATCGTATTATGAGAATTCCTAGGGATTCAAAACTAGTGTTGAGCGAAATCGGGTTCTTGTTGAGTTGATATCATAGCGGGAGAGACTTAAGAGTATGAGAGCGGAGTAAAAATCCAATACATGTAATTTTGCTGAAATTTAAGCACCGGTCCGGACCGCCTCTGGACAACCGGTCCGGATCGCCTTCAAGGAAAATCTGCTGAAAATTAAGCGACGGTCCGGACCTCCCCTAAACACCCAGTCCGGATCGCTTATGGTTTTCTTTGACACTTCCCTAGGTGCATCCCTCCTCCCCCAATCCTCCCACTTCCCTCCACTTCATTTTTTCCCCATCAATCAACTCCCAAATTCACCCCTTTTTACCTCCATTCCCTTTCCCTCCTATTCCAACCTCCCCCCCCCCCCCCCCCAATACCCACCAATAAATACACCCTTTTCCCCCTCATCTATTCCCCACCATCTCTTCTAAGCTCTCCTCCTCCCTATACTCTAAATTTCTCTTTCCCACACACCATTACTCCAATGGCAGACCAAGCTCGTCCCCAAAAGTATAACTCAGTCGAGTTCATCAACAATAATCCCACATACCACTCCGATCAAGAGCAATGGTGGTGTGAGAAATTTTACGGGCCATCTCACAAGCTCCAAATTGAACAAGCGGTGCAGTGGAAAGAGTTTCAAAATTCCATCACCAACCATTTTGGCCCCAAGGGCTGGTTCCGCTATCTAAACGAGTCTCACAACGCCGTTTGGGCAGCCGCAGTCTGAGAGTTTTATGGCACCCATGTTCGCACCTCTGACTTTGTCACCGAGGCACGTGTGAATGGCCAGCGCATTCCCTTTTTCATCGAGACCCTTTTCGAGAAGCTTGTCGAAAAGGATGTCCCAAATCTCGCCAACTTCACCTACCCCAATGCTCTCTCCCCATCGACAAAGCTATGTGCATTTAACGTATAGCGCCCGGTGAAGTTTGGGGTCTGGGAGTTTTTAGGGTCGTCCAGATGAGAGAAAAGGCGCGTATCAGAGTTCAAATCGTGTGCGCCAACATATAACAAAACTCCAATGATTCTGACATGAGACCCCGGGAAGCTACTCTCATTTATCACCTATTTGACTGCTCCTCCTCTATAAATTTGGCACACATAATTTACCGAGATGTCTTCTTTGCAGCGCTAGACGAAAAGGGAACTACTCCTCTTCCATATACGCAGCTCATTACTTCTATTCTCACCAATATGCTTATTGTCCCATAAGCCGGTTCCCTTCGCCTCCCAATCCCGTTTGGGCAAGACACCCTAAGCAAGAGTGAGAGACAAAGAGAGATTTTACATGTCCAGGAAGATGAGGATTCCGATGATGAGGAGAGCACCGCCGAGGAGGAGGACGATGTTGAGATGGGAAAGCAGGAAGAGGAATACGATGAGGAGGCTGTTCTGATTTTGAGCTTTTCGGGACTGATTTTGATAGGCGCCTCACGGCGATTGAAACCAAAATTGACAGGTTCATTACTCAATATACTAGGGATCAGGCGGACAACCAGAACGCTTATCAACATGATACGAGCATGATGCATCGCCTTCAAGCTCAAATGTATCAATTGTCATTCGGTACCCCCCCCCCCCCCGAGCTATTTCTATGATCCCTACAACTCGACTGCGCCTAGTAGTTCCTATTCATCGCCCAGTGAAGCGTTTGTATAGCGATTGTGTTGGTTGTTTTTGAATTGGCTTGGTAGATTTTAATGTTTGTGTTTCCTTGCTCTAGTGTACCATAATATATTGCTTATATAAAATTCAGCATTTTCCCAATTTGATTGTTTTATTTATCGCGCTTCTTATTTTGCCTTGTTTAGCTTTTAGTCCTTTTAATTGGGGACAATGAAAAAGTCTAAGTTAGGGAGGGGGGAGGTGACGAGTGTGTATTTCTAAAACTTCACACATTTCTAAAATGCCAAGAAAAATCCAAAAAAATTAAAACTTTTGGGAAAAAAAAGCCCAAAATATTTTTCTTCAAAATATATAAAAATTGGAATTTAAAATTTTCAAAAATATCATCAAAATTTTGTTTGTTGTCTCAAATTGTAAAAATCAAGAGCACAAAGCCAAAGTTGGCCAAAGATGGAAATTGAAAGAACGTTGACGACTTTACGAATAAGTATGGAGATTAATCAACCCGGTGAGATTTCGAGCCTATCACTTTTTATGAGTTTTTAATCAATCTGAGTTAATGATTAATTAAAAGTTCAATTTATCATTTTAATAACTCATTGTGATCTCAAATTTATTATTTTGATCGGTAACAGGAATAGTGTGTGATGTTGCCTCGAAAAGCACGCTAAATATATCTCTAAACTTAAATTAATCTCAAAACGCATATGGTAAAGCATTTAGCAATTTGGACAATGAAGTAGGCCCTCGTTTGACACCCAAAAATATTAGCCATAGAAAGTTGTGAAAAATCATCCCTTTTGCACACCTAATTGAGCCGAGTAAATGTTTCCCTTTTCATTTGATTAACCCGAGACATAAAATTAGCCCGGAATTGTGAAAATGAAAAAAATCAGAAATTTAGTCCAAAATAGTGCAACAAAAAGGGTGAGAGAAAATAGAAAATTCTCAACAAAAGTAGCAAGAAAAGAAAAATAGAAAAAGAAAAGAAATTGAGAAAATTCCCGAAAAAGCACCAACAGACATCAAAAGAAAATTTTCCAAATCCAAAAATATCCAACCATCTCATTTCGCACCTTATACCTTTTAACCCGAAAAAGTCATAACCGAGTTCGAATTGAGAATTTGGTTACCGCGTGGAGAGTTAAGGCACAAAAGATAATAAAAGAGATTAAATGTGTGAGTATGAGGTGATGTTTCCGTTTCCCAATGACCATATTCCGATGATGAGATATTTTCACCTCAAATAGTTCTCATAATTGGGTGCGTGAACTTGTGTTCCATTACATTTACTCTTATAAATCATGCATACCGAGAGAATAACCACATTCCGAGTGATTCATTTGTGAGAGTATTCCATGAGCATTTGAATCAAAACGAATTTTTGAAAAAGTAACGTAATGATCAATCGGTGGAAATTAAAGGTTAAATTTCTGGCTTCACACACACACACACACACACTATGATTTGAGACTCTTGAATATGAATTTGTGGTGACTATTTTCTGGAAGGTTTAAATTGTACAATTTTTTAGTATTTTGATTTTTCTTTGAGTCAATAACGAATTTTGTGGGTATATTCACTGGAAACCCTCACGAGACACAATTCGTCCTACTAGGGTAACCTAGGGGATTAAAGGCTTGTTGAATATGCTAAATGCAATCTCTTGCCCGCGAAAGTGATATTCTATCCTAATAAAGCGAATATCGAGAGTTGTGACTTAGTTGGATTCTTTTACATTGCTTGGGACGCGCAAAGTTCTAAGTTAGGGGGGTTTCATTAGGCATAAATTTTTCCAAAATTATTCCCAAATTTAGTATCTTTTAGCGCCTCGAATAATGTAATTCATCTTGATTTTTCTCATTTATATGTCACTGACCTTTCTACATAGTATCTCAAGTTTTGTGCCTTTTTTATGATATTTACAGGTATTTATTGCTAAGTAAAGAAAGGAAAAAGCCAAAGCAGAAGGATGAATCAAGGAAGAAAAGAAAAAGGGCAAAAGCATAATTTCCATCAGGAATATGGATGAGAACCCAAATGGAAGTTAAAGACCTCAAGTCTATAAGTTTGTAGGAAGAAACGACGTCTAAATCTGAGTTTCGGTGAAGCAGTTATAATCAGTTGAAGATGAGAAAAGTCAAGAGAAAAGTTCTGGAGGAAAAACTAGGGCGATCCGGACCTATTAAAAATAAAAGGTCCGAACCGGTTGGCAGCAAGATCTCTGAATAAAAAATAAGGGCGATCCGGATCTATTAAAATTAAAGGATCCGGACCGCCTCTGCGCAGATGCCTAACTCAAATAAGGGGTGATCTGGACTACCCAATCCCGTCGATCCGGACCGCTTTGGATTTTCTCAGAATTTCATTTTTTTTGAGAATTTATTAATTGGCTCAATCTCTTGTAAATTTCAGAGACTATTTATTCAAGGTTCTTACACAATATTAGGTGTTTGAAAATTAGGTTTTCCAGGAGTAGTAGAAGAGTTTTGTAACCAAAAACCCTAGTTCTATAAAGGAATTTTGAGTGAAGTTGAAGTTTATTTATGGGATTTCTTCAATACAAGTAATATTTTCCTTTAATCCTTCAGTATTTACTTAGATTAGTTTTTTGTTTTGATTCAACACTTTTTCTTCCCCATTCTCCATATAGTATGATGTGTTGTTTTTCAAAAATTATTTTTTTATTTAGTTTAGTTATGTCCGGCAAAGTTTTTAAGGGTTGGGGTGCATGAACCCAACCCGATGTAATTCATCACAGTGAGAAATAAATTTTTGAATTAATCATGTTGCGCTACTATCGCAACCGTTGTAGGACTTTTGATCTTATTTGCCTTAGGTAACCGAGATGCTTGAGAGTGAGATGCGTGTGTTAGTTAATGTGACACCGCTTTATTCTTGTCTTTGATTTCTTATGACGCGGGCTTCGTTCATTTATATACGTAATTCTTATGGTTAATAAAGACCGGGTTTGTTTAAAGTTTTAATTCCGAAATCTAGTATCCTACTAGGTGAATTACTAGGGTGTGGGAGATTGTAACCCGACCTATTGTTTCCATTCGTAGTTAATTCCTCCATATAATTGTCATTTATTCTTTGGATAGATAGACTAGTTGCACTTCCATAGCATTTGATTTAGTTGTAGTTAATTTAAATCTGCATTTAGTTCGTAGATATACTCCCATTCAAATCATCTTTTCGTTTATTTTTAGAGTCAAGTTAGGATTGTCTAGCTCTTCAACTTTGTCACGTCTCCAGGTCCTAATTCCCTCGATACCGCGTCTTACCGGGTTTATTACTTCTGCGATCGGTTTGTACTTGCACTGTAATTAACACGCACTTTAGATGCAAATTGAGTCGCGTCATATAACGTATTCAACTAACCAAGTTAGAAAATAAAAACAGCATTTATACTCTAAATGGAGTAAATAGACACCATAATTATTTAGTTTCAGATCTTATCATTAGAACTTAGCACCAATACAAATTGAAAATGTGAAAAAAACTTTAATATTGAATCAATTTAAACCCATAAATAGACGAAGTCTAAAAATACTACTAACCGTTTCACCTTAACATTATTATTGTTAAGTTTCCAAAGATGCAACTCGTGGCGTTGTATAAATTCATAGGAAGCCATCATTTCATCTAATTACCTGCATAGTAAACACCATAAGAACAAAAATGTGTAGGAATTTAAAACCCAGAGCCAGTAAAAAATTATCATAAAAAGTATAAAACTGTACACCCTAAATATTATACCCTTAACCAATAATATATCATAGAGCGTTATTTTATGAAAGATAAAAGTTCTATAATTTTATCCCCAGAATTTTTAAACCCCTTCCAAAATTCTAATTAACTTGTAGAAACCTAATTCAATACTCATATATGAACAAAATTATAAATTCAAAAAATTCCAACTCTTAAAAATAATGCTTTAATTATAGTTTTCCAAGGTGGTCCCAAAATGATTATAGTTATGATGGTAGTGTCAGAACGGTTGTGAATGATGGAATCACATAGGCCCCAAACCAAGTTCAGATCCGATAACCCCCACCAAGATTATACCCATACAAAAATAAACCCAAAAAAATCAAACAATCAATCTCATGGGTCTAAGTAATCCAAACAACAAAATCAAACCTAAAAAATAACACTTTTAATCTGATGGGTCTAACCCACAAATCTTTCAATCCGATTATCCATCCACAACACCATGTATTACAACTGTAAAATCCAAATAATACCAAATCAGAACCATTTCGACAATCCCAAAACAATTTGAACTACATATCCACAATTGAAAACAACTCAACAACATAACCCCACGCCCACCCAAACCTTCTTCACATACCAAAAGTTACCCAAGCATTCTGCAATGGTACTTGGGAGGAAAAAAACATCGGAATTAGTAAATGGAACCCCAACAGTGCTTTGAAATCCCACACAATGTTGTGAAATAATCCAATACTTCTACAATATTTTATCCATTAAATGGGACTCATGAACATATGGTAACACAATATATCTTTCTCAAATCGAAAGAGAAGAAATGCAAAAGTAATGGAGCTAAACGATATATTTTCTCCATTAAAGAGCACCACAAATATTTTCTCCATTAAAGAGCACAAAATAGAGCCCTAACTTCAAGACAAATTAAAAGCCCTAATTTCAACATAAAGCCCTAATAAAACAGAGAAGCAAAAAAAATTATTTGTCACCAGCAAAGCGAAAATTGGGTAGAAATTTCTCAAAAAAAACAACAACTTTGGATTTGTTGATCAGGTAGAAATTGCTCAAAAAAAGGGAAAAAAAGTCAAATTGTTAGAAATATCACCTTTGAGAATAAGACGTATGACAACCGGGTGGAAAGGTGTTTGTGTGTGCGAAGATTGATCAAGCCGATATCAGGTGGAAAGGGGTTTGCATGTGTAAATATTGATCAAGCCGGGTGGATCATTGCAGTGAGGGAGAGCATGTGTAAAGATTGATCAACCCTGGTGGATCATTGTAGAGAGAGAGAAATAGGGGTATGTATGAGAAAGGGGGGTAAAAGAAGCTTTTAGAGTGAGAAAAGGGATAAATCGGTTCAAGCTTGGCTGTCCAAATCTCCAAAATGGTAAAATACTATTGTAACCTTGTGTTTGAAATTTGATGAGAAGGGGAAAAATTAAAGTGTGTTAAAAGAGGGGGGAATCCAAATTTTTCAAGGGAAAAAAGGGTAGTGCAAAAAAAAACTCTAATAGATGACATCATAGTTTTATCTTATGACATACAAAAGTTTTGTAACTTATTATATATATATAAATATATGTTTCCGATAACACTATGCAATTTTTCTCTCGATGTAAGTTCCATGCCTTTAATACATCCTTAACTGCAATACTATAATGAACATCCGTAATCACTACACCAAAATGGCCAAATTGTCACCTTTCAGCCGGCCACTCTTGTCACGGTCATTGACCGTGACAACAAACAAGCGTTTTGTGTCACGGTCATTGACCGTGACAAGATCGTGACAATTCTTTGTCACGGTCATAGACCTTGACACGACCGTGACAAATTGCTCAGCAAAAAACCCTTTGCCTTTCTTTTTTCCCCTCGCCGTTTCCCTCCTTTTTTCACTCTCTCTCTCTCTACGCTGCTCTCTCTCTCTCTCTTCCATATATATATATATATATATATATATATATATATATGTTTGTGTGTATATATATGTGTGTGTGTGTATATGTGCATGTGTGTGTGTGTGCGTGCGTGTATGGGGGGGCAGGGTGGGGTAGGGGTGAGGTAAGGGAGTTATTATGTGTGTGTGTGTGTATATGTGTAGTGTGTGGGGGTGGGGCAGGGTGGGGTGGGGGGCTGTTGTGTGTGTGTATGGTGTGTGTGGTGGGTGGGGGTGGGGAGGATGGGGGTAGGGGGTGGGGCAGGGGGGGCTGTTGTGTGAGTGGTGGGTGGGGGGTGGGGAGGGGGGGGCTGTTGTGTGTGTGTGGTGTGTGTGGTGGGTGGGGGTGGCGAGGGGGGCAGGGTGGGGTAGGGGGTGGGGCAGGGGGGTTGTTGTGTGTGCGTGTGTGGTGGGTGGGGAGGGGGGGGGGTGAGGCAAGCTCCCATTGTAATTCCATTAATATCGTGTTTTGATGATTCTATGAGATAACATATATTGTTTCAAGGTTAACTCATTGTAGATAAAAACATTCACATAGTAAGATTAAATTGAATCCATCCATAGATTCTATAATTACATCCACTAAAATATAATTAATAAATGAAACATACTTGATTTGCATAAACGAAATTAATGCTTTTAATTGATTTGCACTTTATCATTTTCACTATAATTTTAATTGTATAGTTTTAGATGAAAGTAAATTAATAATTAGTACCCATTTCATATGAAAGTAGGATTGCCCCTCATTGTAAATTAGTAAATTAATAATCATATACGTTAATTGTTAGTTTAATTGATGAAATGAATTAATTGAGTAGATGAATTAGAAGGAGTACGGGATACACATTTGTTGTTGACATTGCTATTGCATTATTTTGTTTAGTAAATGTTTTGTTGGTTAGTTTTAAAAGTGGCATGACCACTGGATTATTGTCCATATGGGGGTGGAATTTTTCAACTTTTTTTGAAAATTACTTTGTATATCGAACAATATATATATAGTATGATAATTAAATGAAACATACTTGAAATTAAATATAGTGCGCATAGATACTAGCCTTCTAGTTCTTTTGCGTACGCATTCAATAGACCTTAGACCCGTTCTAGAGTCATTACCCCTGTAATGAGATCTCTCGAATTGTCCCGTTTGGACAGTTTGAGACTGTATAATTTCTATATAATATTCTTAGTGGCTTAAAGTTGTTACTTTTGGAGGAAGTTCTACAGCCGTATCTTAATGTTCTCTGGGTACATACTAGATTGACAAGTCTGACTGTTATTTCAATTGATCAATTGAAATAACACTCACACCTGCCAATCTACGTCGTGTACTTGGAGAACTACGAGGATATGCTGTCGAATTTTTTTCAAATCATAACAATGTGCATGAGCTGTTAAGTATATTACAGAAAAATGCGGTCTTGAATGGGATAGGACCACTCACCCTTTAGAGGAGATGGAGGAAATAGAAATTAAATGATGGGATAATTAAATGAAACATACTATAAATATAAGTTTTGTTTACCTTTAATAGGTGTTTAGTTGTGGTAGCTGTGATGGGATATCCGAAATACAAAGAGTCGATGGGTGAGACAAATAGAATGGGGGATGTGTTTCGCAGATGTGCTAACGAATTTGTGAAACATGCAAAGAGATGTCAAAATGACGAAGAGTTTCCGTATCCGTGTGCTAGGTGTAAGAATGGTAAGGTGTTTGAGTGGAAAATAGTTGAACTACATTTGTTAGGATCGGGTATGCAAGATAGTTATCGATTTTGGAGTTTTCAAGGTGAATTGAAAGTTCCTTTTGTCCCCGACCAACCTTCACAACAACCTTCAACAAGTAGAATAGATGTAGAAGGGGACGATGTAGATCATAATATGTTAGAGGATTTAGTTGATGATGCCTACGGAGTTTATGAAGCAGAGGAGAATGAGGTTACTCATGATGTAGAAGATTCAAGTGCTCATGAAGATAACACGATAAAACTTGACGATGACTAACAAAGTTTAAAATTAATGGCAACCTAACCGTTATACTTTGGCTATGAGAAAGATAAAATAACTTTACAGGCCATGGTTGGTTTGCACAGTTTGAAGACGCAGTACGGTTTATCTGGCAATAGCGTGATGGGAATTCTGAAATGGCTGAAGGGCTTATTACCCAAGGTGAATACACTTCCAAATAGCTATCATGTTATGAAGAACAATTTGAAAGGTTTGGGAATGAAGTATAAATCGATTCATGCTTGTGTGTATGACTGCATACTATACCGAAAGGAGTATGAAAATCTCAATCGTTGTCCGGTATGCGATGAACCTAGATATGTCCAATCTACTAGTAAGGAAGCACAAGCTCAAAAGTGACTCAAAAAGTATTGAAATATTTTTCCGTTGGGCCTAGATGAAAGCAATTTTTCACAGTACCATGGATTGTAGAGGCAATGACTTGGCATGCTAGGGCAGAAGTAGGGGGTAATATCATGCGTCATCCTATTGATTTTACTACCTGGAGGAGGATGAATTTTGAGTATCCCGATTTTTCTTGAGAACAACGCAACATTCGTTTGGCTATATCAACAGATGGTTTCAATCCATTTGGAAATCTAAGCACCAATCAGAGTGTATGGCCAGTGATCCTAGCCCCATTCAACCTCCCTCTTTCACAGTGTATGAGACCTAAATTTTCGATGATGGCTTTGTTGATATTTGGGCCAAAGGCACCAAGTGATGACATTGAAGTCTACCTGTCTCCTTTGGTAGAATAATTAAATGAGTTGTGGGAAGAGCGTGTGCAATCATTTGACTCTTTTATAAAAGAAGAGTTTACGCTGAAAGCTATGTTGATGTGGGCAATTAATGATTTTCCAGCTTATGGGACATTATCCGGTTGTGTAGTACATGGTTATTTGGGGTGTCCTATTTGTGGAGAGGAGACTGAATCTCTTCATATATCCTATAGCTTAAAAATGTATACTATCACCACATGAGGTTTTTACCCCCAACTCATAGTTTCAGATCTGAGAAAGGTTCTAATTTTTTATTGGGCGGGGTTGAACATAGGCTACTGCCGAGACAACTTTCGGGTTCAGAAATTTAAATTAAATCTTCTGAATATGGCCCTAATATGACAGGTAAGAATCCCAAATTTAAGAACGTCAAGCATAAGAAGACCCCAACTGGGAATGAAACTGAGGCAAGAAAGGCATGGTCTCGGAGGTCAATTTTATTTGACTTGCCTTATTGGAAGAATAACCTGGTGCGCCATGTATTGGATGTGATGCATGCAGAGAAGAACTTCGCTGAACATATTGTGGGTACTTGCCTTGGGGGGAGTCATTCGAAGGATGGAGAAAATGCACGAAACGACCTTAAATCGTTAAAACTTAAGCCACAACTATGGTTGAAAGAAGATAGTAGGGGAAGGACAATAATTCCCCCTGGTGCGTTTACTTTGACGAGTGGGGAAAGGAAGGTGCTTCTAGACACAATATATAATTTGAAGGGACCATCTACTTTTTCGTCCAACTTACAAAGGATTGTGAATTATTCTACTCATGATTTACATAAGTATAAGTCCAATGATTGGCATGTGATCATGCAATTGATTCCTCTATTGTTTAATCACTATTTCTCTAAGCACAAGTATTTGCGTAGGGCTATTATGTAAATTAGTATTACCTTCTCCCTCTTGTGTGAGAAGGTAGTCAATCGAGAACACATAGTGGTCGCAAAATTGGCGGTGATCGAAGCGATTTGTGTATTGGAGAAGTACTTTCCCCAGCATTATTTGACATAAGTGTTCACTTGTTGGTACACCTATGTGACGAGGCACTTCTTTGTGGTCCAGTTAGATATCGGTGGATGTATCCGTTTGAAAGATTGATGAAAGTTTTTAAAGATTACGTCAAGAATACGCGATACATTGCAGGATCAATTGCAGAGGAATACATCACCGTGGAGTCATCAATATATACTCGGGAATATATGTTTGACTCGACCAACGTTGATGACACTGATGAGTTTGTCGATGATGGTGGCCATGTGATGGGAAAACGAGTGAAATTAATGAGTTTGCAACATGAACAAGTAGCTCGTTATCTATTTGACACACATGAAGATGTCGAAGAATGGAAAAGTAAGTTTCGATTATTATAATGTTTAACATTTTTTTATACATGATTTATAATATGCAGAAAATATGAAGCATGTGAGAATAATAAAAGATGAAAAACAATGGTACAATCAGACAGCGAATTTAGGCTATGGTTGACACAAGAGGTAATTATAATGAAAATAGTCGTTATATAATGTTACATTACACTCAAATTTTACCACTAATATAATTAATTTATCTATATTCTCAGCTCCTAAAGACGGCTGATGCGACATCAAGGCTTGCTCTTCTAGCCACTGGACCCTTGTTCGTGGCACAAGAGTACAAAAAGTATCGATTGGACAGTTACATTTTCGGCGCTAAAGTGTACGAGGAAAGTAAAAATGTAAAAAACTCGGGAATTTCATACAAGGCTGTTACTTTCTTTCGAGCAAGCGTAAAAGATAAAAACCTCGTTGAAGCTGAAATGACTTACTATGGTGTAATACAAAATATATTTGAATTGGATTATATAAGCTTCAAAGAGGTTGTATTTTACTGTGACTGGGTAAGAGTTGAGGATAAAAATGCTTGTAAAGTTGATCCTGTCACCAATTTGATCATGGTTGACTTGTCCAAGTTGAAGAGCAACGACCACATGAGCGATGAGCCGTTTGTTTGTGCATTTCAAAAGGTCAAGCAAGTGTTTTACTCGGAGTATATCAACAACGAGCCGTGGTCAATTGTCCAACACGCGCCAAGGCGTCTAAATAGTAGTGTGGATGACTTGGCTGCTCCTACCGAGTATCAATCCATTTTTTATGATAACCCGAATTTGAAATAATTTTTCAATTTGTAATAAATATTCCAATTAGTACCGAAACATCAATTTTTAATGCTTTAAATTGATTTTCACTTTATCATTTTCACTCTTGTGTAGTGTGCGTGTGTGGAGAGGAGATTAATACATAAATATTCAAACTACATCTAAGTTTTGTTTATACTAATCCATGAATATACGCTTCTTACCTTTAATAGATGATTAGTACATAGTTATTTGGGGTGTCCTATTTGTGGAGAGGAGACTGAATCTCTTCGTCTATCCGAACACTAAGAAATGCCATAATCCTATGGAGTGATGTTCTGCAAATTCCTCCCAATCGTTGTGTAGCCAAACATCACCAGTTGAAGTTGTCAATTCCACTTTACATACCCCACCACTTGGAACCTCTAGCAAAACATGGTAGACCATTGGAAGGTGGAATTGACAACTTCAACTGGTGATTTTTGGCTACACAATGGTTGGAAGGAATTTGCAGAGCATAACTCCATAGGATTATGGCATTTCTTAATGTTCAGATATGAAGGGAATTATATTTGACCCGATTGCCCGGGGTACATTAGTTGGAAGGAGGTGCCATATGAGCTCAAGTTAGCTGTTTGGGTGGCACTATAGGTAATGTATTTATATTTATATTTATATTTATATTTATATTTATATTTATATTTATATTTATATTTATATTTATATTTATATTTATATTTATATTTATATTTATATTTATATTTATATTTATATTTATATTTATATTTATATTTATATTTATATTTATCTATATTTGCGGGGCGGATACTAATTTTACTTTATTTTATTTCAGAGGACAGGGAGTGGCCCTGGGGGTAGGCCACATAGGCTCGATACTTATGTGGCTCTTCGGACGAGAAAGGAAGGATAAGGAGGTGTCCCCGAGCGTCGCGGTACAAAATCTCTTTTCCAGCTAAATAGTTTGTAGATTTGAGATAATTGATGGTGATGTTGTTTTTTCTTAAATAGTTTCTTATTTTGAATGTATATTTGCATTATCTTTAGTTTATTTGGATATATGATGTTTGAACAATTACAACATTGCTATAACAGGTACAAATATACTGCTGGGCAGTGGCAGTGGCCATACTGCCCAACAGATATTTTTTAAATTCTTTTCATAATTATCACGGTCATTGACAGTGACAAGCCCGTGACAAAAGTTGCCACAGACTTGTCACGGTCAATGACCGTGATAATTTTTTTAAAAAGGGTCAAGGCTTTGTCACGATTATTAACCGTGACTAACTTGTCATGATCATGGCCCGTGACACGACCGTGAAAATTTTAACGAACTTCTCACAGTCAATGACCGTGACACGTCCGTGATAAAAAAAGTTGTCTTGCCCCAAATTGTCACGGTCATTGACCTTGACAAGTTGAACTTGTCAAGGTCAATGACCGTGGCAATTCGACATATTTGGTGTAGTGAATGTAAATTTTCAATCACAAAAAATTAGCACAAAAATTCAATAATTGGTCTCAACACAACCTAAATGCAATACACCTTTCCCTTAAATTATCAAACACGTTCCATCTTACATTAAAGAAAATCGTATGCACTCAGAATAAAACAAAAGGTAGTTTTACAATACATAAGATCATACAAACTACAACTACGTAGTGTGTTATGCCATAATTTACATGTGAAAGTTCATTCCCATGTTTTTATACGTGAAAGGCCACTCATAATGTCATTTTTATAATTTATATGTACATTCCCACATCTCAGATTCAATTATTTATTGAAAAATATACATTCACCATTAAAAAAATTATTTGGTGTAAATTATTTGTTAGTTATTAAACATTAATACACATTTTCCCATTCCTTTAACCATATTCTTTTGTTAAATAAGGTCATAAATAATGAACAATGAAGGGAAGATATAATTAGCAATAAAGACCTTACATCAAGGGTAAGCAATATTTAAAGAAAAACCAACATTATAATATATTACTCACATTTTTCCCAATGGACCCTATCATAAGTATTAAGGTGCGTACCCAAACCTTATGCCTTCTGATCCCTATTGCAATCGCAAAACTTATCAGCCATTAAATCCTTTTTAGCAATTTTGGGAGAGGGAAACAAGTCATGGGATGTCCCTTTGAGCCCTTATAATCCTTTAAAAGGGGTCCAACAGTGATGCTTGAGGGAGAGGCTATCAATTTTTTTACCATACTATTATATTTTCTTTGATAGGCAAGTTTTTATTTTCGACACCCATTCATGGAAGTTATTCGTAAAGTTTTTCATACAATTTCTTTAAGGCATTTTTGTGGGATAAGCATGTTAACTGTGAAGCGATTACGTTTACGAGATCAATGGTCAATATATAAATCTCCTATAAAAGTGTTGAAGTAGAAAATGAATCCTTAACATAATGTGGATCCCTTTGATAAAAAGCTTTCTGCGTATGGCCGTTGTCTTCAAAAGCCACTCTCAAAATTCCCTTGAGTACCTAAAAAACTTGCCTAAAAATAACTCGTATTGCGGTAAGTGCGGGTATTAATCCAACTTCCGAGGCGAAACAATTTATGTGAAAACTTGCAATCTCAATTTATTATTATTTTTTTTAAATTTTTTTAAAACAATTTCAAGGGAAAAATTAACTAATTAAATGCTAAAATTATAAAATGACTAAATAATGAAAAAGAATGTGTAACCGAGTGTGAAATAATGTGATAAGGTCAAGAGATGGGATTACACTGCACTTTCAATTATTTTAATTTCTCAATTTATTAATGTGAAATATTTCGAGATAATATTAAATCGATAATCTAACTCTCGTTAAAATTATACATTTAATAAAGTCTTTTTCAGAAAATTAATTTAAAAATGTCACACAATAAAAAATTAGGACTACACTATTATCATAAAATTACCCGTTACGATCAATTTAATGAAAACAATATCAATCCTCAAATTTCAACACCAAATTAATATTCAAATATCGTAAAAACCCATCTCTAGTTCGATTCCTAAATTCAAATATTAATTTGTTCAATTAATTTACTAACTCTCCTTACATAAATTAATTGGTGACAGTTAAAATTAATTTACCTAGAAATATAAAATTAATGAAACCAATTAATTAAATTAACATCATTCGCAGTGCATCCCACCCCTTGAACGAGGTGTTTAGCCAAACATTCTCATGTTAGAATAAACAACATTCAATAAAATATCAAAAGATGACATAAATTTGAATAGAGAAATAGAATACAATACGCAAGTCTCCTTGTCGAATCGCGTTCATGAAATGCGTCTCAATCTTCTCACTAATCCAACACTTGATTACACCAAAAAGAATAAAAAACAAACCTAAAAATTTATTCTAAAACTAAACTATTTTTTATATACTTTTTTGAATTTTTTTATGACCCTAAACTGTACATAATATACACACTTTTTTTTCTCTTTCTGCGTCTCTTCTCCGTCTTCTGTTTCTGAGAGTCCTCCTTTTAATGAGATGATACCCCCCCCCCTTTTTTTTTTATAATCCACGATTTTTGTTGTTGGGTGGTGAGATTTTGTAGGATCTCATTTATTTGGATAAGTCAAAGGGATATGTGAATTCATGTAAAATCTTGGCAGGTGGAATTTGTTCCTATTTTGACGGACAAGATTTGGTTTTAAAAAAATGGGTTTGGTTGGGATTTGTTCGTGGGTTTCAAACTAGGTTTTGGGGGTGAGGAGGTATCGGGTTTCTCAGTGGGACGGAGCGGGTAGTTTGCGATCGGGTTGGGGCGGCGCTTGGAGGTCGACATTTTTGGTGGCTGGTTCGGGAACGGCAGGTGGCTGGGTCTTTTGGTTGAGGGGTGTGATGGGTATGGTGGTGGTAAGGAGATGAGAGGTGAGTTTGATTTGGTGATGTTTGGTTTGTTAATGGAGTTAGGGGAGAGAGAGAGAGAAAGTGGTGTGGATGGAGGTTGAAGATGAGTGGGTTTGATTTGGTGTAGGGGTGTGTATGGTATGCTAGTGTGTGGGTGAGCAAGGGAGTAGGATGTGGAAGAGTGTATGTGTTATGGTGAGGGTGAGGGTTAGTTTTATGTGTATATGAGTGTGTATGGTAGTGGGGTGTGTGTGTTTAATTTGGCCCTTAAATAAAATGACACTACCTAAAAAAATAAGACTAGACTAAAATAAAATAAAAAATCTAAAAATAAAATCTAGACTAAAAAAAATAAAAAGAAATAATATAGAAATAAAAAAAACTCTATAAAAAAAAATCCTAACTAAATAAATTAAAACTAAACACTAAAGAAGTATAAAATAAATTCCCAAAAACTAATCCTAAGAAAAATAATAAAGTAAAATAAAAATTAAGAATTAAAAACTAATAAAAATCAAAATCAAAATAAAGAAATAGAAAAATAGAAAAATAGAACATAAATCCTAAAAAAAATTCTAAACAAATCCTAAAAATAAAATGACTAAAAATAAAAATATAGAAAAATTATAAAGGTACAAACTCAATACACACGGGGCTCGGGAAATGGTCTGGGCTCGGTCTGGGCTAGGTTATGGTTACGGGACTATTTTGGGGCATTGGATCACATCGGGGCTAGCTCAAAATGGACTTCTCACTTCACGATCTCCTTTGATTTCTTCGATACACGCTTTTGACCGCTATTGAGTCGCAATTGTACTGATTTAGCGTTATTTGTACTGGAACTGCGTATTGACCTAAGAAATAAATAAATACGAACATAAGGTCATTTTTACTTAAAACGAGCGATTAAAATGCATCTATTCGGGGATATAAAATAAACACTTTTGGGTGCTTATCACACCACCCCAAACAGAACATTGCTAGTCCTCGAGCAAAATTAGAGAGAAAACATAGATAAGTAACCAAAAGTGTACCACTTTCGCAGGCACTGTCGATTTCACTTAACATGTGCAACAAGCCGTTAAATCTATAGGTTTCCCTATAGGACGAGTGGTGTCTCATGAGGGTTTGCAGTGAATGTACCCACAAAATTCAAAAACTTATTTAAATGCAATATCTGAGTAGATGATGAAACGCTATACAACCCAACTTTAAAAGACGTCAAGGAACACCGCATTCAACTATCAAAATAAGATATAAATTTCTTAATACCAAAAGTATAATCCTTCCTAAAACTCAACATGTGCAGTGTGAAGTAATCTTGAGTATCATCAGAGTAATTCTAAGATCGCCTTTATAGAATCAACGGTTTGACTTCAATTCTCACTGGATGTATCTCTCTGAATCGAACTCCCTGATAATTGGGTAAGTGTATCTCTCTAGTGTGTGAGGATGTGAGTAAATGTAAGCAGTTTCAAACGTCTCACACACTTTATAAAAAAGAACGGATACATGAAAGAAATTTGATCTCATGACCGAATGCTAACCACGATGTCGAGAATGTCGAGTTATTCACCATATAATCTTCTCATTTGCCCGAACACTTTACCAAAGGTGAAAATGGGATTTATGTAAGGTATGAGGGGAAAATGAAATGAAGAAAATGAATGATATTTTTTTTAGAGGAGTGTGACACACTTTGACTACTATTGTCTTCATTATTTGAATTTATGATCGCAAGCTTTCTTTGTTTTCGTTTCTATATTTTTTTTTTTTATTTTTATTTTTTTTTTAAATGCATTTTTCTTTTCATAGCACAAATGAAGACAATTTACATGAAAATTTTCAAACACTCTTTTTCTAAAAAACGATGGCAATGATGGATGGTATTTGGGACATATGGATAAGGGTAATATGGAAAATGATAATGGGTGAATGATAATGTGATAGGAAAAATGGTACGTGTATGGA
Source organism: Sambucus nigra (assembly GCA_949130495.1). Taxonomy (NCBI): domain Eukaryota; kingdom Viridiplantae; phylum Streptophyta; class Magnoliopsida; order Dipsacales; family Adoxaceae; genus Sambucus; species Sambucus nigra. Next base: position 494,678,035 of record OX422207.1, read on the forward strand.
AAAATCGGTTTAGTACTCGGGACAAACTACAAGACACGTGTTTCTTATAACTCAAAAGTAATGTCACTCTCAGTGATTAAGCCAAATTTGAAAAAAATAATGAGATCATACAACGACTAAATATGGTACCCAAAGAAAGTTGAGTCAACTTGAGACTCGGAGATACGTAAAAATCCTCAAAAAGGTGAAAAGCTCAAATCTCACGGGTTTAAGTTGCCACTAGTGATCTTTTAAGGCTTTCTTGAGAATATATTTACTCTTAAACTTTTGATTATAGACGTGATAGTGAAAATTGCTGAGTTTAGAAGTTCATGGTGCAAGTACGCTTAAACAGGTATTAATTAATTTATTTGTAAAAAGTGTAATGTTAGGGTCGAATACGGGTATTCCGAGATTTCTAAAAGAGGGATGATAGACAAATCATGTCATAAAATTTTATTTAACTGCACAAAAAGTTTAAAATCATTTGTTTTTGAAAATTTTCAAAAGAGGTACAATTTTGATAAATTTCCCACCCCCAAACAAAAGAGAACATCATTCTCGATGTTAAAAACCATATATAAAAATGAAAGTACAAGGGAGGAAAGATATTACCATAATGAACCGCTGTGAAAATGTACCGCCTGAGGTAGCAGAGATGAAACCTGAAGAACATAGGCGAGACAAAAGTATGCACAAGTCTATAAAGCATGTGAAAATCATTGGGTGGTGTGAAACACCACCCCCAAACAGGATAAGACTCATACTCAGAAATGTGACAACCCGCTATCCGGAATAAAGGGTGGCCAGCCCTATACCCCGATAAAATAGGAAATCATGGATAAATATCATCCTCAGCATCACAACCATACATAAAGCATAAGGAATAACCACTCTATATTCCAGAAAACGGGTTATCAAAAACTTTGGTTATGAAACAAAAGAAAACATTTTCAACAACCCATAATAGAAATAGAGGGTGGAAACCCCCACAAGCGTATATAAGAGAAACCCCAGAATATACAAAAGGACCGAATGAAACGTCGGTCAATAGTAACCATACGACATACAATTAGTACCAAGAGTTACATAATAGATCCATTATACAATTACAACGGTTTGGGCAACATGCCCGAATAAACTGATCATAACTAGAAAACATAAACGGAGGCGTCTACACAAAATCCCGTGAAACCCGTACGATGTCACGGCTCCTCCAAACATGTGGAAGGAAAGGTCATTACGGGCGACCGTGCGGCGGAACACCTGAACGGATTATATATATACATATACAACAAGAAAGGAAAACCGGTCAGGGCCGGGTATATGTGATCAAATAGATAAATGACAGGTATGAGAATGATGCGCAAGTAAGCATGGATGATAGTCTAGCATGGTAACATCATGGAAGGAACTAAAAACCGATAAAGGACTACATAGAGTGAGATTCATATTAAAAACGGAATTAAAAGTGCTTATGTGCCTTTATCATCATTCATCATATTTCAATTTTAATCTTCTTTGATTTTCCTTATCAGGAATACAAGTATCATCATGTGCTCTTTATGGCACTAATCTCAATAGCATGCTCTTTGTGGCATAAATTTGCTCTTTATGGCATTCATGTTCCATCGAGTCCAACTCGATAATAAGAATAGTCATAAATATAAATATAACGATTCTAAGACCGCCCGTCCGGGTTTCCCCACTGTGCGCGTCCCTAAATAACCATCATCTTCCAGGGCCTAACATAAGACAACCTGGGATCCTATCGAAAATGTCGGGAAGCGGCCATATGCCTGCGGGGTAGTCAAGACCACACCCAGAATCTCCTACCCATCGCAGAAAAATAAAACAAGCGCTCATATGGCCTAGGACTATATCCACCTTGCATTCATTAGCCAGGGGGCTTCACCTCTCGCACGGACTTCCCTTAAGATGGTATTTAGAGAGGTGTGTAACATCCATTTTATTAATTTCCATTACATGATTTAGTAAATTATCATTTACCTTATCAATTTCCCATTTTAACCAATGTATAGGCTTAAGTCGGGACTATACGTATTACGTACTGTCATAACCTCCTCGATAAGAAATTTAGACTCCAAAGTTATTTCCAAAGCCTCCTTTAGGCTTTAACATAAACCCTCAAGTCAAATCTAACTCAAGTCAATTCCTAAGGTCTCCAAATTGACCTAAAGATGTTCTAGACCCTTATAAAACTACAAGATAAAAGTAATGCCTAAACACCACTTTAATTTCCCCCTTAAACGAACCCTAGATGAACCCTTTCGAGTCTAGGATGTCGACCCAACTCAACTAATACTCTAAACCCTATGTTTACTTCATTTAAGAAGGTCCCTAATTACTAATCCTAAAGAAAAAGGGTTAAAATTTAAAAGAAAAATTTTGGGAAAGTGCAGGGCTACCGAATCGATTCGCCCCCTTGGCCGAATCGATTCGGCCAGAAAATTTGGGTTTATGCATAACTACCGAATCGATTCGGATCAATTTCGAATCGATTCGGTTCACAAGACCTGAACACTGGACTTAACCGAATCGATTCGCCCGGGGGCCGAATCGATTCGGGCCTGCGATTTTGCCAAGAATTGGCTATGGAGTCTTGGACTCCATCTTCTACCCCAACTCAAATTTCTTCAACCCAAACTTATATACCAACATCAAAATAACATCAATGATACTATTGACCATCTTAAACCTCATAAATCATCCAAGTCATCTTTGAGTGAATCAAAACCCATAAATACATAAGAAAACCTTAAGTTTGCTAAACCAAAATCAACACATCATTACCACAACAAATCATCTATCTCAAGACACAAATAGCAAGTAAAAACTTGCCTTGATTCAGCAACTTTGCAGATTTCTTGGTGTAGTAGCAAAATCCTCCTCAATCTCAAAGTCTTTCTCTCTACTCTTCTCTTTCTCTCTTTGGTTTAGGAAGGAAATTAGGGAAATTGGAAGACTTAGAAGACTTAAGTCGTGACCTAAGACAAAATCCCACTAAATTAACTAGTAGCGCGATAAAATAATACGCAATAGCATAATTAAGGCACAACCAGTCAAAAATGCCCAAAACTACAAAATACAATATGGTACATTATCTGACTATTTCGCACGTTCCGGAATCAACTGTAACCTCCAAATTATCATTTGGACATTTTAAAATTCAATTTAGGTTCCGGTCTCATAATTAAGCCAAATATCATTTTGAATTCAGATGATATTTATAAGCATGACATAGCAATATTTACCCATAGATGTGATATGTATGCAAACTCACAATAAATATCAACTTTCTACATTGAATTAACATTCAAATCATAACCCAACACTTGTCTCTAATTACTATACTAAGTAATTACTAGAAAATACGGTCTCATAAGCGAGGGTTATTACATACTCCCCCCCTTATGAGGGAATTTTGCCCCCAAAATTCAGGCGTACCTCATAAGAAAAGATGTGGATATTTCTCCCGCATCTCGTCCTCTCGTTCCCAAGTTGATTCGTTAGCGTGATGATGACTCCAATGAACTCTCACTAGGGGCACCACACGAGATCTTAACTTTCGCTCCCCAAACTCAAGGATAGCAACCGGTTGTTCTTCATAAGAAACATCGGGCTGCAAATCGATATCTTCGAAAGGAATGTGCCAAAGGGCACCTTCACACCTTCTGTACTTCTTCAAAGAGGAGACGTGAAATACATCATGGATTTGTTGTAAAGGTTCCGGCAAGGCAAGTTGGTATGCCATGGGACCAACTTTTGCAATCACTGGGAAAGGTCCAACAAAGCGCGGTGCAATCTTTCCTTTCTTCCCAAAACGTTTAATACCCTTCATTGGGGACACTCGCACTAACACTTGGTATCCAACCTCCAATTCCATATGTCTCCTACCCGCATCGGCATAGCTCTTTTGACGATCTTCGGCTATCCGTATGAGATTTCGAATAAGCTCAATCTTCAAAGAAGTGTCTTGGATCATTTCAGGTCCAAGGAACTTGTTATCACCCACTTCCAACCAATAAGCGGGCGACCTACAAGGCCTTCCATACAGAGCTTGATAGGGTGCCATTCCGATAGTAAATTGGTAAGAGTTATTGTAAGCAAACTCAACCAATGGAAGGTATTGTTCCCAACTGCCCTTAAAATCGAGCATGCACATACGAAGCATATCCTCCAACATCTGGTTTACCCTTTCGGTCTGACCGTCTGTTTGAGGATGATAGGAAGAGCTTAACTTCAACTCGGTCCCCATAGATCCCTGGAAACTCTGCCAAAAGTGGGACACAAATATTTTATCCCGGTCGGAGATAATATTCAAAGGTACCCCGTGGAGTCTGACGATCTCCTCAATGAACAACTGGGCATAACGAGCGGTATCATAATCGGTGCGCACGGGCAAGAAGTGTGCCGACTAGGTCAAACGGTCGACAATCACCCAAATTGAGTCGTGACCCTTTTGCGATCTAGGCAAGCCCGTAACAAATTCCATCGATATGCTCTCCCATTTCCATACGGAAATCTCGAGTGGTTGTAACAAACCTGTCGGCCGCTGGTGGTCAATCTTAACCAACTGACAAGTAGTGCATTGAGACACAAACTCAGAGATATCCCTCTTCATACCTGCCCACCAATACAAACGACGCATATCTTGGTACATCTTGTCCCCGCCTGGATGCACCGTGAACTTGGACCCGTGGGATTCCGCCATTACTGCACGTCTCAAATCTCCATCGTCGGGGACCACAAGTCTTCCATGGAAGAGTAGTCCACCCTCAGAACCAATTGAGTACGACTCTGCTCCCTCAGACAACAACTGGCGTGTATGGTCTTGACAAACTTTATCTCTTTTCTGAGCTTCCACAATCTTTGCTATAATCGTGGGAGTAACCGTCATCACAGAAAGGAATGCTCTCACCCTTGCATCCTCCAGGCTGAGTTCTTTCCACTTATCTCTCCACACCTCAGCTAAGTCTCCATCAGGCTTTCTACTCAAGGCATCTGCCACCACATTCGCCTTCCCGGGGTGATAATGAATATCAAATTGGTAGTCTTTCACAAACTCCAACCAACGACGCTGGCGCATGTTCAAATCATTTTTGGAGAATAAGTATTGCAGCAATTTGTGGTCGGTGAACAAACTAAACTTTTCCCCTAAGAGATAATGCCTCCATATCTTCAAGGCAAATACAACGGCGACAAATTCCAAGTCATGTACCAGATAGTTCCTCTCGTGAGGCTTCAACTTACGAGAAGCGTACGCAATGGGTTTTCTCTCTTGTTGAAGAACACCTCCTAACCCCAGAAGAGATGCATCAGTGAAGACAAGATATTCCAATCCCGGCTTTGGCAATGCCAGGACTGGAGCCGAAGTTAGTCTATCCTTGAGCTCATCAAAAGCCGCTTGACATGTACTGTCCCATACAAATCTTATTCCTTTACGGGTTAAATTCGTCAATGGGCTAGCAACCTTGGAAAAGCCCTTAATAAATCGACGGTAATATCCCGCCAAGCCCAGAAAACTACGAACTTCAGTGGGCGTCGTGGGCTGACCCCACTCTTTTACCGCGATCACCTTACCCGGATCCACCGACACGCCTTGGGATGACACCACATGCCCCAGAAACTGAACTTCCTTCAACCAGAAGCCACACTTCTCAAACTTTGCATACAATTGATGATCCCTCAATCTCTGCAGGACCAACCGCAAGTGAGCAGCGTGATCCGACTCTGTCTGAGAATAGACTAGGATGTCATCGATAAATACAATGACAAACTGGTCAAGGAAATCCCGAAACACCCTGTTCATAAGGTCCATAAACACTGCAGGAGCATTGGTTAGCCCAAAGGGCATAACCAAGAATTCATAAGATCCATAACGGGTCAGAAAGGCCGTCTTAGATACATCTTGCTCTCGTATCCTCAATTGGTGATACCCCGTCCTCAAATCGATCTTGGAGAAGTAGGAAGCTCCCCTAAGTTGATCAAACAAGTCGTCGATGCGAGGAAAAGGGTATTTATTCCGGATGGTGACTTTATTCAACTCCCTGTAGTCCACGCATAACCGGAGAGAACCGTCTCTCTTCTTCACAAACAATACCGGAGCGCCCCACGGTGAGGTACTACGCCTAATAAAGCCCTGCTCCAGTAGCTTCTGAATCTGCTCTCTCAGCTCCCTCATCTCCACAGGAGCCATTCGATAAGGAGCTTTGGCGATCGGTCGAGTTCCCGGCATTAGATCAATCACAAACTCTATTTCCCGACTTGGAGGTAACCCCGGTATCTCCCGAAAAATATCTTCAAAATCTCTAACGATTGGAAGAGAATTTAGGGGAACCACGACATCTCTAGATGCATCTTCCGCAATACAATATAGATAAGCACTCGTGCTCCCTTCCATACAAGGCATAACTACCAGGAACATCTCTTGTCCCGGAACTGCAAAAACTATACTCTTCCCGTAACAATTTACTATAGCACGATACTTCACTAGCCAATCCATACCCAAAATTACATCGTACCCGACCATATCAAGGACGAGTAAGTCAGCCTCAAAACACAAGTCACCAAGGTTAATTTCTACATCTTTACATACGAAGAAAATCAAAGAACCGTCGCCCATAGAGGATTCGACGCTAGTGAAGGTACTTTCGGCAGATTTTATCAAACCTGTAGTCTGGGCAAAACTTCTAGAAATAAAGGAGTGTGTAGCACCCGTATCAAATAGAATTCGACCCATGTGCCCATGAATGAGAAACTTACCCTCGATCGCTGGTGGTGCCGGGGGAGCTGGAGGAAGCAGAGCCTCCTGAATATGGTAAACCCGTCCGTACTGCAATTGCCCCTGTTGAGGAGGAGAAACCGGATTAGGCGCTTGGGGCGGAAACTGTACATACGGCTGCTGTGGGGCCCTAGGAAGATGCCCTCCAACCAACTGAGGACACGCCCTTTTGTAGTGGCCCAGCTCCCCACACTGGAAACATTTATTTGTCGTATTATCCTGATTCCTGCCTTGGTTATTTCGGAATTGCCCCGCACCTCGGCCCTGTTGGCCCCTACCTCCATTTCCACCTCTACCTCCCTGTGGTTGTGGACCACCTTGACCCTGCCTGTTATTATTGTTGTTGCCACCAGCATTAAACCCACCGAAACGTTGACGCTTGGACGAATCCCCCTGCTGAGGATCCCTCTCAACCTGCTTGCTCCCCGAGGATTGGGATGAAGAGGATGCTCCCCCTCCACTCCCAGTTCCTCCCTGTCTCACTTCTTGCCCCGCAACCACAACCTTCTTCTTGTTTTGCACAAACAATCTATGCTCTTGACAGTGAAGTAAAGCAGCATTCATCACATCCCCAAAGGTCACCAGAGATGGATTTACAAGCAAATGTTGTTTTATTCGCCAGTGCAAACCTCCCACAAACTTGGAGATCCTCTTCGCTTCTGGAGTTACTTCATCCAGTATAAAGCTTGCTAACCGGGTAAACTCCTCCTCGTACTCGGCAACCGATCTCTCCCCTTGTACCAAATCCTGAAGCTTCCTCTGCATTTCCCTCTGAACTGCGGGAGGGAAATACTTCCCATCAAACAAGGTCCAGAAATTTGTAATGGACATAGTATCCCTTTGTTCGGGTGTCGTCATTGACTCCCACCAGTGTAAGGCCGCTCCGACCAGCTTGAAGGTAACAAGAATTTGCTTTTTCTCCTCACTACATTCCACCATTCTAAGATGGCGTTGCATATCTCTCTTCCACTGGTTCACCTTTATAACATCCGAACCTCCCTCGAATTCCGGGGGATGTCCCTTAAGAAAAGACTCCCTCACCCGTTCCCACTGAGAAGGTCCCGTAGGAACTAGTGCTTCTTGTCCCCTCACTTGAGCTTGTGGCATTTGTTGGGCCACTGCAGTCATCGCGACGTTGACAGCTTGGGCCACAATATTTGCCACTTCGGCGGCACTAATATTCCCCTGCTGCGGTGGGGGACCAAACTCATCCTCAACAACCCTATTACGTCTAGCGGGACGTCCTCTCTTCGGCGGCATCTGAGATAAAGACGAGGTAGAGTTAAAACATAATATAAGACAATCTATTTAGCAAAAGATCGCATACATAGGCAGCAAAACAATCCTAACATTAAGTTCTATATCAAAGAACGCTACGGTAGAACGTGACAAGTCCGCATAGATCCTAAAGACTCTAGAACTCGATGCTCTGATACCATATGTGACAACCCGCTATCCGGAATAAAGGGTGGCCAGCCCTATACCCCGATAAAATAGGAAATCATGGATAAATATCATCCTCAGCATCACAACCATACATAAAGCATAAGGAATAACCACTCTATATTCCAGAAAACGGGTTATCAAAAACTTTGGTTACGAAACAAAAGAAAACATTTTCAACAACCCATAATAGAAATAGAGGGCGGAAACCCCCACAAGCGTATATAAGAGAAACCCCAGAAGATACAAAAGGACCGAATGAAACGTCGGTCAATAGTAACCATACGACATACAATTAGTACCAAGAGTTACATAATAGATCCATTATACAATTACAACAGTTTGGGCAACATGCCCGAATAAACTGATCATAACTAGAAAACATAAACGGAGGCGTCTACACAAAATCCCGTGAAACCCGCACGATGTCACGGCTCCTCAAAACATGTGGAAGGAAAGGTCATTACGGGCGACCGTGCGGCGGAACACCTGAATGGATTATATATATACATATACAACAAGAAAGGAAAATCGGTCAGGGCCGGGTATATGTGATCAAATAGATAAATGACAGGTATGAGAATGATGCGCAAGTAAGCATGGATGATAGTCTAGCATGGTAACATCATGGAAGGAACTAAAAACCGATAAAGGACTACATAGAGTGAGATTCATATTAAAAACGGAATTAAAAGTGCTTATGTGCCTTTATCATCATTCATCATATTTCAATTTTAATCTTCTTTGATTTTCCTTATCAGGAATACAAGTATCATCATGTGCTCTTTATGGCACTAATCTCAATAGCATGCTCTTTGTGGCATAAATTTGCTCTTTATGGCATTCATGTTCCATCGAGTCCAACTCGATAATAAGAATAGTCATAAATATAAATATAACGATTCTAAGACCGCCCGTCCGGGTTTCCCCACTGTGCGCGTCCCTAAATAACCATCATCTTCCAGGGCCTAACATAAGACAACCTGGGATCCTATCGAAAATGTCGGGAAGCGGCCATATGCCTGCGGGGTAGTCAAGACCACACCCAGAATCTCCTACCCATCGCAGAAAAATAAAACAAGCGCTCATATGGCCTAGGACTATATCCACCTTGCATTCATTAGCCAGGGGGCTTCACCTCTCGCACGGACTTCCCTTAAGATGGTATTTAGAGAGGTGTGTAACATCCATTTTATTAATTTCCATTACATGATTTAGTAAATTATCATTTACCTTATCAATTTCCCATTTTAACCAATGTATAGGCTTAAGTCGGGACTATACATATTACGTACTGTCATAACCTCCTCGATAAGAAATTTAGACTCCAAAGTTATTTCCAAAGCCTCCTTTAGGCTTTAACATAAACCCTCAAGTCAAATCTAACTCAAGTCAATTCCTAAGGTCTCCAAATTGACCTAAAGATGTTCTAGACCCTTATAAAACTACAAGATAAAAGTAATGCCTAAACACCACTTTAATTTCCCCCTTAAACGAACCCTAGATGAACCCTTTCGAGTCTAGGATGTCGACCCAACTCAACTAATACTCTAAACCCTATGTTTACTTCATTTAAGAAGGTCCCTAATTACTAATCCTAAAGAAAAAGGGTTAAAATTTAAAAGAAAAATTTTGGGAAAGTGCAGGGCTACCGAATCGATTCGCCCCCTTGGCCGAATCGATTCGGCCAGAAAATTTGGGTTTCTGCATAACTACCAAATCGATTCGGATCAATTTCGAATCGATTCGGTTCACAAGACCTGAACACTCGACTTAACCGAATCGATTCGCCCGGGGGCCGAATCGATTCAGGCCTGCGATTTTGCCAAGAATTGGCTATGGAGTCTTGGACTCCATCTTCTATCCCAACTCAAATTTCTTCAACCCAAACTTATATACCAACATCAAAATAACATCAATGATACTATTGACCATCTTAAACCTCATAAATCATCCAAGTCATCTTTGAGTGAATCAAAACCCATAAATACATAAGAAAACCCTAAGTTTGCTAAACCAAAATCAACACATCATTACCACAACAAATCATCTATCTCAAGACACAAATAGCAAGTAAAAACTTGCCTTGATTCAGCAACTTTGCAGATTTCTTGGTGTAGTAGCAAAATCCTCCTCAATCTCAAAGTCTTTCTCTCTACTCTTCTCTTTCTCTCTTTGGTTTAGGAAGGAAATTAGGGAAATTGGAAGACTTAGAAGACTTAAGTCGTGACCTAAGACAAAATCCCACTAAATTAACTAGTAGTGCGATAAAATAATACGCAATAGCATAATTAAGGGACAACCAGTCAAAAATGCCCAAAACTACAAAATACAATATGGTACATTATCTGACTATTTCGCAAGTTCCGGAATCAACTGTAACCTCCAAATTATCATTTGGACATTTTAAAATTCAATTTAGGTTCCGGTCTCATAATTAAGCCAAATATCATTTTGAATTCAGATGATATTTATAAGCATGACATAGCAATATTTACCCATAGATGTGATATGTATGCAAACTCACAATAAATATCAACTTTCTACATTGAATTAACATTCAAATCATAACTTAACACTTGTCTCTAATTACTATACTAAGTAATTACTAGAAAATACGGTCTCATAAGCGAGGGTTATTACAAGAAATAATGAACTACAGGCTGCCTCCCGGTAGCGCTAAGTTTAACGTCTTCAGCCAGACCGAACCAATCTCACCCTAAGGATAGGAACTATGAAAGTGCGGGGTGGCAAAAAATTAGGTGATGAGAATCACTCCCAAACAAGACTGAAGCGTCAGTCTTGCTGGATAAAGGAGAAAATAGGTCAATGCACTTGTATAGAAAAGTGCATCACTCGATGCCAAGCATCGGTGGACTAGGGACGGGTGGGTAGGAGGGTACATGGACGAAGGGTAAGGGTAAGGATATACAGGCACTGGTCACGGGCCTTATTGAGCGTAAATGTGAGGGCAACAAGGGCCCTATAAAAATGGTGCTCTAATTGGTGGGGGAGGCAAAATGGTTTGGCAATAGTGAAGGGGTGGGCCTCAGAGAAAGTGAACGACTGTTCTATAAATGGACGATGGTAACAGTTGCGCCGTGACATGCCAGGGAGCGGTAGATGGAAAAAATCAACACCAAAAGGTAGTGGTGTGCATAAAAGAATAAGCTCGGTGTCACAAAAGATTAGAGTAGCACAAATACTCTCATAGATGGTGGGTTCAATTAAAAGTGCACAAAATGGGATCGTGGAGCCCTAGGTTGGAGAGTGGGAGTAAGTGAGGACCTAAATGCGTAGATGTGAACAGGTGAGGTGCGATAACAAGGTCCAAACCAAGTGGTGGGGTGGAAGGGACAGTGGATGGATCGAGGGGGTGGGGGGGACAAAGGGTGGGAGAAGATGATCTAACTCACGAGTAGGGGAGACACACTCCTCACGAGGCTCATAGTGATCCTCAAGGGCACTCGCGGGAGGACGTGCGGAAATATATGAGGGAGTGATCAACTTAGCCACCATTACGTCACCATCCAAGGTGGTGAAAGGGTCTAACGAGGCTGTAAGATCCGAGATAGATGAATCTACATCAATATTATGCTCAAAGGGAGCCAAATATGAAGGGGTACGATCCATATCAAGAGAGGTAGAAACTATCTCAGATTCAATATCAAGAAAATGGGGAGCACTCGTAGCCAGAGCTAACCTAGGATGAAGTGATTCCTCGGGAACACACGCAGTGGGCTCAATAGGTTTAGGCTCAGGGAGAAATAAGGATTCTATGGAAGGGGAAAGGCGAACCTCTATGGTGAGTTTGAGAGGGTAGGGCGGTGTGGGATCAGTCTCACAGTCAATGGAAATGTTAACACTATTGTCAACTTGGGGCCCGGACCACGGAGTGGTCTCAATGTCGAGAGTCTCAGGAAGATAGGGTTGGTCACACTCAAAATCAGTGGCACAAGATGACACATCATCGTTCCACACGGGAGCAATAACGGGTTGACTTGGGGTGAAATCCGACTCATTCACGCACTCAAATGCAGTAAACCTGTGTTCAAGCCATTGAAGGGCTTCATTTTAAGATTGAAGAGTGTGCATAAACTTGTGTAAGAGGCTCTCAAGAGAGGATGTTTAAGGTGGTGGGGAGATGGCGGTGGGTGGCGGTGGTTGGTGAGGTGGACACAATTCGCTAGAAACACTAGGATGTGGAGAATACTCATATGAAGTGTGTGGAGCAGGGTCAAGTGTAGTATTCACGGGAGAAGCATCTCTGCGAGGGACAAAAGTGTGATCAACATGAGAAGCATATGAAGGGGACTGATAGGTATGAGGTGCACGAGGTGGCGATGACGACTGTTGAAAACTGAAGGATCCACAGCATGGCGTTGGGATTCATATTGCATGGAAGGATGATTAGGCCCCCATGAATAGCTCAGGTACTCCTACCCCTCGACATTAGATATATCGTGACAATACGTCGAGGGTGGGTCCAAAACAGTGTCATAGGGATACACATGTTCTAAGGTGGATTCAGATGGAGAGAATATAAATGGACACTCATGGGACAAGTGATCGCTAAGAAAGCAGTGTGTGCACGACGAAGCATGTGATGGGTTGACACTCGTCACCGGAGGCGGTGGAAGATGAGATGTGTGCATGGACGACAAGGAGTATCAACGGTGTGCATTTGAGAGTTAAAGCCCTGAATTAATGAATCAAGGGTTGATTCAGGCTTATCATCAAACAAACTTCGAGAGAATGTGAAATGGCCAAAGTATTCCCGTAAAGGACGTTTTGCGGCCATGAAGAGAGGAATATTTTTCGGTTTTTAAATATTTTTCAAAAGAAAATAAAATCTTTTTTTGATTTTTGAAAATAAGAAAAGGAAAATCTTTTTGGTATTTTAAATATGAAAAAAAAAGAAAATCTTTTTAGGATTTTTGAAAATATTAAAAAAAAAAGGAAAATATTTTTGGTATTTTTCGGAAAATGGGAAAAAATGGACTCTTGATTTGGTCGAACTAACTAAAATCGACTACCTAAAGAATGGAATTGGACACACAAGAGTCAAGAAAAAAATCCTAACAAGCATGTAGCCAATTATTATCATCAAAATTAGTGAGAGGGGTAGTCAAATTTTAATTAAGTCCGCGGGCGACGAAAATCACGGAATTTATCTTTTGTGATCGCCTCGTGCAAAAGTGTGTTCCTATGGGGCTAGCTAGTTGATTGATTTTAAATTTAATGACAGCTAGGGTAGCAGATAATGGATAAGCGAGTGAGTCGGGTGATGAAATCCCTTCTCGTTTCAATGACCGGGTTCAGGTTTTAGGTAAATTAACTCATCAAACCCTTCAATTTAAGTGCGATGCAGAGATTAAAAGCACACAGGAGCAAATAAGCACACAAAAATTGAACTCGCTGACAGGAGATTTGCGAGGGATAAAGAACTATACCTCCCACGGTTTTTATACACGAGGGGTGAAGACCGAGTTGATTCGACCGGGGGGAGATCTAGCTTATCTCAGTCGTCCCCGAGAGTCCTACCGACCCAAAGTAGAGAGGCTTCAAAATCCTCTCATTGGACGCCTTCTCTCTACCTTGTCCGATTTCTCTTTTCGCATTTTTTTGTTTCTTTTTATGGAATAATTATTACAAAATAATATGGTGTCAAAATGCACCCCAAATAAATACACAATCTTAAAAAAAAAATCCTATACAACCAGTCTAAGGAGGAGGGGGGGGGGGGGGGGGGGGAGGGGGGGGGAGGAAGAACTACACTAAAAAAGATTAATAGAATTACAAGTCTTCAATCATGTCTCCACGTCAAGAAAGCGACAACGGCACCATTAGATAAAAAGCTTTTTGCGTATGGTCGTTGTCTTCAAAATTCCCTTGAGTACCTAAAAAACTTGTCAAAAATAACTCGTATTGCGGTATGTACGGGTATCAATCCAACTTCCAAGGTGAAACAGTTTATGTGAAAACTTGCAATCTCAATTTTTTATGATTTTTTTTAAAATTTTTTAAAAACAATTTCAAGGGAAAAATTAACTAATTAAATGCTAAAATTATAAAATGACTAAATAATGTAAAAGAATGTGCAACCGAGTGTGAAATTATGTGATAAGGTCAAGAGATGGGATTACACTGCACTTTCAATTATTTTAATTTCTCAATTTATTAATGTGAAATATTTCGAGATAATATTAAATCGATAATCTAACTCTCGTTAAAATTATAAATTTAATAAAATCTTTTTCAAAAAATTAATTTAAAAATGTCACACAATAAAAATTGGGACTACACTATTATCATAAAATTACCTGTTAGGATCAATTTAATGAAAACAATATCAATCCTCAAATTTCAACACCAAATTAATATTCAAATATCGAAAAAACCCATCTCTAGTTCGATTCCTAAATTCAAATATTAATTTGTTCAATTAATTTACTAAATCTCGTTACATAAATTAATTGGTGACAGTTAAAATTAATTTACCTAGAAATATAAAATTAGTGAAACCAATTAATTAAATTAACATCATTCGCAGTGCATCCCACCCCTTGAACGGGGTGTTTGGCCAAACATTCTCATGTTAGAATAAACAACGTTCAATAAAATATCAAAAGATGAAATAAATTTGAATAGAGAAATATAATACAATACGCAAGTCTCCTTGTTGAATCGCGTGCATGAAATGCGTCTCAATCTTCTCACTAATCCAGCACTTGATTATACTAAAAAGAATAAAAAAAACAAACCTAAAAATTTATTCTAAAACTAAACTATTTTTTTTATATTTTTTTGAATTTTTTTATGACCTTAAACTGTACATAATATACACACTTTTTTTTCTCTTTCTGCGTCTCTTCTCTGTCTTCTGTTTTTGAGAGTCCTCCTTTTAATGAGCCGATACCCTTTTTTTTTATAATCCACGATTTTTGTTGTTGGATGGTGAGATTTTGTGGGATCTCATTTATTTGGATAAGTCAAAAGGATATGTGGATTCATGTAAAATCTTGGCAGGTGGAATTTGTTCCTATTTAAAAGACAAGATTTGGTTTTTAAAAAAATGAGTTTGGTTGGGATTTGTTCGTGGATTTCAAATCGGGTTTTGGGGGTGAGGAGGTCTCGGGTTTCTCAGTGGGCCGGAGCAGGTGGTTTGCGATCGGGTTGGGGCGGCGCATGGAGGTCGTCATTTTTGGTGGCTGGTTCGGGAGTGGCAGGTGGATGGATCTTTTGGTTGAGGGGTGTGATGGGTATGGTGGTGGTAAGGAGATGAGAGGTGGGTTTGATTTGGTGATGTTTGGTTTGTTAATGGAGTTAGGAGAGAGAGAGAAAGTGGTGTGGATGGAGGTTGAAGATGAGTGGGTTTGATTTGGTGTAGGGATGTGTATAGTATGCTTGTGTGTGGGTGAGTAAGGGAGTAAGATGTGGAGGAGTGTATGTGTTATGGTGAGGGTGAGGGTTAGTTTTAGGTGTATGTCAGTGTGTATGGTAGTGGGGTGTGTGTGTTTAATTTGGCCTTTAAATAAAATGACACTACCTAAAAAAATAAAACTAGACTAAAATAAAAATTAAAATCTAAAAATAAAATCTACTATATTACTAAAAGACTAAAAAAATAAATAAAAAGAAATAATAAAGAAATAAATTAAACTCTATAAAAAATAAAAAATAAATAAAAATCCTAACTAAATAAATTAAAACTAAACACTAAAGAAAAATAAAATAAATTCCTAAAAACTAATCCTAAGAAAAATCATAAAATAAAATAAAGATTAGAAATTAAAAACTAATCAAAATCAAAATAAAGAAATAGGAAAATAGAATATAAATCCTAAAAATAATTCTAAATAAATCCTAAAAATAAAATGACTAAAAATAAAAATCTAGAAAAATAATAAAGGTACAAACTCAACACACACGGGGCTCGGGGAATGGTCTGGGCTTGGTCTGGGCTAGGTTAAGGTTACGGGACTGTTTCAGGGCATCGAATCACATCGGGGCAAGCTCAGAATGGACTTGTCACTTCGCGATCTCCTTTGATTTCTTCGATGCACGCTTTTGACCGCTATTGAGTCGCAATTGCACTGATTTAGCATTATTTGTACCGCAACTACGTATTGACCTGAGAAATAAATAAATACGAACATAAGGTCATTTTTATTAAAAATGAGTGACTAAAATGCATCTATTCGGGGTATGAAATGGACACTTTTGGGTGCTTATCACTCTTAATTGCACCTATTTGGGTGAGGCTTCCATACCCTTTGATTAATTTATTTTCGAAACAACAATTTTAATTATTAACCATATCACTCAGTCTCCTTTTATATTGAATGAATAAACGACTTCTGATTCACCCTAATCTAGCTAGGGCTTATGTTGAGGTGGATATCTTAAATAACCTAACTGATTGTGGATTCAATGTGGGGAGAAAAGTATTTCTCAAACTATTATATATAAGAAGCTTCCTTTATAGGATTGTGGGTGGATATCTTAAAGAACCTAACTGGTTGTGGATTAAATGTGGGGAGAAAAGTTTTTTTCAAACTGTTATATATAAGAAGCTTCCTTTGTAGGATTGTAACTGTGAATACAATGGTATGATGATATGGATTTCCACGTAATAAAAAGGAAAGGATCTCATTGACAAACATTATTAAACCTCTATTATCTTGGGGGATACCAAGGGAAGATCAATGATGAATTACAAAAAATGAACCCAATGACCTTTACGAGAATGGTAAGGGGATGCAAGTTAGGAACGACTATTCAATAGATTTAATGGTCAACTCCACAAATAATGCTACAAACATGGCTAATATGTCTTAAAATATGATAGTTCATGAAAATCTTAACTTACCAGAGGTGGAGGAGAACTCTCATAAAATGCAAGTAAATGATCCAATTGCAAAGGTAATATACAAGAAGAAGAGAGGGGTAGACGGGAAAGGGTTTACTCAGAAGGAGGGATCGATTATGAGGAAACCTTCTCGTCGGTAGCCATGATAAAGTATATTCGAATTATCTTATCAATTTTTATCTCGATATCAATATTTGGAAAATGAATGTCAAGGCTACCTTCTTGAATGGTAATCTTGATGAGTGATCTATATGATGAAACACATGGGATTCATAGCAAATGGCTAACAAAACAAGTTGTGTAAGCTTAAGAGGTCCATTTATGGACTTAAACAAGCATCAAGATCTTATAACATCTGAATAGATCAAAAAATAAAATCGTTTTATTTTGACTCATGTTTGGATGAAACTTTTGTGTATAAGAAGCATGACAAAAATATGGTGGTGTAATACCCCACTCCACCACCATCGATATTGTTTATAATTTAACCACCGCTCACACGAGTACGAGATTTTATTCTAGCTTACTTCCAAACACTGGTGCCAATGGGGTTTAAACATCTGACATGTGGTGTCATAAATCACACGCCTTACTAGTGAAGTTGAAAAGGACTCAGTGTAAGAAGAGTGAAAATCTACATAAATGAACCATTACGGTGGGACTATTGGATGTAACCCTTTGGCTACCAAATCAATCATGGTACCAATTTGCTAAAATCCACCCCTTAAGGAGTCCAACATCCTCTTTAGGATGAAATAAACCATAACCCAAAACTTTAACACACTTATTCCGGTTGGGTACTAACTTTAATACCATTTTGTAATACCCCACTTTACCACCATCGATATCGTTCCCAATATAACCACCACTCACATTGGTGTGGTGTTTTATTCCAGATCACATCCATAAATAGGTGGCAATGAGGTTTGAACCCCTCACATGTGGTGCTATAAACCACGTGCCTTACTGATGGAGATGAAAATATCTCGATGTTAGAAGAGTAAAAATCTACATATATGAAGCATTCCTTTTCCTCACCCAAGTTATGTGAGATGTAACTCTATGGCCATAAAATCAACCATGGAACCACTCTATAATTTGTGGGTGATATTCTAAAGATTGAAAAAGATGTGGGAGTGTGGTTGTCTAGTAAGTTTGATATGAAGGACTTAGGAAAAGGTAGTCACGTCATTGTAGACAAAGGTTTTGTTTCATTAAAAAAATAGGTTTTTGGGCTTATCCCAAGCTACTTATATCGAGAATGTGATCCCACGATTTAACACGGAAGAATCCCAAAAAGGGGTTTTCCCTTTCATGTATGGAATTTATTTATCTAACGATCAACGTCCCAAGACACATAATCAGATAGAGATAAAATATATGCGATGCCATTGGAATGGCCAACAAATTCCACTCTAACCTAGGTGAGGAGCATTGGAACACTATTAGGCACATTCTGAAGTACTCGAAAAGGTTGAAGATTATGTCGTAGTTTACTTAGCAGATTGTCTAGTACCCATAATGTACAAAAAAATGGATTTTCAATCAAATAGGAGTCTAGGAGATCGACCTTGTGATATGTGTTTACCCTAGAAGGTTGAGTCATAAGTTGGAGGAGTATTAAGAAATCATGTATTGTTAATTCTTCCATGGAGACTGAGTATGTCACCACTTCATAGGCAGTAAAAAAGGTTATGCAACTTCCCAAGTGATTAATTATGACTCCTTTAGTGAAATCTACTATTACACTTTAATATGATAATAGATGTGAGGCTAAAAATTCAAAATAACCAAGACCTCAGAAGTGGCAAAGCACATTAAAGACATGTATTACTTGATTTGGGAAATCGTACAGAGGGGCGACATCATCGTGACCAAGATTGCATCTCAAAACAACCTGACAGATCTTTTTTTAAACATATTACTATCTAAGACGTTTTATAGGCATATAGAGGGAATGGGAGTCAAGTTCATGGCCACATGGCTTTAAGAGTAAGTGGGTGATTATCCTCGTTTTATTCTTAAAACCATGTAAGGACATTTTATTTTAATTTATAAAGGATTGTCTTATTCATTTTTAAATGAGAATAATGTCTATGAGAATGTTTTATATTAATGTTTCAAATATATTATTTCATATGTATGTTGGTCAATGGTATTTAGTAGGATTTTTGGTGAGTTGTGTTCGACATGATGATAGGAGATCTAAATTTGATTTTAGTACTATTAAACAGTTCATAATCCAGATAGAAAGTTGATATCTTGCTGGAATAGTTGTGATAGAATCCTAGTGGTTTATCTCAAATCATAGAAACTTGTCTGATGGTTCGAGAAATTTTATGTCGGTGCATTCAAGAATGTATTAAACATAGACATCTATGAGATTTAAATCTAAGGGTGGTCTTGATTAGACTTAGGTGAACTCACACCATTTGCAAAGGGTGTATATATTTTCAATCCCAAGAACCATAAGGATTGAAATGCTTTCATAATTGGTGTTTTGATTTCTATGGGTACAATTCGATCTTAGATTGAATCAAATGATCCCCATATATTTGGTGAGATTTATGTGAGTATGTCTAAGATCATAATTTGGAGGAATCCTCATTAAGAGATATCTTCGAGTGTGATACCCCCATGATAAACTTATAAGATTTGTTTTCACTAGTTAAACATGATTAGTTAATTATTTCATTAGTCGATGGTAAAGAAAAATAAGTGAAGTATGAGAATTTAGGAACTGATTAGATGTTGGTTAATGTTAATTGATGGAAAATTGATTTAACGAAGCGGGTATCGGAAGCTTAATATGGGGAATCATATTATGCAACAATATCAACTTTGCAAATAAGACCTCATTAAATATGAGTAATTTATTAGAAAATTAAACTGGAGTGTAGTCATAATTATTTAGTAGAATTAATTGTGAGTAAATGAAGAAAGGAAATAAATTACGGGATATGTAATTTGGCATTTTCGAGTAGTTATTTGAAAACTAATTTAATTATTTGTCTTGTATCCTTAGTATAATCCACATACCCATGAAATTAGGCCCATATTCTAAAAAAACAGTATGATACAAGCCTACCATTTAGATAGGTATATATATCGATTTAAGTCAGTCTTTTAAGATCCATAATTGATTATTAAGGTTTGAGAAGGTTGAGAAAAAAAATTCTTTTCACGTTTTGTGGAGGAGACTAAAGAGAGAGGGGACCTCATCTCACTAAAAATCAAGACTCTTCTTCTTCAAAGGTTCCCACACACCTACTTAGATATTTAAGAGGATAATATACTAGAAGATCCAATCATTTCAAAAGGTTCTGTTGAGATTTTAGAAATTCAAAAGAAGCCAACACCTCATAACAACAAATACTTTTCTCCTCATCGTAATGCAATTGAATTCGTAATAGTATTGAGTTTAAAACCCTGGATTTGTTATTTAAACCTAGTTTTCTCTTTTTTTTCTTTATATTTTTTTATTAATCGAAGATTCAAGGGCCTAAATATTTTATTCCACATATATTGATCCCCAATAATTGGATGTGCCATTATTAGGAGAATGGTGTTGTTGGGATTAATAGTTATATTCACGATTTGTTAAATTATCCATTATTCTTATTTATTGATGATATTTGGGTAATTGGATGACATTTTTTGTTGTTTAGACTTTGTTGTTACGTTGATAATGTATATATAGAGTTAAAGTGAAGGAGTTAGTGTTTGAGGTCATTTGTGTTAGCATAAAGAGTTGAATTAAATATAGTAGTCACTATTTATGAGGATTGTTAGGACATGTGATGAGGTTCTTGGATGATCATATATTGAATAATGAATTTCATGTGAATGATGTGTATTCAATTGATCGGAGACAATATATTGTTTATATAAGGTTAGGTTTAACGGTTGTCCACTGCCGATGACTACTTAACCTAGATAGAAGTGTGCCGGGGGATTCGTTTTTTGAATTTCATTTATGGGACGTCCCACACATGGATTTTAAAGAAGGTAGGAGTTAGGTGTGTAGGGTTAGTAATTCTTATTTGTAATTATAGTCGTTAGATTATTGTAATACCCCATTGTTTTATGGAATTTATTAATAGTTAAATATTTAGATTTGGGAGAATTTTTATAAGTTATTTATGTGGAGATTGAATATCATATGATTTAAATAAGGAAAAATAAATTTTATATGTTAAACAGGAGTTGGTATGCAAATAAATTGAAAGGATGTGTGTTATTTTTTGGAGTTTATTTCGTAAATTTTAGAAATTATTTTTTATTTAATAAAGTAATTGTGCTCATTTGTAAATAAATTAATGTAGGGGTTAAATTATAATTATATAAAGTAAATGATGAGGTTAGGACATGAGAAAATGTTGAGAGTTAAATTATTTTTTATTTTTTGGACATGAGAAATTGCAAAATTTAGAATTTGGGTAACCTCACCCATAAAATTGTGATATTTAGAAAATTTGATTTATTAATATGTTCATATGTAAGTCTTAAAATTTGACCCCCAAATTAAACATTAGTTAAATCTATAAAATTTGATTTAATTTGAAAATCACCCTTGGACAGATCATTATTTTAAAATTCTTACATTTATGTAGACTTGTTGAATTAATATGAATTTGGGTTTTTTTATATTGTAGAAAGAATCACTAGTTATTTACTTATTCGAATAGAAATAAGTCATCCCAATATGTATGTTGACAGTAATGATTTGATGGAATTATTAAATCATGTTAGAATTTATATTACACCCATACATTTTAAGAATTTTGTCCTTTGTAGTGCAAAGTGAAATTTATTAATAATCTGGGTGATAAGCTTATAACAAAACCTGTTGAGATAAATAATAAATTAACAGATACGAATATGTATTAAAAATGAGACATTTCCACCTCTTAGACTTTAGAGTGGAATTTATGCCACACCTCCTCACTTTTAAAAGTATTATAACATTGATAAGTAATTATGGGTATTTAAGAACTTAACGATACAATATAAATGAAGTTGCTATACATCAGTGATGTATGGAATTTATAGTGTGGAGTTTTATCGAGAGTGGATAAATATTACTCGTATTTTGATGATCATATGCATGGAACCACTTTTGATATAATTTTATTATGATATGCTTGAGAGGATAAGGTCGGTTCCGTATAGTGACTCTTAGTGATCCCAAACAGGACTGGGGACCAGGCACGATTATGATGATCTTATTGTTGGTGATATTTTACGGTGGATAAGGTGAGGTTGGATTTGTATTTATGATGAAAATTTATTTATTTTATTTCACATGGGTGTGGTACTAATTAATCCTACGGGATGTATTTAAAAATAGAAGATTACATTGATGATATGTATTTATGAGGCGCCTATGTGCTATGAGACTTAACTTAATATATGTATTCTTATTATTATTTATTTGCATAACTGTCATTAGGTGGTGTAGCTATGTTAGTTTGCCATGGCCTAACCATTGTTGTTAAACCTACTTCAAGGTGTTTGTGAGTATCCGCCTTGGCTTTTGTTGTATTGAGTTTTGTTCCAGTTGTATCACCACTATCAGGATGTAGTTGTCATCTGTGACACCCCGCCTAATCAGATACCGGGCGATCACTCCTATATCAAATTTTAACAGGAGTCTCATATGGATCATTCTTAGCATCACTGTCGAAAATCCATTTAATTACTAATAACCTATTAGGCTGGCGTCAGAAACTTTTATTTAACTACTCTTTTTAAACAATTAGGAATAAAATATCCACACAGTTTTGCATAAATGAAACTGAAATGAAATAAAATAACCGAACACTCGGTCAAAATTATACAACCATATCGAATGTTGTACTCAAAGAATAAATAAATGAAATTGGGTTATTAGCCCGAATGTTTATACAATACCTCCTATCTAGAGTACAAGGATAAGAGCGTCTACCGAGAACCCGTAAGCATCCACAGCTGCTGCAGCAGACGTCTGACTCGAAAGATGTGTCATCCAGGCGTCCCTGTGTCTGGACACCTATATATATATAATATATAGCAAGAAAGGAAAAGTAGATAAACAGGTCAGAGCCCGAGTTTTGAAAATATTTAGCAAGTGCATAAATGCCTTATTATTTTGAAAAAGGTTTTATCTCATATTTAAGTTTGGGATCGCACTCCCATGAGATACCCCTCACCTCTCTTCTAACAGTGCACTCCTAGCGCATCCCCCTAAACATCCTAGTCAAGCTACCCTGCTAAACTAGTCTATTACCCAACCACTATCAACCCTAGATAGTCCAAGTGCTAAGGGCTAAACTTCCCTCCATTCTCAACACTGCACTAAGTTCGTGCATGGGGTGTCTCGCGAAGCGAAATCCAAACAAGGAACCCCCCCCCCCCCCGATACACTACTACTTGGCAGGGTTAATGGTAGAGATCCATTAGGCCCATAGCACAAAACAAATGTATAAATACATATTTATATACATCTTACAATATACATCCGGATAATATCTCCCGGACTGAGGTTTATTTTTTATACAACTTTATAATACACATCCGGATCTATCTCCCGGACTGAGGATCCATATACAAAGTATTTATCAATACTTATCATATTTATCTCAAAATTTTCCATTTCCTTTCTTATATCCAGGAAATGTATATAAAAGCCAATTCATTATCATGAATTGCTTTAACACAACATATAACTTTTTAAAAGCCAATTTTATTATCATAAAAATGCTTTTCCATTTTAAAACAACCCATTTCCCTTCTCATATCCAGTAAATGTAATTAAAAGACATTTTTATTATCATAAAAATGCTTTTACCATATCATATGCTTCCACTTCCCTTCTTCCATCCGGGTCGTGTTTCCGAAGCCAAAACATTATCCCATTTCCCTTCCTATATCCAGGAAATGTAATTAAAGACATTTTATTATCATAAAAGGATTTAACAAATCTAAGACCGTCCCTCCGAGTTTCCCCACTGGACGCGCCCTTAAATGGATATCATCTTCCAGGGCCTATCAAACAAGACAACCTGGGAACCTACCAACGTCGGGAAGCGGCCATATGCCTACGGGAAAGTCAAGACCACACCCATAATCTCCTAACCAGCGCAGTAAAATATAATCGCCATATGGCCTAGGACTATATCCACCCTTCATTCATTATCCAGGGGGCATCACCATACGCACGCAACTTACCTCATGATAGCGATTTAGGGAGGTGTGTAACCATAATTTTATTAATTATGAAAACCTTTTCTTTTCCATTTTGAAAACATTCATTTTTATATTTTCAAAATCATGTACATCATATCATATATATACTTTATTCACATAGTATATACACATACTATATATTCCTCCCCGAATATATATGAATGGCCTTATTTGCCAATCTCATCTAGCGATGACCAATAATCCCAAAGATTCTCTCAGAGAATCATAATCATGCATTCATATAAGCATGATACTAAACCCAAAGTATTTCCTTACTTTGATAAGTAATAAATACCTCAATCCCCTCTACGGATTTATAGGATCTCTCCAATTATACCACTTTACACTAATTGAATATATATCTATATTCTCAATTTCATCCTAATCACCTCATAGGATTTGCCCAACAATAATCGATATAACTATGCTTTCTATACGCATAATTATATAGGCCTAAATGCCCACGGAAATATTCCAGGGAGTATTCTTTCTCGAACTTAAACTATGTCCGTTCCCCGGGTTATGACCTACACCAATCCAAGGCATTCTCTTTCATCTAAAGGTTTATTTACCCTCAAAACCCTCATTTAGGAGCCCCAATATCATAACTAGGATTCTCCATAAAAATCCCAAATTGAAATTTAATTCCCCAAACTCTTAAGGGAAGAAAACTGGTCATTCTGACCAAAGCGAATCGATTCGCCCAAATTGCGAATCGATTTAGGTGGGCGAATCAATTCGGCCCCCAATCCGAATCGATTCGGAAAGTGTTCTACAAACAGGTCCTTAATGGAGAATCGATTCGGTCTAAATCTGAATCGATTCGGCCCATTACAGAAACCCATATCCCCTTAGGCGAATCGATTTGGCCTGGACCCGAATCGATTCGGCCTGTTCGAAGGCCACAGTTTGGGCGATTTCTCAAACTCCAAAATACCCAAAACTCAATCCAATTTCTATTTAATTCATAACTTGGATTTATTCTTACAAACCCAAAGTTTTAATATTTCCTTAAATTCTTTAGAGGTCCTAACAATCCTTTTGAGAACCCCTAATATTTATCTCCAATAAGTTCTAACTAATGATTTCGATCTCGGACAACTTTCCGTAGAAAAATCACCATAAATCAAAAAAAAAAATCAGAAAAATACGCAGTTGGCGCCCATGCGACCGCATCAAAAAGATCTACGATTTTTATTTTTGGCCAGGAGCCAAATCGATTCGCATCAAGGACGAATCTATTCGGAAGGACGCAGGTCAAGTATTCATCGTCTTCTCCGAAACGGTTTCGGCCATTAAAGCTTCTCCTGAGCTTTTGTCGCCTCACCCAACGTCCTACAACCTCAACCAACTACAAATACACATATATTAAGGGTTCTAAACAACCTAAAACCCAAAACCACCAATTAATTTCAAATAAATTTCTAGGTATCTCGAATTAGAAAATTTTAGGGCTTTATTAGTTTTATCTCCCGAAAACCCGTTTTATCCACGAAACCCCAACCCAAAATCTTTAGGGTTTGATTATACCAAACTATGGTATGAGATATTTATGCAAAAATTAAATAAAGCAAGTAAACACTTGCCTCGTGGATAAAATTCGACGACCTCGAGTCGAATCCGGCGGAGTTTTTGGCTGGAATTCCCCATCTCTCTCTCTTTTCTCCTCTTTGCTTCCTTCTCTCTCTCTCTCTCTCTCTCTCTCTCTCTCTCTCTCTCTCTCTCTCTTCCTTCTTTCCTTTTATCTTTCTCTTCCTCTCTCTCTTGACTTATAAGGGAGAAAAATAAGGGTTTAACCCTTTAAACCCCAAAAACGACTCGTTTATCCAATTACGAGTTACTTTTAATTCCAAAATTACCCGAAACTCAATTTCGACAATCGGACACTCTTTTTCGAATATCTAGGACATTCCGGGACTCACGGCGCAGTCGAAATTCCCATCCGAGATACTTGACCGCAAATCACTATTCTAACCCAAAATAAATAAATGCGGTATTTTCATTAAAATACTATCGGCTGTCGCTTTACCCAGCAATGACATATTATTAAAATACTCCAATTCATTTACTTAACACCAAAAGTAAATATACCATCCATCGAAAATCGCCAAATCCTTAAAAATCCCAAAATCACTATTTTGAGAATTTCTCCAAATTCCCAATTTATATACAATTATGGAATTTAATTGTCTCCAAAAGGGCGGGTTGTTACATCATCTTATTTATTTGAGTTTATGTATTGAGAGATGCGAGGATTATGACTTCACTTCTTACATTTAGTTATTAAGTTGGATTCCTAGTTAGTTACCTTGTGGAAGTTTGTAATTATGGTGCCACTTAGATGTTATGTATTGACAGTTTATAGATTATTTATATATAGTAGACGACGACGATTTATTTCCTACCCATTGTTATCGCGTGGGATTTTCTTATTGCATTATCTATATAGTTTGGTTTCACTTATGCTAAGGATGTTATTTAAATTGTTTTGAAAAGTTGTAGTGTTTTAATAAATAAAATTTCTCAACATAAATATTAAAAACTATGGGGTGTCACAAGCTAGAATAAGAGCATGGTTCTACACAACGTAGGTTCCATATGTCCATTCTAGTTTTCACATAACATTCTTTGATGAGTTCATTTTCCTTGTATTCTCATCGTAGGTACAATATTTAGGGAGTCGGATGCCGATTATCTTGACAAATGATCTGACTAGACTAATGTGTGACAAGAGGGTTCCTTGTTTCGATTTTATTCGTGAGACTTCCCACACGTGGTGTTTAGTTCAATCGAGAGTTAGGAGAAGTTAGGCATAAAACTCTTAGAAGGTATCTCGTAGTATGTTTAGTGAAGAGTAATCAAGGATTATGATAAGATTCAATGACAAGTACTTCCCTAAGAAGATTTGTTCACATAAAAGGATAGAGTTTCACACACTTCAGGATGGGTACCCTTACTGTCTTAAAGTATGGGAAGGACTTACATTTTGGGCATTAATTTCTCTAGAGGAAATGAAATAAAAGAAGGACATAATCGATTGTTTCATGAGGAGTCTTATTTACCCTATTCTATGATTCTAATGGAAAATGGGACATACGCTATGTACACAAAAATAGTGAACGCCGTTCCTACACTTTGTAAATAGCATACTGAATATAAGACGAAGTTTACAGAATGGGGCCAATAAGGAGGGCCCGGGATAGAGGGAAGATTTGAAAGAAATCGAAGGAGAGGTAAGGTCCATTAAGCTAAGGGTTGGGGAAGAAGTTTCATTCTAATCAGTAGAAAGAACAATGAGCAAGGCCAACATCAACAGGGGAGGTAAGGTGATACCTCCTAGACACAGGCGTCACTAGTCTATTTTAGATATAAAGAGTTTTGCCCATATAGTGAACGGTTGTCCAAATGAGGGCAGTCAAGGTCAATAGTCCAGTATGTAATGGTCTATCAAGTGGAACCCAAGGCTGATTAGGTGCCAATTCAGGCAACCAATGGTATGTTCTGGGTGCATGGAATGCTAGCCTAATTTTTATTCGATATGGGTGTTACACACTCTTTTGTTGCACTACATTTCATGATTTAATTGGAGATAATTTTGACTCGTTGCACTAGGAGATTTTCTATAGATACTACGTTATGTATATCCACTATTATTAACGAGATTTGTGATGGGGGTAGGCATTGATATTGGTAGGCTACAATTTGTTTCCAACTTGTTGATTTTAGATATCAAAACGTATGATGTTATATGGGGATGGATTGGTTATGTAAGTATTGAGCTCAGATGGACTGAGTAGGTAAAGCTACTGTGTTTTCTATACTAGATTAGGAGATTTATTTTTTTGCTATCCTTTACACCCACTTGTATTTTATTTATTAGGAGATCCACCAGGAGACAACAGTGTCTTTAGATATTATTGTCATAGTTCAGGAGTTTTTCAGATGTGTTCAAAAATATTTTAGGTTTACCCCTAGTTAAGAGTTTGATATTGTGATATACTTAGCTCCAATAACAAAGCTGATAGATACAACACCATACCGTATGGGCTATATACAGATGGAGGAGCTCATGGATAAAATTAAAAAGTTGCTTGAGAAGTGTTTCATTTGACGTAGAACTTCCCCTTTGGGTGAACTAATTTTATTTGTAAAGAAAAAAGATACGTCTTTGTAATTGTGTATCGATTACCACGAGTTGTAAAAGGTGATAGTGAAGAATACGTACGCACTATTGAGGATTGATGATCTTTTTGATCACTTGGAGGAAGCTTTTTTCTTTTTAAATTTTATTTAAGATTTGGTTACCATCAGTTAAGGGTGTGAGATGGGGATATGTGTAAGACAACATTCTTTACTCGATATGGGTCTTGTGAGTTCAAAGTGATGCCATTCGAGTTGACTAATGACCCACCAGTACTCATGTACTTGATGAATCAGGTGTTTCGATTGTATTTGGACAAATTCAAAATAGTCTTTATTAATGACATCCTGGTCTATTCATGGACATAGGAGGAGAAAGGGAAACATTTCGGATTGTATAGAAAAAGATTTATGTGAAGTTCTCCAAATGCGAGTTTTAGAAGGGGGAAGTGAAGTTTTGGGGGCATGTGGTATCGGATAAGGGAATATTTGATTGGGAATAGGCAATGACACTAAGAGTGCACTTGTGTTCAATGTCCAAGATTATTTAATTAAACTTCAATTTTATCACCAGTTTTAATTAAGTCATAAGTGATATAAAGAGGTAAATCAACAAGCATATAATTTCAAGAAAAATCCCCAAAAGGGGAAGAAACTTGTATTTCACTATTTAATGTAAACCTCAACTTACATGTACATAGATGAAATACAGTGTTTTTGATAGACAAATACCCGCAAGCGTCAGTTCATTGTCTTCAGCAAGAGTTCCCCCAAGATCTCCAAGAGTCTACACTGGAGACAGCCTTTCTTCTCCACAAGATTCACCCCAAGAATGGGTAATACAAGTAAATGGGTTTCTCAATGATTCACATATACGATTTTGGATGTTTGGGTGAATCAAAAAGGTTTTTAGCCTTTAAATATGAAGACTTAAATCGTAGTTCTGCTGAAGGAGGAGTTGAAAAGTCTTTCGAAATACCTAATTAGAGCAAGTATTTATAGGCAAAATAAAAAATCAAGGCGGTGCTATGTCGTTCAAATGATAACTCAATTTCATTAGAACGACATAGAGATGTCCTTTTATCATCCTTCGAACGACTTAAGAAACAACATTGCTAAAACCAAAACAGTACATGATCTTTTGATGCAAAGAAGAAATGAGGCATATCGTGAACTTCACCCTACATGTCCATGCCATTTGAACGACATGTCCAAGTCGTTTGAATGACTTTTAGCGAAAAACTTTATTTTTGAATTGTTGTCCTTGTTTTGAAAAAATTCGAACAATTATTAAAAATGATTTAAAAATCTCCCAAATATTTACGTGAATATTATTAACGCCAATTAACTTATACCTTTAGCGTAGTGGAGTTAGTGGATACTGGTTGAAGATGCATGACACGTATTGAAGATGATGTGTGCGTTTTGATGATGCATGATGCTCAATATTCGGATGGAGGACATCATGGTTGAACGTGTGAAGATGTTCCAAATGTAGCGGTATGCTACATATCAAATGTAATCTTGGACAACTCAGAAATTCCTAGATTCTAGATTGACATTTATAATATTATGTCCTTGCAAATCTCCCCCTATGTTTATGCCAGTACATACATAAAAATATCCGAATTATGAATCCCAAAATAAAGTCCTTAGACATACAAACTAATATCCCCCATAAACCATAAATGGAAATATCAAAATACATGTCTTCCAAAATCTTCAATATATTCAAAACTTCAACTCTCCAATGTTTCTTTGTCATCATCAAGGTGTGCCAAAAGAATGATCCTCAACTTATACCTACACATGAGACAAGAAATAAATACCCATGATGCAAAAATTTTTGAAATAAAATGATAAGCATATAATGATAATATTGATTAAGGACAAGCAAATAATTAAATCCACAAGTTTTTCAATCTACTCCCTCATAATTCATTTTCCTCCTTTGTATGATGTCCCCAAAAAGACAAATGAGAAGAAGTAAAGCAATAAAACGGAGTGTGTCACAAAGTAATAAACTTCTCTTTTTGATTTTTTTTAAAAAAAATCTTACAAAAATATACAACAAAGAACCACACCATGAAAGAACACTATGATAACCAAGTCTATGATAGCGAAAGTGTAGGGGTGTGAACAAGTTCGATATGAAAATCAACTCAAACATACATAACATATATGCACGTGGATTTTGGATACTCCTAATGAATGTGCTCAATCTCTTCCTTAGGTGTAAAAAGGTTAATTTACATGAAATTGACTCTATCTAATCGAAAAATAAAAGTCTAAAATGATTTTCACACTAATAACGCTCAAAACTATTAATGCTTTTTCAATATTTTTGAAGGACGTGCAAACCCGTTGTTTTTTTCCATTCAAACTCCCTCATATACAATAATACTTTTTTCTTTATCTAATGAGGTACTAATATCTCTTTTAGAGATTTCCTATTGGGCCATTTTTGGCAAATATGCTCTTCAAATGCCTTAATTTTTGAAGGGCTCTTTTCAAACAACGACTTTCATGACGAGGTTATTATCCTCTTGCAGTCCTTTCCCGTGGTCACTCAAATTTTTCATTCCTAACAAATTCCTCGCGGTCAAGGGTTCTTATATGCACTACTTTTATTTTCTCATTTTATCGCACATGGTTCGTTTTAAAGGTAGAATTGAGATGAAAACACATAAACCAACATGTGACAGACACATGGAATGTTAAAAAAAAATCCGTTCATGTGTTCATTAAAAGAGATAAGGAGCCAAACATGTAGAAAGATATCA
The DNA here is from genome assembly GCA_949130495.1 of Sambucus nigra. NCBI lineage: Eukaryota > Viridiplantae > Streptophyta > Magnoliopsida > Dipsacales > Adoxaceae > Sambucus > Sambucus nigra. The sequence continues at coordinate 494,709,284 of OX422207.1, forward strand.
CTAATCGCATCTAAATGACTCCAATACACTATAATGCACAAGGATGAAATGATGTATCGTCTCAAATCACTATTAAGAATCACGTGGAATACGGAAATGATATTCTGACTTGTCCATCCTAAATGTCTATCCATATAAGGTGCATAAAAAATTACAAAACTCTTTGTGTTTTTCAATTTTTTTTATAGAAAGAAAATCTTTTTGACATTTTCATTTTTCTTAAAAACCAAAAATATATTTTAATTTTTCTCTTTTTCTTAATAACCATTTTTTTTCTATTTTTCAAAATTTCTAAAAAGAATCGAAAATATTTTTGGATTTTTTGTAATACTATGAATAAGAACAAATATAATACAAGGATAGTAAAATGATACAGTCTAGCAATAGGAACCATATGACGTGAGCATGAAAAATGTATCCTATACATAGGACCCGAGTTAACTGTGTAGATTCCTAAAGACTTCCTAAGACTCTCGAATATAAGGGAATCTAAAGGCTTCATGAAAATATCAGCTAGTTGTAGGTCGGTGGACACAAAACTCATGCACACGACCTTCTCCTATACTAAATCTCAGATAAGGTGCTCGCATATCCTAATGTGCTTCGTGCGTAAATGATGGACTGGATTGCGGGATATGTGTATCGCTCTCGTGTTATCACAAGAAATAGTCATGGTGTCCTGTGAAATCCCATAATCCTCCAACATCTGCTTCATCTACAAAAGTTGTGTTCAACAACTTCCGGCAACTATGTACTCAACCTCTAAAGTCTACAAAGATATGGAGTTTTATGTCTTGCTCAACCAAGAGACAAGAGAAGAACCAAAGTAAAAATAACCACCAGAAGTAATCCTGCATTCATTTGCATCCCCGACCTAATCAGCATCCGAATAGGCGGATAAATGATTATCGACATCAAAGGAATACCAAGTGCCATATGAGAAAGTCCCACTCACGTATTTGACAATACATTTAAGAGCGAGGAAATGCGACGCTTTTGGGGATGCCTGATATCGTGCATAAACTCCAATACTAAAGGTGATGTCAGGATAACTGGCAGTCAAGTAGAGAAGACTACCTATCATACTTCGATACAAGGTTTGCTCTACGCCCCTACCTGAGTGTCATTGCTAATCTTAGTTAAGGTACTCATCGGGGTATGTGTGTGCTTAGCGGAGTCAAAACCAAACTTCTTCACAGGGTCTTTCTCACACTTGGATCAGGAGATGAACATCCCATCCTCTAGCTGATGAACCTGGAGACCAAAGAAAAGCATATAATCACCAACTATGCTCAACTCACTCTTCAGCTTCTCCTGGAAGTCGCGAGCTTGGTGATAACACGTGGATCCAAATACTATATCATCCACATAGAATTGGGCAACCAAAATATAAATAAACAACATCTTATCTACTCCCCCTCTCCTAAAGCCACGAGATAAGAGGTAGGAAATAAACCTCTCGTACCAAGAATGGGGTACTTGCTTCAAACCATACAAGGCTCTCCTCAGGTAATAGATGTGTCCTGGGTGCTTAGGGTCTTCAAACCCTTTTAGTTGTTCCACGTAAACCTCCTCCTGTAGAATGTCATTCGAAAGACACTCTTGACATCCATATGATATAACTTGAAGTGCAGATGACATGCGATAGGGAGTAGTAAGCGAACAGACTCAAGCCTCGCACTAAGAGCAAATGTCACCTAAAATCTACACCCTTAATCTGTGTGTAGCCATGACTGACCAACCTAGCATTATTTGGGATAATGGTACCAGTGTAATCCATCTTATTCTTAAAGCTCCACTTAGTACCAATCACGTTCGTCTCATTAGGTCGGGGGATAAGTTCTCGAACATCATTCTTTCTAAACTGAAGAAACTCATCCTGCATAGCAGATATCCAGTGTTCATATTTCAGTGCTTATTTGACATTCTTAGGCTCAACTTTAGATGACATGTAGAAAACATAGCTAATAACATTATATAGCTGAGCACGAGTCTTGACACATAAGGTGCGATCACCTAAAATGAAGGAAGTGTCATGACTCTTGCGAACCCAAGCATGTGTGCCCCTTAAATAGGAGGAGGGTCCACCCTGGGTCTTTGAGGGACAATTGGATCATCACAACGAAGTGAGTCATCCTCAACTAAAAGTCTGGGATTAACAAATACTAGTGAATCGTCATCTTTAACAGTGACGTTTATTGACTCCATAAACTTATAGCTGCCCAGGTTGAAAACTCGGTATGCTTTACTCATCGATGAATATCCTAACAGAACTCCCTCGTCACCCTTGGAGTTGAAATTTCCTAATTTCTCTCTATCCCAAATGATGTAGCTGGTACTCCCAAAGGCATGAAAATACGAAAGGTTGGTCTTCTTCCCTGTCCATAACTCATATATCGTCTAAAGAATGTGTGGACAAAGATATACCCTATTCACCGTGTGGCACGCAGTAGACACTGCCTTTGACCCAAACCTCCTACGAACTCTACGATTGAGAAGCATGGATCTAACCATCTCTTGAATCATCCAATTTTTCCTGTTAATAATCCCATTTTGCTAAAGAGTTTTCATGGCTGAAATTTCATATTTGACTCCAAGGCTATCATAGTAAGCATCTGCATGTGCATCCTTAAATTCAGTGTCGTTGTCACTACGCATTATATTTATAGTGACACCGTATTGATTTTGCAGGACATGACACTTAGTCGTAAGAAACTCTACTCTCTCAGGAAATGAACTATGGAATAACGGGATAAATCATCTACCATCACGAGGATATACCTCTTACCACCTAAACTCTCGATGAGAGTAAGACCCGTAAGATCCATGTGAATCAACTCGAGCACACGTGTAGTGGTAATGGAATTAAACTTACTGGTGGGGACTATGGACTTGCTTTCCTAGCTGAAAGGATCCATAAACTGCGAAAGTTGGCTTTCCAAGTGACGACAAGTCACGTACTGGTCCTTCTTTGCTAAACAGTCCAACTCTAAAAAATTAATGTGACCTTAACATTGATGCCACAGATACATATAATAGTTGGTGGTGCTGTTTAAGACCAATAAGGACTTGGGTACAATCCCATAATAGTTGTCTTCAGTCCTCACCTTTTGCAATAGATGTTTACGGGCTTGATCATAAATGTTACACTCTTTTTGGTCAAAATTTACTACAAAGTCGTCATCGAACAACTAGATAATACTAAGAAGGTTTGATTTTAAACCTTTGACATACAAAACATTATCTAGATTAGGAAACCCAGGTATCTGTACTGTACCACATCCTCCTATGCTAGATTTTCTCCCATCTCCAAAGGTGACTTTACTGTCCTTGCAATCCTCAAGGTAGGTGAAAAATGAGACGTCACCTGTCATGTTCCTGGAGCACCCACTATCAAATACCACTGTGAGGTATTATATGCTTTAAGAGAAACATGAATAACAAGGGCTTTTTCGTTAAGCTTAGGCACTCAAGAAGTGGTAAACTTTTGCTTCACTTGTCGTTGTTGGTTCTAGACGGGATGTTGGAAGTATCCACAAATGACAAAGACATCTGTTGGAACTCTTCCATCAAACTGTGGGAAGTGGGGACTAAAAACTTAAATTTCTCTCTAAGACTAGCAAAATCACTATTGTGGTGTGACAAAGCATGTGTACATCGAGTCCAACCAAAACTATATCAATATTCCATAAGATGGCATTTTATTTTGCAATATGTATAAAAGTACACGGTCTTAGGCCTAGCATGGTTTGATTTTCTTGGCTGAACTCTTATTTGGGGTTTTTGTTGAGATGGCCATACAGATTCACTACAAATTCAGGAACTAGTTCTGATGCAATTTGATACGTGGAAGCACCATCAAAACCTATCTCCTTCCTATCACCAAACCCTAAAGTGGAGTCGAGGAACAATTTTCCAGATCTGAACTCAATGTTTACTTTGACCTCCCAGGCTCTCTCAAGATCATGAATGATTTTGTCTACAAGGGTTTAAGTTTCTTTCAAGTCTCTATGGATACAATGATCTCACTCGTAAGACTAGCCACTTGTTTGGTTAAGTCCTTTTTCTCTTTCTAAAACTACTTTCTCTTTCTCCAAAAGCTCTCTATCTCTCAACACAAATACCCTATATCTCAGCACAAACTTTCTCTCTTAAAGACAAACTAACGGAGGACTCTCTCTCGTCTCTTATAAATCTTTCTCTAACACGATGATCTTAAGAGCTAAACCTTAGTTTTGCTTTTTAGTTTTAAAGGACTCATCATATAAATCGGGGTGCGTGCGTTGTAGGTCATAGTCGCTCTCACTTGCCGCATCCTCACCCTCACTCACACATTTTCATTGTTGAGGTATCCTTGTGAAGTAGCTTCCTTATCATCATGAGGAGCACTAGAAGTACTCACACGACTAGCCATGAATTAGGTGAAGTTACATCCATGCGATAATTATTTAATTATTCTCTTGAATTCACCGACTGGACCTCACTATTGTTACTAAGGGTGGCATTTCAGACAACTTTGCATTTTCCTTGACGCTTTAATCTTGTAAGACACTTATAAGCTTTATGATCTCTACCATCACACTCGTAACACCTTTCCTCATATTTCTTGGGGTGTCGTTTTTATCTTTGTCAAATTTCTTAGAAGATTTACTTTTCTCAAAACTATTTTTATCTTTAAAATTGCCATTATTTTAATATTTGAGAAACTTCTTGAAGTTTTTAGCAAAAAGGGCCAAATCACCTAAATCAAAATCATATTCAGAGTAGGATGGCACTTACTTTCTCTCTTTTTATGACTCTTCTCTCTACCTAGATGACTCCTCATTCTTTTTAGTCTGGGCTTTAAGTGTTATCCTTTCCTCTTTAGGTTTTACCGTTTTAGGGAACATATCAATTTCATAAGTCTGGAGGTCTCTTACATATTCTTCTAACCTAAGTGAATCTAACACTCCTATTGAATTCAACACATAGACTTTCAAGATAAAAAAGGCGGGCAATGATCTTAAGATCTTTTTAACTACTATAGTGTCAGGAATTTTTTCTCTGAGATTAAAACTTGTATTAACTATATCTGATAGGTGAGCATAGAATTCATCAAAGCTATCAAATTCAAGCATGGAAATTATTTCAAATTGAGTAGTTAAATTTTGGAGTTTAGAAGCCTTAACGACACTTGTGCCCTCATGGGTAAGTTGAAAAACATTCCATGCCTCTTTTGACATGGTGCACGTCATTAGACGTCGAAACTCGTCAGGAGTGACGGCTCCAAAAATTGCAATAAGGCCACGTGAGTTATATGTGCTCCATTTAAATTCATCTTCAACCCATTTAGACACTGGTTTAGGATTTGTCACATTATCTTCGATGACAGTGGGAGGAGTCCGCCCTCTTTCATAAATTAACTAGACACGTTCATCAATTGCTTTTAGATAGGATTTCATGCGAGATTTCCAATAAGCATAATTTGTTCCATCAAAATCTAGCATTCGATTATATAAGTTTCCCATTAAACCTAAGCTTTTAAAAAATCACTTTTGTTTTTATAAAATTGATATCCAGAAATTTTTTGCACAAAATTACATGGTAAAATTTTGTAAATGACTATAATACCAATTTGAGAGTGCGTTTATGTTTAATATCCAAACTTATTTAATTAAAGTTCAATTTTATCATCTGTTTTAATTAAGTCCTAAACATGCATCTAAGTGATATAAAGCGGTAAATCAACAAGCATGCAATTTCAAGAAAAATCCTCGAAAGGGCCAAAACCTTTTATTTCACTATTTAATGTAAACCTCAACTTACATGTACATAGATGAAATACAACATTTGTGACAGAAGAATACCCACAGATCTCGATTTATTATCTTCGGCAAGAGTTCCCTCAAGATATTCAAGAGTCAACAATGGAGAGAACCTTTCTTCTCAATAATATTTACTCCAATAATGGGTAATATAAGTAAATGGGTTTCGAAATGATTCACATGTATGATTTGGGACATTTGGGTGAATTAAAGAGGTTTTTACCCTTAAAATATGAAGACTTAAATCGTAGCAGGTCTGTAGAAGGCAGATTTCAATAGTCTTTTGAAATATCTAATTAGAGGAGGTATATATAGGCGAAATAAAAAATCAAGGTGGAACTATGTCGTTCGAACGAAACTCAATGTCATTAGAATGACATAGAGATGTTGTTTGATCATCCTTCAAATAACCTAAGAAATGACATTGCAAAAACCATAACAATATGTGGTCATTTACTGCACAAAAGAAACGAGTCACGTCGCGACCTTCGCACGATATGTCCATGTTGTTTGAATGACATGTAATAACTTTTAGCAAAAAACTTTATTTTTAAATTGTCGGCCTTGTTTTGAAAAAATGTGAACAGTTATTAAAAATGATTTAAAAACCTCCCAAATATTTACATGAACATTAATAAATCCAATTGACATATACATTTAGCGTAGTGGAGTTAGAGAAGACCGGCTCAAGATGCACGGCGTACGTTGAAGATGATGGGTACGTGTTGATGATTCACGATGCTCAATATTCGGATAGAGAACATCATGGTTGAGCATGTGAAGACGTGAAAAATGTAACGGTATACGACATATCAACTGTGATCTAGGACAACTCAGAATTTCCTAGATTCTAGATGAACATTTATAATATTATGTCCTTACAGATACCTATCATGGTCCGTAGTTTTTTGAATTGTCCAAATACAATCGAATATTCATTCATATTTTTTCGAAGATAGTTGGGATGATGGATGAGTTAATAAAAAAGGGTTTCTTTTGAATGGAGAAGTGTCCCAGACATTCGACACTCTTAAAGGGAAATTGATTTTTATGTTGGTTCTTGCCTTGCCTAAGAGTGGAGTATAATTATTGGTTTACACTATTGCTTATCTATGGGGATTAGGTGGGGATTTTATGCAGGAGGATAGGATGAATTCCTATTTCTCTGAAAAGTTAAAGACGCATAAGGTTCACTATCTGACTCATGACATGGAGTTGGCGGCTATAACATTTATGTTGCATGAATGGAGGTATTATATAAGAGGGTAAGATGTTAAGGATTACATAAAAGACCTCAATATGAGGTAGCACCGGTGATTTAAATTCTTCAAGGATTAAAAGTTCATGATCCTCTCTACCACCCTAGGAAGGCTAACATGGTGTCATACATGCTCAGAAAACATCCCAGTGGGAGCATATCATCCCATGAATTGGCTGAATAGGGCTAAATTGATATGAATTCTGATTTGACCAAGGCCTTTATTGGTCTGCTTACAGTTACTCCTGATAATGTTATATGGGTGATCAGAGGGTAGTTCATGACATGATGTGTAAAGAAAAAGTGAGAGATCTTCTCGCTAAAGGTGTCCAATTCTTTTTAGTGAGGTGTGATGGAGGGTTGCATTAGAAGGTATGGTTAGTGATACCGTTTGATGACGATTTGAGATGAGTTATTATGGAGGAGATTCATGTTTCACATCTTGCATTACATTTGGGTGGGGATAAAATGTGCCAAAATATGAACGCCAATATTGGTGGCCCAATATAAAGAGAGATGTAAATAAGTTTTATCTAGCTACGTCACTTGTCTGATGGTGAAGGTGGACCATCAGAAGCCTTTTGATATGCTTCAGTCTCTACTAATTTCCAAATGGAAGTTTGATAACATCTTGATGGGATTAATCATGGGGCTACCTTTAACACCCCACCGATATGATTCAATTTGGGTGATTGTCACTCGCCTCACGAAGTTGGAACATTGTTTGTCCATCGTACTAATTACTTGACCGAGTAGGTAGAACATTTATATGTGGCCCAAATTGTCCACTTTGATGGGGTACCGTTATCGATAGATCGAGGTTTTACATTTTTGGCACATTTTTGGGGAGTTTTTAGTAGGCTATGGGGACTCAACTGAATCTTAGTAAGACATACTATAACGCCCCGAAATTGTGAGTAATTTATTTTAGCGAATAAATTGCATGTGTGATGTATTTTAATTTAAATAAAAAATAATGTGAAATTAGTAAATATCAATTTGTGAGAATAAGATTAATATATATGTGGTAAATTTACTATCTTATTTAAGTAAATTTAATTAAGTCAATTCTAGTGCGTTGTATGTGAGTAGCAACGTTGGGAATTGACAATATCCTAACCGAGACATTTGTGTGGGCTATTTTTGGGTTGATATAGGATGATTGTGTTTAATGACTCGGATGGTTATTTCAAGTGAACGGTTGATCCGGAATACTTTGAAATAGTCAAAATTATATAGTCGTGGGTAGTATTTGGATTCCAGGGTCTTTTTAGACTAGCCCGGGCTCACGTAGGGGTACTTAGGTCATTTTAATGTAGGCTCATAACTTAATTTTGGGATTAGTGAATTAAAACATGAGGTTTAGAGATGTTAGGAAGCCATAACATTTATTCTAAACCCTAAAAGAGAAGGGAGAGATGACTAAGAAAAGAAATCAAGGATTCTAACATCAAATCAACACACACAAGAGAGAGATTCGAGGATTCTAACATCAAATCAACACACACAAGAGAGAGATCAGACCCTACATAAAATCAAAGGTAAGTAATTAAATTTCTTTAAATAAAATTGAGGTGTATTTATGTACATATCATGTTAGGTGTAGAACAAAAGAAATTTTGGGAGGGGTTCTCACATGTAAATGGGATTTTTTTGATGAAATTGATATCATGTATAGTTTAGATGAAAAATTTATGAAGTAAAACCATTTACGATTGCTAGAATTAGATTATATTTCAAAATTTTATTTTTACTATACATAAATATGGATTCTTGTTGGGTTCATAGTCGAAGACATAAATTTTAAATGACTTAGAGTTTAAGGAATGAACAAAAGATGATAATCTGCCAAATTTTTTTATGTTACTTGAAACCTATGATATTTTAATTGTACTTAAAATTAGATTGTGTGCCATAAATTTATGCAAATTTTTATTTCTTAGCTTTCTAATGAGATTTGAATGGGGTCATTTGGAGTTCTGTAAAGGGAGAAATCGCGATTTTACTAAAGGGTGTTTAATCTGTCAGCATATTAATCTGCTAAAATTTTTGATGTTATTTTAAACGTATGACATTTTAATTGTACTTAGAATTAGATTACTTGCCATAGATTTATGGAAAGGTATTTTATTATATTTGTAATGAGCTTTGAATGAGGTCATTTGGAGTCCGGTAGAGGGATAAACTGTAATTTTACTACTAGGTGTTTAATCTGCCAAAAAATTTATGACCCAATTCGGTTGCTTAGAAAATTGCAATTTTGTTAGTTTCGGTGTAAAACTTGAAATAGATTATTGAAACCATAACTTGAGTAGTTTGGTATTATCGATCAGTCGATGGAAGCTAATTTTTGGAGAATTTTTGGATTTGGTTTTGGGTAAATTTTGGGGAGTTTTAAATGAAATTTATAAGCCCTAAAGGTCAGAGAGAGTTTAGTAAGGTGATTTAAAGAGATTTTTTTCCCTAGGGGTGAGTGGGTAGTTAAATTTGAATTAGAAATCATGAGAGAGATAATTGGTGATAAGGTTTAAATTGTAAATTGGTGATATGAATTCGGGAATAAATGAACGGGATGGTTGGGTTAAGTCCGGGTGTTTATTTGAGTGATTTTACCTGGTAAACTTTAATGCTTTATTTGTGGGTTGTTTGGGTAAGTCCGAGATTTTTATCAGGGTGAAAATATTATATTTAATCAATGGATGAGAACTTAATTAATTAAGAGTCGTGGAATGGACTTGAGATTTGTAGGCTAGATCTTTGAGCGATAAACATGAGTTAGCTAGAGTTTGTAATTTAATTTACATATAGGGGTATTGAAATAGTATATATACGATTATGAATAATATTCACATGTATGATATTGATATGAAATAAACCTATCCTCGACGTTATGCTATTAGGGAGCGTGTGTGCCATTGTATATCACTAGTGAATTATAGCAGAGGTAGTACCATTATCTAGGGTCATAGGTGTGGTGCGTGACCGTGTGATGTTGGGTTAGAGTACCATGAAATAATATGTTGTGGTTATGACAAGGGACTTAAGGCCATGGCTACCTCCAATGTTCGTTTGTGATTTTGGGTCTAGTGGTGAGATCCCGACCCAGTTGCCCATAATGTGGTGGACATTCCTACAGCACGATAGCATGCTAGTGAGCTCGCTTTTAGAATGTGGAGGACATTCGAAAATGCGATCGCATATATTACGTGTGATATATATGTATATAATGTCTTGGTGTGACATGTCTTATAAATGTATATAATAGTGAAATAAATTATATACGGCCTTAATACGTTAGGATGAACATGAATAAATAACTAGAGTATAGTTATAAATTGATTAATGATTTACTAAGCTTATGAGTGACATAACTAATTAAGAAATGAAAGTTAAACAATACTCGAGTCAGGGTAGTGTGCTAATGAGTTTTGCAATAATACTAGTTAGGCAGGGTAATGTAATTAGGTGGGTTAAGATGTAGGTGCTAGGTGTGCACAATAGTTAAGAGGTGAGGGGTAATCTTATAAGAGTTCGACGTTGGCTTAAAATGGAAAGTTTAATTGCATATTTATTTACTTCATCTTAATTACTTGCCAAATGTTTTTAAGAGGTTTTGGGCTCTGACCAGTTTCAAATATTTTTTCAAAAAAATTCGGTGTCCAGCCACAGGGACGATGATTGTTCTTTCTGGGTACACATAGTTGCAGCTGATGTGGAAGCTTACATGATTCTTGAGTAGCCGATTTCATTCTTGATATTCTATATTAGGTTCTCCATTCTAGTTTCATTGGGAATGTTTCCCCTATTATCGAGGCTTATGTTTTCAAATTTTTTTTAGTTTGTTGGATTTATTGTATTGGGTTCTTATCCGATGGTTTATTCGGGAAACTTAATTATTTATCTCAGTTTTAGACTTTATCTGGTGTTTCAATTATATTGTTACTGTGTATGAATTCATTGTGGTTGGTTAATCTTATTCTATGTTAATGAAAGATAAAATTTGACATTGCATGTTAAAGTAAGTAGGTGGTTAGTAATTAATGATGTTCTGACTGTGATACTAAGAATGAACTATATGAGACTAGCGTTTTATTTTGCTGATGACCTAGCCACCCATTATTTTAATATGGGGTGTCACAGATGGTATCTGAGCATCAGGTTCTAGTGTCCTTAGGATCTATGCGGCGTTTTACGTTTCAGTGTAGCGTTCTTTGATATAGAGCCTTATTGTTGGATTGTTGCATTCTTCCTTACGTATATGCATCTACATTCTTCTAGTAATTATTTTGTATTTGACTGTGAGCTTTTAAAAACTTCAATCTCATTTAAGATGCCGCTAAAGAGAACTCGTCAGACGAGAGGAAAAAATGGTAATGTAGGTGGAAATGGTGCCATTGGGGCACAACAACAGTGGGATCAAGATTCCCGGCGGGTGAATCTGGCTAAGAGATTCATATCAGAAGGTTTCATACCCGAAGATAGTGGGTTCGAACAGGGCCAGCAGGGTCCTCATTCGTAGCAGTAATACAATCCTATTCCTTAGGGCTACAAGGGACAAAGGAATAGCCCGGGGGGCAGTAGGGCCAGGGCCAAAGGGAAGGAGGTTTTTCTGGAAGTTGTTTCGGTTGGGGAGAGACGTTCCACCAGAATAGGGTTTGCCCAAAGAGAGGCAGGGGGAAATTACATGATGGTATCCTGGAGGTACAACCATTACAATAATTCTAGGGGCAGTTTCGATGCGAGAATCATGTCCAGGAACCCGTCGACCAGGCAATGCAGCTTGCAACTAAAGGTAATGTTTTTTTTTATCCTTATGCATATGGGGTAAGTTTTGGGTGACATGGGTGCGTCACAATATATGATTTCTAACACTAAAATTCACGTGTGAGTCTGGGTTTTTGGGTGCATTGGTAGTATCATCCCTATTATGCATATATTAATTATGGGGTAGTGGGGCTCTTTGGTGCCGGCTACGAGGGAGGAGGTGTGGACACTAAGAGGATGATGATATGGTGTGTTAGTTTTTCTCCTTTTGAGAGTTATGAGAGTAGATAATATTATTATCCTGAGTGGTGACTGGTTAGCGAGGATTTTGAGTGGTAGTGGACTATTATAGTAAGACTATCATATTCGCTGTCCAGTGTAGGATGTATTGTTTTGCAAGGTATTACCTAAAAGAGGGTCGAGCCTGTATATATTATATTGTATAAGAGACTTAAAAGAGTGTAGTTATCTATTTACATTTGATCCTATCGTGTGGGGACTTTTACTTATGTGATTCGGGGCATATTGGTTTTAATGTCAAGCGGAGAGATTTAACTCGTTATTCAATTACCGATGATGTCGTAGTGATAGTGAGAGCGTCGTATTGTATGAATCCTTTAGTGATGTGAGAGTGATTGATTAGACTTGTACATCCAGGGACAAGATTTTGGGCACCCTAGTTATGTGCTTTGGGCCTATGAATTTTGATGACCGACAATGCTAGGTAGTAGTGTAACGGGGGGGAGGGGGGAGGGTCCTTGTTTGGATTTTTCTTGTGAGATGTTCCACGCATGAACCTTAGTGAGATTCCAAAGTTGAGATATGTGTGGTCATCAGGGCATGGATTTAGTACTTTAGTTGTTGCACGTTCATGTGGATAAAACTATGTATTGATAATTATTTGATGATTTAAGGCCAGTGGAGTCGTGTGGTAGTTTTGTAGATATACACGGGATATAGGGTGTATGGGAACCTTATTTAGATAGATTTTATAATATCATCCACGACGAGAAGATGTGGAAATGTACGGGTTGAACGTATGAGACTGGGTAAGTTAGAAGAGGGATTAGAAAAATTGGGTGACCAAGGTGAAATGGTAAGTAAAATAAATGGTATTTTGGTGTATGGTGACTGAAGCAGACAGGTCACTGGTTTAAATGGTAGTGTATAGACCGTCGGGCTGAAGACTGCCATTAGTGGAGGTGTAGCGAGAACATCATAATGGTTTCTACATTAGGAAGATATGAATTTTTTGTGAGGAATTATCCGAAGCTATTAGTACCAGACTTATCCGAATTTCGAGGAGGGGGGAAGTATGTGACACCCCGTAATTTTGAGTAATTAAT